>CM062294.1:72186773-72840887 GCA_031216915.1 Pictodentalium vernedei | reverse complement strand
ATTTCAATTGAATGTTTCTGTAACATCTTGGGTATCATAAACGAGAAAAAGAATCACAGAATGTGAGTTTATCCTCATTTGTGGAAACCACATGCCTGGTTGAAAATTGGCCATTGTATTTGTTTTTGAAAACCTGAGTTTTGGATGGGATGTAACTTTGTACACAGGCGCTCGTCGTATTATCAGAATTTTACATTTTAAATTAATATTAGGTCTATACTATCTATACTAGAGTAGCGGTCGAGGTATAAAGGCCATTTACCAACCAGCCTGGTTGGTCCGGATCTCTTAGTCTCGTGGTAAATCGGTCGCTTTGTGTGCTAGAGGTCGACGGTTCGAACCCCGGCTCCCGCACTTATCTCTCCTCCTGTTACATTTGGGGGCTCGTCCGATCCTCAGCAGTAGGTGGCACTGTGGGTGTTTCGACCGCTCTGAGGGAGGAACTTGGGTGAGATTCACATGTGGTGAATCTCAAAAGAAGGGGAGAGTAGTGTAGCGATCGAGGTATAAAGGCCATTTACCAACCAGCCTGGTTGGTCCGGATCTCTTAGTCTCGTGGTAAATCGGTCGCTTTGTGTGCTGGAGGTCGACGGTTCGAACCCCGGCTCCCGCACTTATCTCTCCTCCTGTTACACTAGTATAGACCTAATATTAATTTAAAATGTAAAATTATGATAATACGACGAGCGCTGTGACTTTGTACTGTCTGTGAAAATGTACAATTACCGAACCAGATTACAACTGACCTGTTGATTTAATGATTTGCCAAACTGGATTTAGCCATTTTCAGTTTGTTTTGTAATGCGGGACCTGGCGGGACAAGCTATTTTTCTCAAATAACAAATGACATTGGTAAAAAGAATTCCATGGATTATTCATTTGTATAAACGATAGATATGATCGCTATGCTGCCATACAAAAGCGCAACAAACTGAATATGGGCCAATTCGTTCCAATGTGTTCTATGTGCCAGTAGGCACATAGAACACATTGGAATTCAAGAGACGAATTGTCTTTCCGGGCAGGAAACGAATAATGCAAGGGAGACTATCACTTTTTGTGGCGCGGTAACTGCTGCGGTCAAATCTCTGCCAGCCCAAGTTTCTATGGAAGCATTTTAGGGACTTGATAAAAATAATTCCCAGACCAAAAAAGTCTAAATTTTGACTTTTCATCTCGAAATTTCATCTCGCTTGGAATGCACTTGGTCTTTTGTTCATTAGCAGTGTGCGATGGATTCCGATACACCAGGTTCATATTTCTAACAAATTATCACCCACCCGACAGGATAACAATGTTGCCCACTCCACCCGGCCCTTGAGAGTACCGTTTACTCACTACTCACTTTTCATTGAAATCCTAAACTTGAGGTTCATTCAAGACTCCCCCACATGCCCTTGGAAATCTTCCCTATCGCATCATTATAGACCACAGAGGTTCACAGAAGACTACCGCATGGCAGGCCCTTGGATGTTTCCCACATCCCGCCATTAAAGATCACAAAAGTGAGATGCTCCCAAATAATATCAATGCACACATGCGTCTTCCACCCTCTAATAAATAAAAGCTGCATCAGCACATCTCAACCTCACCCCCAATCCCGAAAAGTGCTGCTCAGTAAATATCACTTGAGTATTTATTTATTTATTTATTTATTTATTTATTTATTTATTTATTTATTTATTTATTTATTTATTTATTTGTGGTTAAGGTCACATGTTCTGCACAATGGCTAATCGTGAACGCAACATGGAGATAAAGTCAAGTTTAGTCAATCGTTTATACCCATTTTTGAGAGCTTCCACCCCAAGCGTTAGAATGACTCCTATATTTTAACAGTAAAACAGAGCTTCTTTTCTACCCTAAACGAGCACTAAGCACTACTTCACTTCCCGGAAAATTCACGGTGAACCACAGGAGTTGTCTACCCTTACGAGGAGATGGTGCCCAGTAAATATCATTGGGATATTTTTCCTAACGAAGATGTGCCACTTTTTACCCAGTACAATGCCGAAATATTACAGAAAAAAATAAAAAACGAGGATCAAAACTAGACACATGCCATTCAAGACAAGTTGTGTGAAAAAGACAGCAAATATGTTTCCCCTCCAAACGAGCCCCCCCCCCCCCCCGCCCCCTCCACCCGACCACCACAAATAACAAGTTAAGTTATAGAGAGGGAGGGGGCCCTGCCAGAAGTTTATTCTGTAAGTTTTTGAGCAACGCACTGGGTAAAGGTGATATGTATTGGGCAGCACTTTCCGAAGGTGGGAGAAGCATATGCGCACTTTGATCATTTGGGTGTATTTAGCCGTAATCTTTAGGAAGCTGTGTAACCAGGCGTATTACATTCTTATTTAACGTTAGGGAACAGATTGGCTAATTCGATGGGTAACACCTGGACATTTTATTGGCTTGGACTGTTGTACTCTTCCGGAAAAAAACAATATACAGCGTGGAGGTCCAAGATTTTTTAAAATTTTGAATGGATTTCAACGACACTTCCAACAGACAGGGGAGGGTCATGAATCGTCGAAAAAGGAGGCAATGACCGCCCCAACCCAGTTAGAAATCTCAAGGAAGCTATGGGACGGGGTGGGGTGGTATTCGAGTGTGTTCGATATAGGGTGAGGAATTGTTAGAGATGAGAAAGTCGGTGTATCCTTATACACACCCTAATGCATATATTATTCTACTCGTCGTAGCGTTATCAACACAGTGGCGTGGTGGCTGCGCGCGCGCGCGTGTTTGTAGGAGTCGGGCACGTGTATTCATTTCTGGATAAGACAGGTATAGAGAAAGTATATAGCCAAAATTTGACATACTTGCAAGGGTTTACGTATGAAGATACTGGTAAGGAGTTTACATGCAGGTTTCAAAATTATGAGTCATTCCCTCTGGATGCGGGCTTAAACGGTTGGATATCGATGTTTGTTTTCGGGAGAAATTTGTTTGTTTGTATTTATCCACAATTTCAACAGCTAGGGTGACATCGTGTTGGGCAGGAGACAACACTCGTGCAGCGGCGAGCAACTGTCAGACTCTACATGTTACTAACTCGGCACATCAGAGTAAACAGCGGTTGAAAGCAAGTGAATCATCAACGTACCGCACGCCTTTGTGCACAATGTCTCTGGCAGACGACACTTGCAAAAATAATTCTTAAATAACTAATTTTTTTCATTTTTTGTCTCAAAAACATAGGTTATGACCCCTCGTTGGAACGAGCTCGACGAGCTCGTTCCAACGAGGGGTCATAACCGATGTTTTTGAGACAAAAAATGAAAAAAATAATGAAAATTAATAGGCGATTTTTGAGAATAGCGCTGGCCGGTTTTGGCCATTACGTTAGGTAAAGGGTTAAGTGTCTGCCCAGCGTGTTCACCGCTGATCAGTATCGAACTGTCGATCTTTCCGTTTAAAGTCCATTGCGCTAAACACTTCGCCATCGCCCTCTCCCAAATAATATCAATGCACACATGCGTCTTGCGCCCTCTAATAAGTAAAGCTGCATCAGCACATCTCACCCCCCCCCCCCCCCCCAATCCCGGGGAGGGGGGGGGATGGCGTCGGAATGACCCGTTATATTATAATATTAGAACGTTCCTTTTCATGTTCTATCGGTCGATAGTACCTGAGTTTGTGTGATTTCTGAAATAAAACCTGAAGCAGCGAAGCTGCTGAAGGTTTTATTTCAGAAATCACACAAACTCTGGTACTATCGACCAATAGAACATGAAAAGAAACGTTCTAATAATTTTATTATGCCGAACAAAATATGACTTTCATTGTGAAGCGTTAACTGCAACATGCCATCAGTCTTGTAACAACAATGTAGTCGAATCCAAAAACATGACGTCATTTCGAACGAATGACGTCTCTTCGAAAATGCCGTCGCTTTGGGAGCTTCTGTATCAACAAATGCCAATGTTTACGACTGCATCATGCTATAATTCATTGTTAATGCTTGTGTGAAAAGTGATTTAAATTAATGGATTATAAATTCATGTTTCTCGGACGACAAGAGTAGATAGAATTAAGCGGAGGCTCAATAAGGTCGAGGAGTACTAAACTTGTGGAAATATAATTGATTGAAGTCATAACTGAGACTCATATTCGGGAACGTCATGACGTCGTGCGATATTATGGCCGCAACAGAAATTGCTCCTGCTCCGATATTATTTATTATAATGGTATAGAGTTATTTGTAACTATTGAAGACGGAAGTGAGCGGTGATGGGACTATGTATTCGATATTTGTAAGTGATCTGCAAGTTTTATTGTTGTGTCTGATAAATGTGATCATCAGGAATTAATTCTTTATAATGTCTACCCCGGAATTGGCTGTTAAAGGTTTGCCGAAAGGATCTGTGTCCATGGATGTTTTCCCATATGAACTGAACGTTAACAGGGTTTTGAGAAAAAAGAACGATGTTAACGACACTGAGTGTTCAGAAACTAAAGATCGAGGAAAATGTGTCACCATCAAGTTTGATAGTAGGATCGTTTTGAGAAATACAATGGCGGATTTGTGTCTCGATACTGCCTGGAACGCGGCAAAGAAAACTGAGAAAATGGTGCAGTATGGAAAATAATTTCTGACCAAAAAGGAGTTGTCGTCGGGGATGTTATTGTTATTTCCAAAAGAAAGCCGAAGAGGAAGGCGACTCAAGTATACAGAAGAAGTCTCCTTGGTTACGAATCGAAATTAAGTATTTTTATTGTTTACTAATCATATATATTTCATTTTCAGGTTATTTTATTCAACTTTGTGGGGAGTTAGTTTAGTATAGTAACTGGGACAAAGTTAGGAGGCCTTAAATAAAACTGTGAGCGCTAAGTTGTCGAACGGTTCGTCGTGTTGCCTTTTGTCGCGTGTTTACAATTTTCCCTGTCCGATCGCGTAATTTTGTCTTGATGATGGCGAGCAAGTCTGTTCAGACGGAGGTAAGTATGGAGGTAAATACGTGTAATATCGCGGTCCAGGTCAACGGTGCCAACGGAGTAAGTATTGGTGTGCAGACAGAGGTCACTGGGGGTGTCGGTCAGAGCCGGGTTGGTGGGGCCACCGATGGCGATATTGGGCTTGAAGTTTGTAAACAGTGTTCTATGATGTATGGGGACTGTCACTCGATGGGATATGGAGAGGTATGTGCAAACTGTCAGGAAATCCTCCGCCTACTTGAGACAATTGTTAAGTTTGAGGGGGAGATTGCTGAGCTGAAGGGAAAACTTGGTAGGGCGGGGCTGTCTGGAGTTACGCCTGTGAAAGTGGCTTTCCGAGAAGGATGGAAGGTTGTCGGTGGTTCCAAGAGGAAACATGGGGGTAGAACCTTTGATGTGAATGAGGTAGGTGATGAGGTGGGGGCTGCTAGAAAAGTACGTAGGACAGATGAGGGGGGCCCAGGCCGGAGCAATGCTGTAAAGCGTTTGGCGTGGACTACCAAAAGTGGTAGGAAAGGGGGGCCAGAGAAGCAGGTAGATAGGGGTGTAAAGTCCAAAGGCAGTGGGGAGTGCAGCACCAGAAACAGATTTGATGTGCTCGATTCGGAAGAGACAGAGGAGGAGATGGGGGTAGTTGCAACAGATAGTAGCTTGGGGTCTAGGCCAGGAAAAAGGAGGAGGGATCCGGGGGAAGACCAGGGGAGTAGTCCAGGTAGCTCAGGGCCTGGAAAGAGACGGAGGGACAAGGATAGGAGTAATCCTAGGTCAAAGATACCGATACCGATATTGATTCCGAGTGGGGCTGTTGGAGAGGAAGAGGACGCTGTAAACAATAGGAGACTAGAGGAGATAAATAGGGCGAGGTCCAAAAGTAAGTTGGTGGTTGCGGGAAGTAGCATAGTTCGGGGGATCGACAAGGTTGTCTGTGGTCCGGACAGTAAAAATAGAACAGTTCTGTGCTTTCCGGGGGCTAAAGTGGAGGACCTGAGGGATAGAGTGGACGGTATTGTAGCTGGGTCGGGGCCTGATCCGGTAGTGGTATTACATGTGGGGTCCAATAACATCAGGGAGAGGAAATCAGTTCGTTTGGTGGACACATACAAGGACCTAATTAGTAAGCTACTTAGCAGGAATGCTCGGATCATCGTTTCAGGGGTGCTCCCCGTTATGGGTGGTGGGAATGAGAGGAACTCGCGGATTATGGCACTAAACGAGGAGCTGGGAGAGCACTGCAAAGACTTGGGAGTACATTTCATTGACCACTGGGATTCATTCTGGGGACAAGGAGAGTTGTATGGGCGAGACGGATTGCATTTAAGTAGGATGGGTACAGACCTGTTGGGCCAAAAAATCTTACAGGTGGCTGGGCCTTTTTTGGAGAAAAGGGGGGTAGGGGACCACAGCCGGTAACCCAGAGTGGCACAAATGCTGGGAACATAGGAAGAACAACAAACATGCACAATACAGGGACATACCAGGGTTATAATAATGTGCCAGTGATGACAAAAAAAACAAAGATTCCTTAAGTTTGGGTACTGCAACATCCAGGGTCTGCACAAGAAAGTAAGCGAAATATCAACAATGATGGACGAAGGAGACTTCGATATAATGGGTCTAAGTGAGACGTGGATACGACGGGATGAGCGGGTTGATCAGATGAAGGGTTGCGTGTGGATAGGAGCTGGGCGAACTGAGGGTCAGAAACGGGGTGGGGGTGTTGGCATCTACGCTAAAGAGGAATTACAGCCCTCATTGATTACAGATCTCACAGAAGCAAGGACTCAGATTCCAGTATCCAACGAAATAGTCTGGGCAAAAATCAAGTTAGGAAGCAGGAGTGTTGCCGTTGGTGTTGTATACTTAGCAGTGGAGGGAAGTAAGCCCGAGTGGAATGATTCAATATATACAACTCTTAGATCGAATATCACAGAGCTTGGGAGCAGAGGGTTCAGTATTGTCCTAATGGGGGACTTCAATGGGCACATCGGGGATAAGGAGGAGGGCATACAGGGAGGTGATAGGAAAATTAACACGAATGGGAGGAAGATGTTGGACCTATCAAAAGAGCTTGGTTTAAAGATCCTGAACAGGGATGCGAAATGTAAGGGTAAATGGACCTGGGAGAGGAACGATAAGAAAACAATAATTGATTATATACTCACTGACATTAGCGTATGGAGGGAGGTTATAGATGTAGAAATAGATGACGAGGGAAAAAATGACTTGGGTAGTGATCACAACCTGATAACAGTTAAGATTATGGGCAAAAAGACGAATAGAGACAGAAATACCTTCAAGGAAGTTTGGGGACTAAAACAAGGAGCCGACTGGAAGCAGTTTCGGGAAAAACTAAAACCAAATCTTGAATGTATACCTAGGGATGCAAATGTCCAGAGTATTTCAGATGGCATAGTAAATAGCCTAACAGAGGCAGGGGAATGTATAGGAAGGGTGAGGGTCCCAACGAGAGAGCTTGGATACAGGGTTAACGAGGGACTGAAAAAGGCTATAAAAGAAAGGAAGGTAAAATGCGCTGCTTACAGAAGAAGTAGGAAGCTTAAAGGGGTGGATAACAATGACACGAGACTAATGAAAGGAGAATATGAACTGGCACGGAAAAAGGTGAATGAGATAAAGGATAATAATAGGAAGGAAAAAAGCGTACGACCGAGTGTGGAGGGAAGGTATGTGGCGAAAGCTCGAGGGCATCGGACTGGGGGGTGACTTTGTGGGAATCATGAAAGCACTGTATACAGATGTGCAAAGCCAACTCAGTCTAGGGAGTATCACTACAAAACGAGTCCCTATGGATATAGGCCTCAAGCAGGGGTGTATCTTTTCACCGATTTTGTTTGCATTGTATGTTAAAGATTTAGGGGACGAACTAATTCAGAGTGCGGAGGGGGTAAATGTTGGAGACATAAAGATACCAGGCTTATTCTTTGCGGACGACATGGTGTTAATGTCTAGAACTGAACAGGGGCTAGAGAAACTGCTGGAAATTGTTGGTAGATATGGGAACACTTGGCGGCTCGAACTAAATGAAAATAAAAGCAAGGTAATACCCGTTGGACGCAAGGTAGATATGACGAAGAGATGGAGAGTGGGGGAGTTCTCAATCCCCGAAGGGGAAAGCAAACAAATCACTGTAGGAGAAACGGGAGAGTATGAGTATCTAGGGGTAAGCATAAATATAACGGGAAGAGGGGTGTACAGAAATTACTCAGCCAAACTGATTCTGAAGGGGAAAAGAATTCTGAACCAACTAAAACTTTTAGGGAAAAATAGTTTCAACAAGGTCTTTGTGGGGAAAACACTGTGGGAGAGGGTGGGTTTACCAAGTATAACGTATGGCACGGACGTGATTCCATTAAACCAAACCGTTACTAAGAAGTTGGAAAATACTCAAAATGATGCCGGCAGATGGATAACAGGGTCGAGTAATGCTGCAGCTTTGGAAGCAGTAAGGGGGGAGCTTGGGTGGATGAAAATCAAGGACAGGGTAGATTTGGGAAAACTGTGTTACTTTAACTACTTGAGAAACCTGCCTGACAACCGGTGGTGCAAATTGATGCTCGATACCATTTGGAATTCTAATATAGAAACGGGGTGGTCAAAACATGTGAGGGAACTAATGGACAATTACTCTTTTGAGGTCACAAACATAGAAGTAGGAATGAAAGAAGGCAAAAGGTTTGTCAAAGAGAGAGTCATGGAAGATTGCAATCGAAACTGGCGAGCAGGGGTTAGCGTGAAAAGATCACTGCAGGGGTTACAATATAAAGAAAAACCAGCTTTTGAGAAGTACCTAGATGGCACCTTTGGAGGGTCACTGCTGTTCAAACTGAGATCAAGATCACTGGAGCTTCGGGGAAAAATTGGGAGAGATGGGGAAAAGGGATGCCAAATGTGCCACTCTGGAGTAGTGGAGACCCTGGAACATTTTCTCTTGGAATGCCCACAGTATATACCTCATAGAATAAAATTTACTGGAAGAATAATGCAGAAGTGGGGTGAAGAAACAAAGGATAGATGGCTGAAGGGGGACACGAGGGAGAGGGTAGGAATGCTTATTGAAGAAATTGAAAAAGAGGAAGTGAGGGACACTATTAAGCAGTTTATATCTGAATGCTGGGAGGAGAGGAGGGGAAGAGGGGGTGGGGTGCAGGGGGAATGATGGCCTTCTCTTATGAGGACCGCGACAAATCAGCGGCTGGCCAAAGAGTTATTATTATTATTCACATTTACAGAACTAACAATAAAATAATGATACAAGGTACGAGAACAAGTATAGACTGGTGGCTTGAATCAGAACTCCCAATTGTACATCAACTAGGATTCAACGAGAAATATAATGGTGATATAACTGGACTTGAAATTTCAACATCAAATTCGTTGTCAGAGTTTTCACACAGCACTGCAGGGTACGATTCCCCAAACAACGAGAACACCTCATTAAAAACATTAAAAACTCCATCTTCTATTTATCATAGTACAGGTAATAAACACAATAAACATAGTAATGCTAGTTTCGTCACACCAACTGTCAGAGAAACTCAGAAGTCGCGAAAAAGGCTCAACTATAGTGCAGCATCATCTTCTTTCAGGATGAGTATGACAACGACGGAGCTCCAGTCTCACATTGAAGATATCAGAATGGAGCAGTTAAAAATGGAGGATGTATTCAATCAACGTATACGCAATTTGGAGGTTGAAGTTGAAGAGTTGAAGAAAGAAAATGTTGAACTTAAAATGAACAATTTAAATTCACAGCAAATTTTAAGAAGTGAACTTCAATGTAAAACGAAGAATAATGTTAGTTCCTCTAAAAAGAAAAAAATTACGCAGTCTCATAGTTTCAAGCTCAATCCACTCGATCGTAATGTCAGTCAGAACAACGGTGCTTCACAGGTATGCCCAAACTATAGTGAGTCATTCGTAGCTGAAAATATTATTTCCAATGTTGAAACATCCAACAGATTTGACATTTTAGAAAATTCAGTCGGTGAAAATGATCTGCCATGTACACGTGATGAGAAGAAACGATCGTCGCGTATCGCATCTGAGTTTCAACGAAATGAGCGACATGGATTGGTGAAAAAAGTACATCTTGTCGTTGGGGATTCTGTTTTGCACTATCTGAATGCTCGTCGATTGGCAGTTGATGGTGAATTTGTTAGGAAAGTTTGGATTGGAGGTCTCAGATTAGAAGGCCTCCGTGATTGGTTTGAGTCAACAGATCCTATTGAAAATGTGCATAAAATTACAATTCACGTAGGCATTAATTCTTGTCGGCACGGAATTCGGACGGATGTCAGGGAATTAACAGGTGTGCTTGCATTGATTCGGGGAATATATCCCGATGCATCAATCAGAGTTTCGTCAGTGCTACCAACTCCAAGTCGTGCTGGGGCGAATAGGGTTATATTTGAGACAAATGAATGTTATCGCAGTGTTTGTGACAAAATGCATTGTATATTTATTGATCACGCGCCAAGCTTTTCAAGTCGCGGCGGGTTTGTCAGTCGGTCAAACTTTTATGATAATTGGCATCCGAGTGACCAGGGTCTCGAAGTTCTTGGGAGAGAAATAATGTATGGTACCCCAAAAGATCAAGAGTGTTTGTATAACAATAGATTTGTGACACAGGGAGGACGTGAATCATTTGTTGGTAACTTTCAGAAATATAATTCATACATAGATCGTTCAGCGATACCAGGAAGGGAGATGGCAGTTGATGTACACAAAATGATGTTTTCAATGGGTATACGGCTTATTCGCCCCTTGGCGCATTCGCCCCTTGGCTCATTCGCCCCCTGTCTTTTTCGCCCCTCCGGAGGGAAGACTGGCCCCACACTCCCAACCGCATGGCACTTGCCGTTCTCGACGGAACAGTGCACTTAGAAGGCAACTACGTCTTCTACCCCTATAACTTGAGCTTCAGAAAATTACACAATAGAATCAAAGTGCGCGGAGTCAGTGAGGATTGCCTCGCTATTCATTGAGAATTCTAGGATCGAGCTTGTGAGGACCGTCTCGCAACTCCGTGGGTGGGGATGGACTGGGAAGAAACCCACCTCTCGCCCCATCCATAGCAACAATCACACAACAGTTACAATAGTGGATTCCTATCTCTCTCTCTGCCTTTAACTTTTCTATTTGAACACTCTCAAATTTTCTTAAAATACTCCAACCTTGAAGACGCAAGGAAAAAGTAGACGAAGCACAGGAGAGATTGGAACAAGCTTCCTGTCCACATACACAAAGAACCACCAAACACCAAGCAAGGATTGAAACAAGCTTGTCTGGTTGGGACCAGTCTACGTTCTAAATAAATAAATAGATGAATAAAGATATGACAGCCCCCTTCAAGGGTTTTTGGGTATGTGTCTATGGGTGTGTGAGGGTGGGTGTGTGCAGGTGGGTGGGTGTGTTTGGTGTGGGTGGTGGTTGGGGTTGGGTGGGTGGGTGTGGGTTGGAGGAGGTTCACATCCACGACAGCATCTCCCACTGAACTTGCCTGAAGGCAGACCAGATGGCCAAGATTCAGCATCCACTCTCCCACAAAGGCTGATGGTTGACTCCCAGCTTTCAAACACACATATTGGTAGATTTTTTCCTTTTTTGTAACCGTTATGGATATTATGCTAGGGCTGCTCCCAAACCAGCGACCTGTTTTGGTTTCTTTTTCTCTTCTCTCAATAACAACCATTAAACTGCGGTTTCAGTATTACCATAAATATTCCCACGTCTTCTAGTAAAACATCAGAGTTGAATTCTTGTAGTTACGCACAATTTCTTGTCACCTTCCAGTTCGAGGTTGTCGGGTGGGGGGGGGGGGCTGTCTGACTCCACTACCCTACCACCATGGCGCACACTCAAACCAAATAATATTCTTGGCAGGCCCGAAGACAGACTCTCCCCGACAACAGATTATAGGGGGCGAACTTTTTAAAATGTCCGAAACAAATTCCTAAAATGACCGAATAAGCTCCATTTTGTATGCAAAATGCGTCGAAATTGTAGAAAAAGGGGCCAAATTTTCCGACAGGCGTGGCCATAGGGGGGTGGCAGTTCGCCCCCTCCTCAAGCCTCCAAACAGCTTGGGGCCTGATTCTTGTCACTCACTTCCGTCTGTCGTGGCTTCATAAGCAAATAAAGTTATTCGGTCCGTAGGGGGTTTCAGATCCTACATCGTCCCTTTGTGCCTTCGGTGCGCTGAACTTTCATTCATCCATTCATTCGTTCATTCGCATCAACTCACGTTAACTCGCAATTTATCCTTGTATTGAATGTGATGTTGAATTAAGAGCAATTTACATGCACTATATTGTGATATTTGACCAAGAAATAAATATTGTCATCATATATATACTTATATCACCACCGGTGTTTGTGGGATACGGACAATTGCCCCGCGGACATATGCTCCGATAGCTAAAATTAAATCCAGAGATTTGCCCCGGTAAGACAGTGAAGCCTACTAAAGCATATTTACATTACCGGCAGCTTTAATGTCAAAACGAACAGTTTCACCTTGTAAAGCGAAAAATTTTACTTTGATGGCTTCATAGGTTGCCATTGACGCTTTGAAGGCTCGACAAGATATCAAACAAGCCGTTTCTTGCAACCGTGGGAAGACAGTTAATATCGGCAAAGACAAGTTGGCCGAATACCCATGACTGGCCTGTGTGTGGCATTCCATTGCTTGTATGGAGGAAGATCTGATTGCAGTGCTCACTGATATTCGTCGCTGGGAACAAATGGAAAACACCCTAGAAGAGAGTTTGTCGTGAAACGGCAAAGTTACGAAAGAAACTGAAGAAATTGTGCACTCCGATAGCTTGTGGTGACCAATGGCGGATACAGAGGGGGGGGGGGGGGGGGCGGTGGGGCGGTCGCCCCCCTTTAGCTCCTGTTTGTCTCGTATGTAGGGCGTAGCCAGGATTTTCATTTGGGGACAATACACGAATTGAAGTAAAAACATACAACGACATTTATTTCCTCCATCACCATTCGCTATGGAAAACAAATATACCGTTGAAATTATGCAAAATATATCTACTGGTCGCCTTCATTTATAGCGTCACCGACACAGCATGATTTTGTGGTGTTACATGCCCCTAGCCTCAGGTACCCCATGGCTATGCCAGTTATGGGTCAGGATCTTAATTGGCATAGTCATGGCGTACCTAAGCCTAGAGGGCTGACTGCTGAAAACTTTTAAACGCTGGCAGATCGCAATGTTCTCCTGAGGTTAAGTCGGTTATGACTGTAAACAGTGTGCCCAAAATACAGTATTATGGTAAACGGATCTGAAGAGCATATTTCAAATTTTCTAATTCTGTCTTGAACGTATGACAGAATTTGAAATTCTGAAACATGCTGTTTAAAAAGTGTTAATTAGCCGTTCAAAAATTCAAGAGGATTTCCACCCCAGAAGCCACCAGAATGCCCCATTTGGTCGCTCATTTCCAAAAAATTTCTGGGGGGAGAACCCCCCCAGACCCCCCCTACAAAAGCTCGTGCCTTAGGCACTCGCGGCAGATGCCTTCGGCATCTGCACGATCCCCCCCCCTCCCCTTGAGAATTCCTGTATCCGCCACTGGTGGTGACAAAGGAATCGAAGCATTTCTAGATGATGTACTAGGGCATTGTATATTTATGTACATTCAGATATGTGCACTTAGATAGCTCGTGGCATATATTTACGTATATACTCCAATAAATTAAAATATCAACATCTTCATTATTATTATTATCCAGTGTGAATGTCAGTTTCCAATCGATAAATCTATTCGGGGCACTATCCTACTCTGTAGACACCGAAGCCATGTAAATTCATTTTCGTGGCTGGCTGAAGGAATATATGGCTGGCTAGCCAGCTCAGTTGGCTAAGTTTTAACTTTAACGGCTGGCGGCTCATGGCGACTCAGCTGACTGAGAGGTGTAAAACACGGCTATCCCAGACTGATGGAATGAAACAAAACTAAAATGCACTAGAAAGGCAGATGTATAAATCTTACGAAGGTAGACTAATTGGAATTAGGGCAAGGGAATCGACATATGGAGACATTTTTCTAACGTTTAATCATTTTACTTAACGTAACTGCCAAAACCGGCCAGTGCGAAACTTTTTTTGAAAATATTTTCAATTTTGCTTCCAAAACATGGGTATTGACCCATCAATGGAACGAGCACGTCACGCTCGTTCCAGTGAGGGGTCATAACCCATGTTTTGGAAGCAAAAAATGAAAATTGTTAGTTACAGGAGAATTTTTTTACGAGTGTCGTCTGCTACTGGCGTTAGGTGAAGAGTTAATTATGAAATTTTGACAATTTACATGGCTTAAGCCGGTGTAAAAGGAATGAAAGTCCGTAGGAGCGTTAGTCCCTCTGGACTATTATTCCGCGGAATTATAGTCCTAGGTCTAACATTTCTAGGAATAGTAGTCCGGCGGACTACTATTCCTAGAAATGTTAGACCTAGGACTATAATTTCGCGGAATAATAGTCCAGAGGGACTAATTTTCCTACGGACTTCCATTCCTGTAACACCGGCGCAAAATTTCGTGGCGGTTGATTTATAATACGGGTGGCTGACGAAAAATGTGGCTGGCGGTGGCTTACGAAAAATATGGCTGGCGGCGGCGGCTCATGGCGGCGGCTTCGGGGTCTACTACTCTGATTTATAATACCGGGCAAAGATGAAGGTATGAAGGGACAAATGGCCGGGATTCGTTTTGTGTATTGATGACATTACGTATATAATATGTAAAATTGTTCTGTGAGTTTTTGTGTAAAGTTGTTCAATAATGTTATCTAATGTTATTAGAATTAATAAATAATTAGAATAATCCCCTTGTCAAATGACACCCCCCAGACAGAACATGAATAAACCAATTAGCAGTCAACCATTGATTACCTATACCTAGGGGCCGAATCTTCCCGGCCGATTCTCCCCATGGTTGTCATAGGGAACGGGACCACTCGCCCCCGAGCCAACTCGCTCCCTTGCTGGTGGGCCAATCGCCCCGGGCCAACTCGCCCCCCCCCCCCCCCCCCCCCCCCCCGATGGAATCACGAGGATTGGTCGTGATGGGTGTTGAGAAATGAGTAACAACGCGCAATTTCAAAAATAATTTATAATAATATTTATTTACAAAAGTATAATAAATCTACTTCTTTACATAAACAGATGAACATTTCCTTAAAAATGCAGCTGTTGACAGTTCTGGGGAATCTGCCATATATTTATCCCAATATTGTTGACTCGTTTGAGCCATCTTCGTGTATTTTGTTCGTGTATCCGTTTCCAAATCTGCTGCTCTGACTCGCAATTCCACTGTCTCTGCCTCTTTCTGAAGTATTTCCCGAAGGAATAGGGAGGCAGTTGGGAGTACAGGGGGTAACCATGGCCTTCTCGTCCGAGAACCGCGACAAATCAGCGGCTGGCCAAAGTGCTATTATTATACTGTAAAATATATTTGTGCTGGAATGCACTAAGTCTGAGAAGCTGATGATTAAAAAGAAAATCGGATATAATTGGGATTACTAATTCAGAAAACTGTAAGTAACAGGAAATTTAAAATAATTCAATTTAATTCAAATAAAAAAATAAATAACGATAATTTTCGAAGTGCGCCAACTCGCCCCCAAAATCGGGCCAACTCGCCCCCAGGGGGCGAGTTGGCCCGGGGGGGGGGAGGTGTGGCCCCGTACCCGCTGTCATAATGGGCCGAATTTTTTCAGGGCCGATTTCTCTCGACCCCGATGTCAACTTGAGAAGACAATTCAAAGTTTTCATAAACATCTTGCAGTTGCAGGGTGAAAAAATGTCTTCCGCACATCCTTTTCTTTTTGAGATATATGACAGTTCAAAGTTTTCATAAACATCTTGCAGGGCAAAGATGTAAGCTGTAAATTGTAATGAGAGTGTTTAAGTTTACCTGAGTTTGGCTTATTCAATGTTCACGATAACGAGATGTTTCGCGGTTTGACGAATTACCGCACAGGTTCCGCTTATTCAATTTGAGGCATCACAACAAAATCTGTCTGACATCGTTTTGAGCTGGGTGTTTTTTTTTCTCCGGTTTTTGTGACAAATTGGAAAACAAAACCGCAAGACCCAGCAAAAAACTGCCATACTGTTTTACCAAAAAGCACTATCCAGTGACTGTGAAATACAACTAAGCAAGTATCAGTCATAAATAAAATTTGATTTTTGCCAGGGTCAGTAATACAATATGAAACCTCTTCCAAGTTCCAATAGAGTATAGATGTTGTAGCCAGGGCCTGTGGCATTTAGTAAAGCCCATATATGGGCTTCCAGCATCGTACCGGTTAAGAAGAGCGATTTGCTGGCCACCTTCAACAATATCTCCAGAAATCTTGGCACTACAATTGAAAGATTTCTTCATGTACAGTACGTGGAGAGTGGATTGTAACTAAATCACCCACAGAGTGGAGTTATCACTCAAGCTATAACTTTCAAATTTTGTACATATCGACAAAAAACACAAACAATGTTTCAGCCAATGGACCTCTGGGTTGACCCAGAGGGCCATTGGCTGAAAGGTTGCTTGTGCTGGTTATGCTTTGCAACAAATTTGCAATTATTGCTTGGGTGGAATCTCCACTCTGTGGGTGATTTAGTGATAATACACTGTCCACGTACTGTACATTGTATATATGTGTAGGGCTGCACGGTATTTGGATTTTAGTACCGGTGAAACAGATCAGATTGAAAACAAAATTAAACTGAAATACATGTACCTCCTTACTTTTCTGAAAGTGCTTGATAAATGTTACGTACAAGGTTCCAGGTGAAAAACAACTCATGGAATTCGGTACATTCTAAGTTTTGAGTTTACTTTGGATGTAAAATAATTTTGAAGTTCATTAATTCGTTGTTTGTCAGCAATCTGACACAAAAATGTTTCAAATCACACATATTCACAATTGTGAAATGTGCAACAATTTTTGTCAAATACAGTACGTGGAGAGTGTATTATCACTAAATCACCCGCAGAGTGGAGATTCCACCCAAGCAATAATTGCAAATTTGTTGCAAAGCATAAGCAGCACAAGCAAAGTTTCAGCCAGTGGACCTCTGGGTTAAACCCTGAGGTCCATTGGCTGAAACATTGCTTGTGTTTTTTGTCGATATGTACAAAATTTGAAAGTTATAGCTTGGGTGATAACTCCACTCCATGGGTAATTTAGTTACAATCCACTCTCCATGTACTGTATGGCAGACGTGTGCCGCCATCACTGGGAGAAAACATTGTCGGCTGGTGATTGACACCTGCAGACTATCATGAAACTGAAGGGTGATCACGACACGTCTTGGAGGCGTGCTTAATATCAACAGACCGAATGGCCGGACATGTGACAGATGACATTTGACATTGTCATCTGAGGAAGTTTACTGCTGGAAGATAGGAGAAGGGGAGGAGCTACTACTGGTTCTTTGTGTAACCATGCCCTCGGAATTCTATCAACTGGTTGTTTTGATAAAAAAGTTTTGTTTGCCACTGTTTTTTATGAAGCCACATAATAATAATAACACTTTGGCCAGCCGCTGATTTGTCGCGGTTCTCGGACATATATGCAATTAACACAATGTGACAATTGACTGGCTCAGTAATTAAACACTTATCAGTCAAGAGAGGTTGACCATGTTTTTACAGAAATTAAATTGACAAAGACTAATTTACTTGTATCCCAGATTCAGATGAAAGCCAGTAAACCCATGATAATTTTCTGGCTTATTTTTGTATTAAACAATAGATTCAATAACTTTGTAGACATGTGATTATTGTCGTGTTCCATTCAAATCACTCATTTTCCCAGAGTAATACATGTAAGTGATACATGTACTTCTATCTTTTGCTCCAAAAATATCTTTTTTATTCATGATATCCCTTGCATTTAATATGTGTTTGCCATATTTTCGCGAATTATTTATATTTTTATTTCAAGAAAACGCGAATTTCAAATCATAATACCTGACCCCGAAACTGTATACCGTTACTCATGGTATACCGGTATTCATTTTTGATGGATGGTTTTGAACCGGTGACGATTTCAATACCGTACCAACCGGTATTCCGTATTACCCTGCAGCCCTATGTATGTGCTTCATTATTCATACTATCATCAAAGTGAAATTATTTTGTCTATATGGATTTTCTTGAGAAGTGAAGCAGTGCTTGTTAACTGTGTTAAACAAGCTCTGTTTTACTAGTAAAGTAGTACCCAGTCACCAATGCTTGCGGTGGAACTTCCTCTAAAACGGGCAACATGGGTAAAAACTACATGTATTGGCTACCTTGATTTTATAATCATGTTCCAGTCACAATTAGCCATTTTTCAGAAATCTGTTGCCTTAAACACGAATAAATAATAGCGATGGGAGGTTACTGGTTAACCGAAAATACAACTCGGTTTCAGTTATTTAAAACCACAGACCGACCTGAATGTGAGATAACTGTCAGTCAGGACATGCACAGTTATTTAACTGCACAATCGTGAATGCTGTCACTTTGTGTAATGTGTTAAATAAAAAGGGCCGAAATCACAGAAAAAAATCAGAGCCCAGTCGGCCTAATAAATTACTTATTTAGTCGCATAATATAATTGTATTTACATATTAAATAAACTTTCTTTCGAATGACGAATGAAATGATAAAAATCACCCCATTCAGTGTGAGATTGAAAGCGCTGCCCGGCTTTGGACAAAAACAAAACAAACATCGAATTACCAAAATGACCACACACTTCACTTGAATGCAATGTCCATGCATCTACTGGCCACTGTCAGTAATTTCTATGTATATGTTTGAATGGAATTGAGAAAAACAGTTGTTCACTATACTTGTAACAATAACATTTTCAATACTGCATGCCAAGATTCAGGGCTTTCAGCATCAGTACACGAAACTCAACACGATATTGATTAATTTTCATGACCTTGAACACCAACGGAAATACACTGTATCTATAAAATGATCAATTTATCAAATGCGGTTTCCTTTGCTGAACTGGAACTTATCACTTGCTCGCATTTATACTGCCCGATATTTTTATTTCTACATGTATTTTTGAAATCTTTAACCTCAAAATAGGTTTCAGATTCACAGTTGAAGTCCAATAAAAATTAGGGTTACAATGACCTAAATGAACGGCTTTTACTTCGTAAAATTTTTAGGGTTGGCATAATTGGTTAGGGTCAGTGGGGCTAACCTAAACAAAGGGATTTCTTTTCTTTGGCCTGACATTTCACAACATTACATCTTCAGCATTTTTTACCCAAGTTGTGCATTGCTACCACAGCATTTTCCTCTTCTCTTGGTGTGTGTGTGTGGTGGGGAGCTGCCAGTGCTATTCAACTATATATCCAGGGCTCTGTGAACAATCTTCATTGTCTTCTGGATTAATGGTTCACTGTGCATGTGCTGTGCTATATATAATCTCCTAATTTTACAGAGATGGGAATGTACAGTTAAAACTAGAAGTCCTGTCACGAATAGTGCGTGTATCTAGGCTTAATTGCGCGTTTGAATTGCGTGCAATTGCCACACCGAATGGCATCCAATGCACGGCAGGTTCTCCTGGTTACTCATAGCATACACATGCAATGTTTCTGTCAATGGACCTCCGGGTTACCCGGAGGTCCATTGGCTGAAACATTGCTTGTGCACAGGCCATATGTACCGAATTTGCTAGCTTTACTTGGGCCATAACGCGTACATTAACGCGCATATCAACGTGCTATTTGTGCACATTTCATGACAGGACTTCTAGTTTTAACTGTACTTGCATTTTGAACTTTTATTAAAACTAATATCTGGGAAAAAACCCAAGTGTTTATAGTGTTGAATACTTGAATATTTTTCTCTAAAAAAACCCTAAAACCAGACTGAACTTTAAAACAAAATGAGTAGAAACCGAATCCGTGGAAAAATTTCATAACCTCCCAACACTAATAAATAAATTGTCTATATGGATTTGCCTTACTACAGTTTATGGGAGAGTGCCTATAGGCACTCTCCCATAAATTGTAACAGGACAAAGATTGGTGAACAAATTTTTGCTAAACAAAAAATTAGCTCTCTACCAGTTAAAGTCTGAAAATGTTCTATCTTTTATTGTGTTTTTTTTTGTCTATTTCAGATTTTGAAACGAGAAGATCCTGCATGTATGCCAATACTTTTCCAGTCATTTAAGCTGACCGTGTAATTTCAGTTGATGGAAAAATGGCTTGTTCTCTTTTGCCAAATGTTTTGAAGAAATCACAGGTTTTGCACATTTTTAGGAGACATTTATATAGGAAATGCTGTGATTTGTCAGCAAATATCTTGATGCTCAAAAGATACACCAGCAGTGGCCATATATACCTACGACAGTCACCTCAACAAACATATAGTTACATAAAATGTTTAATCAGGCAGCTACATCAAGATGGTCAGGATTCAGATAATGAAGAATATCATTATAAAGATTTAGACAGTAAATTTAAAAACTGTGAGGAAACTCAAAAAATGATGGAAGAAATAAGAAATACCTTTGGGACAGAGTCTGTTGATGAACCACAATATTCAGAGACAACAGATAATAAACTGAATCCTGTTAGAGAGAAAAGGGATATGAAAGATTCAGTGGCAAAAACTTTACAAAATGAAAGCTTGGGAACTGAAGATAACTATGACGATGATTTGACAGATAGTGAAGTTGAAGATGAAACTTTGAAGTGGTCTCCACCTATTCCATTGAGAAGTGAGTGAATTATGTAGGCCTGGCATTTTCAGGAGAGCGATTTATTCGCTCGCCTACTGCTCGCCTTAAAAAAATTGAGGGCTAAAAAATAGACAACAGTCTATTCCTGAAACCCACAGGTTTTCAGATCTCTGGTATGTTAGTGGTCTCTGCAATATGGACACACTGCCACTTCCACACCTCCAGGCCTTATCAAGGCCCGGAGGTGTGGGAAGGGCAGTGTAGCTGTCTTACAGAGAGTACCTGGTTAGCAGCACCAAATAAAATGTACAAAGCCCATTAGGTAGAATTCATTAATAGTACAATTTCATTTTGCCACTTTTAGCTTCTGTAAGCTTGAGGAGGGCTAATCGCTCCCCTGGGCCATGTGAGGAGAGCGATGTTTAGTCCTCCTGCATTTCTAAGAATGCCAGGCCTGATTATGACAGTGTTGAATGATTGTCGAAGTGAGAAATTTTTGATAAATTGTCATTTTCTTTTTTCAATGCTCAGTAAAAACCTTTCAAGTCATGTGCCCAGCTGACAAGTGCACGACAAAAAATAATTGTAAAAAATAACTTATTTGTACTCTTAAAAGATAAAAAGCAACAACATTTCTTAACCCTTTACCTAACAAGTTTGGTACATTCACCCACATAATTTCCAAATTGAGCAGTTGAAAAAAGTCCTGTGACCCTTTTTTTGGAACAAGCTCATTCCATTGAGAGGGTTATATTACGTAGTTTTGGTGAAATGTTTTGAAAAAAATGGAAAAATAGTATTTAAAATAATAAATTTTGATATTGTGTTTGTTGGGTAAAGGGTTAAGTACAGTTAAAACTAGAAGTCCTGTCACGAATAGTGCGCTTATCTAGGCTTAATTGCACGTTGGAATTGCGCGCAATTGCCATATTGAATGGCATCTAAAGCACGGCAGGTTCTCCTGGTTACTTATAGCAAACACATGCAATATTTCTGCCAATGAACCTCCGGGTTACCCGGAGGTCCATTGGCTGAAACATTGCCTGTGCACAGACCATATGTACAGAATGTGATAGCTTTAGTTGGGTCATAACGCGCTCATTAACGTGCGTATCAACATGCTATTTGTGTGTATTTCATGACAGGACTTCTAGTTTTAACTGTATTAAATATCGAATTCTGACTGATCACTTTTTACTATAATAAAACAGGTTCTCCAATATGCAGCATTTCGATAACCTTGCATTGTATATTCTACATTGTAAGTACCTTGCCGATTGGTTCTAGGCAAGTCTTAGCTGCCTATATAGGCAGCCAAGACTTTCCTAGAAACAAGTTCAAACAGCTGCAAGTTTCCCCCTGCCTCAACTGAACTTGACTACATGTATATGATGAAAAGTAAGCTTACACTGCACTGTTTTTTTACATGTACATGTAAATAGGGTGCTGGTCTTGGAATTTGTTCCGATTCTTGCCTACTCCTGCTGCGATAATTAACTTTTAATTCTTAAATAATTTTGAATTTCAGAGTACTGTTATACCTTTTTGAGTGCAACCAGTACATATTCCAGCTGATTCCATGGTATAAAACAAACTTCAGATTTATATATTTACAAGAGTTTAACCCTCAAGGGCCTACCGGGTAGTTCCAATGTTTAAATGAGTTTCCTGACTTATGCGTACCCAATAGAGAGCCTTTTGGTAGTCTTGCTGATTGAAGGTACAGTACCCTGGCAGTGGTGTCCTGTGAAGTCTTGGCTGCCCATACCACTGCGAAAACAAAGTGTTACCTTCTTATAAGGGAGCAAAAAATAAGAATTCTCCAGGCTGTTGAGGACACTTTTAGAATCATATGAAGTTATGAACATCTTGCGGGAATCAAAGTTGAGTACTTTTAGCTCAACTTGACAACCTCAAGTATGAGCTGTTGGGATGGGTTATGGTCTGTACATCCATCCAATGGCATCCATCCATATGTCCATATGTTACTCTGTCCATCAACCATTCCTTTAGCACACCCTTCAGGTCGCAGCTCTCACCTTATCATTTCCAAGTTTCATACGTGGCTTTGGGGCAATGTCTAGATGGGAGCTGTTGAATTTTTTTGAATTTCATTGAAAAGCATTGCTGCCAGTGGCTAACTTAGGTTTGGCATATAAATAAAAGATGGCCACCAGCCCATCTTGGATTTGGATCTAACTCATCAGCAATTTCATTAGCACACCCTACATCTAATTCATCAGCAATTTCATTAGCGCACCCTACAGGCCGCGTCTCTTACCCAATCCTTTTCAAATTTCTTATATAGTTTTGCTGTGATGTCTAGATGGGAGCTATCGAAGTTTTCTGAATTTCGTTGAAAAACATGGCCGCCAGTGGCAATCTTAGATTTGGCATGTAAATTGTCAAGAATTCCATTGGCACACCCTGCAGGCCGCCTCTCTTACCCAATCTTTTTCAGATTTCATCTGTAACTTTGATGTGATGTCTAGATGGGAGCTATCAAATTTTTCTCAGTTTTGTTGAAAAACGTGGTCGCCAGCAACCATCTTGGATTTGAAGCTAAATTGTCAACAATTCCATTAGCACACCCTACAGGCTGCACTTCTCATCCGATCTTTTCAGATTTCATATATAGCTTTGGTGTGATGTCTAGATGGGAGTTATCGAATTTTTCGGAACTTTGTTGAAAAACATGGCTGCCAGTGGCCATCTTGGATTTGGCATGTGAATTGTCAACAATTTTATTACCACACCCTACAGTCCACATCTCTCGTCCAATCTTTTTCAAATTTCATATGTAGCTTTGGTGTGATGTCTAGATAGAAGCTATTGAATTTTTCTGAATTTCATTGAAAAACATGGCCACCAGTGGCCATCTTTGATTTGCCATTTGGCAAATGAATTGTCAGCAATTCCATTATTACACCCTACAGTCCACATCTCTCACTCGATCTTTTTTTGAATTTCATATGTAGCTTTTGTGTGATGTCTGGATGGGAGCTATCAATTTTTTTTTAATTTTATTGAAAAACATGGCCACCAGCGGCCATCTTAGATTTGGCATATAAATTGTCAACAATTCCATTAGTACACCCAACAGGCTGCAACCGTCACCCGATTTTTCAGATTTAATATGTAGCTTTAGTGTGATGTCTTTTCTGTAGAAACTTGAATGAATGACTTGGCATTACTGGATCTTTCTATTTAGTTCATTCCCTTATTGGACATGTTGAGCTGCAATGTCATTGGTACTTTCATTGTTTTCTCCCGAGGATCATTTCAAAAACTCTGTTCTCAGTCAGAAATGATTCTTGCAAATGATTCATTTGCAAGAATCATTTCTGATTGAGAACTGAGATTGGGAAATGTGGGGTTAAGAATTGGCAAAAATCATGTCCACATGTCATTGGGAAAAGGTCTCTGTATAAACAATCCCTGCAGATACCCAAAAGAATCCCTGTTATGTTTTCTTTCAGGAGGGGAGTCAGGAGTGTTCAGTATTGAGGATCTGGTAAAATTACTTGAAGATGAGAATGCTGTTGATATCTGTGTTATCAGAGTTCCGAAGCTTTTGAATTATGTTGATTATATGGTAATTGTTAGTGGAATCTCACTGAGACACATGCGTGCCATTGCGGAAGATATCAAATGGGTTGTAAGTATATATTCATTTGTTTTGAATCCTTTAACCATCACAAGAACAATCACAAGAAAGCTCTTGCATTCTGATGCTAGATATTTCTGCCCGGAACAGGATTTCTCTTGTTGCCGAAATAAGTATAAGTTGGGTATATTAAATCCAATTTTGCTCCTGTAAATTGAAGAGATTTCTTTACCAATGATTTCTTGCGTTCAAGTTAGATGAATTTTTCAACAAATCTAGTCATGGCTGCTGTGATGGAAAAAATATCTTGAAAAATACTCAGTAGATTAAGAGCTGATCTCACCAACTGATGTGGAAGCACATAGGCGTACGGGAGGTAGAAACCTTTTGATTTGGCCGAAATCCTGCATGGATGGAATACAAATATACAGTGGTGTAATTGCGCTGAGACAAATTAATGGACGATTGAAAATAGTATTATTATAAACTGTGATATGTAGTAGAATAAAAGATGTATGTTATTTTCTGCTGGTTTAATCATTTGAAAACTTGTGGGAACTGATACAGTTTGTGGAGAGTGGATTGTAACAAAATCACCTGCAAAGTGGAGTTATCACCAAAAAGTATCACTTTCAAATTCTGAACATATTTACAAAAAACACAAGCAATGTTTCAAGGTTTAATCTGGAGGTCCATTGGCTGGAACTTTGCCTGTGCTTGTTAGTCCCCTAAAGGAACCGTAAGGGGACTATAGGATTGCACTACGACCGTCTGTCTGTCTGTCTGTCCATCCGTCCGTCCATCTGTCTGTTTTTTTATGTTACCACTTCTCCCTCCAACATGCTTTAAGCTACACCTTTCATATTTGGTACATGGATAAATGGTTCTGAGGGGATGATGCACGCTCAAAATTTTTTTTTCAAAATCCAAGATGGCGGCATGGCGGCCATTTTTGTTGTGTTTTTTAAGCTTTTTTTTCTATTTTATGTTACCACCCCTCACTCCAACATGGTTCAAGCTACACTTTTTATATGTGGCACATGGATAGTGGGTTGTAATGGGATGTTGCACATTCAATATTTTTTTTCCAAAATTCAAGATGGCGCCATGGCGGCCATTTTTGTTGTGTTTTTTAAGCTTTTTTCTCTATTTTATGTTACCACCCCTCACTCCAACATGGTTCAAGCTACAGTTACCACCTCTCCCTCCAACATGCTTTAAGCTACACCTTTCATATTTGGTACATGGATAAATGGTTCTGAGGGGATGATGCACGCTCAAAATTTTTTTTTCAAAATCCAAGATGGCGGAATGGCGGCCATTTTTGTTGTGTCTTTTAAGCTTTTTTTTCTCTATTTTCATGTTACCACCCCTCCCACCAACATGGTTCAAGCTACTCTTTGCATAATTGGCACATAGATAGAGGGTTGGGAGGGGATGATGCACGTTCAATTTTTATTTTTCAAAATCCAAGATGGCAGCATGGTGGCCATTTTTGTTGTGTTTTTTAAGCTTTTTTCTCTATTTTATGTTACCACCCCTCACTCCAACATGGTTCAAGCTACACTTTTTATATGTGGCACATGGATAGAGGGTTGTAATGGGATGTTGCACGTTCAATATTTTTTTTCCAAAATTCAAGATGGCGCCATGGCGGCTATTTTTGTTGTGTTTTTTAAGCTTTTTTCTCTATTTTATGTTACCACCCCTCACTCCAACATGGTTCAAGCTACACTTTTTCTATCTGGCACATGGATAGAGGGTTGTAATGGGATGCTGCACGCTCAATATTTTTTTTTCAAAATCTAACATCTGTCTGTCTGTCTGTCTGTTTTTATGTTACCACCTCTCCCTCTAATATGCTTCAAGCTACACCTTTCATATTTGGTACATGGATAAATGGTTCTGAGGGGATGATGCACGGTCAATATTTATTTTTCAAAATCCAAGATGGCAGAATGGCGTCCATTTTTGTTGTGTTTTTTAAGCTTTTTTCTCTATTTTATGTTACCACCCCTCCCTCCAACATGGTTCAAGCTACGCCTTTCATATATGGTACATGGATAAAGGGTTGTGAGGGGATTATGCACGCTCAATATTTTTTTTTTCAAAATCCAAGATGCTTATATACTCTAGTGTCTTCTGTGACAAAAACACCTTATGTCACAAAAGTGCCGTAGGGGACTAATACCTAACCACCTCGGTGGTCAAACACTTGTTATGCTTTGCAACAAATTTGCAGTTATTGTTTGGATGGAATCCCCACTCCATGGGTGATTTAGTGATAATACACTCTACATGTACTGTACATGTGTTTTCATGACGAATACATTCACTTTTCTACACTGAGAATAATGCCAATGTCTGTACACACTTCCAAGGATGCTGAAAGTGATCCTTAATCACCAATAAATAAAATAAGTGAATAAGTATACAAATACAGGCGTGGCATTCTTAAAAATGCAGGAGGGCTAAAAATCGCTCCCCTCACATGGCCTAGGGGAGCGATTAGCTCTCCTCAATCTGACAAAAGCTGAAAGTGGCAAAATGAAGTTGTACTATTAATGAATTCTGCCTTGTGGGCTTTGTACGCTTTATTTGGTGCTGCTAACTAGGTAGTCTCTGTGAGACGCCGACACTGCCCTTGGCACATCTCCGGGCCTTGGTAAGGCCCGGGGTGTGTGGGAGGGGCAGTGTGGCCATATTGCAGAGACCACTAACATAGCAGTGATTTGAAAATATGTGGGTTTTAGGAATAGACTGTTGTGGTAATCATTATTTTCTAAGGCTAGTTTCGCCCTCCTCAATTTTTTTAAGGCGAGCAGTAGGCGAGCGAATAAATCGCTCTCCTGAAAATGCCAGGCCTGCAAATATGTACAGGCTACAGTACAGTACTGTGATCAGAAAAATTGGGATAGAATTTTGATCTGATTACAATCCATGTACGATACCATTGAAATTCTTTCCTCACGGGAACCCCAGGAAGTGATGCAGTTAATGTTCACTGCAGTAAACAGGCTATGTTTTACTGGTAAAATAGGACCCAATCACCCATTCTTGGGTGGTGCAAACCCTCTCTAAAATGGGCAACATGGCTTAATAGCGCTCACCCCTGGTCTTGAGTTGATACTCATGTTGTGGTCATGATAGCCATTGTTCAAAAATATGTAACCTTAAACACCAGTAAATAAATAAATAAATATTGAAATTCTTTGTCCGCATACCTCCCCACACCACAATAGAATGTGACCTGTCAAAAACAAAAGAGAATATTATTATCCCTGATGGGTGAAAGTTTTGGATGGGGAAATCTCACCCGAGGGTAAGATGTTTGTGCCAGACACGAGGTTTGCCGAGTGTCTGGGCCAAATATCTTGTCCTGTGAGTGAGATTTCCCCATCTCAGACTCACTACCATTGGGTATAATTTTTCTCCTCCACCAAAACACCCTAACATCAACAAAAGTAATTTAGGGGCATTTGCAGCTATATCGAATAATTTTTTTGTCCATTTCTGAAAAAAACTGATTTGCTTATCGGAAAGAGCGCACAAAAATTCTCTTCATACCACAGGAATATACACTACTGCGCAAGCGACTGTTTCATGAATATCCTAGGTCCGAGGTGAGACAAAAGTATTAAACCCATCGGAGATTACGCGGACAATGAAAGCAGTAATTAAATGGACAAGACATTTGGAGTGAAAGGGATTGACTCCAGAGAGCATAATCGTGGCATTAACCTTTTACCCAACGAATCGCCCGTATCCGCCTGCCTAATCTGCAGAATCTGCAGCTGAAAAAATATTATTTTTCGGAAAATTTTAACAAAACCATATCATGTGACTCCTCTTTGGAACGAGCTCGTTGAGCTTGTTCCAATGAGGGGTCACATGATATGGTTTTGTTGAAATTTTTTGAAAAAAAAAAAAAAATATTTAAATTAAAAAAATTTGATATCGTCTGCGTTGGGTAAAGGGTTAATTGTGAAATAGATTAGACCAAATAAACTACTGCCTGTTGATGTCACAGAATGTCAGAATGATAACCAGTCATCAATAATTTTCTGAATCAAATTTATGTACGTTTGTGTCGGAAAGTTGCAATTTGTCAAAATTTAAAAGAAAATATTCTAACTGATTAAAAACTTAAATATTTTATGATTGTTGGTAATGGTAAGGCCAACGTCATTTCGTCGAGTTGAGATTGTTGTTATAAATGTATTTTGACCACATAATTGTGAGAGTCAAGTAAAATATGACAATAAGTACATCCTTTTCGTTCAGGTGCCCTAGAAATTAATTACTGCTGTAATCTGTTTGACCGAGAATCACGGCGATTTTAATATCGTGTCGGACATTGACTCGAGAAACAATCGCCAATATTAGTCGGCGACTTCTCTTAGATCTTGAGTGAAGATATCGTGGACCTGGGATATTCATGTAATGGTCACTTGCACAGTGGTGTACCACAAAATTAAATCCCAATGCCGGCAAGACAGGGGTTAAAGATTCATAGCGAAATGAACATTGACACATTGGGATGAGATCACATTATGAATTCTGCAATGTATTTGCATAACTTTTCGATGGGAATTTCGATCAACTCTCTCCACTCATAATGGCATTCACCCCAAAATTCACAGAAAAGAGTCAAGTGTCCTTTGGTTTTGCGGTCTCTGTTTTTATTTCTATTTTCTTTGACAAACATGTGCTAATATTTCCGAAACGTGACACCATGTTGTTTGTTTAAAGAAGAATGTGCAATGATTGAATAGTCCTGCACTCGTTATTATTATTTTATTTATTGGTGTTTAATGTCACATATTTCTGCACAATGGCTAATCATGACCTCGATAGTTTTACTGGTGGAGGAAGCCAGAGTACCCAGAGAGAACCACTGAGCAATGGCGAGCAACCGTCAGCTCCCCATCATACTAACTCCAAGCAAGCAGGGTTAGCATTGGTTGAAGACAGTGCACCATCGACGTGCACTACACCTTAGTACACAATGTCACCATGCCCCCACATGGACAATGGGGGTGAAGTGTCTTGCCCAGGGACACAACGCAGTTGCCACAGGTGGGATTCAAACCGAGGACCTCTCGGCTTGCAGCCTGCACCTCTACCTACTGAGCCACCGCCCCCCCTGCACTCATTGAATATGCTAATAAGTCAGTCACATGGGTCATGTGAGATAGATATCTCACATGACCTTCTCACATGAGACATGCATATCTTGCATATGAAGTGGGTGGAGAGCATTGCATCTGAGATTTAGTTTTTGCCTGTACAGTGGAACCCTGTTAATTGAATAGCCACTTGGTCAATGAAAATTATTCAATTAACAGGAGTATTCAATTAACAGGGATTGTCACTTTTCTGCATTCTAGAGATAAACTTAGCATTTATTCTATTGTATCTTGTTTGACAGAGCTCCATGAGCTCTGTCAAACAAGATATAATAGATTAAATGACTGTATTGGATGTGCTGAGGCCAAATAGGTCTATAAACAAAGGAAAACTTGGGAGAGTCAGGATAATTTCTCGTCAGGATACAAGATTTTTTATTCAGTTAACAGGAGTTTACTCTATAACCTATATTCAATTAACAGGTCAAATTTGCACTGGAGGTATGGTAAATGGTTTTGTGTTTGGAAATTGTATTCAGTTAACAGGGTTATTCAGTTAAGAGATATCCAATTAAGTGGGCTTCACTGTACTATTTTGATGTGCTCTTGATTTCACATATTTTACTTATTCCGACCCACTGGTGGAGGTGTGTCATGATCAGATTGTGATACAACTGCTTCCTGATAACAGTAATGTGATTACAAAAGTGGACAGAGAATTTCGACCTCTTTGCAACTTGGTTGTGTTCATCTTTGCACTCTTCTCTACACAGCACTATTGTATGTCAACCATTGGAAAAGAAAAGCAAAAACATTGATTCAGAGATGCTATTTCAGGAATTCTTTTGGAAATGGGACCCCTTTCCCAATTGCATTTGGGCAAGATTTTTCACGATTTTTCCCAATTCAAACTAAAAAGTTCCCAATCTCAGTCCTCAAACAAATCTTCAGTCTTCAAACAAACATAAGTTACATGTATTTAACAATTGGGTGTCCTGAACTGAGCTGTCATAAGCCCTCAGAAAAACAATATATTTACCAACCTAACGAAGAATAAAAAGTGTCTGAATTCAAAGACAGACAACTGGTGTGTGCTTCTTTAACCCTTAAGGATCTATTGCTGATTTTTTTTAACTGCAACAGAACAGGTGCCCCAAAGGGTAGGTTGTAGACACACATGCAAGTTACATTCTAAGAACCTTCTCAGTTGTTTCTTGGCAAGTCTTGGCAGCCTATAAAGGCAGCCAAGACTTTCCTAGACACAAGCACAAATTCCCCAAATGTAGCCTGTGAGTGTTCTCAGTTCATCTTTTTGTGTTTCTCTCCTCCAAAACAAATTCCCAACTGAATTCATGATGCAAATTTCTCAAATGTGTGGGCCCTGGACCCTTCCCAAAGAGGGCAGAAGAATCCCTGTATTTTCATTTGATTTTCTTGATTTCTCAATATAATATTTTAGCTATTAACTATGATATCTTGTCCTATGGTGAGTCACGATCCAAACATCCAATCACAGCCTGATTGAGAAAAATACTCTGAATCACTACTACAGTACAACCACTGTGGACTGGTCATAATTGACGCATGGTCAGTGATGTCCACACATACGTTTACCAGGTAATAAAAATCATCAGCAAATTTTTTATTAATGAAGTTCCAGGTTGTACCCGGTGCTTCATTAACTAAATTTTTGATGATTATTTCTGTAATCAGTGTTTGCAATCTAATATTATTGCGTCTCTGGAAATATTGCCCACCCGTGGAAAGTGACCAGTCCTGGGCAGCTGTACTGTATAAGACAGTATTCTGAAGGTAATTTATTACACTATAAATCAACATTAGTGTACAGTAGAACCTGCCTTGGGTGACCACTTTCCATTAATGACAATATTTTCAATGCACAGAATACTTTCACTCTATAATGACATGGTCTTCAGCGACCATCTCCCAAATGCATACATTGTATAGTGCCTGCCAATTTCAGACCAAAATAGCAATTTTTACCTGTAACAACTTCTGTAAGTGTGGCGCATGGTATGCATTGTATGTGTGTGTAGGGGGGGGGGGGGGGGGGGGGGGGGGGGGGGGGGGAGGGCGTGCAAAGGGGGGGGGGGGGGGTACTGGAATCACCCTGTCTGTCCATCCCTCCATCCATAGACATAATTTTGTCTGGAGATTTTCTTAACATTTATGGATCAATCTGCTCGAAACTTGATATGAATGTTCACCACCATGGAAACCTGTGCACCTGCAATTATAGTTTCGGCCGGATTATTTTTGCCAGAATTATGCCCCTTTTCAACTTTATTTTTTTCTTCAAATTTTTCAGAACATTGCAGCAAAACCATATCCTGTGACACCTCATTGGAAGGAGCTCAACAAGCCAATCTAATGAGGGGTGACTTGATATGGTTTTATTGAAAATTTTTTAAAAAATATAGTTTTTTCAACTGCTTCATTTTAAAATTATGCTGGCTGATGCAGTCAATTCATTAGGTAAAGGGTTAACTGATAAAGCAGTTTTATTATGGTCATTAGCAATAAGATTATTTTTATTACATGTAGCTCAACTTTGGCGAAGCCAAATTTGAGGTATTGCCATGGCCTGTCATCCGTCTGTCCGTCACACTGAACACACGGCTCGGGCTAGAGGCCGTAGTTATGAACCGATCTTTACGAAACTTCTTGGGTACCTTTGTTATCACCATGGGACGAGAACAAGTGTTTTTGGGTCCGGTCTGAAATTCAAGATGGCCACTGGCAGCCATTTTGTACAAAATTAGGTGCAATCAGATTTTTACGCAGAACTTCCATATGAAAGCGCTGATTTGAATAATTTTTTTGTGTGAATGTTCCGTACCATGGGATACATCACATATAATACGTTTTTTTTTCTTGTGCATAAATTATGCCAATTAGACTAACTTTGATCTATTTAATGTTACTTTCAGCACTGTAACTGCAAATGCCAATACGGGATAGAGGCTGTATTTATGAACCGATCTTTACAAAACTTCTTGGGTACCTTTGTTATTACCGTGGGATGAGAACGAGTGTTTTTGGGTACAGTCCAAAATTCAAGATGGCCGCCAGCAGCCATTTTGTTCCAAAATTAGTGCAATCAGTTTTTTGTACAGAACTTCTGTATGAAAGTTCTGATTTGAATAAATTTTTGAATGTTTTGTAACATGGAATACATCACATATAATACGGGCTTTTTTCTCCAGCAGAAATTATACAAATTAGATGAATTTTGATTTATTCAGTGCTACTTATACACAGTAAGTGCATGTGTCAATACAGCTCTGGCTAGAGGCTGTATTTATGAACCGATCTTCACAAAACTTCTTGGGTACCTTTGTTATCACCTTGGGATGAGAACAAGTGTTTCTGGGTGTGGTCCAAAATTCAAAATGGCTGCTAGTGGCCATTTTGTACAGAAATTAGGTCCAATCAGTTTTTTTACACAACTTCTATACAGCTCAGGCTAGAGGCTGTATTTATGAACCGATCTTTACAAAACTTCTTGGGTACCTTTGTTATCACCGTGGGACGAGAACGAGTGTTTTTGGGTGCAGTCCAAAATTCAAGATGGCCACCAGCAGCCATTTTGTATCAAAATTAGTGCAATCAGTTTTTTGTACAGAACTTCTGTTTGAAAGTTCTGATTTGAATAAATTTCTGTATGAATGTTTAGTAACATGGAATACATCACATATAATACGGGCTTTTTTCTCGAGCAGAAATTATACAAATTAGATGAACTTTGATTTATTCAGTGCTACTTATACACAGTAAGTGCATGTGTCAATACAGCTTTGGCTAGAGGCTGTATTTATGAACCGATCTTCACAAAACTTCTTGGGTACCTTTGTTATCACCTTGGGATGAGAACAAGTGTTTCTGGGTGTGGTCCAAAATTCAAAATGGCTGCCAGTGGGGCACATAGTATAAACGCTTAGTTATACTCGTCTTCATCCGTATGTTGTGGTCATGAGATAGCCGAAGATACTGAAAGTGACCTTAAACACTAGTAAATAAATAACTGAAAATACCACAGTTAAATGGATTGCCATGTTCACTTGAGTTTGCCATTGAAAAACGATCTGTGCTAACTGTCGAAATTGAAAGTGTCAGTATAGATAAGTTTGCCGAAGATTTTCAAATCAGCTTGAATCGAATGGTCGAGAGAACTTTGAATTGAATTAATTTTCAAAGCTTCACTGAGCCCTACTAACACTGGTCTACATATCAGTATCACTTTGCTTCTCTCTTGCTTACAAAATCTGCAAAAGCATTACCTGAAAACGCTAGGTTGACTAAAAAAAATTAGGTAACTCTTTTTCTTGGGTTGCCACAATTTCAAATTTGTACTGGCCTGTTCTATCTTGTAAACTCTCTTAAAGGTTAAAGGTAATTATATTCAATTAACAGGGATATACAATTAAGAGATATCCAGTTAAGTGTGCTCCACTGTAATAAGAAAAATGCAAAGAATTCCAAACAATTTCTTTTTCAGTACAAAAGAAGAGCTGATAGTAGTGATCCATCACTTAAAATTGAAGGTGTGGGAAGTAAAGAATGGATTGCACTAGATTTAGGTAAGAGTACAGCACAGAAGCCGTGGAATGGTCACCTTCCACGAACAGGGACATGGCGACTGGGAGGGGGGGGGGGGGGGGGGGGGAATTACTAGATTCAATGTTATGTCCCCTTTCCCAGTTTTTCTTTTACTTGTATGCAGCCTTTTTCTCATTACCTGAGCTTCACAGTTTGAAATATAAAGAAATGCCTTCTGCAGCATACTTCTGTTGATTTACAAAAGTAATACAGATTGGAAGGAAATGGGAGTGAGGGACTTTGATGCTGTCTCCAAAACTTCGGGGGGATGGGTGGAATCAATCCACCCCTCCCTTCACCCCATGTTATCCAAAAGATAAATCTGGTTCTAATTATACGATTCTCTTCAAATTTGTTATTACTTTTTTATACACCCATTTGTAAAAACGGTCATATTATGTAAATAGTCTGTCTGTCCATCGTCTGTCCATCCATCTGTCCGTCAACAATTGGTTTCCGACCGATAACTCCAATTTAGACAGTTATTCCCAAAATGCATTTTGAAGGATTGGGAGTTATTACATGCAAAAAATAAAATAAAATTGACTCCTATAGCCCTACAATGTTTTATGTACTGCATCTTTAACCCTTTACCTAACACAAGTTGAAGCCAACAGTACAAATTATTTTTCTGAAACATGAGATTTTTTCATTTTTTTCTTCTAACCTTTGCTTATTAGTCCTTATTGGAACAAGCTCATCAAGCTTGCTCCATTAATAGGTCATGAGGTATGTTTTGGGGTAGAGAAATAAAAAAATAAAATTTGAATAGCAATTTTTGTACATCACAAGTGCAGATATGGCAGATTCGTTAGGTCAACGGTTAACAAAAAATGACTCGGACTATTTTGTGTCTAAGCATTGCCATTGTTGGGACAGTCGGGCTGTATGCGTGACATCACTCAAGTTTTATATTGTCAGTAAAAATGGCATAAAATGTAGTTATAATGTAGTTAATGCGATTTATTGGGTATTGCCAATTGGTATTGTTCGAAGCATCTTGACATTTACATGTTTGTACAAGGACACTAGAAGTGGGGGTGGGTGGCAGGGTGGGCAGCTATCCCTCTTGCCCTGCATGCCCATTTTACCAAAAGTACGCTAGCGGAAAAGTCTTTACTTTTCGATAACTGTAACTGAGAAGTTGTTTCTAACATATTTTATGTCTGCTATTGAGAGGTGGGTATTAGATATAATGATGGAGGCTGGGCAGATGTGACTAGAAAACTCAAGCCGCCACAAGGGAGTGGATTAATACAGTTCATGGTAATTTAACTCACACCCTGAGTTGAATGCCCTTTTTGATAGGTCTGCCCCATTGCCCTTGGAAGCTTTCAGCAGCCTTGTCTGTGTGTGTTTGCAGGCAAGGGGAAGTATGTCCTTTAACCCTTTACCCAATGAATCACCTGCATCCGCCCACATAATTTGCAAATTCAGCTGCTGAAAAAATATTATATTTTTATACTGTACCAATGACCCAGACTTAGCTGGTGCTAACTCTAACAAAACCAGGGCCAAACACAAATTTTGCCCCCCAATCCCCAAAATTTGCATCCAAAACAAAAAGATATCATGTCCTAAAGGACCTCCATACTACGCCTCTACTGCGCATGCGCAGTGACGCAGACGTCCCGAAATTGGCGCCAATTATCATTCTCTGTTTGGCCCTTCATCAGTCAACATCTCACTGATCTTTGTGCTTGTAAATCTCAGTTTAAAGGATGCCAGACACGTAATTCTTGGAAAAAATGTGATTCTAAGGAGGATAGAAGGAGGAGAGGAAAAAGAAGTGACAAAAATAATCAGGGCTGTACTTAAAATTTTTTGATGAAATTATGTTAAGTTGCCTATTTTCGAGGCATGGGCCTCTTGTTGTCATTCTTGCTATTTGTTGCACTGCTTATTCAGTGTTTCCTCTCCCCTAGCCTTCTAAAGTCCCCCCTTGCTATTCTCCCATGCTTTTGGCATATTTTTGAGAAATTTCATTTCTAAAATTTCCTGGGAGAGTTGCTTGGTTACAGAATGTTTTCTGTTATTTTCCCCATAGTTACGTTTTCACCCATGGGTGTATAACGTTTGTGTTCTGCATCTTCCATCTGATGTTCTACAGATTCTCCCCTGGGAGTCTCTGTTTTGCATCAGATAGAGTGTAATTGATGACTGATTCCGGGCCAGTTTTTTCAGTGCCTGGAGTCATGTTTTCTGGTGTTTTCACACTGTTTGTTTTCATTGGCAACAGCCTTTTTTGAGGGGGGCTGTTTGCCTTCGCTGTAGTTTATCTCACTATAAGATACATTTATATTATCCGAAAGTGTCTCATTAATTATTTAATATAAATTTAAAATTTTTGACCACACTTTGCCATCAGATCCATCGGGGCTCAACGTTACTTTTCAGCAACTTGGGCTTCGCTGAAAAAATATTTTTTCAAAATTATTTTGTTTTGCAATTGTTTTTTCATTTATTAATGGATCATGTTATTATGTATCTTTTTGTCAGGGGTTTTTGCGAGTAACTAGGACTTATTGTTGTTCTTTCACAATGAAGGGACATTGTTCAAATTGTAATAGGAAGAAATCTTCCTCTGACTTTCATGATCATTGTATTAATTGTAGTCAGTGTTCTCACATTAATCCCTGTCCTATATGTGAACATTGGGATGAGAAACATTGGAAACGTGTGTCACGATATGTTGTTTCTGGAGAAAGAGCGATTCCGGCTCTTTCTCCGCAAGGTCACTCTACTCTCTCAGTTTCTATTTCAGAGGAACCAGAACAGGGTGATGTTTCCATGTTATCTTCTTCAAGTGTGCGTCCGTCGTCACAAATGAATTCAGAGCTAGCGGCAAAAGTGCTCATGGAGATTAGACAAATGTCGTCCGCTAGCTCGCCCGGTGTAGCGTCCATTCACCGAATGGTTCGGCAGCCGGGTTCGTCCGATGCGGTCCAAGAGGAAATTTTGGGTGATGCGAGCACTATAAACATAATAGATGCACACCCAGTGACGGCGGATAGTAAGCGAGAACGGAGGAAGCCTTTGAGTCCGGTTCCTAGCTCGTCCAGGTCCAGCCGGGCCGCGAGCGAGAGAGGCCCCTCTCTCGTACAACAACATCTGGGACCAGATGTTGTGGTACAAAATGTGTCTTTAGCGGAGCATACGTCCGTCGCTCGGGACTCTCCGTTGTATAAGCAGTCCGCAGAGACTGTTAAGGCTTCCTCTTCTCGTCAGCGCACACGACCGCACCTTGGCTGCGTGACCGCCGATATATTACCAGCTTCGCCGATCAAGGATTCTTCGGCGACCAGGTCACACCATCCGGCAGCCAGGGATTCGAGGCCGATGGACTCCGGACGTTCGCATAGGAAAAGTATGCGGGAGCCATCTGATGCGGAGCTGCCCTCGGCGAAGCAGCGAAAGACTGCGCCTCCGCAGGTCTCGACGCCGGACATTCTTGTGCAGATAGCACAGCTTATCGCAGCATCCCAGCAACCGACAGAAACGGTGTCGGATCGAGAATTATCCGACGGCGCTGGGTCGGTACGCTCCGCCGAAGCATCAGGGGCGGACGACCGGGAACATCATGAGGTCCGACCGGATGGTGAAAGGGATACGGATGACTTGGAGCTATCCCTTTCGGAACAACATAAAGCTGCCGTGGACTTCATCCGGCACTTTCTCCCTCAAGTTGTTCCGTCGGGCCAGACTGCTGCGCTTCCGGACAAGAGAATTATAGCGTCATTGGACTCTGAATTTTTTGAGCGGTTCAGGGACATCGCTCCCGAGTTTCCGTCGCAGTCCAATAATGTTGCAAGAACATTTGAATTATTGAACGACGCTATATTTAAACTTGCTTCCAGGACGGGGAAAGCAGGTTTCTTGTCCGCTAATACTCTCAACCTGCCTTTCATTAATGCAAGGAATAAATTCGATACGGCAGGACAGGGTATACCGAGAGTTCCTCTGCGTATGGACGATGAGGCGGAAGACTTAGAGCTATCATTACCGTCGTCAGCTTCTATTCCAACCGCGGTGTTGGAAACAGCTATTGCGTCTAACAGAGCCAATTTAGATGCCTTATCTTACGCAGATCACCTTACTAAGGCGTTATCACTGCGCCTTCAGGGGAAAGAGTTTCAGGATATACAATCCTCTTTAAGACTTCTTTCAAGGGCAGTAGCTTATTCCACGTGTAACTCCGCCCTTTCAGTGGCAAATCTGGAGTTGGTTAGACGTGACGCAGCCCTAGCTACATCCACACTAGTGGATTCTAAGGTGAAGAACTCTCTTAGAGTCGCTTCGGTCTCAGGAGAACTTCTCTTTGATGGCAAGCTTTCTGCTATTTATGATAAAATTACAAAGAAAGCTAAGGATTCTCTGTTGTTCAAATCTGCTCCTAAGAAGTCGGATACAGCAGACACGAATAAGGCAGGCACTTCTGGGTCTAATGCGCCCAAGAGAGGTTCCTATAGAGGTTCCGGTGTGTCCTCTTGGTCTTATTCGAGAGACCGTCAGGATAGCGACTCTCGTTCGGGACGTCCTTCAGGCCGGGACAATCGGTCGGACGCCCCGAGGTCGACGGGGCGAGGTGCGGGTCGTGGAAGACGTGGTTTCTCCTACCGCAGGCTTCGCAGGTCCAGGAGGTGATGGCTTAAACCTCTATCGCGTTCCGGTTGGCGGAAGGTTGTCGAGCTTTTCACAAGAATGGGCGTCGATTACGGACGACCCTTGGGTGAGAGGAGTGACTTCGGAAGGTCTAAAGATATCCTTCAAACGAAAGCCTCCATTAACTCGAAGTCCAAAGTGGACTCATCTTCCGTCAAATCCGCAGAAAAGAGACGCTCTGTTATCAGAGGTGCAGTCTCTTTTAATGAAGAACGCGGTAGAGGTCGTAGAAAACCAGGAATCTCTGGGATTCTACAGCCATCTGTTTCTGGTTCCGAAACCAGACGGCTCGTTCCGTCCAGTCATAGATTTGAGCTGGATAAACAAGCTGATCGTCGCTCCGAAGTTTTATATGGAGACGATTCGATCGGTCAGAGCGAGTATTCGGGTGAACGATTATGCAACGAGCATAGATCTCAAAGATGCGTACTTTCACGTCATGGTACATCCGACATTCCGAAAGTATCTACGCTTCGCAGTCCTAGGAGTGGTGTATCAATTCCAGGCGATGTGCTTCGGATTGAATCTAGCACCCTGGGCTTTCTCTCGGGTAATGAACTCGGTAATGATCTACTTCCGAGCTCATTCGTCTGCGGTAACGTCGACCTACCTGGACGACATTCTTCAGAGGTACGGCAACGAGTTAACGCTTCAGAACGATGTTCAGAATCTTCTTCTATTGCTCCGACGTCTCGGTTTTATAGTAAACGAGGAGAAGTCAGATCTGGTGCCGTCCAAGTCATTCACTCATCTGGGAATGAGCTTCGAGACGCACAACAATCTCGTTCGTCTGCCGTTAACCAGAGCGAAATTAGTCAGTTGTTACGCTCGCTATTGTCTGCACGCAGACAAAGTCACAGCGAGAGAATTTATGAGACTGATAGGTCTGTGCGGAGCCGCCGCGGATCTCATTCCGATGGGGCGGTTACGCACACGTCCTCTTCAAATTTTCCTGACTCAGAATTGGAGTGTGAAAATTCATTCGCTCGATGTGGACGTTCTCTTGTCAGATCAAGTGAAACAAGAGATTCAGACTTGGGCAAACATTCAGTGGTTAACTCAAGGAGTTCCGCTGCAGTTGCCGGATCCGAGTTTTACCGTTATGACGGATGCCAGTCAAACAGGTTGGGGTGCATCATTAATCCCAACGGATTCGAGATGCCAGGGTCTTTGGGATCCACAATTCCTGTGCAAGCACATAAACATCAAGGAAATGATGTCAATTTGGCTTGCGTTACGTCACTGGATGGACCTTATTCACGATGCTCATGTCCAAATCCTATCCGACAATACGACAGTAGTGGCATATATACGGAATCAGGGAGGCACTCATTCAGTTCCGTTGTTCAATCTAACGGAAAGAATCCTTCTGTTTGCGTTAGAACATCACGTTCTTCTTTCGGTCCGTCACATACCGGGTCATCTGAATGTGCTAGCAGACTCCCTTTCACGAAAGGGTCGCTTGTTGCCGTCGGAGTGGACTCTCAACAAACAAGTATTCAATCAGATTTGCTACCAATGGGAACGGCCAATGATAGACTTATTTGCGACACTTCTCAACAATCAGTTGCAGATGTATGTGTCTCCGTGTCCGGATCCAAGAGCATTTGCAGTAGACGCTCTGTCGATCCCTTGGGACGGAATGATAGGATATGCGTATCCTCCAGCGCCGTTAATTCAACAAGTATTGCTAAAGATAAAACAATCTCAATGCAAGATTCTGTTGGTAGCATCTCTGTCGCCACAGAGACCGTGGATAAATCTACTCAGGTGTCTGTTGTGGGACCTACCGCGGAAGCTTCCTCCACGGGAGGATCTTCTTTCACAGGGGAAATCGCGCCAACTCCATCACAACCCGCAAGGTCTCAACCTTCACGTTTTTCCGTTGTGCGGTCCTTCTTGCATGGCAAGCACTTTACAGGACGAGCAGTGGACGCGATTTCTAACTGTAGGAGGACCTCCTCTTCGCTAAACTATGCGGCTAAGTGGAAGGTTTTTCGTCGTTGGTGTAGGGATCATTCTGTAGATATATTCGATCCCTCTATACCAGACATTGCAAACTTTCTAGTATACTTGTTTGACGAAATCAAACTGCAGCCTGTTACTATAAAGAGTTATAGATCTATGTTATCTGATACCTATGCACATCATGATAGTTTACAAATTGGATCTAATGTCTCTTTATCGAAGTTGGTTAGAAACTTTTCGATAAATAGACCCAGAACTCTTAGATTAATTCCTAAGTGGAATTTAGCTTGGGTTCTTCTTAAATTGAAGGAAAAGCCATTTGAACCTCTTGGGACAGTAGATTTCAAATTCTTATCTTATAAGACAGCTTTTCTCTTAGCTTTCTCTTCTGCTAGAAGAGTCAGTGAGCTTCATGCACTATCGGTGGATGATTCTCATTATCGTAGTGTTGGGAATACTATCACCATCACTACTAATGTGGGTTTTTTAGCTAAGAATCAGGCTCCTAATAAATATCCGGAACCTATTGTTATTAAGGCTCTTCCGTCTTCAGACGGGCGTAGGCCTTTACTCTGTCCTGTTAGAGCATTACGTATCTATAAACAGAGATCTCAGTTTATCAGAAAGGGACGGAAACGTTTCTTTCTGTCTTTGATGCCTAATAGAAAGGATATTTCAGTCCATTCTATTGCTAGATGGATTCAGTTAACTATCCGTACTGCTTATGAAGATTTATCTTCTTCTCAGCAGTCTGTGCTTAAGATTTCTGCTCATGAAGTAAGAGCTCTTTCTACTTCCTGGGCTTATGCTAATAGTGTTGCTATTACAGATTTAATGAAGGCTGCTTATTGGTCTCAGCCATCCACATTTACGAATTTTTATCTCAGAAATATTGAGTCCATTTCTGGAGACCTGCATTGTTTAGGTCCGTTATCTGTTGCTCAGAATGTCGTCCACTAAACAGTTGCAACTATAGTTATGCAGGCTTTCTGTTCCGGCAGTGACTCCGTCCGGCTGCCCTCTTCGCTCTGGGCTATTTGACCCAGGGCAAGGGGAAGGGGGGGGGGGGGGGCGGGTGTTCCCTTAGGTCACCTGCTTTATAGTGAAAAGCAAGGGAATGCCTCCTCCAAGTCAGTATTTCTGAGTCGCTTCCGGGATGGTTTTAAAGTGTAATATTAATGTTTAAAATTCATTCATGTCTTATTTTTAAAGTGTAGCTCGGTGTGAAGCATTTGTATATGTCAAGTGTCAAACGGGCTTTAATATACAATACTCGGACACTTTTAAATGACTATAAAGAGTCTCAATTCTCTGGACTACTTTATTTATTGGCTTGCTTTAAAAATAATTAGTATAAGGGTTATACTGGATGTTAATAGAGAACATGAATGTTATTGTGCTCAATTATTAAGGGTAGTGTATCTTTCTAATTTAAGATTAAATAAGAAAGATACATGTAAAGCCTAATACTCCTTTTCTCCTTAAGGGGTTACCTCTTTACTATATAGTTGAGCTTATTGGATTTTCCTCTATGTCCTAGGCCCTCCAGCCTGTTTACTATTCAGCTAAGTCTGGGTCATTGGTACAGTATAAAAATGTTAAAAAATTTATAGTAATTTATATATTTTTTATACTTACCAATGACCCAGACGGGGATGGCCCTCCCTGGAGTTGGGAACTCTTGCCTCCCCGCTGAGTACATAGCGCTGACCAGGCACTGCCAGTAAGAATGATAATTGGCGCCAATTTCGGGACGTCTGCGTCACTGCGCATGCGCAGTAGAGGCGTAGTATGGAGGTCCTTTAGGACATGATTTCTTTTTGTTTTGGATGCAAATTTTGGGGATTGGGGGCAAAATTTGTGTTTGGCCCTGGTTTTGTTAGAGTTAGCACCAGCTAAGTCTGGGTCATTGGTAAGTATAAAAAATATATAAATTACTATAAATTTTTTAACTTTTCGAAAAATTTCAACAAAATCATATCATGTGACCCCTCTTTGGAACGAGCTCATCGAGCTCGTTCCAAAGAGGGGTCACATGATATGGTTTTGTTGAAATTTTTTGAAAAAATTTAAAAAATTATATTTAAAATAATAAATTTTGAAATTGTCTGCATTGGGTAAAGGGTTAATCAGTGTGTGTACTAAAGATCTTTAATCTCCAATTGTGCAGGTCGCAGAAAACTGGATTTTGGTAAAATACCACAAGCACGTAGATACTGGAGTGATATGTTACTAAAAATTCAAGTTAAATTAAAGATAGTTCCTCTTTGGGGAACATTCGCTAACTGGCATATGCCTTCGTGTGTTAGTGTGTTTGGATTGTAAACATACAAACCATCAAACCTTCAGTGAGGGATATTGCCATAATAGAGACATCCTCATTTTAAAAACTATCTGAATGCCACCTCACAACACAGTAGTAGAAAAAGTTTGGGTTACAATGGTCTTTGTTAAAAGGTTGTTTCAGTTGAATTGTTCAAATTTCACTTTTAATGATAAATAGAGGATATGGAATGAGTGTTTTTCTCATATAATATTTATGAAACGAGTCTAAGAATTTTCCGTTTCGGCGAGCCCAAATGGAAAATTCAGACAAGTTTCATAAATATTATATGAGAAAAACACTCATTTCATATTCTATTTATCATATGACACACGCACTCACAAATTAGCCACTTAGTATGACTTGTTAACCCATCACCTAACTTGAGTTGCAGACGGCACTTGGAAAAAACATCCTCGTATAACTAAAAAATTTCATTTTTTGCTTCCAAAACATAGGTTATGACCCCTCATTGGAACGAGCGTGACACGCTAGTTCCAATGAGGGGGTTATAACCTATGTTTTGGAAGCAAAAAGTGAAAATATAAAAAAAAATGAATGACGATTTTCTTGTATTGCGCGAGACGGTTTTTGGCGTTATGTTAGGTAAAAGATTAATACAATATAACCCACCCTAAATAGGGCAGATAACGTAAATTCTCCCTACTGAAATTATGCAAATGTGACCCAGTTGTATTTTGTTTAGCCAATCAAATTGTCCAGTTTTGAAATTGACCAATGAAAGCTTCCAACTCTAATTATGCAAATTATGAAAATGTGGCCCAGTTGTATTTTGTTCAACCAATCAAATTGTCTAGTTTTGAAATTGACCAATGAAATTAACGGAAGGCTTTATTTATCACTGATTAATATGAAAACAAAATATCAAATGTTTTTAAGTGAACAAAAAGGACGAGTGATATGAATCATAAACCTTTTTATTGTTTGGTGATTAAAACTTAACCTTCTGAGTTTTTCTGTGAGTTAGTTAGAATCTGGTCAGAAGAAAATAGAATTCCGAGCCCTTGTTTTCGGCGAAATTGATGGATGTAATGATTGTAATCATCACCTCTTTTTCTTTGTTTTTAAAACTGAATTTTATTTTGTTAGGCATTAGATCAAGTTCAACTTTAGCTATTTTCTCTGCCTCAGTCAATTCAAGTCTAGGTCCCTGGGGAATAACAGTAGAAGCCTGTTAATTGATTTGCCAGTGAAAATTATTCCGATAACAAGAGTATTCAATTAAGGCCTAAAAAAATTAAAAATCTGTTTCTCATGCCCTCCCGCATGGTCCTTTTGGCTGCCGTATGCTCTCTTTTTATAACCAATGCAAACTTTAAAAAATAAAAATTAAATGGTTTATGTCAAATATTTTACCCAAGTTAATAAAATTGATAAATTTGTCCCTTGAGTGCAAAAAGGCTTTGCAATGCTTTAGCTTTGCAAAGCCTTCTTGCACTCAAAGGACGAAATACACCACCACTCATGCTATTGTGTAGATTATGAGGCCTAAAACAAACCAAGAACATAAACTTTTGATGGCAAAGAAATAATTAAAAAAAATAAAAAATGAAATAAAAAACCGCCTGGCCATATGCCTTTATACAAAAAATGGTGTGAGAAACTGAAAATCTACTTTGTGGGGCCTAACAGGAATTTAGTCACTTTCATATATTCTCGAGATAAACTGAGCATTTTATTATTATATCGTGTTCATCATTCATCAGAGCCCATCAACAAACGCATCAACATTTCATACTCATACTCCACATCAAGTTTTGTGAAATTCAGATGAAAAATGTAGGCGCAGTTGTATTGTAAGTGGACAAACTATTGTGGTGACAGGCCTGTTATGTAGAGGCAATTGATCATCCTTGAATGTAGGAGGAGTTGTAAATGGACAAACTGTTCTGGTGGGAGGCCTGTTGTTTTGAGGCAAGTGATCATCCCCACACTCTTTGATCCACCTGAAAGTAACAAGAGTAGAAATGCCCATCCCCCAAAATACTGATAAACTGAGTAGAGCTGAAACGGTTGGCTCATTTTCACAACTGACTAACCGGGAGCTATAACCAGATAATATCTGGTTATCAGTAGCCATTATTTCACCGAATCTGGAATCAAAACTATAGGAATTGCAAAGCAGTATTCTCAGAAACCATTCCGTAATGTGTATACAAACGAACATTGTCGAGTACTCGACAACGTTCGTTTGTATACATACTACGGAATAGTTTTTGCAGTTACTCAGTTCTCACGGAAATTGCTGATCTGATCATTAACGAAGTCTTGAACGCCAGAGTCGCTTATTTCTCAATATATATCAAGGTGTCATCTACGTTTAACCATGGAATGATGAGCACTGTCGATATTTCGGATAACCGGTTGACGTTTTTTTTAAAATCTGTTAGGTAGGTAACCGGTTTCAAACTGGTTATTCGGTTAACCATTTCAGTACTAAAACTGAGTATTCTGAAAAACATGTTCACACAATAAATCTAGTGCAAACATACATGTACTAAGTCTCTTTCAACTAGAGTGCGTCGGTTTTGGGGTTTTGCAGTTCAGTTCGTTTTTGTGACAAACCGAACAAGCAAACCGTAAGAGCAAGCAGAACAGTCTGAATGGTTTTATTGTGTTGTGCATAAAATGTCTTACTGAGAGGGACTCTCAACACTTAGTCTATTCTGCAAAGGGGCAAATACATCATGTTTTCATTGTCATATTTTCTCCCTTAAAAGCAAGTTTTCAGTGTAATCGTTTGAAGATGTGTGGAATATGAAGATGTTTTATCTAACTATATTTTGACATTTTAGAAATGTCTTTTTATTGTTTTCTTCTGATGTTGGGCTTCGTCTTGGTCAAGAGAAAACACTTTCCCAAACCACTCTTTCCGATCAGCTTTAGGCGTGTCTCTTAGCCTATGACTCCTTTCAGTTATAAAACTGTTGACTGCTGGTGTTGGATCGAATACAGCCAGTACAGGCATATTAATATTGATGTATAGGTAGTCACTAATTGACGAATGACTCAGTGAGCTCCTCTGGCAAGATTATCAAGGTAGTATAGGCAGATACCAGCATTTCACAAGGGTTTCATTGAGCAGGAATTAAGCTCTCAGAAACGAGGAAAATGCTTTTTTTGAAGTCCACATTTAGACATTTCTGCCCACAGGCTGAACCATGGTCGGCTCAGTAAGTCCAGGGACCCTGGGTGCCCTATGTGCAGCAATAAAAATTCCTCAAATTAAGGCCTGCTTATAGTCATCTTAGGGAAGAAAGGCTGAACCCAATGGTGATACTTATAGACAGAGCTTTTTGTGGTGAGTAGTGTACAAACTATTGTGGATTATTTCCAAGTAAAGGGGGTCTGAAGTGTTATTTATTATAAGTCATATCTCCCAATATGTATGGTATATGGAGATTTAATACCTGGATGTTGGTTTTTAAACACCGAGCCATAGGCGAGGTGTTTAAATGAGACATCCAGATATTAAATCTCCATATACCATACATGTTGGCGGAGATAACATTTTTGTCCCATTTGAAACGCAGTTGAAACATATTGGAAACAAATTTGTGACACGTTTCTCATGCTCCGCAATCATGTGGACCAAGCTCATGAATAATTGTTTTGTTTTTACAAATGCAGAAGACAACAGATAGAGTTACATTCCTTGGGTTGTTATTGGAAGCGTAAACATATCTGAAGCTAAATATTTGTTGACACATTTGCTCTTATTTTATTTTTCTCAAGTTGTTTGATTTAATTATTCGACTATTTAATTAATAACAGCAAAATATGATCGAATTGTCAGAAATCTGATGATGCCAATGACTATTTTCAGGTTTTTTGGTTCGATTTTTATACCGAGGTGAGCGAATGCGAAAAGCTTTCATTTATTTACCATATGCCCCACGATGTTTCGTGTGCCCTTACACCCTGGATGTTGCATGCTCTCATATACCTTGAATGTTGGGTCCGCCCTTTGCCATGGCTATTTGTCGTGGGCATTCTGACCAATCAGAAGACAGAATTTATCGGGAAATAGGGACAGATACTTAGAAAACCGAACTGAAACCAAGGTTTTTTCCTGAAACTGAACCATATCTAAAAAATCAAAACCTTCCATCTCTTCTTTTAATGGTTAATGGTTTGGGAAACTTGCCAGAATATTTAGTACACACAACACCATGGGAGTCCAGTGCACTCAGCTTATCAGTGATCTCTAGACTCATTTAAGACTTGACTATACCGCCGTCTAGGTAATTTGGCAATTGCCTACTCAATCTCTTCTTGATTGTATATCAAAGTACCTGTTCTGGGACCAGATTAATTATTCATTTTTTTTTTGGGGGGGGGGGGGGGGTGGAGGGGGTTAATGACACTTTCAACAGCTATCACCTCATATCGGACAGTTTTAAGGGTGGAGGAAGCTGGAGTACTGGGAGAAAACCACCATGCAGTCACGAGCAACCATCAGACTCCCCAGCGTATTAACTTCACACAATCAGGGTTAGCATTGGTTGAAGACCAGTGCACCATCGATGTGCAGTTTGCCTTAGTACACAGTGCCACTGTGCCCCCCACCCCCACCCACGTGGGTAATCAGAGTTAAGTGCCTTGCTCAAGAGCACAATGCAGTTACTCCTGGAGGGGATTGAACCCTGGACCTTAATGTTGTAACCAATGAGCCACCATACCCTCTCTGGGACCAGCTTCTTTTCTCAAAGTCAGACAAAGAATTTTTATGGTTAACCCATTAACCAATGCAGGCAATATCAAAAAAAATTTATTTTAAATATTATTTATTAGAATTTTTCAACACATTTAAACAAAACCATATGTGACCCCTCATTGGAACGAGCTCAATGAGCTTGTTCCAATGAGGGGGGTCATATGATCTGGTTCTGTTGAAATTTTTTTACTATATGTCTGTATATTATGCGGTCGGGTGTGACTGATTCATTAAGTAAAGGGTTAACAGCTCTCAGTAGATGGTATTAACCATTTTATTTAATGAATCAGCCAACATAATACACAAATTCAGCAGTTGAAAAAAAAAAAAACTTTCACAAAATTTCAACAAAACCATATCATGTGACCACTTAATTGGAACAAGCTCAGTGAGCTTGTTCCAACTAGGGGTCACATGATAGGGTTTTACTGAAGTTTTTTGAGAAAATAATATTGAAAACAGTGAATTATGATATCATCTGCATTGGGTAAAGGGTTAAAGAAAAGTCTATGGTACATGTACACGGTTTCCCATCATAGTGAAACAATTGTTATACTATGGGGGCTGTTTCCCTTCTGAATATTTTTTCAGGAGGGCATTAAAAATAAAAATCTTGATTTGATTTTCAAAATAAGTCCTTTGTTGGCTAGATACCATTTCAGTATCCCCCACCGATTTCAGTGCTTGAAGATAACTGATGTGTATTATACTTTAGCAGTTAGCATTACAGATAGAATAAGACAGCATCAGGTAAATAACAGTCATTGTTACACTACTCTGATCACAATAGCAGTCTTATTTATGATTGCGACAGTTACATTAAGGGTTAAGTCTTAAAAAAGTTAAAAATCTGTTTCTCAGGCCCTCCAACATGGTCATTTTGGTTGCCGCATGTTCTCTTTTTATAACCAATACAAACTTTGAAAAATAAAAATTAAATTGTTTTTGTCTGATATTTTACCCAAGTTAATAAAATTGATAAATTTGTCCCTTGAATGCAACAAGACTTTGCAGTGCTTTAGCATTGCAAAGCCTTCTTGCTCTCAAGGGACAAAATACACCACCAGCCATGCTATTCTGTAGATTATGAGGCCTAAAACATAAAACAAACCAAGAACATGAACTTTTGATTGCAAAGAAATAATTACAAAAATAAAAAATAAAATATAAAATAAAAAACTGCCCGCCCACTTGCAATTTTACAAATAAGGCCACACAAAGTGGATGTTCTGTTTCTCAGGCCAAGTTTTGTAAAATTGCATGCGGGCGGGCGGTTTTTTATTTTATATTTTATTTTTGTAATTATTGCTTTGCTATCAGAAGTTCATGTTCTTGGTTTATTTTATGTTTTAGGCCTCATAATCTACAGAATATCAAGGGTGGTGGTGTATTTCGTCCCTTGGGTGCAACAGGGCTTGGCAATGCTAAAGCATTGCAAAGCCTAGTTGCACTCAAGGGACAAATTTATCAGTTTTATTAACTTTTGAAAAATATCAGACATAAACCATTTAATTTTTATTTTTTCAAGTTTGCATTGGTCATAAAAAGAAAGCATGCGGGAGCCAAAAGGACCATCCGGGAGGGCCTGAGAAACAGATTTTTAATTTTATTAAGCCTAATGGCCTGAGAAACAGAAGATCTACTTTGAGGAGTCCAAAAAGCTGCGATATTAAGACCACATCGAAAGAAAAAAAAATGAAAATAGCATCTCATGTTTAATGTTCTCATTTTTCTTATGTCGGAGAAGATTTCTATACTGTTGGGGGCATGGGCGTTGGTAAGTAGACAGAGAATTTTCACCAGATCATGCTCCAATCAAAATTCTTGTCTGCTTTTGTGAGCACAATACTGTACATTCAAAATTTGTCACTTTTTTATCTTTCGTGGCATTTAACCCTTTACCCAACGCAGACAATTTCAAAATTTATTATTTTAAATATTTTTAAAATTTTTTCGAAAAATTTCAACAAAACCATATCATGTGACCCCTCTTTGGAACGAGCTTGACGAGCTCGTTCCAAAGAGGGGTCACATGATATGGTTTTGTTGAAATTTTTCGAAAAATAATATTTTTTCAGCTGCTGAATTTGCATATTACGCAGACGGATGCGGGCGATTCGTTGGGTAAAGGGTTAATGATCTGCAATTATTTGGTGCCACTCATTTTCAAGTTGGATATACCTGAATGTTTTCAAACTTCTCACTAAGGGTTGTTTTTTTTCAGGAAACATAGCTGTGCATATTTTTGAACCAGATACAAGAGAGAGATATGATTTGGAGACACTGTGGACTGTTGGAACAGAGTATGATGAAAAATCACAGCAAAAAGTGATTGATCCTTACATTGTTTCTGCTTCAGCCATGTTCCAGTCATCAAACACCTCAAGCCCCACCGGATGACTCGCTTCATGTCAGTATTACATCTATGACTGAGAAAAGTGCTTTATTCGTTTGGATTCCAGAGTTAAATTTGTTGACTCATAAGAAAATCATACTTTCAGTTATTCAATGCAGACATTTCAGTCAAATTTTGGGCCCTGCGAATCACGTTTTTGATTTGAATTGAATCTCGAATCAAATTGGGTCATTTGTTCAGAATCGAATTGGACCTCAAATCGAATCATGAGCATCTTGAAAACGAGAGGGACTATAAACCTTATTTGTTCTGACAGTGATAGTGCAAGTCTCGACTGATAAAATATTCTAACTACATCATCAAGGCATGCCTTCGTTGAAGGCATGCCTTGATAATGCAGTTGAAATATTACCCAGTAAGTATTATACAATACGTGGAGAAAGGATTGTAACTAAATCACCTGCAGAGTGGAGTTGTCACCCAAGCTATAACTTTCAAATTGTGAACATGTCGACAAAAAACACAAGCAATGTTTTAGCCAATGGACCTTCGGGGTTTAACCTGGAGGTCCATTAACTGAAACTGTGCTTGTGCTGGTTATGCTTTGCAACAAATTTGCAATTATTGCTTGGGTGTAATCTCCACTCTGGGGGTGATTTAGTGATAATACACTCTCCACGTACTGTAGTTGAAAAATAGGAACAGTGAAAATCATCAGTGCTAGCCATCGCACAGTGCCAGCTGCAGAGCACCGTCGATACTGTTTGGAAACTAAATTTTCTTTCAACGGTGATTGTGACAAGTGAGACTGGAATTAGTATGAGTGGTCACACAGTTTGTGGGATGATGTAGATGACTGATACCAAGCTATATTCCTGAGAAAAGATTCGAAAGGAAACGATTCGGGCAGTCGATTTCAAATCGAACCATATACATGTACATGTAGCAACTTAAGATTCGAAATCAAATCTTGAAGTTTCGCAGGACCTCTCCCAGTCAAATCATTTGGCTGTTTGGTGATGTCTGTTCTCGGTAATAAGGTTTTCATAAAATACTTTGAAAATTGATGAATGATGTTTTTTTCCTTTCGAAATATAATGCTTCTGTATACGGTAACACTTACAACCTTTCCATCCCATGTACACATTGATAATTGAGACAAAGCCCCAGAAGACACAAGGAACTGACCTGATCATTGATGCCAAGTTAAAAACAAGAATAAGCATAACATAGTCAAATCCCCTGCAACCCAGTTAACCCTTTGGACCCTGATGGTACCTTCCGTGTCAGTTCAATGGCAGCAATTAGAAGAGTCCATATTCATTATTTGGTGGTAGATCAATTAGTATTTTCAACGTGCAGCTGTACGGCTGCACGTTGAAAATATCGATTGGTCTGCCCCATACATTCACTCTGCAATCATCCTACTTTATCAACTTATGACGTATCGTGTTCCTTGGCCGGAAAAATGGCCACTCATTTTCAAAGGGTTTAAGGGCTAATTCAAATAAACCTGTTGGAACCCAAGGAAGTGAAGCAGTGCTTGTTTACTGTGGTAAACAAGCTCCATGTTACTGGTAAAATAGGACCGAGTAACCAATGCCTGGGGTGGAAGTTCTCTAAAATGGGCAACTTGGGTATAAACAATTGACTGGACTTCACTTTATATCCATTTTGTGGTCACACTTGGCCATTGGGCAGAAATATGTGACCTTAAACACCAATAAACAAATAAATAAATATTCTTTTAACCCTTTACCCAACGTAACGGCCAAAACCGGCCAGCACTATTCTCAAAAATCGCCAATTAATTTTCATTATTTTGTTCATTTTTTGTCTGAAAAACATAGGTTATGACCCCTCATTGGAATGAGCTCGTCGAGCTCGTTCCAACGAGGGGTCATAACCTATGTTTTTGAGACAAAAAATGAACAAAATTAGCTGTACAATAATTTTTTTTGCAAGTGTCGTCTGCTTTTCATGTTAGGTAAAGGGTTAATATGACTGCCGATTAGAGTGAGATTACCCTGTGGTTGAATCCACTTGCACTGCTCTTGAATGTGAACAAATTGCAACTTGTTACAACCACCAACATTAATTACTAGTCTCCACTCAATATACCATGTTTCTGTGTGCATTCGGTGTTATCAGATACAAAACAGACAGTGAGAAATGTTCTGCATACTCAAGCGTGGAATAAGGTTAGGTGTAAGAATGTCATGTAATAATGCATTTGAATTGGCGTTACACATCTGAGTGACGTTATGAAGTGAGTATCAAGCAAGAAAGTTATCAGACTAGGGCTGCACGGTATATCGATAAACCGGTATATTGATATATACCAGTATTCAAACCAATATCGATCAAATACCGGTGTAATTACAAAAATATCGGTTTATCGTCATTATTTATTTACCCAGAATTTAATTTTCAAGATGTCTTGAGTTTTTTAACTGTATCCCCGAATGAATAATATTATCCCTTTATCCATGGATCGTCTGCTGGTGCCCTTGTAATATACAAATTCAGCCAATTGAAAAAATAATTTTCAAAAATTTCAACAAAACCATATCATGTGACACAACATTGGAATGAGCTTGTTCCAATGAGGGGTCACATGATATAGTTTTGTTGAAATCTTTGGGGAAAATCTGATAAACTAATTTTGAAAATAAAAAATTTTGATATCGTTGTTTAAAAGCGTTTCGAACCACATCATCAAGACATGCTAATTCGTTCTGACTGTGATGCCTCGAGTCTCGATTGTGATACTTGTGTTCATATATCTGAACAGTTTTCAATATACCGATATACCGCAATATTTTTTTGAATACCGATACCGGTATTCAGTTTTGAATATCGTGCAACCCTATATCAGACCTCCGAAGGAGATATTTTTGTTTAAAAATATCAGCTTCATTTACTTAATTCTAGTTTAATTGTGTTACAAATAGAGAACACAACTTGTGTAGAGTACGAGAGACAGGAATCGGCAACCCTTCGTGTAGTTTTTCCTGTATTTCGGCACCTGTGAAGCGCAGGAAAACCCCACCTCGGATTTTTGATACCAGTCCACAATACCCCACTCTCATTGTGTTCTGTCCTCAGACCTGGAAGTAAGCAATCTGTTATTTGCAGATGGAGTTTCACAGAGGGTGAATTTACTGATGTTATCCATATTGTGAGCTAGAATCCCCCAATATATCCTCTGGGTTTCTCATTCTGTTCAGACCTGAGACCTTGATTCAGGTTCACAGAGGGTAAATTTGGTGATGCTAACCTGCTTTGCAGGGTAGCATCACCCAATTCACCCCCTAGGACCTCATTCTGCAGTCGACAGACTGCTTATTTCAAGGCTTGGGTCTGTCTTAAGAATTGTAAAGCCAACTCATTTGTTTGCACAAATCAATCAAATAAGTGTAATGTGGGTGCTGTGGCTCAGTAGATAGAGGTGCAGGCTGCAAGGCTGAGAGGTCCTTGGTTCGAATCCCATCTGCGGCAACCGCATTGTGTCCTTGGGAAAGACACTTCACCCCCATTCCCGACATGGGGGCACAATGACGCTGTGTACTAAGGCATACTGCACGTCGGTGGTGCTCTTGTCTTCACCCAATGCAAACCCTGCTTGTGTGGAGTTAGTATGTTGGGGAGCTGACAGTTGCTGGGTGGTTCTCTCCAGGTACTCCAGCTTCCTCCACCCGTAAAACTGTCGTCTTGATTAGCCATTGTGCAGAAATATGTGACCTTAAACACTAATAAATAAATAATAAGTGGAATATTCCAGAAATAGTATTAACTTTTTATCCAACGTAACTGCCAAACCGGTCAGCATTATTCACAAAAATCGCCAATTAATTTTCATTATTTTTTTTGTCTCAAAAACATAGGTTATGACTCCTCTTTGGAATGAGCTCATCATAGCCTATGTTTTTGAGACAAAAAATTAAAAAATTTTGTTTGCAAGTGTCGTCTGCTTTTCATGTTAGGAAAAGGGTTAAAGTAGTTTTGGAAATGGAACCTTCTTGAACTCTTCTATCATTTGGTTTCCTGTACAGGACAACAAGAAGAGATGGCACTTTTTGGGAACATTTTTCCAATTCAAAAATGAATTTAATGGTTGGAAAACTGGTCAGATCATGTGATAAACAAATGTGTGGTAAATGTGTGGTAACCAAAGAAATGGTCAGCCAAATGAATCAATGCTGCCAAAAAGGTGGGTCAGTTACTCTGGGCCCACAGAGAAACTGGGACAAGATTAGGCAAGACTAGGAAACCCTTCAACTTTCAGACTCACATGCTCCAACCTACCCATGGTAACAAAATGTGGGTTACTCTCTCTGTGCTCTCTCAGCTGTAGTGAAAAGAATTCTGAAAGCCCAGGAACTGGACATGTACATGGTGTCATACTTTTACTCCCATAGAATGAAAATACAACATTAGGCCAAACCAAATTAAATAATTTGTTTTTATGAATGTGTGCAGGAGGTTTTTAGCTCACCTTGACAGAGTCTCCGTCCATCGTCTGACATCCCTCCGTCATCTGTCAACACCATGTTTTGGTCTTCTCCTCCAAAACCACTGGGCCAATTCAAGTGAAAGTTTGTGTGAGTGATGGTCCCAAAGGGGCATTGCATTTTTGTTCAACTCAACATGCTCAGCCCCATAGGGAGGGAATGGGGGAAAATACTCCAAAATATTTTTAAAATCTTCTCATCAACCAGTTGGTACAATGACTTGATATTTGTTATGGAGCTTCCTTTTGAGGTGTAGATTCAAGTTTGTTCAAACGAAGTTCGTGAAGCAATATTTGGCTTTGTAATGGAAGAGGTAAGATTTTTGGCATCGCCCAAAATTTATATTTTCTGAACTGATGGTCCGATTTCAACCAAATTTGGTATGTGGTATTATTGGGCCATAAGCATCTGACTCATGCCAAAAAAGAATTCCTGCATCCCCATGGGAACCCCAGGAGCTAAATATATAAATATTTTCAAATGCACATATTTTCCAAACCACACAGAACAGAGAACTGTTATTTGGTAGCATCCTTAGGACTACTAGAATTGAATGGGGAAAAAAATTGCTATCGGTTATGTTAGGGTTTTCTGCAAAGGGCATCGAAAAAATGCTGAGTCAGCATATTTGCAAAAATTTTAAAAATCTTTTCTCCAGAACCAGTGGTCAGAATCTTGATATTTGGTATACAGCATCCATAGAGGGGTCAGATACAAGTTTGTTAAAATAAAGCCCATTGGTTCATATTTGGGCTCAATACAGGAGCCAAATTTTTAACTTGGGGCAATATGGGGAATATTCTTTAAAAACCTTCTTCAGAACCACCAGTCAGAATCTTTTAATGTTTGGTATACATCATTGTTATGAGGGTCGGATTCAAGATTGTTCAAACCAAGTCCCTAGCTTAATATTTTAACTCAATTCAATATGGGGGATAATTTTTAAAAATCTTTTTCAGATCCACCAGTCAGAATGCTTTCATATTTGGTATACAACATCTCTAGGGGGGGGGGGGGGGGGGGGGGGGGGGGGGGTCAGATTCAAGTTTGTTCAAATCAGGTCCCTAGGTATATATTTGGGCTCGCTGTGGAAATCCAAATTTTAACATAGTGCAGTATGAGGAAATGTCTTTAAAAATCTTCTTCAGATTCGCCAGTTGGAAAGCTTTCATATTTGGTATACAACATATTTAGGGAGGTCAGATTCAAGTTTGTTCAATTCGAGTGCTCGTGTTAATATTTGAGCTCCATATGGGAACCAGAAATTTAACTTAGTACAACAATATGAGGGAATTTCTTCAAAAATCTTATACTTCAGATTCACTTGTTAGAATCCTTTCATATTTGGTTTGCAACATCTCGAGGGGCGTCCGATTCAAGTTTGTTCAAATTGGTTCCCTGGGTTAATATTTGGGCTCCCTATGGTAGCCCAAATTTTAAGTGCAATATGAGGAAATTTCTTTAAAAATCTTCTTCTTCAGATCCACTAGTCAGAATGCTTTCAGATTTGGTATACAACATCTCTGGGGGGGGGGGTCAGTTCAAGTTTGTTCAAATCGGGCATGTAGGTTAATATTTGGACTTGCGATGGTAGCCCAAATTTTAACTTAATGCAATATGAAGAAATTTCTTTAAAAATTTTCTTCTTAGATCCAACAGTCAGAATGCTTTCATATTTGGTATACATCATCTCTCGGGAGGTCAGATTCAACTTTGTTTAAATTGAGAGCCTGGGTTAATATTTGGGCTCCCTATGGGAGCCAGAATTGGCCATGTAGCGGAAGAATTAGAAATTTTGTATTTAGTTCCCTCTAGAGGTGTGTAACTAAGATTACACACCAATTCCTTTGTCTTCTCTGTGTTTGTAAGAGACGTGAAATACCTGATAGAACAATAGTCTAGGTGTTCAAGTGACATTCTTTAAACACCTGTACTCACTTACCATACCTGGGCCTGTGCGTTCTGTGAATTGGCATGTAAGTAAGTTACTAACCTCGCTGTCGGTATTCATGAATTTGAACAACCTGCCAACGTGCTGTAACACCTTGCAGCTTCGCACGTTGGCAGATTGTTCAAATTCATGAATACCTCCAGCTCAGTAACTATTACTTAATTCACATAGGTTGCATCAAGGGGCTTCATACGGGAGCTCTACATTTTACATTATGATCAACTGAAGAAGAGGCATGATGCGCGTATTATTTTTGAAACTCCTGAGGGGCTCAAGTATTGACAATGTATCCTATGAAGATGGATTGCTTAATGTAGACTCATTCTTGGACTTGTTTATATTGTGTTCCGTTTAAGTTGAGCACTTCAGGCCCCGTGGGGCCTCTTGCTATTTTTAGCTCATCTTGAGAAAGTCAAGCTGAGCTTATCTCATCGCTCTCCGTCCGTCGTCCATCAACACCATGTTTTGGTCTTCTCCTCCAAAGCCACTGGGCCAATTCAAGTGAAAGTTTGTGTGAGTGATGGTCCCAAAGGGGCATTTCATTTTTGTTCAACTCAACATGCCCAGCCCCATAGGGAGGGAGTGGGGGAAAATGCTCCAAAATATTTTTAAAATCTTCTTCTCAAGAACCAGTGTGTACAATGACTTGATATTTGCTATGGAGCTTCTATATGAGGTGTAGAATCAAGTTTGTTCAAACGAAGTTCGTGAAGTAATATTTGGCTTTGTAATAGGAGGGGTAAGATTTTTGGCCCCGCCCAAAATTTCTATTTTCTGAACCGATGGTCCGGTATGAACCAAATTCGGTTTGTGGTAGTATTGGGTCATAAGTACTTGACCCATGCAAAAAAAAAAATTTCTGCATCCTCATGGGAACCCTGAGAGCTAAAAATAGAAATATTTTCAAACGCCCATATTTCCAAAACCCCACGGAACAGAGAGCTTTTATTTGGTATGAAGTATCCTTATGACTAGTAGAAATGAATGGCGAAAAAAAATTGCCATCGTTTATGTTAGGGTGTTCTGTAATGGGCATCAAAAAAATGCTGAGTCAGCATATTTGCAAAAATTTTAAAAAATCTTTTCTCCAGAACCAATCATCAAAATCTTTTGATATTTGGTATACAGCATTCATAGGGGGGGTCAGATAAAAGTTTGTTGAAATAAAGCTCATTGGTTCATATTTGGGCTCTCTACAGGAGCCCGAAGTTTTAACATAGGGTAATATGGGGAATATTCTTTAAAAATCTTCTTCTTCAGAACCACCAGTCAGAATCTTTTAATATTTGGTATACATCATTGTTATGAGTGTCAAATTCTAGATTGTTCAAACCAAGTCCCTAGGTTAATATTTGGGCTTCCTACGGAAGCCCAAATTTTATCTTTGTTCAGTATGGAGGGTAATTTAAAAAAATCTTCTTCTTCAGATCCACCAGTCAGAATGCTTTGATATTTGGTATGCTACATCTCTATGGGGCTCAGATTCAAGTTTGTTCAAATCAGATCCCGAGGTATATATTTGGGCTCACTATGGTAGCCCAAATTTTTACTTAGTGCAATATGAGGACATTTCTTTAAAAATCCTCTTCTTCAGATCCACCAGTCGGAATGCTTTTATATTTGGTATACAACATCTCTAGGGGGTGGGGGAGGGGGGGGGGGAGGGGGGGGGGGTGCCAGATTCAAAAATCTTCTTCATCAAATTCACTTGTCAGAATGCTTTCACATTTGGTATACAACATCTCTAGGGGGGTCAGATTCAAGTTTGTTCAAATCGGATCCATAGGTTAATATAGGTAGCCCAAATTTTAACTTAGTGCAATTCGAAGAAATTTCTTTACAATTTCTTTTCTTCAGATCCAACAGTCAGAATGTTTTCATATTCGGTACACAACATCTCTAGGGAAGTCAGATTTAACTGTGTTCAAATCAAGAGCCTGGGTTAATATTTGGGCTCTCTATGGGAGCCGGAATTTCGCCATTTTGCTGAAGAATTAAAAATTTTGTATTCAGTACCCTCTGGAGGTGTGTAACTAAGCATAATCCACATAGGTTGTATCAAGGGGCTTCATAGGGGAGCTCTACATTTTACTTATGATCAACTGAAGAAAAGGCATGATGCCCAGATTATTTTTGTCTCTCCTGAGGGACTCAAAGATTGACAGTGTAGCCTATGGAGATGGCTTGCTTAATGTAGACTCATTCTTGGACTCTGTTTAAATTGTGTTATGTACAAGATGAGCGCTTCAGGCCCCGTGGGGCCTCTTGTTATTTTTTATTCCTGATGGAATGGTCGTCGATGCCTAAAATCCAGTTGAGAGAGCCTAAAATTAAATACTTGAGCTGATTATACTGATAGTTTTTATTGTAACAGTAATCATACAGTACAAAATCAATATAGAAAAACAAAAATAGAGATAAAAAATTATAAGAGTTTTTTTAAATAAATAATACTCTTATTATTTTTTATCTCCTTTTTATAGAGCGCTATCACAAAATCGATACTAGATCATTTCGCAGCCTCACAGTTCCCAAATTTCAATTTACTTGGAATTTCTCTGAAGATAACTTGCATTTTTCTGAAATTTCCATAAAATATATAGAGAGTAATCGCTTGACTGGACTGGTTACATGAAATAATTCATGAGAGATGAGGGACATTGTACAAATGCGAATGCACACGAGTGTTTTACAATATAAGCCCTCGCCTCGAACCAGTAACCAATCCAGTCAAGCGATTACTCTGTTTATTACTTTTCATATTAACGATAATTATATTATTTAACCCTTTACCTAACGTAACGTCAAAACGGCCAGCACTATTCTCAAAAATCGCCAATTAATTTTCATTATTTTTTCATTTTTTGTCTCTAAAACATAGGTTATGACCCCTCATTGGAACGAGCTCGTTCCAATGAGGGGTCATAATCTATATTTTTGAGACAAAAAAATGAAAATAATAGTTATTCAAGAATTTGTTTTTTTCGCAATTGTCGTCTGCGTTTCATGTTAGGTAAAGGGTTAAAAAAACAAAAAACAATGAAGTCCCCATTACACCCACGGCAAAGCATCTTCGTTTGCGTGCACGGATACATGACTCAATTGTTGATTGCATAATTCACTTGTGAAGTTATCATTCATAATCAAACCTGGAAATCCCAGAAAATCACACTTTGAAAAGTAATAAACAATTATCATCTATTAATGAACTAATTATTCTAATTTCCCAATAAATATCTTGTTTACAGGTATAAACCTGATTCTAAACAGCTGATCTGGCATGGAAATCAATGTCAATTCTTGAGAGTACCAGCACATATTACTGTGATGTCTGTCACCAGAGTAATGTCTCTTTGGTGATAAAGGTTGCTAAAATGTTCTTCAAAACACCTTTGGAGGTGTCAAACATTTTCTTTTTACAGTGAATGATGCAGTATCACCGACATTTTGGTGTTAACTACAGATGGAATTATCTTCTGATATCCAAGATACACTGCTAAGATTGAAGGCTGTTCTTGCTACAAGTGTGCAAGGGCAAGATTCACTTCCCCCACAGGAACCCAGGGAAGTGAAGCAGTGCTTGTTTACTGTGGTAAACAAGCTCTGTTTCACTGATAAAATAGGACCCAGTCATGAATGCTTGGGTTGTGAGTCCTCTAAAATAGGTAACATGGTGTATAAACAATTGACTGACCTTGACTTTATCTCCATGTTGTGGTCATGATTAGCCATCGTGCACAAGTGTGTGACCTTAAACACCAATAAATAAAATTCACCAAGCAGTGGATTTTGACAGTATAACAGAGTCCTTGGAGAGGTGTAGTACCTTTTGTGGAGGATTTCCTCCCACATTGGTTACCCTCCAAGTGACACGGATACGCCGGATGTTGACTGTAACCACCAAAACCACCACAGAAAGGCACAGAAGAAAAGGAAGAGAAAGAAGGGTCCCTCCGCCAGACGTGATGCCCGCTGAATGAGAGTGTTTCAGGAGAGGAAGAAAGAGGAGGAGGCAAGTGATAGGTTTAAAGGTCAACACCTGTCACTCGTGACCAACCCCTGTCCAGCCCAGCACTCCACTCGCAGGAGGAAAGTCCAGTGGACAATGTGTTGCCAGGAGACAAAGCAAACTCCATCCCATCAGACTCTTCATCTGAAGAGATGGAGGAGGGAGATTTGTCTGTGGTTTTGGAAGTCAGCTCGAACAATGCACCTTCCACCCCTCCTACTCTTGCTTCTTCAGACCAGAGCCCTGACCAGGAGGAGAGCATCCCAGACTCTGTGGAGAGGAAATTGAGGATGAAGAATTTTGGCTAAGTCTACAGAAGAAACTCCACAGCTACACATGGGCAGCGTTCGGCCAGGAGAAGATCAAAAACTAACAACTAGAGAACCTGTACTTCAAACTGTAGAATGACGCATTCATCACAGCAGCAAGGACTAGGCTATATGCACCAAGCTAGTCCCCTAATTATCCTCCAACACCCAACAATGTCACCCACATAAATCTCTCTGTCATCCATCTCCTCCTAAAAAAAACTGCAGGAGACACAGACGCCTCAGAGTACCCTAACCATTTGATCCTTTGTCATGCCCGGACATGACTCAACATTCATAAATTTATACAGTCAAAGAGGGTCGAAATGGGCTTGCCCCACAGCGTCCATTCACACCTTTGGCACACAAAAACCATTTCATTCTCACTGGCATTTATTTTTTGTTTATTTTGGTGCTCTACAGTTAAGATACAACCTGTTTGGGGTTCAGGTACGAAAATGTTCCCCAGAGTGCCCCCCCCCCCCCCCCCCCCCCAAATCTTTGTGATTGTTTTTATGCCCTCGCGACTAATAGTCTGGGGGCATATTGTTTTACCCTTGTCCATCCATCCATTCATCCATCTGTCTGTATGTCCATCTGCCATCCATTGCCCATCCATCCACCTGTTCACATCTAGGGTACATTGTTTGTGCAGCTAACTCCTCTCACAGTTTTCAAGCTAGGACTTTTTTTTCACAGGAGGAGGTGAGCATATTGTCAGGATTTTGATTTGCTTCAATATTTCACAAAATTATAGTTTGTTGAACTTGGCCACTTTTTTTTGTAGAATTTCAGACTTTGCAAGGGCATCATATGTGTCTTCAGAACACAGCTCATGTACGAATAACAAATCACAGTTTGCTTTTCAACCTCCTGTGTCCATGTGGTGTGCGGGGGCATACTTCATTCTAGTTTGTATTTAGTTTGTACATACAAGAGAATAGTGTCACATTTCATGAAGAGAATAACAATTCTGCATCAATGTAAACGCCATATTGCACTGCAAATAAAATCATACTCTTTGATGATTTTATACATTTGGAATTTTGCCTCCAAAATAAATATGACAAATGCGGGCTGAAAAAACCGATGTGCCACTGCCTAAAAATCAAAAGATTAATTTTGTTTAGCCTTTTGTGATTTCTTTATGTAAATGCGAATCTTTCTTCATCACTTCAGAAACAATGCCCTGTGTCAGCCACATCAAATTATATTTATAGATTATGGTTGTCACTTGGTTGGGTTTTTTTTTCATAGCATCATTATCTTTATCTGGTGTTTTAACCCTTTACCCAATGCAGACGATATAAAAATGTATTATTTTAAAAAAAATTTAAACTTTTTCAAAAATTTTTGACAAAACTATATGTGACCCCTCATTGGAACAGACTCGGCGAGCTCATTCCGATGAGGGGTCACATGATATGGTTTCGTTGAAATTTTTTGAAAAATAATATTTTTTCAGCTGCTGCATTTGCATATTACGCAGATGGATGTGGCAATTTGTTGGGTAAAGGGTTAAAATATGATAACACACAACACTCATAAAAGGTTGAGTATGTGAACCTCATCTCAATGAAAAATGTTTTCCAATGCACACAGGCCCATGTGCAAGGAGTAAACTGTGTTACAAAACCCTTCCCACAATATTGACGACTCCTTTAGACTGACTTTCATTTCATAGCATTTCTATATTGAGCAGAGTAATCTGACATGTAGTGGGTACCTATAGGTTTTAACCCTTTACCCAACGCAGACGAAATCAAAATTTACTTTTTCAAATATTTTTTCAAATTTTTAAAAAAATGTCAACAAAACCATATCATCTGCCCGTCCATCGACGAGCTCGTTCCAATGAGGGGTCACATGATATGGTTTTGTTGAAAGTTTTTGAAAAATAATATTTTCTTACTATTGAATTTGCATATTACGTGGGCGGATGCGTCCGATTCGTTGGGTAAAGGGTTAAAACCATTTTAAACCTTTAGTCCTCAGATTAATTTTTTTGTTTAATAACTACCATACAGCTGTATATAGATGTACACTGCTGCAATAGATTACTTAACAGTTTTTCTACATCATTGTGAAGATAAAAGCATCCTACAAGTATACAAGTAGAGTGCTCAAGGAAGAATACACTTGGGAAAACTTTTTCAGAACAGTATAAAAGGGGCAGTTAGTGGCTGCAGGGAGAGTTGAGGGTTAATTGCAACCTTGAATGGGGAAAGCTGAAAGGGCAGTTCAGTCAGAGCATAAAGCTGATGAATTTCTGTGTCAAGAAAACCATGAAATTATTTTGTCGATGGCCTGTACGTCTGCCCGTCCATCCCAACTTGTGTGCAGAACTCCTACATTATTGAACCGATTTTGATGAAACTTCTCAAAAATTATGACTAGCAATTGAGCATGCGCATATTCTAAAAAATTTCATCTGTGACAATTTTATCCAAGTTATCTACCCTGAACTTAGATTTATTCTGGATTTTCACAAGATTCTTGTGTGTGCAGCTCCTTGTACATTAAAGGACCGATTTCAATGAAACTTCTCAAACATTATGACTAGCTATAGCAAGTGAACATGTATTTCAAAATTTTGTATCTGCAACAATTTTAACCAGGTTATCTCCTCTACACTTAGATTTATTGTGGATTTTCAAATGAGATTCTTGTGTGTGCAACTCCTCCTACATTAATAAACCAATTTCAATGAAACTTCTCAAATATGACTACCAAAAGCAAGTGAACTTGCACGTATTGAAAAATTTTGTATCTGCAACAATTTTTAACCAGGTTATCTCCTCTAAACTTAGATTTTTTTGTGGATTTTCAAATGAGATTCTTGTGTGTGCAACTCCTCCTGCATTATTAAACCGACTTCAATGAAACTTCTCAAACATTATGGCTAACAAGAAGACATACACATATTCAAAAAAATGTTTAACTTTGACAATTTTAACAAAGTTATCTCCCATGAACTTTTGATTTATTATTGGTTTTTCAACCTCAACATTCAGAGATGCATTCTGGTAAGCCAGAACAGGGGTTATTAATCCTTAAGCTCCCATATAGCCCCAAACCGCCAGTTTTATATTGCATTGAAGCAGGTGCTCCCTTGTGTAATCTTTTTTATTACTCTTGTGTGTAGACTGAATTTTCCCTGGCAGTGGTTCTACATCATTGCTGGCTGCCTGTATAGGCAGCCAGCAGTGATGTAGAACCACTGCCAAGTCATCAATGACTATGAAAGCAGAAAAAGGCCATAAATACTTTAAAATTAATCTGAGGACTTAAGGGTTAATCACCTTCAGTGATAGTTCTAATTTAATTTGTCGAGTGCCAGATTAACTTTGGTTGTTAGAATCAGTTTACAGAGGTTTGCCTTGTAGCAATTCATTGGAGAGTGCCTATGGGTACTCGCCGCTGATTTGTGATAAGACAAATCCAAATGAATAAAAAAAAGTGTCATATTAGGAACATGAAGCAAATCCATGGAACATAAAGCCTTTTAATTAAGGCACTACAACTGGAGACCAAATATGGGCTTCTGGGGCTCAACTGGTTATTTATTTATTGCTGTTTAAGGTCACATATTTCTGCATAATGGCGAATCGTGACCGTAACATGGACATAAGTCAAGTACAGCCAGTAGTTGATACCCATGCTGCCCATTTTAGAGGGCATCCACTCCAGGTATTGGTGATCGTTCTTTTTTTTTTACCAGTAAAACATAAGCTTGTTTACCACAGTAAACAAGCACTGCTTCACTTCCCAGGATGCCCTCAGCGGCATCATCGCTATAAATCTCAGATAATGCATTCTACATTACAACTCCCTATTATACAAACCAGGCGACCTCTCAACAGAAGGTAATCGTTCATTTTCCCTCTCTTTAGAATAGGCTACCTTAATTGGATATTTGTTAATTGAATATAACCTGTTAATTGAATATGACTTCCAAACTTTCAAACACCAAACCATTTTCTATACTTTGAGTGCAGTTTTGACCTGTTGTTTATAGGTTATGGCATAAACTCCTGTTAATCCTTGGGTCTTCAGCAGATTAATTTTACATTAATATCTACCATATATACTTAAATACTTGTACAGTAGTTGGATACCTGTATAATGATGTAAAAAAACTGTCAAGATAAATGCATCCTACCAGTTAAGTTCACATATTCTTGGTATTTCATAGGTTAATAAAGTTGTCTTTGTTTTGTGTAGATGAAGTTATCATGATCATCCAGAAACCTATAATCTTGAAAATTCTACAAAAATAAAGGGCAATAAGTCCAAAATGGAATGTCTGAAAAATGGCAAATTCAAGGTTGATCTGCATTTTTTTTCTCTGAAAAAGGCCATATACTGAATATGGATGGGCTATGTCAAGTTTGCCTCGAGTTATCATCTGAGAACCTAAAATCTAGAAATTCTAAGAAAGTAAAGGGCAATAACTCCACTATAGAATGTTGTACAAATGTCAAAATTAAACTAGATTTGCCTCTTACTTGAGTAAGGTTGGATGTTAACAAGAGGCCCCACGGGGCCTGAGAGCACTCACCTGATACTAACAACTATCAACCCCCCCACCCCCCAAGGATGCTGCATACCAGATATCAAAAGATTCGTACTGGCGGATGTGGAGAAGAAGATTTTTAAAGAATGTTCCTCATATTGAATTAAGTTACAATTTGGTCTCCCACACGGAGCCCAAATATGGACTCGGAGACTTGGCTTGAACAAACTTGAATCACACCTCCCTAAGGATGCTGTATACCAAATATCAAAACATTCCGACTGCTGGATCTGAACAAGATTTTTAAAGAAAATTCCTCATATTGAACTAAGTTATAGTTCGAGCTCCCACACGGAGCCCAAATATGATCCCAGAGACTTGGCTTGAACAAAGTGAATCTCACTCCTCTAAGGATGCTGCATACCAAATATCAAAAGATTCTGATTGGTGGATCTGAAGAAGATTATTTTTAAAGAATATTCCTCATACTGCACTAATTTAAACATTTGGGCTCCCATAGATAGCTCAAATATGGATGCAGGGATTTGATTTCAACAAACATGAAACAATCTTCCAAAGATGTTATATGTGAAATTAGAATGTTTTTGGAGCAGTGGTTTGGTAGAAGTTTTCCCCATTACCCACAAAGTATTACAAAATTGCTGACTCAGCATTTTTTCAAAAGTCCTGAAAAAGTACCCTATGATACAACCAATAAAAATTTTTTTTACCATTCCATTCTGTTGGTCCAAAGGAAGCTTCACACCAAATAAGAATTCTCAGAGCCGTGTAGTTTTGGAAATAGGGGCGTTTGACATTTTTTCTACTTTTAGCTCCTGTGGTTCCTACGGAGCATTTTGAAAAAAAATTTGGCACAAATCAAGTACTTTTGACCCATTAATACTTCACGTCAATCTTGATTCAAATAGGCCTCTCGGTTTGGAAAATCGAAATTTTGGACGGGGGAAAACTTCTTGTCCCTCCAGTAATGACAAATATTGCCCCTCGAACTTGTCTTGAGTCCACACCTCAAAAGGAAGCTGTATACCGAATATCAAGTCTCTGCTACAGCTGGTTCATAAGATTTTTTTTAAAAATTGAGTCATTTCGGCCCCACCCCCTCCTCAATATGAACAGAAACCCAATTTGAAGAAAAACCCAAATGCTCCTATATAACCACTACTCGTGAAATTTCATTAACCCTTTACCCAACGCAGACGATATCAAAATTTATTATTTTAAATATCATTTTTTCAAATTTTTCAAAAAATTTCAAGAAAACCATATCATGTGACCCCTTGTTGGAACGAGCTTGACGAGCTCGTTCCAACGAGGGGTCACATGATATGGTTTTGTTGAAATTTTTTTAAAAATAAAATTTTTTCAACTGCTGAATTTGCATATTACGCGGGCGGATGCGGGCGATTCGTTGGGTAAAGGGTTAAAATGTGGCCAGTGGTTTGGGAGAAAAAGACCCAAATGCCACCTTCACGGCTGACAAAAAGTGATCAGAATAGATCACTCCGACTTTCAGTCAGGTGAGCTAAAAATGGATTGGCGGTGTTTCTTAACTGGTAGAGTGCCAAATTAATTTTTGGTCACCAAAATATGTTCACATGTCTTTGCCTTGATACATTTTTGGGGGGACTACCAGTAGGCACTATCCCATAAAGTATAAGGCAAATCCACACAGACTAAATAATTTCGCTTCAAAGACATTATGTTATGAAACTTATCCACTGAATATGAAGCCTTCTGAGTTGTGGTATCTGCACTTTAGAGTAAAGCCCCAAAATGGGCTTCCAGTACTCTACCAGTTAAGGCCAACTTACAGGGGTGTCTCACATTCCTGAACCACAGCCAAAATTTTCAGTAGGTAAATATTTTAAGCCTCAAACTACCAACAGTTGGAAATTTTATGCCCTTTGAAGCAGATTGTGTGGCATTTTATCTGTGGCCGCGACCATTTCTTACATTTAGTGATTTAACCCTTTGATACTTTTGTACGTCTTATGATGTACAAAATCAAACAGCGCGTTGATACTTTGTGGTCATTTGTTTTGTTATTATTTTTCGATTTTTTAAAGCTTTAACCTCAATTCCTATTTTCTCCCGAATAGTGCTCAGTGACAACCATTGAGCCAAATGTTATCGCAGCTTAAAATACTAACATGATCCTGCTGTCAAGACGTCTTAACTGGTTGAGTTCCAGAAGCCACTATCAGGGCTTTCAAAAAATGAAGATACCAGAGCAAAAGCCAACACTTCACTTGCTTATATTTCATATTCAATCAAACACAAATAGTATTTTGTTTATATAAATTTGTTTTATTACAAAATATTGGAGAGTGCCTATGGGCACTCTCCAATTATTTGTAATAAAACAAGTTTTGAATAATAAATTCAGACCACCAAAAATAATCAAGCCCTCAACCAGATAATCACTAATGTGTAAAATATCTTGTTATATTTGTGCTTTCCGACATTTGACGCCGCATTTTGAAAAACGTTGAAGAAACTGAATTCCCAGTGATGTTTGAACGTGAGGATAATCAAAGTCTCAAAGGGTTAAATATTTACCGTATTTACTCTATGTATTGGGACACTCTATGATTTGGGACACATTTTTTTCCAGAAAACTATATTTTTTTTATGCTCCAAAGTTTGGGACATTCAGGAGATTTGTTTCCAGTTGGCCTGTCGCTAGTAGCAGACGACACTCATAAAAAAAATTCTTCAGTAACTGAACATTTTCATTTTTTGCTTCCAAAACATAGCTTATGATCCCTCATTGAAACGTCCGCAATGCGCTCGTTCCAATGAGGGATCATAAGCTATGTTTTGGAAGCAAAAAATGAAAATATAAAAAAAAATTGGACGGCGATTTTCATATATAGTGATGGAAAACGAATCACACACAACTTTATTCAGCATCAAATCAAGACCAGGCTGTGTTCTTTCCCTATTTTCTAAGAATTGGGACACCTGTGAAAATAATTATTTTTAGCTGTCCCAATACATAGAGTAAATACGGTACGTAACATCATCAGGGTTGGCTCTGTTGTAGATGGCAAAATTATTAGTTCAAGTGCTTGTCAGAAACAGATTAGATTATTGTAACTCTGCTATTTGGCTGTAAACAGTCCAACATTAAGAAGCTGCAACTTATTCAGAATTGTTCAGCAGGAATTATTATCAGACAATGGAAATCATGTCACATTACCCACTCCTCTCTTATCAACACAGGCTGCCAGTTGAAGAAGGGAGAGAATATAAGATGCCCCTTCTGACATCCAAAGCCCTAAACGGTCTGGCTCCTGATTATCTGATACAGACCGATACAAAGGTATGAACCATCTCAATTCCTCCGTTCAACTTCAAACTCCCTGTTACACAAACCAGATGGCCTCGCAACAGAAGGTAATCGTTCATTTTCCGTGGAAAGTGCCTCTCTTTGGAATAAGCTACCTGACCACCTTAAGGCAGCACAGATGCTGGAAAGCTTCAAAAAGCCACTAAAAACCCACCTCTTCACCTAGGTTTTCGGTGTGGGTTAGTAGTGTATTCTCCCAGTGTTCCATATATACACATTTCCTATATACTAGCAGAGGAGCGCGGTGGCTCAGTGATACACTGTTGGACTTCCCCATCCGGGACGACCCATGTTGTGTCCTTGGGCAAGGCACTTTATCCTGGTTGCCTACATGGGGGCACGATGACGCCGTGTACTAAGGCGTTCTGTACATCGATGGTGCACATGTCTTCAACCGCTGTAACCCTGCTTGAGCGGAGCTTGAACAGAGAATGTTGAGGAGCTGACAGTTGATAGTCGATGCTTGGTGGTTCTCTCTGGCTTCCTCCACCCGTAAAACTGCCATAATTTGCCATTGTGCATAAGTATGTGACCTTAAATACCAATAAATAAATATATATACTAACAGAGCATTGTAAAGCCCAACAGCGCATAATTTTGCCGACTCATGGCTCTAAACTGCATTATTTTATTATTTCTACTTTTTAACCACATTTCATGTGATTTTCCAACTGGAGTCCGTATTTCATGCCTCAAGTGCAACAAGGTGCCATCTGAAATGCTAAAGCATTGCAGATGGCACCTTGTTGCACTCAAGAAACGATTTTACCCCTAGAACAGAAATGTCATATATTTTCACAAGAGGAGAGACTGCATTTGGATTTCTTCAGCAGTTGAAAATCACAGGTTTCAGTTGGAAAATGCTCACGCTAGGGTATTTATTTATTTACTGGTGTTTAAGGACACATATTTCTGTGCAATGACTAATCATGACCACAACAAAGAGATAAAGTCAAGTTCAATCGATTGTTTATACCCATGTTGCCCATTTTAGAGGACTTCTACCTCAAACATTGGTCACTGGGTCCTATTTTACCAGTAAATCAGAGCTTGTTTACCACAGCAAACAAGTTCTGCTTCACTTTCCGAGGTTTCCACAGGGGCCCGGTTGATTCACTCTCGGCACAGCACAAACTGTGATGGAACAGGGATTCCCCACAATCAACCACAGACAGAACATGTGACAGGACTGTGCCGACCGGCACAATTTTACACCTCCTCACGAGGTGGTGCAAGATTTGTGCTGTGACGTCATTCGACAAAATGTCTGACAGACAGACGATGTTTCAATGCGACTCTATCATTTTTTGTTTACTTTCGCTTACAACTGAGCTGTCCTGGTTGATTCACCGGTACAAGTGACATCATAACTTTGTTACAATTTGTGCTGTGCCGAGAGTGAATCAACCGGGCCCCAGGGGTCAAGGGGTGGTGTGCAAATGGTTTCTCAATATGTGGACGTTTGGCAGCCAGTGGGGAGAAAGGGTTACAGATGCTAATTCAGAGGTTGCATTTAGTATTGCAGATGGAACCTTGTTGCACTCTAGAAATGATATCAACTCAAGAGCCGATATGTCGTATATTTCAAACACAAAGGGAGAGACTGCAATTGCATTTCTTCAGCAGGTGAAAATTTGGAGGTACAGTAGAACCTGTCTTGAGAGACCGCCCTCTGGGCCACACAAAAGTGGTCTCTCAAGACAGGTGGTCTCTCATAACAGGTTTCAGGTTTTCTCAAGTCAGTGAATAACCAACCACAAAATTCAGAAACAGAGAAGAATGGATTTTTGTAATTAGTTTGTAGTTGTTCTTTTTTATGAAGTTTTTGTAACAAATTGAAATGGACTGTTATAAAAATTATAAAAATAAATTAGTGTTGAAAACCTTCATTGAAGATTTTCAACACTAATTTATTCTTATAATTTTTATACGTTTCATTTATGTTTATTCAGCAATAATCCTAATCTTCTCACAGGGGTCTTATAAGAACATCTCAATCTTTAATGAGTTAGCAATTGAAACCCAATTAAGAGCTTTTAATACTTTTAATTATGTTAGTATAACCACAATGGATTTTCCAATTCCAGAACAGGTAAAAAGCTTTTGTCATGGTTTCAGTCTTCAAAGGGGCGGTCTCTCAAGACAGGTCCATTATGGCATAAAAATACAAGTTGGGACCAGGTCACAGTGGTCTCTCAAGACAGGTGGTCTCTCAAGACAGGTGGTCTCCCATAGCAGGTCCATTATAGAGTAAAACCAATCGGTGCCTGACAGATGTGGTCTCTCAATACAGGTGGTCTCTCAACACAGTGGTCTCTCAAGACAGGTTTTACTGTAGCAGTTGGGAAATGGTCAGTTTAGAGGAGGTGTGCAAATGATTTTCTCAAAACTTGAATGTTTGGCAGCCAGTGAGGGGAAGGGGGTATAGATGGCAACTAAGAGGGGGGCACATGCCCCACCAAGACCCTCTAGCCATGTCCCTGAATGCATGTCATTTTGTACCAATTTGATGAACATTATGCTGTAAGTTACACTATCTGATCCAAAACAGCTTAATCCTTTCATCATTCACCGGTGTGTGGCATGCTGATAATGAAATATCACATAGAGACTAATCGCTTGACTGGACTGGTTACGCGAAATAGTTCATGAGAGGTGAGGAACGTTGTACAAACACGAGTGCGCACAAGTGTTTTACAATATAGTCCCTCACCTCGAATGAATTATTTCACGTAACCAGTCCAGTCAAGCAATTACTCTTATTACTTTTCATTTTTAGCGATAATTATATTATTTAACCCTTTTCCTAACGGAACGGTCAAAACCAGCCAGAGCTATTCTCAAAAGTTGCCAATTAATTTTCATTTTTTGTCTCTAAAACGTAGGTTATGAGCTCGTTCCAATGAGAGGTCATAACCTATGTTTTTGAGACAAAAAATGAAAATAATAGTTATTCAAGAATTTTTTTTGCAAGTGTCGTCTTATTTTTCATGTTAGGTCAAGGGTTAAAAAAACAAGAAGCCCCACGGGTCCTGAAGCGCTCATCTTGTACAGAACACAATTTAAACAGAGTCCAAGAATGAGTCTACATTAAGCAAGCCATCTCCATAGGCTACACTGTCAATCCTTGAGTCCCTCAGGAGTGACAAAAATAATCTGGGCATCATGCCTTTTCTTCAGTTGATCCTAAGTAAAATGTAGATCTCCCCTATGAAGCCCCTTGATACAACCTATGTGGATTAATCTTAGTACCTCTAGAGGGTATTGAATACAAAATTTTTAATTCATCAGCAAAATGGCCAATTCCGGCTCCCATAGAGAGCCCAAATATTAACCCAGGCTCTTGATTTGAACACAGTTAAATCTGACTTCCCTAGAGATGTTGTGTACCGAATATGAAAGCATTCTGACTGTTGGATCTGAAGAAGAGAAATTGTAAAGAAATTTCTTCGAATTGCACTAAGTTCAAATTTGAGCTACCATAGCGAGCCCAAATATTAACATATGGATCCGATTTGAACAAACTTGAATCTGACCCCCCTAGAGATGTTGTATACCAAATGTGAAAGCATTCTGACAAGTGAATCTGAAGAAGATTTTTGAAGAAATTTCCTCATATTGTACTAAGTTAAATTTCATGTTCCCATATGGAGCCCACATATTAACCTAGGCACTCGAATTGAACAACCTGGAATCTGACCCCCCCCCCCCCCCCCCCCCCCCCCCCCCTAGAGATGTTGTATACCAAATATAAAAGCAATTTGACTGGTGGATCAGAAGAAGAAGATTTTTAAAGAAATTTTCTCATATTGCACTAAGTAAAAATTTGGGCTACCATAGTGAGCCCAAATATATATATACCTAGGGATTTGATTTGAACAAACTTGAATCTGACCCCCATAGAGATATTGCATACCAAATATCAAAGCATTCTGACTGATGGATCTGAAGAAGAGTTTGTTTGTTTGTTGGTGGTTAACGTCACATATTTATGCACCATGGCTAATCGTGTCACAACATGGAGATGAAGGCAAGTTTAGTCAATCGTTGATCTACATGTTGCCCCCATTTTAGAGGACTTTCACCCCAAGCATTGGTGACTGGGTCCTATTTTACTAGTAAAGCGGAACTGGTTTACCACAGTAAACAAGTGCTGCTTACTTCACGGGGTTCCCACGGGGAATCTGAAGAAGAAGATTTTTTTAAATTACCCTCCATATTGAACAAAGATAAAATTTGGGCTTCCGTAGGAAGCCCAAATATTAACCTAGGGACTTGGTTTGAACAATCTAGAATCTGACCCTCATAACAATGATGTATACCAAATATTAAAAGATTCTGACTGGTGGTTCTGAAGAAGAAGATTTTTAAAGAATATTCCCCATATTACCCTATGTTAAAACTTCGGGCTCCTGTAGAGAGCCCAAATATGAACCAATGAGCTTTATTTCAACAAACTTTTATCTGACCCACCCTATGAATGCTGTATACCAAATATCAAAAGATTCTGATGATTGGTTCTGGAGAAAAGATTTTTTTAAATTTTTGCAATTATGTTGACTCAGCATTTTTTCGATGCCCATTACAGAACACCCCAACATAACCGATGGCAATTTTTTTTTACCATTCAATTCTACTGGTCATAAGGATACTTCATACCAAATAAAAGCTCTCTGTTCCGTGGGGTTTGGGAAATATGGGCGTTTGAAAATATTTCTATTTTTAGCTCCTAGGGAAAATATTTCTATTTTTAGCTCCTAGGGTTCCCATGGGGATGCAGGAATTTTTTTTTTTGGCATGGGTCAAGTACTTATGACCCAATACTACCACAAACCAAATTTGGTTCATACTGGACCATCGGTTCGGAAAATAGAAATTTTGGGCGGGGCCAAAAATCTTACCCCTCCTATTACAAGGCCAAATATTACTTTACGAACTTCGTTTGAACAAACTTGATTCTACACCTCATATGGAAGCTCCATAGCAAATATCAAGTCATTGTGCACACTGGTTCTTGAGAAGATTTTAAAACTATTTTGGAGCATTTTCCCCTACTCCCTCCCTATGGGGCTGGGCATGCTGAGTTGAACAAAAATGAAATGCCCCTTTGGGACCATCACTCAAACAAACTTTCACTTGAATTGGCCCAGGGGCTTTGGAGGAGAAGACCAAAACATGGTGTTGACGGACGACAGACGGGAAGCGATGAGATTAGTTCAGCTTGACTTTGTCAAGATGAGCTAACAAAAATGAAATGCCCCTTTGGGACCATCACTCACACAAACTTTCACATGAATTGGCCCAGTGGCTTTGGAGGAGAAGACCAAAACATGGTGTTGACGGACGGAGAGCGATGAGATTAGCTCAGCTTGACTTTGTCAAGATGAGCTAACAAATTATCAAATTATAGGATCAAATTATCAGATTTACACCAAAAACTATGGCAAAACGTCTTCATTTGCGCGCACGGATATGTGACCCAATTGTTGATTGCATAATTCACTTGTGAAGTTATTGTTTATAATCAAACCCGGAAATCCCAGTAAATTACACTTTGGAAAGTAATAAAACTATATTAATGATTTAAAAACATGTTTTGTTATTTTCTTGAATATTCCCATTTTTCCCCAAAATGTCTCAGTCTGGGTGGTAAGACTCATGTAGACACGAAAGGGTTAATTTGGTTTTCCTGCCATAAATTATCTGAATGTTATGCTACACATTTATGAGATAAATGGAGGAAAAGTTATGAATCGCTGTGCATATTTTTTCAACTTCCCAATCATTTTTGTGGCATCCACCTATAATTTACATCAATATCAGACAAGACTGAATTGTTCAAATTCCAAGATGCAATATGATTAATATTTACTGCTTGGAATTTTGATATTTTTACACCAGTGGGCAGAGGGTTAACTGACAAGTTAACACAGCAGGAATTGGCTCTGTAATGGCTCACCTGTTCTGGAGTAGAAAAAATAGGCCGATGAAATCGTCAGATGTGTACCCATACGCGCAACTAGTAGAAAGCTGTATGACGGAGGGCCACCCTGGATGCCGACATTATGCACACCATACATGGTATGGGTACATATAGAAATGGATTGGACGAGATCCTAATTTGATGGATAAAGGGTTAATATCTCCAGACCAAATTATTAGATTTACATAAAAAACTGTACAGCACAGCACATCAGTAACGTGAATACATATATAAAGTAACATGATAATTGGATTAATATTTACTGAGTTATCGCATGCCGAAAAAATGGATTGGAGGAGTTCTCAATTTGAAGGATAAAGGATCAATATCACAGGATCAAATTATCAGATTTACACCAAAAACTCTACAGCTTGGCACATCAGTAAGTTGAATACATATATGAAGCACCATGACAAACAGATTAATATTTTTTGAGTTATCTCATGCCAAAGGGATTGGAGGAATTTTCAATTTGAAGGATAAAGGGTTAATATCTCAAGATCAAATTATCATATTTACACCAAAAACTATACAGCTCGGCACATCAGTAACCTGAACACAAATATAAAGCAACTGGACAATCCAAGCAATATTTTTCAAGTTATCTCATGCCAAAGGGATTGGAGAAATTTTCAATTTGAAGGATAAAGGATTAATATCTCAGGATCAAAATAACAGAGTTACACCCAAAACTATACAGCTCGGCACATCAGTAACCTGAATACAAATATAAAGTAACATGACAATGGGATTGATATTTTTTGAGTTATCTCATGCCAAAGGGATTGAAAGAATTCTCAATTTGAAGGATAAAGAGTTAATATTTCAGGATCAAATTATCAGATTTACACCAAACACTATACAGCTCGGCACATCAGTAACCTGAACACAAATATAAAGTAACTTGACAATCCAAGCAATATTTTTCAAGTTATCGAATGCCAAAGAAATGGATACAGATGCCTGATGGACAGTCAGACAGACAAAGGATGGACGAATGCGAACGATGGATGGCCACCCCGGATGCTGGCATTATGTGTACCATACATAGTATGGGTACACATAAAAATTGTTCCATCAGAATTCAGGCCTTTAGGGTTAACCCTTAAAGGCCTATTTCTGACCTCAGAACAGGTACCTTTAAAATGCCATCACGAGGAGGTCCTACTGACAACAGAGAAATTACCTTGACAGTGATTTCTAGGAAGGTCTTGGCTGCCTTAACAGGCAGCCAAGACTAAACTAGAAATCACTGTTAAGCCATTGAACGTAAAGAGACTGTGGAATGGTGGGAATTCAAGACCCTTTTCTTGGCCTTTAAAGGTTAACTGGTTGAGGGCTAAATTATTTTGTATGGTCTGAATATGTTCATCAAAATTTGTCTTATTACAAATTATTGAAGAGTGCCCACAGGCACTCTTCAATAATTTGTGATAAAACAAATTTATTTAAACAAAAATTATTTGTGTTTGACTTAATATGAAACATGAGCAAGGAAAATGTTAGCTTTTGTTCTGGTACCCTCATTATTTTTGAAGGCCCTGATAGTGGCTTCTAGCACTCAGCCAGTTAAAGAAAATATGCATATTGTTTTCTAATTTTAAGTACGAAAATGGGATCAAGCCACTTTCTAATGATTGGTCTACCCTATCAAAGTGCAATATAATCATGGATTCTTCTGTCCTCTTTGGGAAAGGGTACGGGCCCATGCAATTGGGAAAATTCACGTCATGAAGGCTCCAATTGGGAATTTGTTTGGGGGGAAGAAACACACAAAGAATAAGAAATGTTACCTTCATATTGAACTGAGAAAAATGCCATTGGGAAAGGGTCCCATATTTGGCCCCTGCAGACACAAAATTTATTAATTGATGTTTAAGGTCCCATATTCCTGCACAATGGCTAATCATGACCACAACAGTTTTATGGGTGGAGGAAGCCGGAGTACCTGGAGAGACCCACTGAGCAACTGTCTGCTCCCCAATATACTAACTCCACACAAGCAGAGTTAGCATTGATTGAAGACAGGTACACCATCGACATGCAGGATGCCTTCGTACACAACATCACTGTGCCCCCACGTGGGCAATGATCGAAGACAAGTGCACCATCGATGTGCAGTATGCCTTAGTACATGACACCACCATGCCCCTACGTGGGCAATGGGGGTGAAATGTCTTGCCCAAGGACACAACGCTGTTGCCGCAGGTGGGATTCGAACCGAGGACCTCTCGGCTTGCAGCCTGCATCTCTACCAACTGAGCCACCGTGCCCCTGACACCCAAAATAACTCCGGATAATGCAAAAAATAAGACAGACAAAAACAAGAAAACATTTATTGCTATAAAAAGGAAATATAGATATTCAAACAGAAAAGTTACAAAAAGATGTTATAAAATACTGTATAAAATATCAGACTTGTTCAGCTAGAAAATAAGCAGACTGTCATCTGCTAAATGAGGTCCACAGAGGGTGAATTTAGTGATGCTACCCTGCTCAGCAGGGTAGCATCACTAAATTTACCCTCTGTGAACCTCAATCTGAATCAAAAGTCAAAACTAAACAGAAAGAGGTACCCAGAGGATAAATTGGCCCACTGTATGTGATAGCATCATCAAATTCACCCTCTGGGGTCCCTCATTTTACAAATGTCAGACTGCTTATTTTCAGGCCTGGTAAGGAGTTTAGCTAGTAGCTATTCACAGTCATGTGCAGCTACTTTACCCTAAGTATAAACATATTTTATTTGTGCTGACCAGTTGATATTTATCCTCACTCATATAAAAGTATTTTTGATTGCGAATAACAGCAGTGGTCATGCATGAATGAGATCATGGAATATGTTTTGTGTGTGAAATACATTCTTGATCATTTGGCTGCTCAGTTTGTATGGAGAAGGTATATCGTCAGATAGAAATATAGAATATTTCTCTCAGAAATTTGAACTCTCCCACCCCCAGGTCAGTTTGTTTTCAATTTGAACATTGGTTCACCTGGGTATGTGGAGGTTTTCTCTGGATGAAATCCATGATTTTGTGATTGAATCTTTCAGTGACCTACATTCGGTGTTTCATTCATGGGGTTATTTTCCAAGGATCTGTCGGTCAAGATCTTTACGTTATATTTTTAATTTCAGATAATGGTGTTATTGGTTATTCCGTTTTTGCATGAAGAATATAAATAGCTCATACCAACAAATAAGGACTTGCTAACCCTTTACCAATGGAAAAAAACGTCCTATTTACAAACAAAATGTTATTTTTTAAATTTTTGCCTAAAAACATAGCTTATGACCCCTCACTGGAATAAGTCCATTCCAATGAGGGGTCATATACTATGTATTTAACTGGTTGGGCACTGGAAGCCCATATTTGGGCTTAATTCTGAAGTGCAGGTACCACAACTTAATGGCTTCATATTCAGTGACTGTGATTCATATTATCTTTGAAGTAATATTATTTATTCAGTAAGGATTTGCCTTGTTACAATTTATGGGAGTGTGCCCAAAGGCACTCTCCCATAAATCGTAACAAGGCAAAGACAAGTGAACAAATCTTGATGATCAAAAATAATTTAGCCCTCTACTAGTTATGGCAAAAAAAATGAAAAACAGGGTGCAATGCCACCAGTATCCCCCGCCAAGGGGAATTCTAAGTTGAAAAAAGTGGAAAAAGGTCCATAACTCTAGAAAAAAAAAAATGGACGAAACCTGTTACTTGTGAACATCCTTTCCCCCATGGTGGTCTAAGAGCATAGCAAAGATCATTTAAATCCAACATCCACTGACTTGAGATATGATGGTCCAAAATTGTTACAGAGGGATGGACGAACATACAGAGGGACGGAACTCATTTCTGTATCCCCTGCAAACTTCGTTTTGGTGGGGGATAAAAATTTCTTATTCTTATTTTGTTTTGCAAGTGTTAGTAATGGGTAAATGGTTAATTGTTCAGATTGTCTGTTATATGGTCAGTCTTATTTCATGACCACAACATGGATATAAAGTAATGTCCAGCCAATCGTTTATACCCATATTTCCCATTTCAGAGGACTTTTGCACTAGGCATTAGTGATCGAGTCCTATTTTATCAGTAAAACAAAGCTTGTTTACAAGAGTAAACAAGCAATACTTCACTTCCCAGGGTTCCCATGGGGATCTAGTCATAAGGCAAAAAGTTAGGACTGTGAGAAATAAATTTGTATTGCCCAATTTTCAGTTAGAATTTTTGTCAACACTGAACAGATATATGTCACAAGATGTTTCATACAAGGAAAATACTCGAGATATAAAAAAATTTTATAAAAAGAAACACCTGACCATACAAACATTAATATAGCATTCACTGACTAAACTCCTTATTATAATAAAATGTATTAGTTTCAACATGATATTCAAATAAAATATAAATTTACAAATTCTACCCCTGCCCCCCTCCCCTCCCAAGACTACAGCTGCTGTCAATTACAAGGCACACTTCAGAAGGGTTCATACACTCCTGAGAGTAAAGGGGGTTCATAACTTTTTTAAGACAGGGTTCATACACTCTTGAGAGTTCATAACTTTTTCAACTCTCCTCTTGGAATTTTTTATCACTTTTCAGATATTTATTTATTTACTGGTGTTTAAGGTCACATATTTCCAAGTCTGAAAATAAGCAATCTGTCATCTGCAGAATGAGGTCCCCAGAGGGGGCGAATTTGCTGATGCTATCTCATACAGTGTGCCAATTTATCCTCTCAGTACCTCTTGCAGTTCAGGTCCGAGACCTTGATTGACATTGAGGTTCACAGAGGGTAAATTATGGGATGCTACCCTGCCATGCAGGGTAGCATCAGCAAATTCACCCTCTGGGATCCTCATTCTGCAGATGACAGTCTGCTTATTTTCAGGCTTGCATATTTCTGCATAAAGTCTAGTCGAGACTGGAACATGGATATAAAGTCAAGTTTATCCCACTGATAATACTCATGCTTCCCATTTTACAGGACTTCCACCCCAAACACTCGTTACTGGTCCTATTTTACCAGTAAAACAGGAGCTTCTACCCCACAGTTAACAAGCACTACTTCACTTTCTGGGGTTTCCACAGGGAGATCACTTTCCTGAACCTGCACTATGGCTACACGGTAAATCGATAAACCAATATCTACCACATTCAAACCAGTACCGGTGTAATAACAAAAATAGTTTCTCGTCATTACCGTATTTACTCTATGTATTGGGACACTCTATGATTTGGGACACACATTTTTTCCAGAAAACTATTTTTTTATGCTCCAAAGTTTGGGACATTCAGGAGATTTGTTTCCAGTTGGCCCGTCGCTAGTAGCAGACGACACTCATAAAAAATTCTTGAGTAACTAAAAATTTTCATATTTGCTTCCAAAACATAGCTTATCATCCCTCATTGAAACGAGCGCAATGCGCTCGTTCCAATGAGGGATCATAAGCTATGTTTTGGAAGCAAAAAATGAAAATATAAAAAAAAATTGGACGGCGATTTTCATATATAGTGATGGAAAATGAATCACACACAACTTTATTCAGCATCAAATCAAGACCAGGCTGTGTTCTTTCCCTATTTTCTAAGAATTGGGACACCTGTGAAAATAATTATTTTTAGCTGTCCCAAAACATAGAGTAAATACGGTATTTATTTACCTGGAATTTAATTTTCAAAATGTTTCAAGTTTTTTAAACTGCAGTCCCGAATGAACAATATTATCCAATCACCTAACAAATCATCCACATCCACCCATGTAATATATAAATTGAGCAGTTGAAAAAAAAATTATTTTTCAAAAAATTCTACAAAACCATATCAAGTGACCCCTACAATAAGGGGTCACATGATATGGTTTTGTTGAAATTTTTGGACAAATTTGATAAACTATTTAATAAATTTTGATATTGTCTACTTTGGGTAAAGTTTTATTCGAACTGCATCATCAAGCCATCCTGATTCCTTCCGACTGTGATCATTCAAGTCCCAATTATGGTACATATGTTCAGATATCTGAACAGTCTTTTCATATATTGGTACACTGCGGTATTTTCTTGAATACCGATACCAGTATTCAGTTTCCAGGAAAAGCTTCAGGAGGATGACTGCCATCAGAGTACTAGTCATTTCACTTTGATAGGGAAGCTGTGTACCATAGATTTTCCTTCAATACCCTCCATTTGGGAGCTATTAACCGTCAATAGTCTATGTTATTTATTTATTTATTGGTGTTTAAGGTCACATATTTCTGCACAAAGGCTAATCATGACCTCGGCAGTTTTACGGGTGGAGTACCCAGAGACAGAGAGAACCACCGAGCAACAGCGAGCAACTGTCGGCTCCCCAACATACTAACTCCACACAAGCAGGGTTAGCATTGGTTGAAGACAGTGCACCATCGACGTGCAGTACGCCTTAGTACACAACGTCACCGTGCCCCCACTTGGGCAATGGGGGTGAAGTGTCTTGCCCAAGGACACAACGTGGTTGCTGCAGGTGGGAATCGAACCTAGGACCTCTCGGCTTGCAGCCTGCACCTCCACCTACTGAACAACCATGCCCCCAATATAGTCTATGTTCCAATAAGACTAAAATCTTTGCCCTCTTGTTGGACAAGAGCTCGCTTTTTTCTATGTTTACAGCTCCAGTACCATATGTTACCATCTGACATCCCAATGCAAAATATTTGAAATGAGGCTGCCCATTTCACAATTATTCCGTCAAAGAAGTGACTTGCAATCTGCTTCATTTTTGTAGATATTTCACTTGTGCAGCAGACGGTGTTCCAAATGAAGTGTTGTTTAACCCTTTACCCAAAGTAATGTCCAAAACCGGCCAGTGCTATTCACAAAAATTGCCAATTAATTTTCATTATTTTTTTTCATTTTTTGTCTCAAAACCATAGGTTATGGTGCCTCTTTGGAACGAGCTCGATGAGCTCGTTCCAAAGAGGGGTCATAACCTATGTTTTGGGGATAAAAAATGAGAAAAAAATATTTATTAAACAATTTTGTTTGTAAGTGTTGTCTGCTTTTCGTTTTAGGTAAAGGGTTAAATTACACTGGAACCCTGTTAATTGAATAGTCACTTTGCCAATGAAAATTATTCAATTAACAGGAGTATTCAATTAACAGGAATTGTCACTTTCCTGTATTCTAGAGATAAACTTAGCATTTATTCTATTATATTATTCTTCATGAGCTCTGTCAAACAAGATATAATAGATTAAATGTCTGTATTGGATGTACTGAGGCCAAATTGGTCTATAAACAAAGGAAAACTGGGGAGAGTCAGGGTAATTTCTTGACAGGTTACAAGATTTTTTATTCAATTAACAGGACTTCACTCTATAACCTATATTCAATTAACAGGTCAAATTTGTACTGGAGGTATGGTAAATGGTTTTGTTTCCTTGGGCAAGACACTTAGTCTCAATTGCCTATGTGGGGGCACAGTGGCATTGTGTACAGGGGCATACTGCATGTTAATGGTGCACTTGTCTTCAACAGATGCTAACCCTTCTTGTGTGAGGATAGTACGTTGGGGAGGCTGATAGTTGCTCGGTGGTTCTCTCCGGGTACTCCAGCTTCCTCCACCCATGACCCTGACTGTCGAAAGTGTTGTAAAACCCCAATACATAAAAAAATAAACTCAGATGGAGTGACCTCAACCATATCTGGTTTATTGATTATTTGTGCAGTGACGCCAAGAGGTTTATTTACTAAACTTGTGATTGTTAAATGTTGCCTTCTTCATTTCATTATGTGGGTTTGGGGCTATGGGTAGGGTCTTATTGGAACATATCTGTTGTGATGATTAACTTATAATATCCGCCTTTGACACACTTGGCTGTCTGAGAACTTTAACTCTTTCACTGCCATACAGCACCACATGCCACTGCCATGCACCCAGTCAGTAGTACATGCCACTGCCATGCACCCAGTGGAATTACACCGTCAAAATACATATAGTTTGGATATATGGGAATAACATTTTTGTTCAGAGGAATATCTTGCTGAAACCTGGTATGCTGCTAGGAAAAGGTCCAGACATTGAACTGCGTATGAAACGCGGTCATAAAACCATGGCAACCAAGATTACCACCATACCAAAATGCGGAAATATCACCATATTCTTCTGTTTTCTGTGATAAAGTCAAACTATTTGTAGCCAAATAATGGATTTTTATACTAAATGTTGTACTACTATTGTGGTTATAGTACAAATTGATCAGCATATTTGAAAAAAATATATCACAGATACATGTAATCCTTATATTGATTTGGGGGCGGGGGGAGGGGCATATTGAAAACCAAGATGCCTTGTCGTGGTCTGTATGGCTGAATCCAGCTGGATCAAACGGATCTTCCAAGCCATATATTTTCCAGTCAAAGCTAATTGGGTCATTTGCTGACTCTTCTACCTCGAATACTGCAGAATTTCTGACAGCACCACCATTTCAAACCAAATCTTGGCCTGAGGAGTTAATATGTCCATATCTTGGCATGAGGAGTTAATATGTCCTTATCTTGGCCTTGAGGTTCCCCATCTTCAGTTTCAAAACCACATTCACTATCTGAGTTTTAAAAAAAAAAACGCTCTATAAACCTCACTTGTCTTGAAACGTTTCCATGTAGAATTCCTTGCAGACATTTTGTCTGAAAGATGTGCCAAAACAAGCTAACATATGTTTTGATCCAAGCTGTATTCCTCTCATGGCTCATGGGCAGTTATGGCACAAAATTGTACTTGACCTTTGACAATGAACATAAATAGAACACCACAATATCATAACCCAAAAAATAAGAGAGTAACTTCCTCTAGAACAGTCGTACTGCTGTCTGGTTTCAAATTTCGACTTCAGTCACGATCGGCAGGGTCTGTGTAATTCGACTTTAGTCGCATTCAGCAGCGAAAGAGTTAACATAATATCAACAATAGGTCCTGTGGACAACAATGAAACTGCCATTGCAGGGATTGTTTCTGGTCAAGTTTTGACTTCCTCAAGAGGCAGCCAAGGCTTGTCTAGAAACCACTGCAAAGCCACTAGACTAACAAGGTGTAGTGTAGTACAAAGTCTAGTAGGAATAGGTATTATACCAAACAACTGAACCAATACCGATATGGGGATACTGAAAAACCAAAACGAACCAATCTGGTTTAAGACCGAAACCTGAATTTTCAAATTTTCCTGCATTTGCTATTTATAAGTCCCTGTTGAGACTTGATAACAGCCGAAAGGTTCATTTTCATGAAAGAAGTGACTGGTTTTCTTTTCAGTTTTGTTAACCCTCAGTGGACTGGGCAACTATCCTGAATTCCTATTGGACTACAACCTGTACATGTCCAATTGCTCAGCAGTGATTGCTTATCAGGTCTTGGCTGCCTGTTCAGGCAGTCAAGACCTGACTAGAAATCACTTCCCAGGTGATTTGTCTATTGTCAGCAGGACCTCTTAAAGATGGCAAGGTCAGCCACATGCAAATGAGATCACAAAAGCCTGAAATAGAGGTCTTTAAACATTAAGGTGCCTTCAGAACAAGTCACAAATTTACTCTAGATATGATTTGTGGTCGTAAAAGAATGCCAATGTTAAGATCAATGGCAGTTGCATTTATAGCATTGTGGTAGAATGATACTACATTAAAACCTGTTTTGAGAGACCACTATCATGAGAGACCACCGGACTTGACAGACCGCTGTGACCTGGTACCATTTGTTTTTTTTTACTCTATAATGGACCTGTCATGAGACCACCTGTTTTGAGAAACCACTTTTACATGGCAAAAAGGATGGACTCTCAATACAGGTTCTACTGCTTAGCAGTGATTTCTAGCCAAGATTTGTCTAGAAATCACTACCCAGGTACTTTGTCTATTGTCAGCAAGACCTCTTGGAGATGGTATGGTCAGGGTACATGCTCTGAGATTGCATACACCTGAAATAGGGCTTTAAAGGTTAAGGTGTGCTTATTTATTTATTTATTTATTGATGTTTAAGGTCACATATTTATGCACAATGGCTAATCATGACTGTGACAGTTTTATGGGTGGAGGAAGCCAGAGTACCCGGAGAGAACCACCGAGCAACGACGAGCAGCTGCCAGCTCCCCAACATCGTAACTCCGCACTGCAGCACAGGCAGGGTTAGATTGGTTGAAGACATGCGTACCATCGACGTGCAGTACGCCTTAGTACACGGCGTCATTGTGCCCCCACTCGGGCAATGGAGATGAAGTGTCTTGCCCAAGGACACAACGCGGTTGCCGCAGGTGGGATTCGAACCGAGGACCTCTCGGCTTGCAGCCTGCACCTCTATCTACTGAGCCACCGCGCTCCCTAAGGTGTGCTTAGACGAAGTCACAAAATTACTGTAGATATGATTTGTTTTCGTAAAAAAATGCCACCGTTGAGCTCATTGGAAGTGGAATTTGTGCAGCGGTAATAGAAGATACAACTTATTCTGTTTTTCTTGATGTGAAAATTCTCTTTTGTACTATCAGCAAGTTTCAGTCAAGTCAGATACCGAGGTATACCCTTCCCCACCCCCCCCCCCCCCAAAAAAATACCGAAACCGATCTCAAAATTCCACGGGTGCCCATCTCTAAAGTCATTAATTCCTGTCCCCATAGGGTGCCCATCTCTGAAGTCCTGTCCCCATACTGTACCTGAGTTTTGTTCTGGATTTCTACCTCAATTAAACTTGAATTAAATGAATGAAGCCAATATTTTTAAAGAAAAATATGCTTTCAGAAGTTTGACAATTTTCTTGCTGGACACTGTTTTGTGTTGAAGCAGTTCATTCCCGTCACAACGTTACTCAGACATGTAACATCCAATCAGATATGTTCAACATGAAGTTCTTATACATAATGTGGATTCCACGTGTAGTGTACCTTTACAATATTTCCCAATATCAGTATTGTATCATATAACAAATACGCACATAAATCGTGGCATAAGTCATTTTACTTGAATACCTGTACCCTAGACTTTTCTTTAACCCTTTTACCTAACATGAAAGGCAGACACTTGCAAAAAAATTCTGGAATAACTAATTTTTTTAATTTTATGCCTCAAAAACATAGGCTATGAGCCCTCATTGGAACGAGCTCAATGAGCTCGTTCCAACGCGGGGTCATAACCTATGTTTTTGAGACAAAAAATTGAAAAATAATGAAAATTAAATGGCGATTTTCTAGAATAGTGCAGGCTGGTTTTGGCCGCTACGTTGGGTAAAGGGTTAATATCATCCATTGATAGCTGTTAACAATCAAATGACTTTATCTGACTTTTGACCTGAGTGTGGAGGCACAGTTGTTATGGCACTGGTCTTCAAACTGAAAGATCCAAGGTTCGACCCCCACCAAGGGTAACAGCATTGTCTTTGGGTAAGGTACTTAATCCTGATTGCCCACAAGGGGGTATGGTGGCGCTATACTTAGGCATACGGCACGTTGATGTTCGATTTGAAATCGACTGCCCAATTCATTTCCTTTTGAATCTTTTCACAGGAAAATAGCATGATATCAGTCATCTGTGACATCTCGCAAAACTTAATGTTCAGATGGAAATTGTACATAAATAATCTTGAACATAAAGACAGAGTATCATTTCCGCTATAGTAACATAAATTTATTACATCTGCACTCATGCAACCACCCATGCAAATTCCAATCTCACTAGTCCCCAACAGTGTCGAAAGCAAATTAAAAGTTTCCAAACAATTTTGATGATGAGCTGTTGCTAGTGGTTATTTATTATTACTTATTATGTATTGTTGTTTAAGGTCACATATTTATGCACAATGGCTAATCATGACCGTGACAGTTTTATGGGTGGAGGAAGCCGGCTTACCCCGGAGAGAACCACCGAGCAACGACGAGCAGCTGCCAGCTCCCCAACATCGTAACTCCGCACTGCAGCACAGGCAGGGTTAGATTGGTTGAAGACATGCGTACCATCGACGTGCAGTACGCCTTAGTACACGGCGTCATTGTGCCCCTACACGGGCAATGGAGATGAAGTGTCTTGCCCAAGGACACCATGCGGTAGCCACATGTGGGATTCGTACCGAGGACCTCTCGGCTTGCAGCCTGCACCTCTACCTACTGAGCCACCGCGCTCCCATTGCTAGTGGTTAGCCCTGTACAGTGCAAAGTACTGTTAATTCTTGCAACCTTTCCTGTTTTTGAACATTAACCCAAACAGAGTTACAGCGGTTGAATACATGTTCATCATCAACATGCTGGATGCCTTAGTACACAGCATCATTGTGCCCCCATGTAGGCAACCGGGATAAAGTGCCTTGCCCAAGGACATAACATGGGTCGACCCGGATGGGGCTTCCGAGGGTTAACAAACAAGACCACTCTTCATATTTATAACATATAATGATCCACTATATATTCACACATCTATTGTCTTAAAATTTTATCAATTAAAACGAGATACATACATGAGATTAACCCATTATCTAATACATCGGCAACATCTTCGCAAGTAATTTACAACCTGAGCAGTTGAACAAATCTTAGTTTTCAAGATGTTGTCACAAAGTCATATCATGTGACAAGATGGTTCCAATGAGGGATCACATGATATGGTTTTGTTGAAATTTTTTTTAAATATGAAAAAAAATAATTGAAATAATAAATTTTGATAAGGCCTCATAAAGTTGGTTTTCTGTTTCTCAGGCCATTTGTTGTAAAATTGCATGCGGGTGGGCAGTTTTTTATTTTATTTTTATTTTTTGTAATTATTTCTTTGCCATCAGTTCATGTTCTTGGTTGTTTTATGTCTTAGGCCTCATAATCTACAGCCCAGAACAGCATGGGTGGTGGCGTATTTCAACCCTTGAGTGTAAGAAGGCTTTGCAATGCTAAAGCATTGCAAAGCCTTGTTGCACTCAGGGGACAAATTTATCAATTTTATTAACTTGGGTAAAATATCAGACATAAACCATTTAATTTTTATTTTTTGAACTTTGCAATGGTAATAAAATGAGAGCATACAGTAGCCAAAAAGACCATGCAGGAGGGCCTGAGAAACAGATTTTTTACTTTTTTTAGGCCTAATGCGTGCATTAGGTAAAATGTTAAGCCTTCACCTAACTGAAATAGGATATAACACTTGCCAAAAAAGTTCTTGAATAATGAAAAATGCCTCCAAAACGTAGCTCAGGACTCATCAATGGAACAGACACAATTTCATTCCAACAGTCGAAGATATGTTTCAGAGGCAATTTTTTTTAAAAATGGAATGTTGATTTTTGTGAATTACACTGGCTGGTTGTAGATATTATGTTATACGGTTAGATAAAGGGTTAGTAGAATTAAACTATACAGAAATATTCAAAAATATATTTTCACTAACTAAATTCTACTAATAATCAAATCATGAACTCTTTGAATGCTGGCTTCTAGCAGTTTTGACACTAAATAAGCTGATTGTTCATGCTGGCATTTGGCAGCCTGGAAACTAAATAAGCTGATTATAGTCTTAACATTATGTATTATGCACATTCAATAGGAACTGGCAATTCACAACTGCATGTAAGGGGTCAAAGTATTCAATTGAGAAAAAGTTATCAAAATCAGAATTAAAACTTCAGTTAAAAAAATACTTAATACCTCAAGAAAAGCTTATATTCACAGTACATTCTTGGAGTACAAAACTATGCCGAGCTGGCAGAAGCTCAGGAGGTGGGTAAGGTGTGGTATCTCAACAAAAAAAAAGGGAAAGGGGAGGTGACCTCTTTACCTCTCTTCCCATTCTACTGTATTTCTTATTCTAACACAGAGTGCCTCAGATAACCCTTTTCAACTGTAATGTATTAACTAACATTATATTATCATTAACACTCATGCTGCTGAAAGCGACAATTGTCACATATTTTATGTTGATTATCTGTATGTTCAGGTATGCGCAGATCAAACCTGCCATCTGATTAATTGTTGGAAAGGGCTCAGTTGCGTTTCAAGTATGTCAAAATTTTATTAAACTTCCTCACATATAGGTCCTCCAAATATGGCTAAAGTGGGCGTGGCAGTAAAAGTGTTAAATAGGACATGCAAAGTTTCTATTATTAGTGCAAAATAGTATTGTCACACCGAAGCACTCAGGTCTGTAAGAAATTGGAAGTGTTAGTATTACTAAGTCCCCAAAAAGTAGATCTTGCTTCCCAGGCAATTTTTTGTAAAATTGCATTTCGTCGGGTGGTTTTTATTTTATTTTTTATTTTTGTAATTATTTCTTTGCCATCAAACGTTCATGTTCTTGGTTTGTTCTATGTTTTAGGCCTCATAATCATCGACAGAATTGCATGTGTAGTGGTGTATTCATCCACAAAAGCATTGCAAAGCCTTGTTGCTCTCAAAGGACACATTTTATCAATTTTATTAACTTGGGTAAAATATCAGACTCAAACCATTTAATTTTTATTTTTTTAATTTTACATTGGTTATATAAAAAGAGAGCATGCGGAGGCCAAAAGAACCATGGAAGAGGGCCCGAGAAACAATTTTTAACTTTTTTAGGCCTAAACCCTTTCAACTTTGACAGCCTGCATATTAATGTCTTCTATACTACTGTATTTTAACATAAAAATTCAATAAAAACAAAACCTGTGACCCCTCATTGGAACAAGCTCGTTCCAATGAGTGGTCAAATGGCATGGGTTTCCTGAAATTTTTGGAAAATATTTTTTTTCAGCTGCTGAATTTGTAGATTGCACAGGTGGATATGGCCACTTCATTAGGTAAAGGATTAACAATCCTTCACCTTATGGACTACATCGTTGAGATATTCCCCATTTATTATATATTAGTCAAATCGGAGAACGTTTGTTCAAGTTATTGCGCTAACAGTGCAAGGCCGACCAGATGCCCACCCGTTCGCTGGGCACACAACAACCATCACCAAATAGGTCTTGGTTTTTAACACAACTCGACCAATAAAAAACAAACACAGGTTAACCCTTAAGGGCTTAGAACCAGTTTCTTGTCTTGTATGTACATGTGGAACATATGTTCCAACATGCAGGCTTTTGGTGGTCTTGCTGATGGAAGTGACAGTACCTTGATGGCGATAACTACTGAAGTCTTGGCTGCCTGTAAAGGCAGCCAAAACTTTAATAGACACCACTGTCAAGCCATTGTGTTCCTTATTATGAGGGAGCAAAATATAAGTAGAATTCTCCAGGCCTTTTCGGACATGTTAGAATCTATGACAGGAATCAAACGAACATTTTACGAGGAAGCTGGAGTACCCGGAGAGAACCACCGAGCAACCACGAGCAGCAGCCAGCACCCGAACATCATAACTCTGCACTGCAGGACAGGCAGGGTTAGATTGGTTAAAGACATGCACACCATCGACCTGCAGTATGCCTTAGTACACGGCGTCATCGTGCCCCCATGTGGACAATCTGGGTTAAGTGCCTTGCCCAAGGACACAACGTGGGAATTTGAATCGATCGCTCAGACAGTCACCCATCCAAAGACTAACTGGGCTCAACATTGCTTAACTTTGGTGATCTGACGAGAACCAGTTACCACAACTCCACCGTGTCCCCGAGAATTGGTATTAATTTCATCCTTTACTTGTGGAAAAAACGTTTTATACTTTAAATCATTGCCCCCAAAACATAGCTTATAACCCCTCACTGGAATGCACTCATTGAGAGGCATAACTCATAAGCTATGTTTTGAAGCATAAAATGATAGATAGTTATTCAATAAACATTTTTGAAAGTGTCATCTGGTATTTATTTATTTATTTACTGGTGTTTAAGGTCATGTTCAGTATCTTTGCCGAGACCATGACTGCACCATAGGTATGAAGTCAAGTTAGTCAATCGTTTATACCTATGCTGCCCACTTTAGAGGATTTCCACCCTAGGTGTTGGTTTAAGGTCCTATTTTAACGAATGAGGCAGAACTTGTTTACTCCAGTAAACAAGCACTGCACCACTTCATAGGGTTTGCACAGGACATGTTATCTGGTAGTTATGGCAGATGAAGATTTCATTCTACAGCTTCGACTTCTAACTGAAGATTATCTAGAAGACTACCTGAGCATTTATGACATTTAATAAACATGACACTTACTTTTAATATATAACATTTAACATCCATATTTACAGGGTCATTGTCTTAAAATTTTATCAGCCTAACGTGAAAAATACATATAAGTTTGAAAGAAACTGAAATATTCAGAAATTGGCAATATATTTTCACTTAACACACTGTACTATTTGTCCAACAAAATTATCACAACTAATACATAATGAAACAGTTCAGGTGAGCTAAAAAATGTCTATTTTTAAATGAAAAAAGGGGCATAACTCATGAATGGACAGCATAACTTGAAATGTGTCTGAAATGGCATGTCATGCTGGACATTCAAATTGAGATTGGAATTGAAGAAGGAAAAGAAAAACAAATTAGAAAAAAAAGAGTTGCCATCAAGTGAAATCTCGTGGATACCCACAACTCGCTGCAGGGGGTATGAAAAAAAGAGCAGGTTTCAACAGCTTTAATCCAATTTCAGTAGGTTTCTTACCCACTCATTACTTATTTTCTCTTGAAATTTATGTGAAAATCATTACTTTCTTTCTTAGAAATGTACATGATAATGTTCTTTCAAAATATTTTCAGGTACATTTGAAGAAATATTTCTCTCTATAAAAGTTGCAATTTCAGTTCATTTCAATATATTTTATAAGAATGCAAGATCTGCTGAATGTTTTTTACAAGCTCAGCAGAACTAAACAATCCCAAGTAGATAGAAACTGCTCAGTTTTCAAAGGTTTGTATAGTCATGTTAAATACAAATAGTTTTACAATATACATGCTATAAAAATAGAAATCTGTGTATCACAAAAGCATCCAGCAACTATGAAAATCAAAAAATATATTGACAGCAATCAACTAATTTCATTTGGATACTAGTGTTCAACCAATGATCGGAACTGGCCACCACAATCGGCCAATTGTGGGCAATTGGATGACAAAGGCAACGACTCCTGAAACATCGGTTCAACCGACTGCTGCCAAGCATTTTGTGATGATTCATTAACCTCATTTTATTATCTTCTGCCATTGTTCAATTGTTAATGTAAAATGATGTCAATGATACCATTCAATAAAGTTGAGAAACAACCATAATATGTATTCTTAATCTCTCAAGATGCCCCTTTATGGATATACAAGTTATATGACATGTAAATTGAGCATACTTGCGGCAATCGGCAGTTCATACCGGAAAAGTGAAGGTCGCACTCCATTCACGCAGGTCGCAGTAAAATTACCAGTCGTACACACTTGGGCGGTAAACGAGGCTCTGAGAGCCGAGTTTACCACCCAAGTGTGCGCAACTGGTAATTTTCCTGCAACCCCAGTCAACAAAGTTTTTCACTGTGAAAAATGTTCAGTTTAATGCAATTCTTTCGAGTGTCGACTTGTCTAATAGTGCACGGTATTACAATTGGAATCGGCCTCAAAATCAGCTGATTGTAAGCGCAAATAACTGGTAATCGGTCAGCGACCATTTTTGGTAATCGGTTGAACACTATTGGATACACTTATTCTCGAGTGGGATGATGAGAATGTTACAACATTGAATGGACACCATTCAAAAATAAAATTCAAGGAGTTTACAAGGAATCTTATGAATAAAATACAGGACATTTACCACTGTGAAATATCAGTGTCCCTTTATTGATAATGAACACATCTTCTGATTGGCTAAAGTGGCCAAAACAAATGGCAGTGATGCCGGCGTGTGTAATTTTTTAGGGTAATAAGAACTTGCGTTGTTGTCGGATAACTGTTGTATTTAACTGGTAAAGTACTGGAAGCACATACTTGGGCTTTATTCTGAAGTGCAGGTGCCGCAACATAATGGCTTCATATTCTGTGAATGTGCATATTAATTTTGAATTAAAATTATTTAGTCTGAGAGGATTTGCCTTGTTACAATTTATGGGAGAGTGCCTAGTGGCACTCTCCCATAAACTGTAACAAGGCAAAGAGACGTGGACTAATTCGGATGACCAAATATAATTTAGCACTCTACCAGTTAACTAATGTTTTTGTTTACCAAAGCATCTATGCCTATATCACAACCTCAATATGACTACCAATGTAAACAAGAAATGATCCACTTCCCACAGTTCCTTTGGGAAGTGTGAATTCATACTTGATTAATTTCAACACCATGAACAATTTAGATCATAAATATTGCATTAGTGTAAAAGTTCTCCATATTTCGTTGTAATATGCTACTTATTCTAGAAAGAAAAATGCTAATAAAATAAAAATTTAAATAATAAAAGAGGAACATTAGCAGCTACCAAAAAGAAAAAATGTACACATGAGAAAAATGTCCATAACTATGTGGCCTGTTAATCAAAAGGCAGGGTTCATTCAAGCTCTTTCCCAAACCTCCACCAGTAATTATTTGAATCATCTCCGATGTTTAACACCCTTCCCTCTGATGTCAAAATACCAAAATTTCAGGAAGCTGTTTTTTCCCATAATGCATCTAGAAATTTACCCAATTCAATCTCGTTTGACAGAGCTCAATGAGCTCTGTCAAACGAAATTGAATTGGTTAAATTTCAAGTTGCATTATGGGAAATTTTTTCTGTCTAAAATTTAGATATTTTGACATCAGTGTCCAGGGGGTTAAATACATACCACATTATCGGCTGAAATGAATTGTAGAATTTCTGTCACTTTTTAACTTTGTTGATAATTCGAAGCTCTGACATCATTTCTAGGGAAACTCGTTGAAAGAGCTTCTCGTGAAATGAGATAGTGTAAACATTAGAAATGGGCGATATGCCGTAAAACTCATTCGGTGTAAGTATCAAGCCAATACCGACTTACCATATCAAGGGATTCTCGATATACCGAAATTTCAGTATTGAAAAATATCCCCAACATTAGTTAAAAAATAAAAGGGCACATGACAGAAAATTATCAAAAATTCCAAATAAAGAAGAGTTCATGAACTGTGGTTTCCTGAAAGCACTTGCCGCAGGTCATTTGATGTAACAAAAAAAAAGCTGCAAGAAAATACTCATGTAATTTCTGTGCGTGCACAGAAAATGTTGCTGCAACTGAAACCCACTGAAAGTGAACATCATTCTATTTCTGCTGAGAGTGAGAGACCCACACCCAGTGTAATTTTCCCAATACTATTACAGGCCTTATCAGGCGGTAACAGGACTCCAAATCTTTTTGTTACATCCAATGACTGGTGATGAGTGCCTGTGTTACTTCCAACATATCGACAATACTTTGCTGTAATCGATGACCTCCAGCTGGGCAGTATACTAAAAATATCATCCGATATTAGTATTGGTATGTGTACATATCTTTTGTTGACACTGAATAAAGTATCAATACTAAGGTAAATCTTTCTAAAAATACCGAACTTAAAATTTAAATACCGTCCAACTCAAGTAAACATTCTCTTCCTGGGTACAGTAAATTGACAAATGCAAATTCGCCACAATTTACAAGCATTATTTATTTATTTATTTATTAAGGTTAAACGACACTTTAACATCCACAGTCACATCGTGTTGGTGACAGTTTTACAGGTGGAGGAAGCCGGAGTACCTGGAGAGAACCACAGAGCAACAACGAGCAGCTGCCAGCTTCCCAACATCATAACTCAGCACTGCAGCACAGGCAGGGTTAGATTGGTTGATGACATGCGCACCATCGACGTGCAGTGTGCCTTAGTCCACAGCGTCATCGTGCCCCCATATTGACAAGCGGGGTTAAGTGCCACGCCCAAGGACACAATGCGGGAATTTATGATCATCCTCTGTAACCAAAACAAATCGGGATATATTTTTCAAGCACTTTCTCAAACATTTTCCCAAAATGTTAAATTTAAAAGCTCTTTTGTGGTCTTGGAATTTCTTTTTTTTTTTAAATTTAAGCACTTTCCAGTCACAGTGAAGTACTGAGATTGTAAAACTGATAATGTGTTACTAGTTTTCATGCTTGGTTAACACCATGACGTTCGATGAAGTGAAAGCTGTGACTACAGTTACAGTATAACAGCTTTTGTGTCATGAAATGTTATCGATTTGGGCGGAGTTATCCCGCTGATTGACTTGATGCTATGTTAGGATGGGGGGAGGGGAGGGGAGAGCCAACTGAGTTGCAACATTTTTTGCTGATGCTCCAGAGATCCAGTTTTATAGAGAGATCAGTATTATTTTCCCATATTCATAAAAAAAAAATCAATAAATTAACCCTTTACCCAACGTAAGCCAAAACCGGTCAGCACTATTCTCAAAAATCCCAAATTAATTTTCATTATTTTTTCATTTTTTGTCTCAAAAACATAGGTTATGACCCCTCATTGGAACGAGCTCATCGAGCTCGTTCCAATGAGGGGTCATAACCTATGTTTTTGAGACAAAAAAAAGAAAGACATTAGTTATTCAAGAATTTTTTTTTGCAAGTGTCATCTGCTTTTCATGTTAGGTAAAGAGTTAACTGCACAAAATCTTGCAAAACATTAAAATATAAATAAACTAAGGCCATAAAGAATAAATACTTAGATTCTCAACATCTCACGTCACTATATTTAGGCACCCACCATCGTTTTTTTATTGCATCATACACCCAAGAATCCAAAAAGCTGAAATGCTTTGGTTATGACTTGACCATCGCCTGCATGGTGGCTCAGTGGTTACGGTATTGAACTTCAAACCGAAAGGTCCATGAATCGAACCCCACAACGGATGACGGTGTTGTATCCTTGAGCAAAATGGGCTTTATTCAAAAGTGCAGGCAACACAATTTAAAGGCCCCATATTCTATGGATATGCTTTATATTATCTTTGACGTGAAGTTATTTACCCTCCAGTGGATTTGCCTCCTTACAATTTTTGGAAGAGTGCCTGTACGCACTGTCCAATAAATTATAAAAAGCGAAGATTAGTGAACAAATCTTAACTGGCAATATTCCAGTTAATGCATACATACATGCAACCAGGGAGGAACTTTTCTTGCTCACTCAGATTCCTGAGAAAAAATAATAAAAATAAAATCTCCCCCGAAAAAACCCTATTTAAAAAAAATCTGACAATAATCTGTGTATTTATTTTTTATGAAATAACGTGAGCTCCAAAAGGTCATTTTGTGCGCCTCCCTAGAGAAAATAAATCATCACATATGTCATTGGTGATGAAACAATTCTTATCTAATGGATATTTTACCAAATTTCATACAGTATGTCTGCCACCACTTTCCACAGGTGGGCAATATTTCCATGGACGCAATAAAATGATATTCCAAACACTTATTGTAGGAATAATCACCAAAAATTTAATAAATGAAGCACTAGGTTCAACATGGTGCTTCATTAATTAAAATTTTGCTCCAGATGTTTTCTATTACCTGATAAAAGCATGTGTGGACATCACTGCCTATGTGTGGATTTTGACAAGACCACAACGACTGTACTGTACATCAACTCTTAAAGCCCAATACAAACTTGGATCACTTTTTTACTGCAACTAAACAGGTGCCCCAACATGCAGTCTTCAAGTAAACTTGTAAATTACATTCACAGTGACTTGACAGTTGTTTCTAGTCAAGTCATGGCTGCCTGTATAAGGCAGCCAAGACTTGCCTGGAAACAACTTCAAAGCCACTGGACAAACAGTACAGTGATAATGGAATGGTCATAAACCACGTGTAGGCAGTGAAGTCCATGCATGCATTTACAAGGTAAGAAAAATCAGCAGCAGCAAAATTTTTATTAATGAAGCAACTGGGTCATACCCGGAGGTGCTTCATTAATTAAATTCTTGACAATTATTCCTGTAATTAGTGTTTGGAATGTAATATTATTGCGGTGGTGGATGTATTGTATACCCATGGAAAGTGACCAGTCAATGGCAGCTGTTCTGTAGACTGTGTATAGTGCAGTAAAAAGGTATAAAAAATGTCCAGGACCATATGGGTTAAGGAAAACCTCATAATAGAAATCAACAGATTCTCTCACTAATATTTCACCTAATTTCATGGTACAAGTGTATAATAAAAATAATAAGCATTAGGCCTCTGAAAAGCTAAATATTAGAATAAATATGAAAATGACAATAAAGGCAAGTAAACATTGGTCCTTCACATAACACAATTTTTACAGCATTGTGAAACTAAGAACAACATCAAATATCTTTCATAAAGCTCTGTCAAACAGGATATAATTAGAATTAGCCTAACCCTTTGAGACTTTAATTATCCCGACTTTCAAACGTCGCTGGGAATTCAGCTTCTTCAACGTTTTTCAAAATAACAAGATATTTTTCACATTAGTGATTAAACCTTTATCCAACGAATAGCCCGCAACCGCCCACATAATATGCCACTTCAGCAGCTGAAAAAATATTATTTTTCGAAAACTTTTAACAAAACGATATCATGTGACCCCTCTTTGGAATGAGCTCATTCCAAAGAGGGGTCACATGATATGGTTTTGTTGAAATTTTTTGAAAAAATTTAAAAAATGATATTTAAAATAATAAATTTTGAAATCGTCTGCGTTGGGTAAAGGGTTAACTGGTTGAGGGCTAGATTATTTTTGGAGGTCTGAATTTGTTATTCAAAACTTGTTTTATTACAAATTATTGGAGAGTGCTCAGAGGCATTCTCCAATAATTTGTAATAAAACACATTTATATAAACAAAATATTATTTGTGTTTGACTCAATATGAAATACAAGCAAGGAAAGTGTTGGCTTTTGCTCTGGTATCCTCATTTTTTGAAAGCCCTGATAGTGGCTTCTAGCACTCAGCCATTTAAGAAGTCTTGACAGCAGGATTATGTTAGTATTTTAAGCTGCGATAACATTTGGCTCAATGGTTGTCACTGAGCACTATTCGGGATAAAATAGGAATTTAGGCAAAAACTTAAAAAAATCGAAAAATAATAACAAAACAAATGACCACAAAGTATAAAAGCTCTGTTTGATTTTGTACGTCATAAGATATACAAAAGTATCAAAGGGTTAATCCTTTACCTCATGCAACGAAATGGGAGTTGGTGTGGAAGTCAACTATACTTTGACTTCAGATTAAGTTTGTACATCATCCTAAGTCACAATTAACCCTTTACCTGATGAATCGCCCGCACCAGCCCGCAAAATTAGCAAATTCTGCAGTTGAAAGAAATAAATGTTTCAAAATATTTCAACAAAACCATATCATGTGACCCCTCATTGGAACGTGCTCATCGAGCTCGTTCCAATGAGGGGTCTCATGATATGGATTTGTTGAAATTTTTGAAAAATTTTAAAAAATTATATTTAAAATAATAAATTTTGATATCGTCTGCGCTGGGTAAAGAGGGTTAAAATATCGACTATCAAATTCACCACGTTATTATCCTGTGAGGTAAATGCAAGTAATTTGAGCAACTAACTACAAACGCCTTAATCCTTTACCTAACGAATTGCCCACATCCACCCACATAATTTGCAAATTGAGCGGTTGAAAAAAATAAATTTTTCAAAATATTTCAACAAAACCATATCATGTGACCCCTCATTGGAACGAGCTCATCGAGCTCATTCCAATGAAGATCACATGATATGGTTTTGTTGAATTTATTTTGAAAAATTTTAAAAAATAGTAATTAAAATAATAATAATAATTTTGATATTCTCTAGTTGAGCAAAGGGTTAACAACAGCTTTTCTTTGAGCAACTAAATGCAACTGCAAAAAGCCAAAGCAAGCACCTCTATTCACAACCTCATCAAATTAATGCTATGAACACCTAGCTGCCAATAAACATAATTTTCCTTTTCATTACCCGTTTTTGTAACCAAACTATAAAAATTGATCAGCAATACAGAAAATCTGGCACACAATGTTTGCTCATTTTTGTATTTATTTCTTTCTTTCATAACATGGAACATCTCTCACTGAAACAAGATTATTTCAATTAGACATCAAAAGCTATGCTCTCAAATTACCATTTGTAAAGTTACTTCGAAAAATAGATCACGTTTTTTTCTCAGCTGATATTCCACTGAAGTTATTTTGGTCATCAAAATTTGTTCAAAGGTCTGCCTTGTTACAATTTATGGGAGATTACCTATAGATGCAAATCCCAAAATTGTAACATGGCAAATTCTTTCAGACTAAACAAGAGGCCTGCATTGCAAAGCGCTGCTAATGCCCCAGACCGCAAAAGATTTTCTTAGATGAAAGAGTGAAAAGGGCCATAACTCTCAAAAAAATGTGTGGAAGAAACTCCCGCTATACAGGTATCGTTCCCCCATGATGCTCTATCACAACACCAAATGTTATTCATATCGGAGTAGCAGTGGCTGAGACACAAGGGAAAACGTTGGTATGGATGGACGCACAAAAGGACTGAGGTCTCTACTAGATACCTCTTCGACTTTTCAAGTCGGGGGCATAATAATTTCACTTCAGACAATATGAAGCAATCCACAGAATTTGAAGCCTTTCACCCTTATGTTCCCCAACAGCCACAAACAGCCCTCTTATATTGCTTTAAGAAGGTTGCCCTAAGTGTATTCTTCTAGAGAACTCTATTGGTAGGCCACAATTACCTTGACTGTGGTTTCTACATTATTGTTGGCTGCCTGTATAGGCAGCCAACAATGATGTAGAAACACTGTTAACTGGTTGAGTGTTAAATTATTTTTCAAAGGTGATTTGAAACTTGCATATTTTTGTGCAACCAGCAAGGGAAGCCTTAGTTTAGCAAGATTTTGTTCATGAACAATTGCTTTGTAACAATTAATTTCAGAGTGAAAGTTGACACTCTCCGTTAAATTGTAACAAAACAATTTTATATAAACATTTATTTTCTACTGCTAAGAAAACACAAACACCAAAACTAAAGTGGCTTTCAGCACTTTACAATAGAGCCATTATAGTGGCTTCTTGCACTCACCAATTAACCCTTTACCCAATGCAGACGATGTCAAAATGTATTATTTTAAATACCAATTTTTTTAATTTTTCAAAACATTTCCACCAAACCATATCACGTGACCCCTCATTGGTACGAGCTCGTTCCAACGAGGAGTCACATGATATGGCTTTGTTGAAATGTTTTGAAAAATAATATTTTTTCAGATGCTGAATTTGAATATTATGTGGGTAGATGTGGGCGATTCATTGGGTAAAGGGTTGAGGAATCTGCAGCCGTGCACAAACATAAATTGTGGTAATTATCATAAAATTTATCTGAGGACTTAAGGGTTAAGTTGAGCTTCCTGCCCTTCAGAATAAAACCCAAATAAACCTGCGTGCATCCAGCACTCCACAAGTTTGGAAAGAATGTTAACCCTTTACCCAATGTAACAGCCAAAACTAGCCAGCGCTATTCACAAACGTCGGCAATTAATTTTCATTTTTTGTCTCAAAAACATAGCTTATGACCCCTCTTTGGAACGGGATCATCAAGCTCGTTCCAATGAGGGGCATAACCCATGTTTTTGAAACAAAAAATGAGTTATTCAAGAATTTTGTTTGCAAGTGTCGTCTGCTTTTCATGTTAGGTAAAAGGTTAACAACACAGAATCTTTCATAAGTTACGACATGGGAAACTGAATTTTCACACTTATATACTGCTTTGTGGAAATTGTGTTGAGTAAAGGGGACCAATGGATGTAAGATTCAAACTGATATCTTTTTAAAATAATAAAAACTAACAAAATACTATTTATTGACATATGAAGATTTGGCGGGACTGTCCAATCCAATGTACACTGGTTTCTTTGCATTGGATATAACACGAACACCAAGATAGGAGATAAATCCTTCCTCTGTGAATGCAAGCCCTTTGGCATCAAGAATCTGTCTGTAGGCTTCAACTTCCTTCTCGTACTGCTGCTTTATAGCTGCTCCTTCAGATTTTGCTCTGGAAAAGAGATGTTTTTTTATTATATGCTAGCCTGTAAATTATTGCATATTATCTAAAAGATATTTCTCGATATCTATCAACTCGATAGATATTGAGAAATATTCCTCAGTAGCTTCCTAAATGATGTCACGCTTCGGCGCAAGACGTCGCCTTGAAGGATCGATCAGCTGATCTTTGTTATTGTTTTGAAATGTGTGCATTTGGTGTCGAATTGGGTTGAATATTGTGCAATAAAATGTCTTGTAGCATATAATAATGAAAGTGTCAATGACACTGCAGCTTAACTTGACTGTGTGTTGTGTTGGATGAAAAGGATAATGTTCAATTTTTATGACAGGATTATGAAATACGACAAGAACTGTGATAATTGAGAATATGTTAATTTCTGTTCCCTGTATGCTATGTTTTCAATAAAAATAATTTGAGGTGTAGACTTTACTAAAGAAATGAGGGGTGGATTAATGTGGCTCTCTAAGTTAATGTATGTCAACCAAAGTTACCAAGTTACAGTGAAATTATTCCAAAATGAGTCATCCTATCAAGTTACAATGAAATCCCTTCATAAATATGCAATGTAGACTGTGCTAAAGGTTTTTGGGCTTCGGGCCTGTGTAGCCATCACTGTTGACCCATCCCAACCAAAAGGGGACGTCCTCATCTAGACATTATACTGAGTCATCTTACAAAGTTACAATGAAATCCCTTCATAAATACGACCTGTAGTCTGTGCTAAAGGTTTTAGGGTTTTGGCTCAGGCAGCCGTCACGGCTGAATGATCGTGACCAAAAGGTGACGTTCTCATCTAGACATTATCTGGAGTCATCCTACCACGTTACAATGAAATCTCTTCATAAATACGACCTGTAGACTGTGCTAAAGGTTTTTGGGCTTCGGGCTCCTGTAGCCGTCACAGTTAACCGATCAAGACCAAAAGGGGATGTTCTAACCTAGACATTATATGGAGTCATCCTACCAAGTTACAATGAAATCCCTCCATAAATACGACTGTGCTAAAGGTTTTGGGGTTTTGGGCTCGGGCAGTCGTCACAGTGGACAGATTGCGACCAAATGGGAAGTTTTCATCTAGACATCACACGGAGTCATCCTACCAAGCTACAATGAAATCCCTCCATATTAAATTTGACCTGTAGACTGTGCTAAAAGTTTTGGGGTTTCAGGCTTGGGCAGACAGCACAGTGGACAGATTATGACCAAAAGGGGCGTTCTTATCTAGATATTATACAGAGTCTTCCTACCAAGTTACCATGAAATCCCTTCATAAATACGACCTGTAGACTGTACTAAAGGTTTTCGGGTTTTGAACTCGGGCAGCCATCACGGTTGACCGATCACGACCAAAAGGGCACGTTCTCATCTCGACAAAACATCAAACCTGCATATAAAATTTTGAGATGATCAGACAAGAACTACGGGGTGAAGCCTGTGCTAAAGGAAAATGTGGACAGACTCACAGGCTAACAGACTTCCGCACACATGATGACAATCTCATGAGTGTGGACCTGAAAGTTTTATTTTTCATGAGCGCTTGAGCAAGTGAAATATAATACTTTCAGGTCCACTTGATGAATTTTTTCAGCAGCTTCCCAAATGACATTACACTTCGGTGCATGACATTGCCTTGAAGGAACAATCAGTAGCTTTTTGTTATTGTCTTGAAATTGTTTGCAGTCGAATTGGGCTGAATATTATGCAGTAAAATGTCACGCAGCATAGCGCTCGTAAAAAAAAAAACCTTCCGTTCCACACAATTTCCAAACAAGAGGCCCCATGGGACCTGAGGTGCTCACCTGACCAAAGTTTTTTAAAGAAGGCTTTAATTAGCATCAATGGCTAGTTACATCTACAGAGGAATGAAGTTATTTAATTATTGTTAACTCTGTTGCCCATGCTAGATTTTTTTTACAGTAGTGGGCTGCAACCACAGAAATAATGCCCAGATTTTCAGTAATGCAAAACTTGAGAGTCCAAACATCAACCTAGGGACTTAACTTGAACAAACTTGAAGGATGATGTATACCAAATATCAAAAGAATCTGACTGAAGGATGGGTTCTGGAGAAGAAGATTTTGCAAATATTACCAATTTTACACTTTGCCCTTGCCACACACCCCCCCCCCCCCAACACACACACACACAAAAAATATCAACCCAGGAACTTTATTTCAACAAATTGAATCTGAACCCTCAAAGGGTGCTGCATACCATGCTGATCATATCTCAAGAAGCAGAGTTTTAAAGATTATTTTACATATTGGACATATTTAAAATTCAAGTTCCATTAGGGAGCCCGAATATTAACCCAGTTTTGATTTGAACAAATGATGCTGTGTATCAAATATCTGACTTCCCTAAGGATGCTGTGTATCAAATATCAAAATATTCTACTTGGAAGAAGACTTTTAAAGAAATGACCTCATATTGCACTAAGGTAAATTTGCGCCCAATAGAGAGCCCAAATATTAACCCAGGGGTACAATTTGAACATACTTGAATCTGACCTCCCTAGAGATGTTGTATACCAAATTTGAAAGGGTTCTGACTGATGGATCTGAAGAAGATTTTTGAAGAAATTTCCTCATATTGCACTCCCAATATAGAGCCAAAATATTAACTCAGGAACCCAATTTGAACAAACAATTCCTCATATTGGACCATGTTAAAATCCAGTCTCTCTTAGAGAGATCAATTATCAATCGATGGACTTGACTTGGAACAGAATTGAATCCAACCCCTGTAAAGATTCTGTTTGCCATATATTGAATGATTCTGGCTAGTGTTTCTGGAGAATAAGAGTTTTAAAGATTATTCCTCATATCCCAATAGGGAGCCCAAATATCAACCCAAAGACTTGATTCAAACAAACTTAGATCTGACTTCCACAAGGATGCTGTATACCACCAAATACTAAATGATTCTGACTGGTGGGTCTGAAGACAAAGAGTTTCATAAAGATTATTCCTCATTTTGCACTAAGTTAAAATTTAGGCTCCCTAAGAGAGCCCAATTATTAACAGATGGATTTGAGTGGAACAAATTGAATCCAACCACTGTATGGATTCTGTATGCCATATATTAAATGATTCTGACTGGTGTTTCCACAGAAGAGTTTTAACCCTTTACCCAATGCAGACGATACCAAAATTTATTATTTTAAATATCATTTTTTCAAATTCATCAAAAAATTTCAACAAAACCATATCATGAGACCCCTCGTTGGAACAAGCTCGACGAGCTCGTTCCAACGAGGGGTCACATGATATGGTTTTGTTGAAATTTTTTGAAAAATAATATTTTTTCAACTGCTGAATTTGTATATTACGTGGGTGGATGCGGCCGATTCGTTGGGTAAAGGGTTAGAGATTATTCCTCTTATTGTTTCTGGAGAAGAAGAGTTTTAAAGATTATTCCTTTTATTGGACTAAGTTAAAATTCGGGCTCCAATAGCAAGCCCAAATAATAAACAAAAGACTTGATTTGAACAACCATAGATCTGACTTATATTAATTTAGGGACCCAATGTGAACAAACCTGAATTTGCCTGTAACTCCCCCCTCCCCCTCCCCCCCCCCCCAATCTGCCTGTGCCCCCCCCCCCCCCTCCCCAACACCCCACTCTAGAAATGTTGCATACGAAATATCAAAATATTTTCACTGGTGGATCTGATAAAGATTTTTTTAAAATATTCCTCATAATGCACTAAGTTAATTTTTGGGCTCCCATAGAGAGCCCAAATATTAAACCTGGGCTTAATTTGAACAAATTTCAATCTGACACCACAAGAGATGTCACACAAAACAAATGTGAAAGGATTCTGACTAGTGGATCTGAAGAAGAAGATTTGTAAAGAAATTTCCTCATATTTCACCAAGTTAAACTTTGGATTCCAGTGGAGGGCCCAAATATTAAGATAGGGACCCGATTTGAACAAAACTTGAATCTGATCCGCCTAGAGATGTTGTATACTAAATATGAATGGATTCTGACTAGCGGATCTGAAGAAGAAGAAGATTTTTAAAGAAATTTCCTCATATTAATATTGCACGAAGTCAAAGCATTTTCACTGGTGGATCCAATGAAGATTTTTAAATAATTTAAACTTTGGGCTCCCATAGAGAGCTGCAATATTAAGCCAGTGACTTGATTTGAACAAACTTGAATCTGACATCCCTAGAGATGTCACATACCAAATATGAAAGGATACTGACTGGTGGATCTGAAGAAGATTTTTAAAGAAATTTTCTCATATTGCACTAAGTTAAAATTTAGGCTCCCATAGGGAGCCCAAATATTAACTCAGGGACTCGTTATTAACACACTTGAATCTGACCCCCCCTCGAGGTGTTGTATACCAAATATCAAAAGATTCTGACTGGTGGATCTGTAAAAGAAGATTTTTAAAGATTATTTCCCATATTGCACTATGTTAAAATTCGGTACCCCATAGGAAACCCAAATATTAACTGAGGGACTTGATTCGAACAAACTTATATCTGACCCTTGTAACAATCAGGTATACCAAAATTAAAGGATTCTGACTAGTGGTTCTCAAGTAGACGATTTTTAAAGCTTACACTACGAGTCGGAAGTAGTTGTAGGAACAACCGCGGTATAATCAGGAATCGAAACGCGGTTGTAAACTTTCAATAAACGCGTTCATCGTTTTTTTCGCGGTTATTCTCCAGGAGTATCGTTTGACAGTTCGTTTCTGTTCCCGGTTGTAAACAAAGATAAACGCGTTTATCGTTTTTTTGTGGTTATCCTCCAGGGATATCATGTAACAGTTCGTTTCTGTTCCCGATTGTAAATGAAGATAAACCATCCGTTCGGCAAATAACGAGCATTGGCACATGTGCTTCAACTTGAATGTACAAGAGCAAACTAAAAGAAAAGACAGCAGCACAGAAATCGCATGCATAGCATGTAGCTATTTTATCTCACAAAAATTCTCTCCAAACATCTCTACCCATTTATCACTTAACACTATCCCCCGCCCCTTACAAAAACCACCACTTTGCAATGTGCCCCCCCCCCCCTCCCCAGGCCCCTCCATCCCCAGCCCCCAAAATGCCAATTGCCTACCTATTAGTTATATTCACGGACGAGGTCATCTGAACCACTTGCTGGCTAAAAAATAGCCAGGGCAATATGGAAAATCCGCCATTCAAATTCAAAACGACATGAACGTTAAAAAATTTATAGTAATTTATATATTTTTTATACTTACCAATGACCCAGACATAGCTGGTGCTAACTCTTAAAATATAGGGCCAAACACAAATTTTGCCCCCCAATCCCCAAAATTTGCATCTAAAACTAAAGAAAACATGTCCTGAAAGGCCCTCCACACTTCGCCCCTACTGCGCATGCGCAGTGTCAAGGACGTTCCGAAATTGGCGCCATTAATCATTCTAATAACCAGTGCCTGGTAAGCGCTATGTACTCAGCGGGGAGGCAAGAGTTCCCAACTCCTGGGAGGGCCATCCCCGTCTGGGTCATTGGTAAGTATAAAAAATATATAAATTACTATAAATTTTTTAACATTTTTATACTGTACCAATGACCCAGACATAGCTGAATAGTAAAAAGGCTGGAGGGCCAAGGACATAGAGCAAAATGGAATACGCTCAATAAAATAAAATAGAGTCATCCCCTGTAGGGAAAAGAAGTAATAGGCCTTACATGTATCTTTCTTATTTATGATAAATTAGAAAGATACAAGACCTTCCAAAAATTGAGCTTCATACATCCATGTACTCTATTAATATCCAATAATCCTTATACTAATAATTTTTAAAGTAAGCCAATAATAAAGTAAGTCTAGAGAATAGAGACTCTTATACTTCTAAAAGTGTGTGAGAATTGCATAATCATGTCCGTTGACATATGCAATATTCAAAGGCTATACTTTAAAAACTAAGACTTGAATGAATTTTATAAACTTAAACTTCTCACTAAACAACCATCCCAATAACAGCTCAGAATTACTAACTCCGGAGGAGGTATCCCCTTGTTTTCATAGTAAAAACAGGTGACCCAAGGGAACACCCTCCCCCCCCCCCCCTTTTTCTTGCCCTGGGTCAAATAGCCCAGAGCGAAGAGGGCAGCCGAACGGAGACACTGCCGAAACAGACAGCCTACCTAGCTATAGTAGCAACTGTTAAGAGAATGACATTCTGAGCAGTAGATAATAGACCTAACAATAGAGGCCTCCAGAAATGGACTCGATATTTCTGAGATAAAATTCATGAATGGATGGCTGAGCGCAATGAGCAGCCTTCAAAAATCTATAATAGCAACACTATTAATGTAAGCCCAAGAAGTAGAAGAACTCTTACTTCATGAGCCGAAATCTTAAGCACAACTGCTAAGCTAATGATATACCATAAGCAGTACGCTAGTTAATAGAAACCATTAACAATAAAATGGAGCGTAACGTCCTTCTACTAGACATCAAAGACAGAAGAAGCTTACGCCCTTGTAATAAACAGATATCTGTTTATAAATACATAAACTGTACCCGGAAAGAGTAAAGGCCTATGCCCATACGAAGACGGAAGGACCTTAAAATAATAGGTTCCGGATAATAGGAGCCTAACTCTTATGCAACAATCCAACCTAAATAGTAACGGAAGTATTGATTCCGAAACTATGAAAGTGAAAATCATCCATCGATAGTGCATGAAACTCACTGACTCTACAGTAAAAGAGAAACCAACAGAATTACTGTCAAAAAGGTCAGAATTTGAAAACTACTGTTTCCAGAGGCTCAAATGATTACTTAGCTAAATAAGAACCGAAGTTAAAATCCGTATAGGAATTTAATCTAAAGATTCTAAGTCTATTTATCAAAAAGTTACTAACTGACTTAGATAAAGAGACAAAGACTCAATTGTAAACTATAGTAGAGTGCATAGGTATGAGGTAACATAAACCTATAACCTAAATAACACAGGCTGCAGTAGATCTTGTGAAACAAGTATACTAAAAAATAGCAATGAGTAGTATGGAGGGATCAACCATATGAACATAATGATCCCTACACCACGACGGAAGAGCCTCCACTTTAGTCGCATAGAATAGCGAAGAAGAGGATCTCCTATAGTAAGAAATCGCGTCCAAAGCTCGTCCAGTACAGTGCATACAATGCAATACGGACCACACAACGGAATACATGAAGGTTGCGACCTTGCTGGTTGTGATAAAGATGACACGATTTACCCAGTGAAAAAAGATCCTCACATAGAGGAAGATTTCACGTTAAGATCCACAGTAGACAAGAGAGTAAATTACTCATGATCTCTGTGAAGATAGAGATGCTATCAACAGAAATGCATAGTGGTTGTTTATCTTAGCAATACCTGCTAAAACAACAGCGCCGGAGGATACGCGTATCCTATCATTCCGTCCTATAGATCAATAGAGCGTTAACAGTATAAGCTCCGAGATCTGGACAAGCCAACACATACGTCTGCAATTGATTAGCAAGCTGTGTCATAAATAAAACATCATTGGGCGCTCCCATAGATAGCAAATCTGATTAAATACTTGTTTGTTGAGAGTCCATTCTGACAGCAACAAGCGACCCGTAAGAGAACGGGAGTGCGATAAAACAATCAGACGACCCAGAATATGACGGACCAAAACTGAACTTGGTGTACTATAACCAACAGACGGATTCTTTCCATTAAATTGAATAACGGAAACGAAAGAGTGCCTCCCTGGTTCCGGAGATACGCCACTACTGTCGAATTAAAGGACAGGAATTTGGGCATGCGTTTCTGAATAATGTTCATGCAATGACATAAAGCAAGCCTAAAAAACATTATTCCGCGGAAGTTAAACTGATAACTAAAAGACTGCGGAACCCAAAGACCCTGGCACTTCGAATCCGTAGGGATCAGTATATATCCCAATCTGTTTGACTGGCAACCGTCATAACAGCCACACTCGGGTCCGGCAACTGCGGCGGCACTCTCTGAGTCAACCACCGAATGTTTGCCCCAGTCTGAATCTCTTGTAACACTAGATAGACAAGAGAATGTATAATTCAAGCAATTCATGGATTGCCGGAAAGTTGCCGTCGAAGAGAAGCTCCTCCGAGAACGAAGCGACTCAGAGAGTTCTTAACCTACTATCCACGCGTGGATGTAGCTAGGGCTGCATCACGTCTAACCAACTCCAATCAGCCACTGAAGGGCGGAGTTATATGTGAACAAACTACTGCCCTCAAAAGAAATTACATTGAGAATAATATCCCGTAAATCTTTTCTTGAAGACGTAATGATAACGCCTCAGTAAGGCGGATTACGTATAATAAAGCGTCTAAGTTAAGTCTACTATACATAATGTCGTTCCCAACATTGAAATTGGAAAAGACATAAACGGCGAAAAAGAATATATGCAGTCTTTAATCACCGTCTAGACGCATATGAACTCTCGGTATGCCCTGCTCTGCCAAAATAAACTATAAGTAAAAAAGATAAAATGGCAGAAATGAGCCACGCGGACAAGAAACTAAACTATCATGCTTAGTAGCAGGCTTGTATATATATATAAATATATAGCGTCGAAAAATAAAACACATGTTGTAATGACAATATTGGACTGCGTCGGTAAGTCAGGGACAAAGCCCCTGTACCGATCGAAAAATCCGAGTCCAATGACGCTATAAGTCTCTTATCCAAGATCGCAGCAATGAAGTCCGAAAAATAATCACTGGAAGAAATGCCAGAAGATAAGAAAGGCATCTTCCGATACTACTAAAGGGAAAACTCGAAATCTTTCGAATCCCTTTCGCCATCCTGTCGGACCCTATAAAGCGTTTGGTCGTCCGTAGCTTGATGCAACCGCGGACCGAACCGACCCAGCGCCGTCGGATAATTCCTGATTCGACCGAGAAACCGTCAATTGCTGGGATGCTGCGAAACAACTGTGCTAACTCGGATAGCACGTCCGTCACTGAGGCCTGAGGAGCAGCGGTCTTACGATGCATTGCCGCAGGAAGCTCCGAGATCGTTACCCCGTGCATACTTCCAATATGCGAGCGAACGGAGTGTATAGGCCTCGTGTCCCTTGGCTACCGGATGGCGTGACCTATTCGCTGTGGAATCACTGAATGCCGAAACTGATCGGATACTCGAGGTCACGTAGCCAATGTGCGGTCGTGTGCCCTGCTGTGAGGATGAGGAAGCATTAAAGACAGTCTCTCGGACTGTCAATATAACGGAGCGTCCCGAGCAACGGACATATGCTCCGAATGTAAAATATCTGAACCACAACATGCGGTCCCCTATGTTGTTGGCTTCCTCCGATCTGTCCTCAATCTGCCGTCACTGGGTGAGTACTAAAGTAATTAAAGTGCTCGCATCACCCAAATCTCCTTCCTAGACCGCAACGGACGAACCCGGCAGCCGAACCATTCGATGAATGTACGCTACACCGGGTGAGCTAGCGAATGTCACTTCGTAAGCGATAGACATATTCCATGAGCACATATTGCCGCTAACTCTTCATTAACTATGACGACAGAGGCACACTTTTGAAAGACATCTCCATAACTCTTCGAACAAGAAACCAGAAATGCTTGGATAGCAAGCATAAAATAATAATATATATAGCGTTGTTCAATAATTCGATAGTTTGCGTGACATTATTGGACTATGTCGGAACTGAGGAACGATGTCCCTGAACCGAACCAAAAATTTCCAAGTCCACCGACGCTATCAGTTTCTTATCCGGCATCGCAGCATATGTTGTTCCGAAAGGGAAAGCTTGAAATCCACCAAATCCCTTTCGGTATCCCGTCGGACCGGATGAAAATTTTCGGACGTCCGTACCCGCTTCCGCGGAGCGTCCCGACCCAGCATCGTCGGATAAAATATATGCGACAGATTCAGTTGATGCTGGGATGCTGCGATAAACTGTGCTATTAAGGAAAGCACGTCCGTTCCCGAGGCCTGTGCAGTAGCGGACTTACAATGCATTGCCGCTGGAAGCTCCGTGTACGTTGACTCCCGCACACTTCCTATGCGAACGTCCGGAGTCTGCAGGCCTCGAGTCCCCGGCTACCGACCCAGCGCTGTCGGATAATTCTCGATCCGACACCGTTTCTGTCGGCTGCTGGGATGCTGCGATAAGCTGTGCTATGTGCACAAGAATGTCCGGCGTCGAGACCTGCGGAGGCGCAGACTATCGCTGCTTCGCCGAGGGTAGCTCCGCATCAGATGGCTCCCGCATACTTCCTATGCGAACGTCCGGAGTCCATCGGTCTCGAATCCCTGGCTGTCGGATGGTGTGACCTGGTCGCCGAAGAATCCTTGATCGGCGAAGCTGGTAATATATCGGCGGTCACGCAGCCAAGGTGCGGTCGTGTGCGCTGATGAGAAGAGGAAGCCTTAGCAGTCTCAGCGGACTGCCTATACAACGGAGCGTCCCGAGCGACGGACGTATGCTCCGCTAACGACACATTTGTACCACAACATCTGGGGCCAGATGTTGTTGAACGAGAGAGGGGCCTCTCTCGCTTGCCGTCCGGATGGACCGGAACGAGCTATGAACCGGACTAAAAGGCTTCCTCCGTTCTCCCTCCGATCCGCCGTCACTGGGTGTGCATTAAGTTAATTTTATAGTGCTCGCATCACCCCAAAATTCCTTCTAGACCGCAACGGACGAACCCGGCTGCCGAACCATTCGGTGAATGGACGCTACACCGGGCGAGCTAGCGGACGTCAAAGGCCGTCGAACCTACTAGGGTCCTCTTAGGCAATTGGCGTATTACATGAGCACTTTTCCGCTAGCCCTTCATTAATTGTGACGACGGAGGCACACTGTTGGAAGACATCACAGATACATCACCCTAATCTTGATCGTCTGAAATAGAAATTGATAAAGTAGAGTGACCCTGCGGGGAAAGGACCGGAGTGTCCAAATCCCCAACAACATACCGTGACATACGTTTCCCATATTGTCATCCAAATCATACGATACAGAACAGGAGTTAATGCGAGTACACTGACCACATATAGAATGATAATAAGGTCAGAGGAAGACTTCCTCTTAAAACAATTGATCAATATCCTTTCAATGTGAAAAGAAAACAAGTCCTGGTACTCGCACTAACCCCTGGCAATCAAAATACATAATAATAATATGATCCATTAATATAGAAAAAATAATTGAAATCAAAATATTTTGAAAAAATATTTTTTCAGAACAGCCCAAGTTTCTGAAAAGTAACGTTGAGCCCCAATGGATCCCAAGCCTAAGTGTGGACAAAAATTTTAAAAATATTTTAAACAATTTATTCAACACTTACGAACAATAATAATGTATCTATTTATGATTAAATAACATAAAGATATTATTATTTAGAAATCCCCCCCTCACACAGAGGGCTGTTGTAAATGTAAACAATGAGTGTAAAAACACTAAAATAAGACTCCAGGCACCCAGGCCCGAAATCAGTTACCAAAAATACACCATCTGATGCAAAACAGAGACTTCCAGGGAAGAAACTGCAGAACATCAGATGGTAGATGCAGAACACAACGCCTAACCACCCGTAGGTGAAGACGTAAACATGGGGAAAGAACAGAATTCATTCTGTTATTCAGCTAAAACTCCCAAGAAATTTTAGTAATAATAATTACAGAAACTATGCCAAAAGCATGGGAGAATAGCAAGGGGGAACTTAAAGGACAGGGAGAGAGGAAAAACACTTGAAAAAACAGTGTAACTAAATAATCAGAATGACAACAAAATGGCTGCTGCCTTGAAAATAGGTAACTTAACATAATTTCATTAAAAAATTTTAAGTTACAGCCCTGATAATATTCTGTCACACATTCTTTTCCTCTCCTCCTTTTCTATCCTCCTTAGAATCACCATTTCACTAATATTTATGTGTCTGGCATCATTTAAACTGAGATTTAAAAGCACAAAGATCAGTCAGATGTTAACTGATGAAGGGCCAAACTTAGAATGATTAATGGCGCCAATTTCGGAACGTCCTTGACACTGCGCATGCGCAGTAGGGGCGAAGTGTGGAGGGCCTTTCAGGACATGTTTTCTTTAGTTTTAGATGCAAATTTTGGGGATTGGGGGGCAAAATTTGTGTTTGGCCCTATATTTTAAGAGTTAGCACCAGCTATGTCTGGGTCATTGGTACAGTATAAAAATATAGTTATCCATCAACTGTCCCTCCCACCAACTCCCAATACCCCATTTCACTTCTCCGGCCTCTATTGCGCCATTCACCAAAACTCTGGCGATTAAATGCCCTGAAGTTTCCAATTTGATAGAAAAAAATACTTTCTATTTCATCGCCTCAGTCTTGTCTTAAATGACTTGATGCTGTAATACGCTTAGCTACGTCGGATGTCATTTACCACTAAATAAAGGCTTCGGTGCCCCTGTATATGACACCCCATCCCTCTCCTCTCCATGCACACCCCACCCTCTCATTCTGAACTCTGAAGGACTAAGGACAGTTCCAAACATAACACATGCATGTGCAAACCCCAGGTTTTTACATGTACCTCCCTTATCATATGGATGTCAATTTGGGGTAAACTGATATTCTGTTTGCTTTCCTTCATTGGACAAAGATGTTTATGTGATAAAAAAAACAACATAATGAGTTTTAGTTATTTATTCGCCATAATATTTAAAAAATGTGCCAATTTGTAAGGGTAGAGATTGCCAAAAAAAATAATGCACATGTCGATTGAACGTGACAAGATCGTTGCTCGACCCATGTGCCTGGGAACAAAGACAATTCGTCCCTATTCAGTTTGACCCATATTCTGCATGGCTTTCACTTGAATATTTCATTTGAAATAATGAAACAAACTGACTTTCTTCATCTAGAGAACTTGTCCCCTCCTCCCACTCTCCCTGAAAATTTTGCCATTGCATATTGCGAGCGTAGTGGCACCCTTTTGTCAGATTCCACCCCAAACATGCACAGAATAAGGGTGTTTGGGTTGAGGAGTCAGTATTGTCGTTTCATCCCATTTTCTGTAACACTTGTTTGCAGAGTTTCTCATTTGGATCGTAGATTTATCAGTGAAAATAACTTTGTCGACGTTTTCTGAGTTTTATACAATACTTCCATCATACATTATACAAAATGTTTCAATGTCTGAGTGCATTTAGATTTTAACGCCAACATTTTAAAAAAAATGTCAATCATTTAAATGCAGAAGATCTCCTTTTGCTATTCAAATAGTGCAAATAGTGGGTAGTTCAGATAAAAAGAAAAAACCCAATGGAAAAAGCACTCTTAGAATAGCAGTAACCGTCCCTCTTTCGTGTTTCCACAGGTGCTTAATTACAGTAGTTTGTTTTGTAATTAAACTGATGGCAATTAGACACTCACCGAAATTGGATTAAGAGCCGGGCATACAAATCAATCAGCTTCCTTTTATTGTGCAGGCCTTCTGAAGTTATTGTTTACAAAAAAACAATGCTCTGGATCTCACAATGCACCCCGAAAAGTAAGTATTCATGCAATTGAATTAAATATTTTGAGAATGGCATTAATTAATCCATTCCCGACTTGTGTATTGTTTCCCGACGCTCTGCATTTCTTCAGTTCAGTGTACTTACAGTGACATTTTATTCTTTTCACATTCAATAGCAGCCATACCTTTTTTTCTGAATTCATGACACATTTGAATATTGAAATTCCATTGCATCTTAATACGAACGCTTATCATTTCGAGTCTAAGGATTTTGCGAGAGCGTGGTGAGAGAAGGGGAGCCCATCGGGAAGAATAATGTGTTTGAGCCTTTTACCCGATCCAGGTATCGACGAGATGGGGGCGAGTACAAGAGGAAGCACCCCTCACTGGTGTGTGTGGGGGGAGGGGGGGGGGGGGGGGGGGGGTGCCCCTGAAACAAATGTGAAATTCAAGACAAAAAAACTCAATTTCCTTGACTGAGTCTGCTTGTGTCCATAATTTATAAGTTGTGAAGGGCATCAATAATTAAGTCACACCACCGGGATGAGGGAACGACTAAAATGGGGGGGGGGGGGGGGGGGGGGGGGGGGGGTATGTACGTACAAGAGCGTGGTGAGAGAAGGGGAGCCCATCGGGAAGAATAACATGTTTGAGCCTTTTACCCAATCCAGGTATCGACGAGATGGGGGCGGAGTACAAGAGGAAGCACCCCTCACTTGGTGTGTGTGTGTGTGTGGGGAGGGGAGGAGGTGGGGGGGGGGGGGGGGGGGTTGCCCCTGAAACAAATGTGAAATTCAAGACAAAAAAACTCAATTTCCTTGACTGAGTCTGCTTGTGTCCATAATTTATAAGTTGTGAAGGGCATCAATAATTAAGTCACATCACCGGGATGGGGGAACGACTAAAATGGGGGGGGGGGGGGGGTGGGGGGGGGGGGGATGTACGTATGTCACAATGCAGTTTCAGCAAAGCTCACGTCTCGTTTCTTCCCATAAGACTAACACTATCGTTTATTTACGTTTCGCACTCCGGTCGCAAACGATCGGCAACCGTGATTATCATTTTTATTAAATGGCTCGGAAACGAAACTTGCGTTTTTGTGTAGTTTATAACCGCGCACAAAACCGCGAGATAATTGCGGTTTACCTACAACTACCTCAGACTTGTAGTGTATTACTCATAATTCTCGAAGTTAAGATTTGGGCACCTGTATTGAGCACAAATATGAACTGAAGGGCTTAATTTGAACACTCTTGTATCTGACCCCTATGGATGCTGTATACCAAATATCAAAAGATTCTGATTAGTGGTTCTGGAGAGAAATTTTTTTTTATTTTTACTTTTCGCAAATGTGCAGACTCAGCATTTTGTTACTGCCAATTACCCCCCTGCCCCCCCCCCCCCCCCCCCCCTCCCCCCAAAGGACACAGCTGATGGCAATTTTCTACCGTTTCATTTTACTGGACCCAAGGATGCTTCATATCAAATAACAGTTCTCTGTTCCATGTGGTTTGGAAAATATGGGCATTTGAAAATATTTCTGTTTTTTGCTCCTTCTTTCCACGGAAACATGAAAAAAAAATTTGGCATGAATCAAGTACTTATGACTCAACAATACCACATACCAAATTTGGTTCAAATCAGACCATCAGTTCAGAAAATAGAAATTTTTGACCTGGAAAAAATTCTCGCCCCTCCCATTACATACAAAGCCAAATATTGCTTCACGAACATCGTTTGAAAAAACTTGATTCTACACCCCCAAAGGAAGCTCCATACCAAATATCAAGTCATTGTACCCACTGGTTCATGTGAAGAAGACTTTTTTTTAATTTTGGAGCATTTTCCCCCACCCCATCCATATGGGGCATGGCAACTTTATTTGAACAAACTTCACTTGACATATGATGAGGAACATGCCTTTCAAATTTGGTTCAATTCAGCTCAGTGGTATATGAGGAGACGCCGATAATGTCAAGTTCATGCAGGACGGATGCAGGACGACGGACACAAAGTGATCACTTAAGCTCCCCCTGACTTTCAGTCAGGTGAGCTAAAAAGAAAGAGTCTTTACATGGTTGAAAGTGGTACGTACCCACAGAGTTGTTGAAAATACCTGAAATTCTCAAATTTTTCCTTCAACAGTTCTAAAATTACGTCCCTTTAAAGAGGTGGTGTGAGAACATATATTACAATTTAACTCTGTTAATTGAATACCCATTTCCCAATGAAAATTATTCACTTAACAAAAGTATTTAATTAACAGGGATTTGGTCAGTTTTCTGTAGTTTAGATGAACCAGACCAGGAAATAACACGTGAACTAGAGCTGAAAAGGTTTTTTTTTTATCAATTTACCACATGGATCAACTTTGGTTAACTGATTAATCTCTTGCCCTAATAGGTAGCTGAATAACTGCCATACTGTTGATGATTTACAGCATTAACCATTTACCCAACACAATGGTCAATGCTATATACAAAATTTATACAAATTTTATTGAGTTTTCAATTTTTGTGACAAAAACATAGCTTATGGCCCCTCATTGGAATGAGCTCATAAGGGTCATGAGCTATGTTTTTGAGACAAAAATTAAAAATTTCTAGTATTAATTCAAGAATTTATTTTGCAAGTATCGTCTGCTATTCACATAAGCCTTTTCCAAAACTGCCATCTTGGACTTTAATCTATGCAAGGTCACAGGTCACGAGGTGTAGACATTTCAAGAAAACACGTTGTGAGCAATGGGAGAAAGGAGTGGGTGAAGTGCTTCGGACCACATTACGTTCATCAGTGAGAATTCAAAAACCATTTTTCCATAGTTACTATTTGTTTAAGGCAAGAGCAATATTGTATGAGAACTTTCATTATTTCGAATAGAGTTTCTATCGACATAAATGGTGTTTGAATGAAGCTGTGTCATTACTCCGTGGCCATGGGCACTGTTCTCAACAACTTCCGGGGATTTCCCAAACTGAGAAACTCTGTGCAACACATGTGTCCTTGTTACCATTCAAAACAAGTCCTCGCCTCTGTAAAAAAAACTCTGAAAACCTGCGATATTCCATCGTTTAACATCGTCTAGTTAATTCGAATGGCATCGGTTTTAAACTTGATATTTCACAAAACTAGTTGATTTGGGTGGCACAGAACTCAATGCGATGAACATGGAAATCACTTTGTTTACACCCCCGCGACCTGTGACCTTGCACAGATTAAAGTCCAAGATGGCAGTTTTGAAAAAGGCTTATTGGGTAAAGGATAAAGGGTTAACCCTTTACCCAACGAATCGGCCGCATCCGCCCGCGTAATATGCAAATTCAGAAGTTGAAAAAATATTATTTTTCAAAAAATTTCAACAAAACCATATCATGTGACCCCTCGTTGGAACGAGCTCGTCGAGCTCGTTCCAACGAGGGGTCACATGATATGGTTTTGTTGAAATTTTTTGAAAAATTTGAAAAAATTATATTTAAAATAATAAATTTTGATATCGTCTGCGTTGGATAAAGTGTTAAGGATGACCATTTCCAGCTACTGACACTGTATAATGATCATGCAAGTGAAGTATGTCAACACAAAACTTGCATGCTTTACAGTCTCATATAATTAAGGTGAGTCAGTGTGACAATGTTTGCCTGTTCTGGAGCAAGTTTGTTCCTTTGTTAATCCAAATAATATAGTAGTTCAAAAGTAATGCTTAACCCTGTACCTAACATCAAAAGCAGACGACACTTGCAAACAAAATTCTTGAATAACTAATTTTTTTCATTTTTTGTCTCAAAAATATAGGTTATGACCCCTCTTTGGAACGAGCTCGTCAATGTTTTTGAGACAAAAAATGAAAAAATAATAAAAATTAAATGGCGATTTTGGATATTGGATAATTGGATGTTCACTGTTGGGGTTACTGCATAAAAATTCAATAGTCAATAACTCTATCAATTTTTCAGAAATCTGTGGTTTTCGAACCTGTCCAAGACAAAGTAAATATAAAGCAGTCTACCAATTTGTAAAGAAATTTGAGTTCTACAGTTCAAGTTATTACACATGTATAAACAATAAAATTTGGAGCAAAATTTAACAGAGATTAATAACTCCTTTAATTTTCATCGAATGACGGATGGTTATCGAACTTGTCCAACTCATTGTTATGTTAATTTAAAGCAACACACCCAAATTAACAAGGTGCTACACCACTGGTATTTCCTGTCGAAAAGTGGTTTACTAAAAGGGGTCAAAGTTGTTGGGGGTTGGTGGTCCATCAGCATACCAAAGATGTATACGCTACTAAAGTTATCGTCCAGAAACCATAAAAACTGAATTTATCTAAGTCAAAAAAAGTAAAAAAAGGCCCATAACTCTAAAAAAAAAATGATTTGGACAAAACCTGTTACTTGAATATCCTTTCCCCCATGATGGTCCATCAGCAGACTAACGATCATTCAAATCTGACATGCACTGACCGAGATACAGAATGCTAAAGTTCTTAAGGATGGATGGATGGATGGCCAAATGGACGGACGGACAGATGGGCAGACAGACGGGGAAAAAAGTTGAAAAAAGCAAAGTCCACAGAAAATGAAACCCTTAAGGTCTGTTACCTGCACTTAAGAGTGAAGCCCAAAGATGGGCTTCCTGCACTCAACAAGTTAACAATGTTCATTAGTACATGCACCACAGAATTGTTTTAGAGAATACTCAGGGATAGGGCATCAAAGAAAAAAGGTGTTAGAATTCTTTGATGTAATGTTACCAATGGGACCATGTAGAAAATCGCTCAGAATTGGGTGCGAAGGTTTAATGTCACTGAGTACACTTTGTAATTCAGCCAAATTTTTGTACATTTCTACACAAGTGGATTGTCAGGTAAAACAATATGAGGCTGATGACATGAATGCAATTTATTTATTTATTTATTGGTGTTTGAGGTCACATACTTATGCACAATGACTAATCATGACAGTTTTATGGGTGGAGGAAGCTGGAGTACCCGGAGAGAACCACCGAGCAATGATGGGCAGATGCCAGCTCCCCAACATCGTAACTCCGCGCACTGCAGCACAGGCATGGTAAGACTGGTTGACGACATGCACACCATTGACGTGCAGTACACCTTAGTACACGGCGTCATCGGTTTGCCCCCATGTGGACAATCGGGGTTAAGTGCCTCGCCCAAGGACACAATGTGGGAGTCCGAATCGATCACTCAAGACGGTTACCCATCCGCAGACTAACCGGGCTTACGTTGCTTAACTTCGGTGAACTGACGAGAATCAATTACCACAATACCACCGCACCCCCATTTGAATGCAATATATTTTACTACTGGAATGCTGATCATTATCAATACTGTGGTAATGTGGTTTTCTGGCTAACTAAGCAAGACCTACAAAACATAAAGCCAGAAATCTGCAATAATCTGGCAATAATCTGGCAATAGTGTAGAACTTATAACCCTGAAACAACATTTAACCCTTAAAAGTCTGGAGATTTTTATACATTTTCGCTATACAGTGGAACCCTGTTAATTGAATAGCCACTTTGCCAATGCAAATATTTAATTAACAGGAAGGAGTACTCAATTAACAGGGATTGTGTCACTTTCCTGCATTCTAGAGATAAACTTTGTATTTATTCCATTATATCTTGTTTGACAGAGCTCCATGAGCTCTGTCAAACAAGATATAATAGATTAAATGCCAGTATTGGATGTACAGAGGTCAAATAGGTCTATAAACAAAGAAAAGCTGGGGGGTCATTGTAATTTCTCGACAGGTTACAAGATTTTATATTCAATTAACAGGAGTTTACTCTATAAACTATATTCAATTAACAGGCCAAATTTGTTCCAGAGGTATGGTAAATGCTTTTGTGTTTGGAATTTATATTCAATTAATAGCGATATACAATTAAGAGATATCCAATATAATAAATTGTATTCTCAGCTGTTCTCAGAACCAATAATTTGTTAAATTCTCAAATTACACAAAGAACAATGTGATGCCATTGCACATGACGATATCACCCACATCAAATATTATAGAATATAATATATGGTGAAATAAGTGCCAATTGAGTGATAAATTCTTTTGTATAGCGAACTAACCATAGCCCATCATTTTGTCTCGTTTCAATTTTAAATGATTTTAAAAAAATGCAGTCCCAGTTGGCCATGTCACTGTCAAAAAAAAGAATCAAATCATCTACAGTACGTGGAGAGTGTATTATCACTAAATCACCCACAGAGTGGAGATTCCACCCATGCAATAATTGCAAATTTGTTGCAAAGCACAACCAGCACCAGCAAAGTTTCAGCCAATGGACCTCTGGGTTAAACCCGGAGATCCATTGGCTGAAACATTGCTTGTGTTTTTTGTCGATATGTACAAAATTTGAAAGTTGTAGCTTGGGTGATAACTCCATGCCGTGGGTGATTTCGTTACAATCCACTCTCCACGTACTGTATGGTGAAGATAAATCCTAACATTTTCACTTGTTAAGATACAATTTTTATCTCTCTAATATTTTATGTAATTCCTTAGGAGGTACAAGATAAAACAGATACCAAATTAACACATTGAAAAATAAAAAAAAGTTAAACTCACTGGGTTTCAAGAATTCTTGCATCAGATAATGCCTTGTCGAGGATGATTTGAGCAGTTGTGTTTGCTTCTCTCATTTTGGTCTCAGCTTCTTTAAGCAATCTTGGACGCTCTTTATTTGCAACCTTAAAATGTGAACAAAAAGCAAATCAGATATACAGTAAAACCTGTCTTGAGAGACCAGTCTTGAGAGGCCACCTGTCTTGAGAGACCACATCTAACAGGCACCAATTGGTTTTACTCTATGATGGACCTGCTATTGGAGACCACCTGTCTTGAGAGACCACTGTGACCTGGTACCAACTTGTATTTTTATGCCATAATGGACCTGTCTTGAGAGACCACCCCTTTGAAGACTGAAACCATGACAAAAACTTTTTACCTGTTCTGGAATTGGAAAATCCATTGTGGTTATACTAACATAATTAAAAGTATTAAAAGCTCTCAATTGGGTTTCAATTGCTAACTCATTACAGATTGACTGAGATGTTTTTATAAGACCCCTGTGAAAAGATTAGGATTATTGCTGAATAAACAATTTCATACATACCTGAAATGTGACAGATAGGAATAAAAATAAATTTGTGTTGAAAATCTTCAATGAAGATTTTCAACACTAATTTATTTTTATATTTTTTATAACAGTCCATTTCAATTTGTTACAAAAACTTCATAAAAAAGAACAACTACAAAGTAATTACAAAAATCCATTCTTCTCCATTTCTGAATTTTGTGGTTGGTTATTCACTGACTTGAGAAAACCTGAAACCTGTTATGAGAGACCACCTGTCTTGAGTGACCACTTTTGTGTGGCCCAAAGGGAGGTCTCTCAAGACAGGTTCTACTGTATACACATAATGTACAAGACAATGTTAATGGATTTCAAACCCTTGCATCCTCAGATTAATTCTACAATAATAACTACCATATATACAATTATACAGCTGCAGGTGACTTAACAGTGTTTCTACATTATTGTTGGCTGCCTGTACAGGCAACTAACAATGATGCGAAAACCTTGTCAAGATAAATACATTCTACCACAGTCCTTGAAATGAGACGGGTGCAAGTGCAATTGCTCCGGTCAGCACCCGTGTTTTTGTATTTTATGGGAGCTAAAAAAATGTACTCGTTGAAAAATATTGTGGAGCACTAATATACTGTGAGGGCATACAAATGTGTGTTGTTTTGAGAAAGCTGCACTCTGTGGACAGTGGCAAGTTACAGTTAAAACTAGAAGTCCTGTCATGAAATGCACACAAATAGCACGTCCATCTGCGCGTTAATCTTCGCGTTATAACCAAAGTAAAGCTATCAAATTTTGTACATATGGCCTGTGCACAAGCAATGTTTCAGGCAATGGGCCTCCGGGTTACCCGGAGGTCCATTGGCAGAAACATTGCCCGTGTTCGCTATGAGTAACCAGGAGAACTTGTTGTCGTACTTTGGGTGCCATTCGATATGGCAATTGCGCGGAATTCGTACGCGTAATTAAGCCACGATAAGCGCACAGTTCGTGACAGGACTTCTAGTTTTAACTGTACTGTCAAGAGTTCAGCAGGTCCTTATACATTCAAAATTTCTGGTGTTTAGAGACAGTATTCCCTCAAAATTCATATACAGTGGAACCCTGTTAATTGAATAGCCACTTTGCCTGCATGTGACAATTATTTAATTAACAGGACTGTTCAATTAACAAGCATTGCGTCACTTTTCTGTATTCTAGAGCTATACTTAGCACTTGCTCTATTATATCTTGTTTGACAGAGCTCCATGAGCTCTGTCAAACAAGATATAATTGATAAAATGCCTGTATTGGCTGTTCTCAGGCCAAATAGGTCTATAAACAAAGTAAAACTAGGGCGAGTCAGGGTAATTTCTCGACAGGTTACAAGATTTTTTATTCAATTAATAGGAGTTTACTTTATAACCTATATTCAATTAACATGTGAAATTTGTATGGGAGGTATGGTAAATGGGTTTGTGTTGGGAAATTATATTCAATTAGCAGGGTTTTTCAATTAAGATATATAAAATTAACCCTTAAGCTCCCAAATAGCCCCAAACCGCCACTTTTATATTGCATTGAAGCAGGTGCTCCCTTGTGTAATCTTTTTTATTACTCTTGTGTGTAGACTGAATTTTCCCTGGCAAGGTTCTACATCACTGCTGGCTGCCTATATAGGCAGCCAGCAGTGATGTAGAACCACTGCCAAGTCATCAATAACTATGAAAGCAGAAAAAGGCCATAAATACTTTAAAATTAATCTGAGGACTTAAGGGTTAAGTTGGCTCCACTGTACTAACATTTTACGGGTGCAATTTACTCCCGTCTTTGACTTCACGAGAGCTTAAAACTGCACCCGTCAATTTTGTTCATTTCCAGCACTGAATTATCAAGGAACAATACACCTGGGAAAACATTTTTACAGCAATATGAAAGTGTCAATGACACTGCAGCTCAACTTGTCTAAGAAGGGACTGCACCAAACTGAAAGCTCCTGGAATGCCAAGTCATTCAATCAAGTTTCTACAGAAAAGACATCACACCAAAGCTACAAATGAAATCTGAAAAAGATTGGGTGAGGGATTTGACCTGTAGGGTATATAATGGAATTGTTGACAATTTATATGCCAAATGCAAGATGGCCACTGGTGGCCATGTTTTACAACGAAATTCGGAAAAATTCAATAGCTTCTATCTACACATTGCCCCAAAGCCACATATGAAATTTGGAACTGATCGGGAGCTGTGGCCTGAAGGGTGTGCTAAAGGAATTGTGGATGGACGGAGGAATGGACGGACGTACATATGGACAAATGTATAGACGTACATATGGACAGATGAAGAATCGCTACCCATCCCAATAGCTCATACCTGACCTTGTCAAGTTGACCTAATAAAAGGGGCTGTTTGTGTTCATATGGAGTTTAAGGGTTAATTCAGATACTGAAGGCTCACAAGAACTTTCATTAAAAAACATTCAACACTTAGCACCTTGGTGCTACAAACTTTTCATCAATGAGGTTTTTTGATCCATGTTGGACAGAAAATGTAACAACTCATACCAAGCTCTGTCAACCATGATAAATAATTGGTTCATTTTAAATTTGTGCTATGGGAATATTTTTTTTCTGAAAGCTTTTGTATTTCAACATCTCAGTGAATAGGATTAAGCATCTGAAGAACATTTTTAGGTTTTTTAAAACAAGAAAATTTTCAAGAACTGTTGGGTTTTTTTAAATTTATAAAATCGGAAAATTACATAAGTACTTCCATGAGCGATGCAAGAAGCTGCTCCAGTAAAGAAAGACTAAGAAAAAAATGTGATTAATCTAAAAGAAAGCCTCTTTAGCCCATGTGACAGAAAGTAAACGTGAGCTATTGCAACCACTAACTAGACTGAAACCATCCCCCGCACAGCACATGGACACAGGAGGTTGAAGAGCGAACTGTGATTTGTTACTCGTACATGAGCTGTGTGTGTACGTCTCTCCAGTTGCCGTGGACTGGTCACATTCCACGCATGGACAGTGATGGCCACTCATGCGTTTACCAGGTAATAAAAATTATCATTGGAAAAATTTTAATTAATGAAGCACTGGGTGCACATAAATTTTTGATGATTATTCATGTAACTGGTGTTTGGAATCTAATATTACTGTGTCCGTGGAAATATTGTCCACCCGTGGAAAGTGACCAGTCCACAGCGGCTGTACTGTACCCTAGATGCAGATGGATAATGGATGGACAATGGACAGATAGTGGAAGGACAGATGGACTGTGGACAGATGGACAGACATGTGCAAAACAATATCCCCCCCCCCCCCCCACCCTGGCTATTTGTCGAGGTGTATAAAAATAGAACACAAATTCAAATGCCTATATTTCCTTAACAATACAAAACAGTTGTGTGTATTGCTTGTGAAGCTTTCTTTCAAGTTGTAGACCCAGGCGGGCAATGGAAAAGAAAGCTGTTATTCATTTATTTATTTTAAATTAATTAATTTATTTCTTTATTTATTTATTGGTATTTGTGGTCACTTTCAGCAACTTTGACTATATCATGACAGCAACATAGGTATGGTGTCAAGTTTAGCCAATCGTTTATACCTATGATGTCCACTTTTAGAGGATTTCTACTCAGACATACAGTTACAGTTAAAACTAGAAGTCCTGTCACGAGTAGTGTGCTTATCTAGGCTTAATTGCGCGTTGGAATTGCGTGCAATTGCCACATCGAATGGCATCCAAAGCACGGCAGGTTTTGTTGGTTACTCATAGCAAACACATGCAATGTTTCTGCCAATGGACCTCCGGGTTACCCGGAGGTCCATTGGCTGAAACATTGTTTGTGCACAGGCCATATATACAGCATTTGATAGCTTTACTTGGGCCATAACGCGTACATTAACGCACATATCAACATGCTATTTGTGTGCATTTCATGACAGGACTTCTAGTTTTAACTGTAAAACTAGAAGGCCTGTCATGAATTGCGTGCTTATCTTGACACAATTTCGCAAAGGAATTGCACGCAATTTTCCTATTGAAAATACCCAAATTACCACAGAGTCTTGCCATTACTCACAGCAAACACAAGCAATGTTTCAGCCAATGGACCTCCGGGTTAAACCCAGAGGTCCATTGGCTGAACCATTGCTTGTGCACAGATTGCGTAGAGAATGTGATAGCCTTTGCATATGACCTAACGCGCAGATAAACGCGCTAAATGGTGAGGTGTTTGCGTGCAATTGATGACAGGCCTTTTGGTTTTAACTGTAGGTTCTGGGTCCTATTTTACCAGTCAGGTAGAACCTGTTTACTGCAGTAAACAATCACTGCTTCACAGTCTGGGTTTCCCACAGTGGAAAACTGTTACCCGTTGCCTCACAGGCTCCCCCCCCCCCCCCCACCCCTATGGGAACCCCCATTTAACTGATAGAGTGACAAAATATTTTTTAAAGGCGATTTGTAACACATGTATTTTTTTCAAAGATATCAGTAATGGAGGCCATTGTTTAGCAACAGTTTGTTCAAAATAATTGTCTTGTTACATTTTATTGGAGAGTGCCTGTTGTCACTCTCCAATAAATTTCAACAAAGCAATTCTATCTAAAAATATTTTCTTCTTCTGGAAAAATAACAAGCTAATGGATACAATGTAAAGCCACCAAAATGGCTTGCAGCACTTTTCAGTAGAGCCATGATAGTGGCTTCTAGCACCATAACAGTTAAGTATTTCACAGGCTTGTCATTTTGAGGCGGGCGATCGTCCCGGGCCACAGTCGCCCGTCTGAGTTCAAAATTCTGCAGACGGTAAACATCTGCCCAACCCCGATTTCTGCGGCCCATTAATTCAGTCGAAAGCACCTCAAAACGAGTGTCTCAAACGGAAATTTTCACGGACTGAAGGAGGTAACAAAGTGCAATTTGTGAAGTTTGTAGTGTGTCGTCGACGCAGTCACCCAGAGGCAGTAAGTAACTTTCCAAATACGAGCGAGAGGTCTGCCAATTCCAAAGTTGTAATGAGTTATTACATTGTACATTAGACTGTGACAACTCTCGTGTATCATCCCGAAGCCAGTTCAACCCCTGACGATTCGCCTGGAACATGTCCCAAAATCAGAGCCGGGACGATTCATCCCCCAAATCTGATTGATTTGCCCCAAGTTATCGGCATCTGGCGGTGAGCACAGTGCACTGGCTCATACCGTCATCATGTAATGTATAGATGCGGGCTTGGTTATTTCACACCAGGAAAGTGAAACTTGCACTCCATTGGCTCAGATCGCTTCGAGAGCCACGTTTACCACCTAAGTGTGCGCGATCCCAGTCAACGAAGTTAAACATTGTGAAAAATGCTCTGTTTAATGTAGTTCTTTTGAGCCTCGACTTGTCTTGTTGTGCGCGATATTACAATCGGAATCGAAATCAGAATCAGCCGATTGTGAGCTCAAATAATCGGTAATCGGTCAACGACCAATTCTGGTAATCAGTTGAACACTGTCGACAGCTAGGGTCACCTTGTGTCAGCAGTTTTACAGGTGAAGGAAGCCAGAGTACATGGAGTGAACCACCGAGCAATGATGAGACAAATGTCAGACTCATTAGAATACTCCACACAAGCAGAGTTAACACTGGTTGAAGACAGGTGCACCATCGACATGCAGAATGCCTTAGTACACAAAACCACCATGCTCGTACGTGGGTAACTGGGATTAAGTGCTTTGCCCAAGGACACAATGCAGTTACCCCTGGCCGGGATGTAAACATGGACCTCCAGATTTGAAGTTCAATGCCATAACCAATAAACAACTGTGCTCCAATACGGTAGTTATTATCACAAAATTAATCTGAGGGTTTGAGGGTTAGCATCAGTGTACAGTGGGTTAATAGGTGATTTTCAATAGGTTGTTTTGATTACTCATACATCAAGGCCACCCAGTATCTCTTCCACTTTGTTTACAAGTACAGTACTTATATTAATATTTCCTGTGTTGGAAAAGTTTGTTGTAAAAATTCAGATGCCACGTGGCAAAATATGCTCTGAATCTTTATGGAGGTTCTTAGTTTTATTTTTAGTTTCTTAGTTTGGGTGCTCTGAGGCAAGCCTGAAAATAAACAGACTGCCATCTGCAGAATGAGGTCCTCAATGAGCTCTATCAAACAAGATATGATAGGTTAAATTCATAGTTAAACCGGGGGGGGGGGGGGGGATGATGTGACGTGGGGGTGGGTGGGTCTCTTGAGTGCGCCAAAAATGTGCATTTCCAACTTGTGCAATTTTTTGAATTTTTTAAAAATATATCAATATACCAGCTAATATATACCATCATTTGTGTTTCAAACCTTAAAGATGATGTTGTACATCACACTCTTCAACATAAATACAACATCAGTAAGCTTTATATGTGAGAATATTGGGATTAATCTGGGAAAATGTCACAGGCTAGTAGGGGTGGGTGTCTTGTTCGAAATGTAGAAAATGTGCAGACAGTATTTTGGGAAAATTCTCTCTGATGCACTAAATTCAACCCAAGTTATTTATTTATTAATAGAATTTTTATGGATAGAAGAGGAATGTAGCAAACACCTGAGAATACTGACAGAACAATTCAAATGAAAATTTGTTCCCGTATATGTACACCTGATCTGGCCAAGCCTGATAATGAACAGCTTGTTATTTGTAGATTGGGGCCCACAGCAGCACACAGAGGTTTAAATTGGTGGTGCCAGTTTAAGAACATTATGAAACCCCCTTAAAGAGCTGTGCCTACTAAGTTTATAAGTTTATTTTGGATTTTAATGGGAGAGTGGGGGGGTGGGTGTCTGAGAACGGTAGTAGAAAATCTGCACGTAGGGGTGGGTGGGTGTAAAAAGGAGCTGAATAAAAAATAGGATGTCACGTCTTGCAAATTTTTAGTGCCCCTCTCCCCTCCCCGGTTAAACAAGAGAAAAACAGAGTGACTGAAGAACATTCTGTTGTACAGTAGAATCCTCTTAATTGAATATCCATTTTGCCAGTGAAAATTATTCAATTAACAGGAGTATACAATTAACAGGGCTTTGGTCAGTTTCCTGTGTTCTGGAGGTAAACTGAGCATTTATTCTATTATATCTTGTTTGACAGAGCTCATAGAGCTGTCAAACAAGATATAATAGAATAAAGGTCTGAATTGGATGTAGTGAGGCCAAAAAAGGTTGATAAATAAGGGGAATTTGGTGCATGTCACAGTAATTTTTTTGACACATTACAAAAATTTATATACAATTAACAGGAGTTTACTCTACAACCCATATGCAATTAACAGATCAAATTTGTACTGAAGGTATAGTAAATGGTTTTGTGTTTGAAAATTATATTCAATTAACAGGGATATACAATTAAGAGATATCCAGTTAAGTGGGCTCCACTGTACTACCAGAGTGCCAGGGGTTAAGTATAGAATTATTTCATTTGTGGTATAGAGATGAGATGTTTATCAAAACACTTGAGGTTAAAGTCTCCATTTTGTAATTTCCTGTCAAAAGAGCAGTACAAGAGCATATATGCTGGTATCACTGTACTCCTGTAATGTCTCTACTGCTAGAATATAATGGCTTAACCCTTTAAATCATTAGTTCCTTTAGATTATTACTTTGTGACATCTGGAAAACAAGAGGTCCCAAGGGGACATAATCATTCACCCGAGAAATCTGCTTAACCCTTTACCCAACGAATCATCCGCATCCATCCGCATAATATGCAAATTCAGCAGTTGAAAAAATACTATTTTTCGAAACATTTCAACAAATCCATATCATGTGACCCCTCTTTTGAACGAGCTCATTGAGCTCGTTCCAAAGAGGGGTCACATGATATGGTTTTGTTGAAATGTTTCGAAAAATAATATTTTTTTAACTGCAGAATACCAAATAGCAACAGATTCTGCGGGGTGGATCTGACTGTTGAAGAATATTCCTCATATTGCATCAAGTTGGCATTTGGGCTTCCACAGGGAGCCCAAATATAAACCCAAGGGCTTCATTTGAAGGAAACTTTAATCTCATCACACTAAGGATGCAAATACCAAATGACTCTGACTAGTGAATTGGAAGATATTTTTAAGAAATTTCCTCATTTTACACTAAGTTAAAATGGGTTCCCACAGGGAGCCTAAATATAAAACCAGACACTTGCTTTGAACAAAAATAAATCTGAATTTCATAAGGATGCTGCATGTCAAATATCTGTACATCATATATCAAAAGATTCTAACTCGTGCATGTGAAGAAGATTTTAACCCTCTACCCAACATAACAGACAAAACCGGCCAGCGCTATTCACAAAAGTCGCCAATTAATTTTCATTCAAAACTTTTGTTTGCAAGTGTCATCTACTTTTCATGTTTGGTAAAGGGTTAAAAGAATTTTCCTCATATTGCACCAAGTTAAAATTTGGTGTTCCCATAAAGCCCAAATATGAACACAGGGACTTGATTTGAACAAACTTGAATCTGACCCCACTAAGGATGCGACATTCTAACAGAGTTTGCATTTTAACGCGGCCACCATCTCACCAAATGTGAGTTACAACAGTAGGTTATCAGTTGTGTTACTATGCCACATATGTACTAATTACCCTGAACACCATTAAATCACTTAAGAGTGTATCTAGATAGCTTAAAACAGAAAAAAATATATAAATTTGAGGAGAGGAAAAAAGTGACTTTTTTTCGTGGCAGGACCACCCATCCACCCCTGCCCTGTTTTGAGGAATTTTTTGAAGTAGGCTGCCTGCATAACGTCCGACAACTTGACAGATACAAGGAGGTAGACAACGTACGCACCTCGAATATCAAGACAAATCCACCTAGAAATTGATTGAGAAGAGATCTTCTGTCAACCAGGGATAAGAGACAGAAAGAATCGCTTTCTGCCTTTCCTAATAAACAGCATCTGGTTGCGGTAAAGGCGAATTGCACGAAGCGGACAGAGCAAAGGGCAATTACCATCAACTGAAGGAAGAGCCTGGATACAGATAGGAGGCAGAGTAGTATCTGGTATCTGATTCTTGGCCAGAAAGGAGCAATCAGTGGTAAAAGTAACACTGTTGGCAGAGCTCCTGAAAAAGGCCGGATCAACCGAGAGGGCGTGAAGCTCACTAACTCTCTTGTATGTGAGAAAACACATATCCACCTGGGATAATGGTTCAAATGGCACAACCTCCCCCCACCCAAGCAAAGCAGCACCCAAGAAAAATTCCATCTTGGGGTCAGCTGCAAAATCATAGGCTTTTTCAAAGAAAAGTGTCAAATAAGCTTGGAGAGGTACTGATTAGTGCCAATACAATAATTTCCCACATACGAAAAAGTCTCCGAAATCATAGACCTGCACCCCTTGATGGTAACAGGTAGGAGACCCCGAGAAACAAACATATATGCCAGAAACTCTGCAATCTGTGTAATCGAAGGGTTGCCATAATCAAAAGAGTGATCAGCCTGCCATTGACAGAAGACCTTCCACTTAGCCGCATATACCAAACCAGTGAAGTGCCGCCTTGTAGAAGAAATGCACTCCACTGCCCATCTCGAAAAACCTCAATGGAGGAGAAAGGACCGGACAAAAGATATGCGTGAAGGCACAATGATGTCGGGTCGACGTGAAACCTCCCCGAGTGACCTTAACAGAGAAGGATACAATGTACAGGGAGACCTATAAGAACCGCCACCAAGAGGGCAGAGCTGACTGATCCACATTCGCCGAGACGACAGGAGAGCAATCAGAATGATTCGACAACTGCAGGTTTGGATCTTGGCTAGAACCTGAGGCAGAATTGGAACTGGCGGGAAGGTGTAGCCGACATGTCCGTTCCAATTGAGTGACAGAGAGTCCATGGCGAAAGCCAGTGGATCTGGACATTAAAGTGTCCACCTGATGGTTCCAATGGGTCGCAAACAAATCAATGTTGGGACGACCCAAAAGATCGCAACGTTACTGGAACACTACTCTGTGAAGCATCCACTCAGCTGAAATGATCCTGCCCCATCCAGACAGGGAGTTGGCTAGGACGTTCAGACGATTGGGAATGTGATAAACCACCACACTGGAGTTGATGTCTTGAGTGAGCAGTGGAAGATCCCTAGCCAATTTGTACATGGGAACCGAGTGCGAGCCGCCCTGGTTCCAAATGTAACCTACCACTGTTGAATGATTGAACAACAGAAGGACCCGACGATTCAAAAGGTGGGGAATCCACTGCAAGAAACTCAGAAGAGCAAGAAGCACCTGATCCTGGTCCCAAAAAATGTGAAGGGAAAGACCTACAGGATCCAACGCCACGTCCATCCAAGATCGCTGGCATCTGCATCATAACACGATCGGACATGGGCAAGTCAAAATGAACTCCCTGCATAACCCACTGAACATCCGACCAGGGAAGAAAGTGACAGCTGAGAGATGCTGGAAACGGAAGCATCAGATGCAAAGGATCGACATTCGGCTTCCAAAGACTAAGCAGAAAGTGTTGGAGAGGTCTGACATGCAGCAAACCTAAAGGAATGAGATCCGTCAACGAACCACAGAGTCCGAGCAACGGAAGAAAACTCAGAGCTGTCGCAGACATGGACTGGGTCAGAGTCAGGGCGAAAGCCGAGAGAATCACTGCCCTTGCCCGGGGAACTGCCACTGTATTCAGCTGAGTACGGAAGTCCATCCCCAGATGACAAAGTGACAGAGAAGGGACCCGGTCCGAATTCTCCTCGTTGGCTATGAACCCTAGCGACGAAATCAGGTTCAACAGTGTGTCGACATCAGACTCCAGAAGAGCAGCATTGGAGTGCCTCTGAAGGATGTTGTCCAGATATGCTAAAGTAGTCACCCTGGACTGTGTGCGATGGAAGGCTATCACATGCGACAATAGTCAGGTGAAGGCCCAAGAAACCAGGTTGAAGCCAAAAGGCATGGCCTTGAACTGGTAAACTCTCCCCAGAAAAGCGAACCAGCGATACTTTCGCAACGTCTGATGAATTGAAACGTGAAAGTAAGCGCCTTGCAGGTAGATGCTGAAAGTGAAATCTCTCTGGTGAATGGAGCGGCAAACTGGCCTGAGAGTCCCCATGCTGAACTTGGGAGCAATGATAGAGTGGATCAGGATACTCAGATCGATAATCAGTCTGAGTCGGCCATCCTTCTTCTGCACCAAGAACAGACGGGAATAAAATTCCACTGAATGAATGTTCCTGATGACCTCGATAGCCCCCTTTGACAGGAGATTGTCTATCTCTGTGATCAAAACTTCACGAAAAATTCTGTCGGCACTTACACTTACCACACGAGTAAGAGGAAGAAGCAGAGGCAGGAGGATCAGCCCGTGGCTTCACGGCGGTCGAAGCAGAAGGGGGCTTGCTGGCCTTGGTACAGCCCTGGCCTCCAACAGAAGGTGGATCAAGCTGGCAAAGCAGCAGCTGATCTTTGGAATGATGCAGGACATCATTCCGGACTGTCACCATGGAATCATGGAATAGACGCAGACACCAAAGAAGTGGATCGAAGTGCAGCAAGAAGGGAACGGCTAGTGTCAGCACTGCGTCCCGGCAAACTAATTCCAAATCAGCCGTGTTACAGGCATGCAAGTGAGTAATGTGCATAAGCACCTTAGAAAGCACGCGCAAAGGAGCGAAATTATCTGAAGGCACATAAGAAGACAAGGCAGAGACATGATCCGAGAGAGAAAGCATGCACAGCATCTCTCTGGATAAGCCCAACAGGGACTCCAAAGTCGCCATAGGAATAACGGCAGACTTGGACTTGGAAAGCCAGAGGGAGGAGGAGACCTGATCCAAGACCATCAACATCTGGCAGATCGACGAATTGGCAGCGGGAGGAAGGGGGAAGGGTGGTGGGGACTTATCAGCCCTAGTGAAAAACGAAGTCTTTATAGCTTTGGAACTCAACTTGGAGAGTCCAATGCTGCAAAAGCTTCAACCACCTGTACCGACTGGTACTGTCAAAGTCGCCCAGATGCAGGTTGCTCCACAGGCTGTAGGCGTGTGACCGATGATCATGGTCTGGCTGAAACCTCTGACTGGCCTGATGGTTTAAGCTCCAGAAGGAACTCAAACACAAGTCAAGAGCCTCCCCCAAGACAGAAAACTGATGGCTCTCAACGTCTGATGTGTTTGACCCATCTCTAGAGTAAGGAAGACACATAGCTCTTCCTGAGCATACCAGCCGATGCATCTCATGATGAAGGAACACCAGGGGAATCAGAAAGTGGCCTGCTTCCAATCCTGGGAGGTGGAGCCGCCGAGGGCACCTGGAAACCACTAGTAGCCTCGCTGGAGGCAACGGGAAGGCTCTTGGAAAGAAAATGCATGAGCAAGGAGAGGGCCTCCCTAAGTTCATGACCCGAATATGCCGGTCCGATGTGGGAAGGACCAGGCAGAGTAGACCCCTGCGAGGCTTTGAGATTTGATTTGGATTCGAATCTTCCGTGAAATTCGATTCTATTCGAATCCATCAACAAGTATTCAAAATTTTAAATCCATGGTGCAGTTTTGTTATAGTTATTACTATAATGTTTTATTGATGAATTCCCTCCAATACAGATGTCAAAAACAAATATATGATTGTTATATAATAACCAGGTACAAGAACACTTTTGTTCGTCTTGACAGAATTGTAAACTGTACTCATCGAGTCGGCAACTTTTATCTTTAAATTGACACAAAAAATTACAATACAGTAGAACCTGTCTTGAGAGACCGCCCTTTGGGCCACACAAAAGTGTTCTCTCAAGACAGGTGGTCTCTCATAACAGGTTTCAGGTTTGCTCAAGTCAGTGAATAACCAACCACAAACTTCAGAAATGGAGAAGAATGGATTTTTGTAATTACTTTGTAGTTGTTCTTTTTTATGAAGTTTTTGTAACAAATTGAAATGGACTGTTATAAAAATTACAAAAATAAATTAGTGTTGAAAATCGAACATCTCAATCTTTAATGAGTTATGTAACTGAATAGCAATTGAAACCCAATTAAGAGCTTTAAATACTTTTAATTATGTTAGTATAACCACAATGGATTTTCCAATTCCAGAACAGGTAAAAAGTTTTTGTCATGGTTTCAGTCTTCAAAGGTGCGGTCTCTCAAGACAGGTCGATTATGGCATAAAAATACAAGTTGGTAGCAGGTCACAGTGGTCTCTCAAGACAGGTGGTCTCTCAAGACAGGTGGTCTCCCATAGCAGGTCCATTATAGAGTAAAACCAATCGGTGCCTGGCAGATGTGGTCTCTCAAGACAGGTGGTCTCTCAAGACAGTGGTCTCGCAAGACAGGTTTTACTGTAATCCAAAATACGAAAGTTAAAATGATGGAAATTTGTTCTCTTTTCAATACATGAGAGGTTGACACAAAATATGTATGTAAAGAATGTTTGGCGCGATCGTGTTCTGTTTGCTGCATCAATATATCGGTAATGGGAGCGAGAATGTGCAGTCAAACTACTTATCATTTTGTTGCGATGTGTTCCAGCTAGATTGATAATAATCATTGATTGCATAATACTCACATGCTTGTAAACATATCAACTAGGGCTGCACGATATTCAAAACTGAATACCGGTATCGGTATTCAAAAAAATATCGCGGTATACTGGTATATCGAAAACTGTTCAGATATATGAACACAAGTACCACAATCGAGACTCGAGGCATCACAGTCGGAATGAATTAGCATGCCTTGATGGTGCAGTTCAAAAAACCTTTACCCAACGCAGACGATATCAATATTTATTGTTTTCAAAATTAGTTTATGAGAGTTTCCCCAAAGATTTCAACAAAACTATATCATGTGACCCCTCATTGGAATGAGCTCAACGAGCTCGTTCCAATGAGGGGTCACATGATATAGTTTTGTTGAAATTTTTTTAAATTATTTTTTCAACTGCTAAATTTTGACATCAATGCTGTGATGCCTTTTCAAGTGTGTGCTCATGTTTGTTGTTGTTCTGGTTTTATAGGTGACTTTTGCTGAGCAGATCCTACAAACTGTTGTTGATTTATCTGTCTTTACAATGCCATTGTCTTGAAGACTGGAAGCCAAAATGTTTCCACACTGCTGATTTGAATGTTGCCGGTGGGCGAACAGTTTTAATATCTTCATGCTCTAGTTCAGCCATTGTACTATACCATTGTAGTATTGTAAATACATGTACCAACACTGTATTGTGAATAGCGCCGAAGTTGAATGGCCCGATTATACAGGCGCTCCAATGAAAAGACAAAGCATGTTTACAAAATGGCTTACATGGAAACCGACCAACTGGCAAAACAAAGGCGAGGCTCCAGGTGAGTGAGAAGACCACCACCCCATAAACTGATAACAATAATAAGTTTTGCATAAATCACAAGACATAAAATCAAAATCAAAAGATTTCCCGAAACAAAGACGTTTGAGACAACAAAATGACCTGACAGGGATATTTTTGTGCATCTCACCAAATGACATCACCTAAAGCCAATTGCCAGATGGCTTCATGACGTTCATGCACAGAGGTTGAAATTGGCATTACATGCACCAATCACTGTGTAAGCCAGTGCAACACGGCAATGTGCACAAGTTAATTTTAACTTTATAGTAAACAATATAATAAAATTCATTCATAAATGAAAGTGTCAATGACACTGTAGCTCAACTTGTCAAGACAAAGACATGTACATGTATAGTATGTGACACAGCAATGACAAACATCTAGGTAATGACCTGATAACAAAGGTACATATAAAGTATTGTAACGGTCTGTACATAAATACTGACTGTTGCCTGTAACAAATGTATAGGTAAAGTATTGTAAAGGTGGGTGACAGTCAGATGCTGAACTAGAAAAAATCTTTGAGTCCCAGAGTGGGTCTGACTGAACCCCAAAATATTTGTTCTCATAGCACAGTGATAACAAAGGCACCCCAAAACACACTTGTTCCTGTCCCAAGGTGAAAACAGAAGTACTCAAGAAGTTTTGTGAAGATCAGTTCATAAATACGAGCTGTATAGAACTTGTGACAAAAAACTGATTGGACCTAATTTTGGTACAAAATGGCCACTGGCAGCCATCTTGAATTTTGGATCGTACCCAGAAACACTCATTCTCATCCCAAGGAGATAACAAAGTTACCCAAGAAGTTTTGTGAAGATCGGTTCATAAATACAGCCTCTACCCTGAGCCGTATTGACATGTGTGCTTACATTGTGTAAGTAGCACTGAATAAATCAAAGTTCATCTAATTTGCATAATTTCTGCACGAAAAAAAACCCTTACAATATGTGAAGTATTCCATGTTACTAAACATTCATACAAAAATTTATTCAAATCAGAACTTTCATACAGAAGTTCTATACAAAAGACTGACTGCACTAATTTTGGTACAAAATGGCTGCTGGTGGCCATCTTGAATTTCGGACCACACCCAAAAACACTCGCTCTCATCCCACGGTGATAACAAAGGTACCCAAGAAGTTTCGTAAAGATTGGTTCATAAATATGGCCTCTAGTCTGAGCTGTATAGAAGATGTGTACAAAAAACTGATTAGACCTAATTTCGGTACAAAATGGCCACTGGCAGCCATCTTGAATTTTAGACCGCACCCAGAAACACTCGTTCTCGTCCCAAGGTGATAACAAAGGTACCCAAGACATTTCGTGAAGATCAGTTCATAAATACAGACTCTAGTCTGAGCCGTATAGACATGTGTACTTACTGTGTGTAAGTCGCACTGAAAAAATCAAAGTTCATCTAATTTGCATAATTTCTGCACGAGAAAAAAACCCGTATTATATGTGATGCATCCCATGGTACTAAACATTCACACACAAAAATTATTCAAATCAGGGCTTTCATATGGAAGTTCTGTGCAAAAATCTCATTGCACCTAATTTTGTACAAAATGGCTGCCATCGGCCATCTTGAATTTCGGACCGGACCCCAAAACACTCGTTCTCGTCCCACGGTGATACCAAAGGTACCCAAGAAGTTTCGTAAAGATCGGTTCATAAATACGGCCTCTAGCCCGAGCCGTATTGGCATTTGCACTTACAGTGCTGAAAGTAACCCCAAAAAACATCAAAATTAGTCTAATTTGCACAATTTACGTACGAGAAAAAAACCCGTATTATATGTGATGTATCCCATGGTACTAAACATTCATACAAAAAATTATTCAAATCAGAGCTTTCATATGGAAGTTCTGTACAAAAAACAGATTTCTGCATCGTCGGTACAAAATGGCGGCTGGCAGCCATCTTGAATTTCGGACCGCACCCAAAAACACTCGTTCTCGTCCCACGGTCATAACAAAGGTACACAAGAAGTTTCGTAAAGATCAGTTCATAAATACGGCCTCTAGCCCGAGCCATAGCAGCTTGGCACTTACAGCTCTGAAAGTAACACTAAATAAATCAAAGTCAGTCTAATTTGCATAATTTACGCACGAGAAAAAAACACGTATTATATGTGATGTATCCCATGGTACTAAACATTTATACAAAACTTTATTCAAATCAGAACTTTCATACAGAAGTTCTGTACAAAAAACTGATTTTTGCATCATCGGTACAAAATGGCCACTGGCAGCCATCTTGAATTTCGGACCAAACCTAAAAACACTCGTTCCCGTCCCAGGGTCATAACAAAGGTACACAAGAAGTTTCGTAAAGATCGGTTCATAAATACGACCTCTAGCCCGAGCCATAGCCAATTGTTGACAGACGGACAGACGGACAGACAGACGGACGGACGGACGGACGGACGACGGGCCATGACAATAGCTCAAATTTGACTTCGTCAAAGTTGAGCTAAAAATTAATGACAGGAGTGAAGGTTAACCAGCAAGTTGTTGATTGGACATCAGATATCTATGTAAAAGGAGATTGCTTCGCTGAGCTTACAATTGTCATTTGCATGCAATAACAATTTCAATGAAGGCTGACAAACTGTCAATTGTTGAGGGATCAACACTGGGGCATAAAGCAATATGCCACAAGTAAAATTCTCTTGTCACAGACATGTGGGTCAATGCTAATGTGCACCCTCGAATTGAACTGCAACATGAAGTGAATCATATCGAAGCAAAATATCGCAGTGCACCAAAATCGAGGTGAATCGTTGCTGCCCTAATATCAACCATCTTATAATGATATATTTACATTGGCACTCCCAATATTACATTAATTTTTCACTGAAGGTAGATGCTTATAGGGGTACGAAATAATCTGAAGACTGGAGTGTGGGAACTCAGGAGAGTTGCCGTAGACCTGTGAGAGACAGAAGGTCCAGGCTGCACAAAATGCACCGGTCCCACAAAACTGGCCAACAGACCAGAGTGTGTGGACGGAAGTGCAACAGAGTCCATGGTGACCCCATCATGGGCATCTGAATCCAAAGCAAAACCTGCAAGGCTCAACGGCAGAGGAATGGGCCGGCAACCCCTTCCAACTTTGCTGAGTTAAAGCCAGGGAAGGCTGAGGCTGATATCCCACGTCCAAATGAGCAAATATCCCTGCAGGGATAAGCCAAGACCGAAGAAGTCACCAATGGAGCAGCAGCAGAGAGCAGGAGATACATCAGTAGTAATTGACATGGATGGGAAAGCAGAGAAAGCAACCAAGCTCACCCCCAAAAGAGGAGTCCCTATCCTATTGACAGACTCAGATGTCGACTGGAGAGGGATAACAGTCCCAGAACCAGGCATCTCTTCACCGGAAGCGTCAACAGCTCCCGGCATATCCACTGCAAGAATGGACTCTCACCAGACAGGGTCGTGTCAGGAGGCCCCGAAAGACAGCGTTCGCCTTTCCCACAGGTGTGGGAAGAATGGCCATGAGAACACTCCACACGGTTCACGGAAGCCCAAAAGGTGGAGGACCAAGACCCACAGGGTCGATCAGATGAACACCCATTACAAGTTGAGCATGAAGCATAAGAGTCCTCAACATGCTTCAGATGCAAGCATTGCCCACAAGGAACCGTCCTGGACATATCTGATGGGATGGTGAACCCAAAGAAAATAAAACCAGAACACCCCCCAACTTCCAGAGAAAGGTGGTAGGAAACAAAGGCCTGGCAGGAACACAAAAGAACACAAACAGTCAAATAGGACCAAACAGGCAGAAATTCTACCCTCAACAGAGGGGAGAAATGCTTCCACAACAGCCCCCTACTAACACTTAACTCCAAAATAAGTAATATCCAAAAGGACAGCATATATAGAAAAAACTAAGATCGAACGGCACGATACATGAAAATCGCGTGTGAAAACAGCATGGAGAAGAATATAAAACGACAAAATTGTGGTGAATAATGAGAGCATATACAAAAAAACACAACCCTGTATTATTCAATGGTGAAGCAACAGCTAATATCCATAATTCAGCAGAGGAATGTTGTGAAGAACAAGTCTAAGTATCACTGATTCAGAGAAAAATTCAAACGCATCTTGGTAAGATGGCAGAATAAAAAAGAATGGCATGTTGGTTATACGTCTGCAAACTGGTACCAGAAAGCTGTGGATTAAGTACAGAAAAGAGTGTCCCCAACTGGGTGTGAGATGGCCGCACTCGACACAGTTTGGGCTTATTTTTTCTTGGTGCTTTTGCACCACTTTTTCTTTCCCAAATCACTTGGGAAAGAACAAAATAGAAAGTATACTTCAAGGCTAGGAACTTCCACTGTAGTAAATACTAATTTTTTAAATTCTGCTCAGTACCTGATTTGTATGTTGGGGGAGGTGGGGGAGGGGCTGAGTAAAATAAAGTGTATTCTTCTTTATAAAAAGTAGCAATTGAATTCAACAATGGGGGGGGGGGATAAAATAATGCATATTATTACAAATGCTTTCCACATTTGGTGTGTGTGTGTGTGTGGGGGGGGGGGGGGGCTCGTACACTGGAGAATTCATACCTTTGCTATAATATGGGCTTTGAGCAGCAGTTGAGTGGCAGATTATACTGGTAGTAAACAAACTATAATAGGCAGTTAAGGTGGGCAGCATTGTGGAGATGGGGCAGAGGCTACAAAAATACACTTCATCACCTTCGAATGGCGAGTATTGGCTACCAGTACATTGGTCCATTTTGAAAACACTGAAGCCAGTTCAGCGTTTTTATATCTCCGTAACAACACAAGCACATGGCTTGATTACTGTTTAACATAATTCATAACATCTTGACTATTCATGTACCGAGAGATCAAAAGTGATTTCTTCTCAGGCATTTATTGAGAAAGTAAATAAAAACAGCAAACAATGGGCATGTTCATATTTATTTTTCCAGTCATGATGTGTGTGATTAAATTTGCCATTTTATCTTTCCCATTTCTGAGGTAGTTTGTGTACAATGAATTTCCTAACCGTTACAATGTATTTTTTCAAAATTGTGCAAAATTTTCCACCCACATCTGCTGTCTGCATGCATTTTGGCCATTTTCTAAATTTTCGGACACCACAAAATTTAATTATTGTCTGCCGCCCAAGAGCAATCAACTAAAACAAACACTTTGTGATTGTTTTTAGTATTTCTTATGTGCATATATAAATGAATCATGTCACATATTTCAATCTGCAAATTTTGCACCTTCCAATTCAACAAGAGTAAAATGATCGAATGCTTCGGAACGCTTTTGTTTTTGTTGTGACATGGTGAAATGAAATCTCACTTCACACTTGTTCGCTCAGCAGAAAATATTTGAAGCATTTAATTAAAACAGATATGTGCATTGGATATCCTGTTTGTTAGTCAAAACAACTGAAAATAAGGCCTTTGCGGACCATCATTGTGAACGTGAACATCATTAAATTATTTCTCTGACGATCGGAGAAAAATGTTGTTTAGCGACTACCTCCAATTATGATCCAATGGCTGACAATCGACCAATGCCCATTTCCATTTCGGATCATCGGCCCTGCACTAAAATTTGACTGTCGGATCTAAAGTAGAAGATTTTTATAGAGATTTCCTTATATTGGACTAAGTTAATAATGTTTGAGCTTCATAGGGAGCCAACAATATGAATCTGGGACCTGATTTAACCCTTTGCCCAACATTACGGCCCAAACCGGCCTGCACTATTAACAAAAAATTGCCAATTAATTTTCATTATTTCTTCATTTTCTGTCTCAAAGCCATAGGTTATAACCCCTTTATGGAACGAGCTCATCAAGCTCGTTCCAATGAGGGGTCATAACCTATGTTTTTGAAACAAAAAATTAGTTATTCAAGAATTTTGCTTGCAAGTGTCATCTGTTTTTCATGTTAGGTAAAAGGTTAACCCTTTACCCAACAAATCGCCCGCATCTGCCCACGTAATATGCAAATTCAACAGCTGAAACAAATATTATTTTTTGAAAACTTTCAACAAAACCATATCATGTGACCCCTCTTTGGACCGAGCTCGTTGAGCCCATTCCATAGAGGGGTCACATGATATGGTTTTGTTGAAATTATTTGAAAAAATTTAAAAAAGGATATTTAAAATAATAAATTTTGAAATCGTCTGCGTTGGGTAAAAGGTTAAACAAACCTGTATCTGATTCCTCTAAGGATGTGCTATACCAAAGATTCTGATTAGTAGTTCTGGAAAAGAAGATTTTTTAATTTTTATTTCAGATAACTGATTTTAAAATCAGTAGATACCGGACATTAACTTCAGCACATAAAAATCCTGGTTTGGGAGTAGAATGTATTTATTTATTGGTGTTTAAGGACACATACTTCTGCGCAATGGCTAATTGTGACAACATGGAGATCAAGTCAAGGTCAGTCAATCGTTTATGTTCCATGTTGCCTATTTTAGGGGACTTGCACCCCAAGCATTAGTGACCGGGTCCTATTTTACCAATAAAACGGTGCTTGTTAAAACATAAAGCCCTAGAGTAACCGGACTTTGAGAAAATAACCTAAACACAAACTCTTATAAAATTGGACATGTATGACCCAACGCCGATGCAGTTTCGTTTGCTTATTTCATAATTGACGTAAACCCCAGGTAACCTAAACGATCATTCACACATTATTTCCAGGCCAGATTTCTTGTCATCAAATATATGTTATGCTATCAGTCCTATACAGTACGGCAGCCATGGACAGGTCACTTTACAGAGGAGGGCGATATTTCCACGGACGCATTAATATTACATTCCAAACACTAATTAAAGGAATAATCATCAAAAATTTAATTAATGAAGCACCGGGTACAACCCGGTGCTTCATTAATTAAAATTTCTTTGATGATGATTTTTATTACATGGTAAATGCATGCATGGACTACGACCATTCTACGGTGATTGTACTGTATAAGTGACTGGTTCCGTTTTATTCAAAACAAAAGGCTTTTCTGTCAAAACTGACAGACTGCAGGGAAGTTTCATAATGATGGGAATTTTATAGGAAGTATAGAAATTTCATAAAGATGGCAAATTTATAAGTTTGAAGTGCTGATTGTTATATTACAATATTCTATACCTGAATATCTTCCTTTGCTCTTTCTTTACTTTTGATTGCATTCTCATACTGTGATGGTCGAATGATGTTGCTGACCTATAAATAAAAATGCCGCTCAGGATCACAGATCCAATGTCGAGTTGTGACCTTGACCTTTGACCAGGCGAGTCCAAGGTCAATAGGGTTCTTCCTCGCACCAAGGCCAACACACCTATGAAGTTTCATGACTCTAGGTTGAACCACTATCAAGTTCTCATCCGGAAACCAATTGTTGCGATATACTATGTTCAAGGTCACTGTGACCTTGACCTTTGACCTGGTGAGTCCAACATCAATAGGGTTCTTCCTCGCACCAAGGCCAACACGCCTGTAAAGTTTCATGGCTCTAGGTTGAACCACTATCAAGTTATCATCCGGAAACCAATTGTTGCGATATACTATGTTCAAGGTCACTGTGACCTTGACCTTTGACCTGGTGAGTCCAAGATCAATAGGGTTCTTCCTCGCACTAAGGCCAACACACCTATAAAGTTTCATGACTCTAGGTTGAACCACTATCAAGTTATCATCCGGAAACCAATTGTTGCGATATACTATGTTCAAGGTCATTGTGACCTTGACCTTTGACCTGGTGAGTCCAAGATCAATAGGGTTCTTCCTCGCACTAAGGCCAACACACCTATGAAGTTTCATGACTCTAGGTTGAACCACTATCAAGTTATCATCCGGAAACCAATTGTTGCGATATACTATGTTAAAGGTCACTGTGACCTTGACCTTTGACGTAGCGAGTCAAAAATCAATAGGGTTCTTCCCCTCACCAAGGCCAATCTACCTATGAAGTTTCATGAATGTGAGTTGAACCATTATCAAGTTATCATCCGGAAACCAATTGTTTAAGATTTACTATGTTCAAGGTCACTGTGACCTTGACCGTCGACGTAGCATGTCCAAAATCAATAGGGTTCTTCCTCCCACCAAGACCAACCTATGTATGAAGTTTAATGAATGTGAGTTGAACCACTATCAAGTTATCATCCGGAAACCAATTGTTTACGCCCGCCCGCCCGCCCGCCCGCCCGCCCTCCCGCCCGCCCGCCCGCCCGCCCGCCCGCCCGCCCGCCCGCCATTCACCAAACTATAAGTCGAGTTTGACTTCGTCACAACTCGACTAAAAATATACATAATAGTTAATGGTACATAGAGAATATCTAGTGTTTTGAGTGGATACCGAAAATTATCTCATGAGTGACCGAGACAAATGTTTATTTTTCTCTCAAAAACACTAGATTTTCTTTTTGTTATACGTTTTTTTTATAAGAATCTGATCATTCCTATCAATAATTCCACTTGTTTCAACCTTGAATTGATACATAAAAGTAAACAGCTGATGCGCATTGAAACGCAGAAGTGTTTTGATCGATACTCGTAACAGGTAGCGTCTTGTGATCTGATTCAGCTGGCGGGTTTCATGCATCAATTCAAGGTGACCTTTTCCAGTGATAATTTACTTGTATTCATCTTGAAGTAATGGTTTGAAAGCTGCCATTTTTATCTATTTATTTATTTATTTATTGGTGTTTAAGGTCACATACTTATGCACAATGGCTAATCATGACCGTGACAGTTTTACAGGTGGAAGAATCCGGATTACCTGGAGAGAACCACTGAGCATCGACAAGCAACTGTCAGCTCCTCAACATTCTAACTCTGTTCAAGCACCGCTCAAGCAAGGTTACAGCGGTTGAAGACATGTGCATCATCGACGTGCAGTACGCCTTAGTATGCGGCATCATCGTGCCCCCATGTAGGCAATCAGGATAAAGTGCCTTGCCCAAGGACACAATGCGGGTCGTCCCAGATGGGGATCGAACTTGGGGCCTCTAGCATAGAAGTCCAACAGTCTACCACTGAGTGCCATTTTGATTGATATCGTGAAAGTGAAAAATTCTATATCTTCACAGTGGGGGATACGACTTCTATCTTTCCGCAAGTTTTTTGATAATCTATCCTTTAGTGTAAAATAAATATATAAATTTTATGGTAAATTTCCTTTCTTATTATATCTACCCAATTGTTTTCTACAGGCTTGTACTAGAGTGGAAGACTCCAACTCGGATAAAATACTCTCTATTTTAATCTTTCCCTAGAGATGTGGGAAAGAAAAGTGGTGTAAAAAACACCACGAAAAACTAAGCCAAAACTGGACCGAGTGCCATCGGCGCACACCCAAAATGGGACGCTCTTCCCTTAGTACAAATCCACGACTTCCATTAACCAATGCACAGTGCATCATCAATTCATCATTCTTTTGAGTCCGACAACATAGGAGTTACGTGATCAGCGGGGAGGAGGGATTCTTACCCGAATAAGAAGACGGGAGGGCCTCTATGTAAACAATCGTGGTAGGTATAATAAGAAAGGAAATTTACTATAAAATTTATATTTCTTATCAACCTACCTTACAATTGTTTTCTACAGGCTGAATAGACAATAGGATGGAGAGAATCACATAACCAACTCACACATAACTCAATTGCACTGGAACCGTGGACAGAGGAAGAGATCCCTAGGCCTATAAAACCATAGAATCACAAACATTGTAAAAGACAATGAAAGATGTGGCGTATGGTGAAGTGCGACACATAGACAGAAAGGGCAGTAACAGCACGGAGCTGGAACTGACCCTGTAAAAAGCTGAATGGCTGGGATAGACAACAGCCTGAGCCAAAGAAAGAGGGCCTGTTAGACAAAAGTCCTCTGTCGGCTCCTGCAACTGTCACAGATAAAAGGAGAAGGTAGCATTTCTCCAGTAGCCTACCAGTATAACATCCGACAACATGATGGAGGTAGTAAAAGAGGAAGACAATGCACGCACCTCGTGGCAGAAAAAACAATTGATAATACAATTACCAGTAGCTAGACAAGCGGAAGCTGCACGAATAGCAAGACAAATCCATCGAGAAATGGATGCAGGAGAGATCTGGCATGTGAGAAAATGCCTATCCATCCAGGATAAAGGCGCGAATGCACCCCCCCCCCCCTCCCCCCACCCAAGCAGAGCAGCACCCAAGAAAGTGTCCATCTTGGAGTGAACTGCAAAGTCTTAGGCCTTTTCAAGGAAAAGAGCTCTGAACAAGCTTGGAGAGGCAAAGATGAGAGTCGAAACAATGCGGTACCACATATGAACAAGGTCTCCGAAGCATGGATTTGTACCCATTGCTGGAGGCCCCCAGAAACAAACATATACCAGAAACTCTGCAAGCACTGTGATCGAAGAAGTGACAGACGCAACAGAGTGATCGCACACCATCGACAGAAGAACCTTCTACTTAGCCAGAGGCTAAACCAGTGGAGTGAGTGCCTCCTTGAAGAAGAAAAGCGACTTGACAGCTCGTCTCTAAAAACCACTACGGACGAGACAGGACCCGATAAAAGACATGCGCGAAGGAACAATTAAGTCAGGTCAACTTGAAACCACCTCGGGTGACTTTAGCAAAGAAAGTCGTGACGTAGAGGGAGACATGCCAGAACCGCATTGATCCACACCCACCGAGGCGACAGGGGTGTGATCGAAAGGATTCGATGACTGCAGGTTCATATCTGGGCTAGAACCTGAGGCGGAATTGGAACCGGCAGGAAGGCGTAGCCGACAAGACCGGCCCAAAGAAGGGCCAGAGCGTCCACGGCGAAAGCCAGAGCATCTGGTCACTGGGACACAAAAGTGTCCACCTGATGGTTCCAATGAGTTGCAAAGAGATCAATGGAACACCGCCATGTGCAGCATCCACTCGGTGGAAAAGAACCTGCCCCGTCGGGACAGGGAGTCGGCTAGGACATTCAGACGACCGGAAATGTAACGAACAACACCCTGGCGTTGACATCCTGAGCGAGCAGTAGAAGATCCCGAGCTAATTCGTACATTGGAACCAAGTGCGTGCCGCCCTGGTTCCGAATGAAGCAACCACTGTCGAATTGTCGAACAACAGAAGGACCTGACGATTCGACAGGTGAGGGATCCATTGCCTGAAACTCAGAAGAAGAGCAAGAAGCTCCGGGTTGATGTGTAGAGATGCCCGATCCTGGTCCCACATCCCGTGAAGGGAAAGACCTAGAGGATCCAATGTAGCACTCCATCCGAGATCGCTGGCATCTGCCGTCAGAACGCGATCGGATGTGGGTAAGTCCAACGGGACACCCTGCGTGATCCACTGAACATTCGTCCAGTGGAGAAGGTGAGGATGAAGAGATTCTGGTAACTGAAGCATCAGATCCAGAGAATCGACATTTGGCCTCCAACGACTGAGCAGAAAGTGTTGGGGAGGTCTGACATGCAGCCGACCTAGATGAATGAGATCCGTCACTGAACTGCAGAGACCGAGCAGCCGGAGAATACCCCGTGCTGTCGCGGATGTGGACTGGGACAGAGTCAGAGCAAAAGCTGAGAGAATCACAGCCCTGGCCTGGGGAACCACCACTGCATTGAACTGTGTGCAGAAGGCCATCCCCAGATGACAAAATGACAGAGAAGGGACCAGATCCGACTTCTCCTCGTTGACTCTGAATCCTAGCGAAGTGAGCAAGCTCAACAGAGTGTCGACATCCAACTCCAGTAAGGCAGCATTGGAATGCCTTTGGAGGATATCGTCTAGATATGCCGAAGTAGTCACCCTGGACTGTGTGCGATGGAAGGCTATCACATGCGACATCAGTCGGGTGAAGGTCCAAGGAGCAAGGTTGAGGCCGAAAGGCATGGCCTTCAACTGGTAAACTCGCCCCAGAAAAGCGAACCTGAGATACTTCCGCGACACCCGATGAATCGGAACGTGAAAGTAAGCGTCTCGCAGGTCGATGCTGGAAGCGAAATCTCCCTGGTGAATAGAACGGCAGACCAACCTGAAAGTCTCCATGCTGAACTTGGGAGCAATGATAGACTTGTTCAGGATAATCAGATCGATAACCGGTCGGAGTCGGCCGTCCTTCTTCGGCACCAAGAACAGGCGGGAATAAAACCCCACTGACTGAATGTCCTTGACAACCTCGAATGCCCACTTGGCCAGGAGAGTGTCTATCTCCATGGACAAAAGCTCCTGACGTAAAACGTCTGAAGGAACTGTGGTTGGAAGAGGCACTCTGGACACAGTGAGGTGCCTTCGGAAGGATATTCGCTGCCTGTACCGAACAACATCTGACACCCAAGGATCGGATGTGATGGTGGCCCAACGGTCTGCGAACTCTGCTATCCTTCCTACAACCTGGGATGAATCGAGGTGAGGACCTTCAGTTCGAGCCCCGACGAGGCCCACGAGAGGAGAAACCACCTCCTCTACTGAATGAAGAATCCTGAGACTTCCCTCTAGCCTGCTGACGCTTACCCTAACCCCGTGAGTAAGAAGTAGAAGCGGTGGTAGAAGGATCAGCCCTTTGCTTTGCAGAGGAAGCAGAAGGGTACTTGTTAGGCTTTGAACGGTCCCTGCCTCCCCTAGAAGGATGATCAAGCTGACGAAGCAGCAGCTGATCTTTGGAATGACGTAGGACGTCATCCGGACCGTCGACACAGAACCCATGGAACAGTAGCAGACCTGCCAAAGAAGCAGATCGAAGAGCAGTGTGCTGCTCCCAGGAAGGGATCGGCCTGTGTCCAGCACAGAGTCCCTTTGAACTAGTTCCAAAACAGCCGTGTCACAGGCATGCGTGTGAGTGAGATGCATGAGTGCCTTGGACAGCACACGCAAAGGAGCCTGTAGATCGTCAAACCTATCTGGAGGCAGATAGGCAGCTAAGGCAGAGACGACATGATCGTAGAGAGAAAGTATACCCAGCATTCCTCCATAAGCCCAACATGGACTCCACAGTCATCATAGGAATGACGGCAGACATGGGCTTGGAAAGCCTGAGGGAAATGGAGTCCTGATCCAAAACCGTCAAAGTCTGGCAGACTGACGGATTGGCGAAGTCGTAATAACGATAACGCACCGGAGGCAAAAAAGGTGCCAACCCTGGTGAAGAACGGAGTCTTCATAGCCTTGGAACTCAGCTTAGAGTCCAAGGCTGAAAATGCTTCAACCACCTGTATTGACTGGCACGGTCGAAGACGCCCAGAAGCAGGTTGCCCCACAGGCTGTAGGCGTACGACCGATGATCGCGGCCTGGCTGACACTGGTTTGATGGTTTGAGATCTGGAAGGAATCCAAACACAAAGTCAAGAGCTGCCCCCAAGTCAGAAGACTGCAGGCTCTCGACATCAAGACACATAGCGCATCGTCGGCAAACCAGCAGACGCCTCCCTTGGTGTAGGCACCAGGGGGATCAGAAAGCGGCCTGTTTCCAATCCCGTGAGGTAATGCCATAGGGGGCGCCTGGAAACCACTTGACGTCTCGCTGGAAGCAACGGGAAGGCTCTTAGACAGAACCTGAGTGAGTAAGGAGAGGGCCTCCCTAAGATCACTGCCCGTACCAGCCGGTTCGCATTTGGACGAACCAGCAAAGTGGCTTCACACCTGACCCTCTTAACCAGCGAAGGGTCACAATCCTTCAATACACCTGATGTGGGGTGACGGGCGGCAGCCGAAACATCTGAGGGCATACGTGTATAGGGGTATGACACACCCTGAGGATCAACATAGCAGGAACTCAGGAGAGTTGCCGTGGACCTCTGCGGGGCAGAAGGTCCAGGCTGCACAGAAGGCGTTGTTCCCGCAAAATTGGCCGTGTGACCAGAATGAGTGGACGGAAAACGCCAATGACAAAACTGTGGTACTCGACGGCACAGAGACCACAGTAGAGGGTCTGGCCGGCAGCCACTTCCAACTTTGCCGAGTTGAAGTCGGGGAAGGCTGAGGCCGATACCCCCACGTCTACACTACCAGACACCACTGCAGACCACCGCAGGTATAAAATTGCTGTGCTCAACGGCTGAGAGGACACAGCAGGGGGTTCAGTCGGCAGCCACTTCCGACTTCGCCGAGTTGAAGTCGGGGAAGGCTGAGGCCGATACCCCACAACCACACTACAGACATCCCTGCAGACCCTTGCAGGGATAAGCCGAGGCCGGCTAAAAACGGTGCCCGACGATGTTGTAGACGGAACAGCAGTAGCAGGAGATATGAAGGGAGCTGTTGGAACTGGCGGAAAAGGGGAGCGAGCCACCTAGCTCGGCCTCCAAAGGAGGCGTCACAACCCTAGTGACAGCCTCAGCTGTCGGCTGGAGAGGGCGCATAGACCCAGAACCAGGCATCTCTTCACCAGAAATCCCACAGTAAAAAAACTGCACATCCCCCACGGAAGGGGAATAACTCTCACCAGACGTGGTCGAGTCGGGAGGCTCCAAAATGACAGTGTTCCCCATCCCCGCTGGTGCGGGAGGAGCTGCACATCCTCCACGGAGGGGGAGTAATTCTCACCAGACGTGTTCAAGTCAGGAGGTCCCAAAACGACAGCGTTCCCCACCCCCTGCGGGTGCGGGAGGAGCTGCACATCCCCCATGGAGGGGGTATAACTCACACCAGACGTGGTCGAGTCAGGAGGCCCCGAAACGACAGCGTTCCACACCACCCACGGGTGCGGGAGAAACAGCCACGAGAATGCATCAAGGCGAGGGCAAAAGGAATTACTCTAAAGGAACCGAACTGGAAATAACAGAGGTGAGAGCAGTAGAAGAAAAAGGTAAACTCAACAGATACAGAAAGTAGAAGAACACCCTCAACTACGAGAGGTGACAGAAAAAAAATGGTGGGTACACGACAGAACCCAGACGGCCGACTGGCACCGAAAAAACAGAAATTCAGCCCTCAACAGAGTGAAGAAATCCTGTCCAGACAGTCCCTAAATGACACCTAACTCCAATAACAATTTAAATTTATCAACCAAAAAATTTCTTTGTCGAATCGAGTTGACACGATGTCGAAAAAACATTCGCAAAAATGGAATAATAAATAATATACAATGAGAATGTGGTTGAATGTGGTTGAAAATATTAACGAGAACATATAAAAAATCCTGTTATTATACGATCTTCAGATCCATAATCCAGTCACAGGAAAACCATTATCGACGAGTTGAATTATCACCGTTTTGTAGAGCAAAATGGTGACACGTCCTCCACTTGTGCGGATAAAAAAAGAATGATGAATTGATGCGTACTGCGCACTGGTTAAGAGAAGTCGTGGATTTGTACTAAGAGAAGAGCGTCACATACTGGGTGTGCGCCGATGGCTCAGTTTTGGCTTATTTTTTTGTGGTGTTTTTTACACCACTTTTCTTTCCCACATCTCTTGGGAAAGATTAAAATAGAGAGTATTTTATCCGAGTTAGGGTCTTCCACTGTAGTGTAAACAATTGTAAGGTAGGTTGATAAGAAACACATATCCTGTTAAATCTTTTTTTAGATTTTAGTTGTTTTTGTTGGTGATGATTGTGTCACTGAGGAATGGACCTATTACCAACTGTTAAAATTCAAAATTTTGATACCGATTCCAATTGTTGGCACTAAAGTTGTCAAAAAATAAGTGATTCACAAAAACGGCCATTTAAATTTTATTATTTTTTTAATTTTTTGCAATTTTGAGGCAAGCTGTCAATCTTGGGCAGCATTACACTTGCAATTTTTACTTTTTGCAGGTAGACAACAGGGTGTCTCGGCTCTGTCTAACAACCCTGACCTCACCTGCAAATAGAGCAGTAGAAAAAGTTTTTTAATGAAAGTGTCGATGAACCTGCAGCTCAACTTGTCCAAGAAGGGACTGAACTAAATAGAAAGATCTAGTAATGCCATGTCACTCACTCAAGTTTCTACAGAAAAGACATCAAACCAAAAGCTACAAATGAAATCTGAAATCAAAGTGTCAATGACACTGTAGCTCAACTTGTGTAAGACATGTGCATGTATAGTATGTGACACAGCAATGACACACATCTGGGTAATGACCTGATAACAAAGGTATATGTAAAGTATTGTTAAGGTCTATATATAAATACTGACCATAGCCTGTAACAAATGTAAAGTATTGTAAAGGTGGCTAACAGTCAGATGCTAATCTAGAAAAGAAATCTCCATGGGGTTAATGTTACAATGGGGATCCTTGTATGGTGCATCATAAGCCAAATGTTCGCAATTGTTTTGACCTGTTTGATTCAAACCCTTCTAAGGTTGATTCATACTAATTAATAAATATTTGTCCAGTCCTTAAAATATAGGTATTTGAATTTTTTATCTTTTTGCTCATCGGGTTCTCACAGGAGAGAAGGTTTTATTTTTTCTCACTGGAAATACCAAATCAGATTGTGCTAATAAGGTTTACCCTCCCCAAACAACACCAAATATTAACACAGGAACTTGGCTTCCACACATACTAGGGATGCTGAATTCAAGAAACATTATTTTTGTCTGGTGTTTTTGGAAAAGATTTTTAATTATCTCCCTTTCTGAGTCCCCGAGTGGGTCTGACTGGACCCAAAAATATTTGTTCTCATACCACAGTAATAATGAAGGCACCCAATAAATTTATAGAAAACATTACTGACATGAATAATCTTCTTTACAGGTTCTGTACAAAAAATGTAATATACACAATTCTTGGAAATATGACTGCCGACAGGCATTTTGAATTTTTGCCCAAGCCCAAAAGCACTTGTTACCATCCCATGATGATAACTAACGTAGTCCTAGAAGTTCTGTACAAAAAACTGATTGTTCCTAATTTCAGTATAAAATGGCCAGTGGCAGCCATCTTCAATTTTGGACCGCACCCAAAAACAATCGTTCTCATCCCAAGGTGATAACAAAGGTACCCAAGAGGTTTCGTGAACATCGGTTTATAAAAACAGACAAGCCATATTGACATGTGCACTTTCTGTGTATAAGTAGAACTGAATAAATCAAAGTTCATCTAATTTGCATAATTTCTGCACGAGAAAAAAAACGTATTAGATGTGATGTATTCCATATTACTAAACATTCATTCAAAATTTATTCAAATCAGAACCTTCATATAGAAGTTCTGTACAAAAAACTGATTGGACCTAATTTCGGTACAAAATGGCCACCGATAGCCATCTTGAATTTTGGATCACACCCCAAAACACTCATTCGTGTCCCAAGGTGATAACAAAGGTACCCAAGAAGTTTCATGAAGATCGCTTCATAAATAAAGCCCCTAACCCAAGCTGTGTTGGCATGTGTACTTAATGTGCAAAAGTAGAACTGAATAAATCAAAGTCCATCTAATTTGCAGAATTTCTGCACGAGAAAAAAACCTGTATTATATGTGATGTATTCCATGTTACTAAACATTCATACAAAAATTTATTCAAATCAGAACTTTCATACAGAATTTCTGTACAACAAGAGGCCCCAGGGGGCCTTAGGCGCACACCGAATGTTCCATACTGTTAAGACACAAATTTTATCAAAAGCTATTCTTAAGGTTCTGCAGAGTAAATCTATACTCTCGATGGAGCTAAAACATCAACAGTACTGAATGGGACAATGCTGCTGATCAAATATCAAAATATTCTGTATGATGGCTCTGACGAAGATTTTTAAAGAATTTTCCTTGAATTGCACAAAGTAAACATTCATGCCCCCATACTGAGCCCCAATATCGATCAAAAGACTCAATTTGAACAAACGTGTATCCAACCCATACCAAGATGCTGCATACCAAATATCTAAAGATTCTGCCCACTGGTTATGGTGAAGAAGATTGTTAAAGATTTTTTCTTAAATTGCACTAAGTAAAAATTCACACCCCCATAGTGATCCCTAATATTGAACGGGGGATTCAATTTGAACAAATTTGAATAAGACTCATACCAAGATGCTGTATACCAAATATTAAAGATTCAGCCCATCAGTTCCAGAAAAGAAGATTTTTAAAGAAATTTTCTTAAATTGCACTAAGTAAAAATTCAGGTCCCCATAGTGAGCCCCAAAATTGATCAAGGGACTCCATTTGAACAAACTTGAATCAGACCCATACAAGATGCTGTATACCAAATATCAAAAGATTCTGCCCACTGGTTCTGGAGAAGATTTTTCCTTAAATTTCACTAAGGAAAAATTCATGACCCCAAAGGGAAGGCCAATATTGATCAAGGAACTCGATTTGAACAAACTTGAATCAGACCCATACCAAGATGCTGCATACAAAATATCAAAAGATTCTGCCCATTGGTTCTGGAGAAGAAAATTTTTAAAGAATTTTTCTTAAATTGCACTAAGTAAAAATTCACGCCCCTATAGTGAACCCCAATAATGGTTGAGGGACTCGATTTGAATAAACTTGAATCAGACTCATACCAAGATGCTGCATACCAAGTGTCAAAAGATTCTGCCCACTGGTTCTGGAGAAGATTTTTTAATAATTTTTCTATAATTCAAACGGTGCTATCAGAGTTATGCCCAATACAGAGCCCCCAAGGGATGTGGCCATTTCTTTTGAACAAACATGAATTGCCATATAGTAATGAACATCCACGTGAAGTTTCGTGAAAATCGGACCAGTGGTTGCAGAGGAGAAGTCGTGTGAAAAATGTTCACGACGACGACATATGTCAAGTGATAAGTTGAGCTCCCTTCGGTGAGCTAAAAATTCCTCATATTGACTAAGTTATAATTCGGGCTCCCAAATATGACCCAGGGACTTGGCTTTAACAAACTTGAATCTCACCCCCCTCCCTGATTCTGCCTGCTGGATCTTGAGAAGATTTTTAAAGAAATTTGCCTGAAATGCACTAAGTTCAAATATAAGTTCCTATACTGAGCCCAAATATAAACCCAGGGGGCCGATAGAACCCCCCTCCCTGATTTGGCCTGCTGGATCTTGAGAAGATTGTTAAAGAAATTTGCCTGAAATGCACTAAGTTCAAATATAAGTTCCTATACTGAGCCCAAATATAAACCCAGGGGGCCGATTTGCACAAACTTGAATCAGATCCACCCTACAATGTTGCATACCAAATATCAAAAGATTCTGCCTGCTGGATCTGGAGAAGAAGATTTTTTTTAAAATTTGCCTGAAATGCACTAAGTTCGAATTTGGGCTTCTATAGTGAGACCAAATATGAATCCAGGGGGCTGATTTGAACAAACTTGAATCAGACCCATACCAAGATGCTGCATACCAAGTGTCAAAAGGATTCTGCCCACTGGTTCTGGAGAAAAAGATTTTTTAATAATTTTTCTATAATTCATACGGTGCTATCAGAGTTATGCCCCATACAGAGCCCCCAAGGGACGTGGCCATTGCATTTGAACAAACCTGAATTGCCATATAGTAATGAACATCCACATGAAGTTTCATGAAAATCAGACCAGTGGTTGCAGAGGAGAAGTCGTTTGTTTGCTATTCATGTTGGTGGAAAAGGTTTACAAAAACTGTAAAAGAGCCTGTGGGACATCTGTATCTGTATATTAGAGAAATAATTTATCCTAACCTGCACCTACACGAGTCATTCTAAAGGGTCCGGGTAACATCTGTACCCTACATTGAAATGTTTGATACGAACCTGCAAGTCAGTGATAATGGCATGGAGTTCCTCATACCGCTTTGTAATCACATCTTTTACTGTACCTTGGAATGCACTACGCCGTGTTTGGAAATCACTTGTGTTGAACTGACTGCAGGCTTCATGTAAAGCCGAAGCACCTACAATGTAAAACTCTTATCAGTGTGATCTTAAAATGGAAAAGTTGACTGCACTGTCAGTGGTGAGTGCTGATTTCATAGAGAGGGGTAGATCAAACTTTCAGGGAGGGGAGAACACCGCCACCGGATTCACACTCAAGTCCCCCATACCATCATTACCTCAAGTGGATGAGTGTGAAAATATAATCGAAGCATGGGACAAGTGCAAGCCTGGATATAAGAGGTAGACACAGACAAAGTCCAACTCAGTTATGCATTTGGCAGACGTCCAGTTACTTGCGCATGTCACTCTGTCAGAGGCCAATTTTCATAGTTAAGTGGGCAGTGATGCATGGGAATGGTGGGTGAATTATCGCTCACCTCTATTTTTTTTCATTGAAAGTACAAATCCATAACAGTTTATTTCCCGTCATCATAATACATGACAATCATTTACGAATTCCATATACCACATTATAAAAATTCAATTGAAAACATAAAACAAGGATTTTGTAGATGGACACTTTCCCAGGGGATTACTCCCGCAACGTATCGAACATGCAGTGCTTCCCCTTGATTTGAATTTCTGTATTCACAATTGTCAAAAGCAAACCCAAATGCAGTGTTTTCAATTGAAGTATTGTTGTCACACTGACTTATCAACGAAATGGTACAAACCCAGGGCTCAAAATAAGCGGTGTCACGTCGCTTTTTGCTATGCAAAACTTGCAAAAAGCTATACAATGTTCAATTATGTATAGCATTTTGCGATGCAAGATAATCAACTGCAGCCTATTAGGCTGCAGTTGATTATCTTGTATCGCAAAATGGAAATGAAAATTTGCAAAGAAATTTGAAAACTAGTTCACTGATGCTTTACTTCTGATTGTGGAATATTCCATGCATAACTCAGATTAACTCTCCATCAAGCATCATTAGCAACTTCATATGTAAGATGAATTCTATTGGTTTAAATTCTTCTGTTTTTACAACATTTTGCATAAAATGTCCATTAAAAATAACTTCAAGCCCATCAAATTAAAAATCCCAACTTCCATTGTGAGAATTCTATTAAACAACCAAGACGCCAATTGAAAATATCCAAGTCCATGCAACATCTAAAGGCAGTTCAGTTAAAAAAAACGTAGTAAATGTTTCATGTGTTGCAGATTATTTGGAAATGCACAGAAATGGATGGAAACTATTCTATCTACTTAGAAGAATTCAATACAAAACAGCATAACATAACTCTAGTATACAAAAATAGCTATGCAATTTTTACAAAATGCTATTCATTTTTTGGAAATGTGTAGCATTTTGCTACGCAAAGAAAAAAAGTTATTTTGAGCACAGTACAAACCCTTCAAGGTATGTGTTATATTTTCTTAATTATAATTAGAATGTCAAACACGGAGCTAAGTTCAGTGGAAGGTGCCAGCTGTTAGATATACTGCATTTCTCATTAAACTGCTTTGAATCAACTTAAATTTGCGACTGATGCTAAAAACATGTTCAGCAGTGTCTCTAAATGTCCGACACAAGTCAGTTTGTACCTGTCGTTTTGTCCAGCACCCCTCAAAAAATTATATCCAGACTTGGACAGGTGGATAATCTACATGAAGAATCTGTAGTTTATCTGGGAGTGTTCACTACAAATTGCTGAAATATTTCCATCTGTTATGTTCAGGCCATGTTAACAAGAGCACTGCGTAGCGTGACAATATATGCCCGTTTTGTATTTTTGAAGGGTTGGGGTAAGGATGGGGGTGAGGGTGAAAATTGTTTGGACCAACCCCATATTCAAACTTGACCTGTATTTTGTTGTGATTAAACAATATACCAAGTTTGGAACCAATCGGAAAACAAATAATAAAAGTTATCATCCAGAAACCAAATATTTGATGCATTCTATGTCCAACAGTTAGGCCATACTAAAGTTATAATCCGGAAAACACAAAATACACAAATTCAAGAGGAATAACTCTGGAAAGGTACATGCGATTTTGGCCGAAAGTGAATCTGAGCTGTGCTTTGTGGTCATAAACAAAATCTGAGAATTTGAAACAAATTAGTCAAGGCAAACTAAAGTTATCATCCGGAAACCACATAATTCACAAATTTGCAATCATTTAAGGGGAATAACTATGGAACGGTACATGCGATTATGGCCAAAGGTGAACATGAGCTGTGCTTTGTGGTCAAAAACAAAATCTGAGAATTTGAAAAACATCGGTCCAGGCAAACTAAAGTTATCATCCAGAAACCACAAAATCCACAAATTTGCAATCATTCAAGGGGAATAACTCTGGAAAGGTATATGCGATTGAGGTCAAAAGTGAACTTGAGCTGTATTTTGTGGTCAAAAACAAAGAACTGAAAATTTGAAATAAATCGGTCTAGGCAAACTAAAGTTATCGTCCGGAAACGAAAAGTTGGGCTAAATTCCCATAAATAAAGGGCCATAACTCTACTGCAAATGGGCCGCTAGAAACGGAAATTGAACCTATCCTGTATTTTGTCATACTAAATCCACATGCCAAATTTAACTCAGCTCAATCCATTACAACTAAAGTTATCGTCCAGAAATGAAATCTGTCCAGAGACAGACGGACAGACAGACAGACTGGTGGAGAGACTATTCACATAATATGTCCCGTTTTTCAAACGAGTGTATAAAATCAACATCTGAAAAATTTGGTGCCAATCCATCAAGGCATTCGGCTTTAAATGAACGGAAACCAATTTTTTTTCAAAAATTGTGGTTTCAAAGGGCCATATCTCTGCAGCGGATGGACTGAGAAACACCAATATCGAAATTCAACTGTATTTTATTGCTACAAACAACATCTGAAAATTTGATGTCGATCCATCAAGGCGTTCGACTTTAAATGAACGGAAACCAATTTTTTTAGAAAAATTGTGTTTTCAAAGGGCCATAACTCTGCAGCGGATGGACTGAGAAACACCAATATCGAACTTGACCTGTATTTTATTGCTAAAAACAACTTCTGAAAGTTTGATGTCGATCCATCAAGGCATTCGACTTTAAATGAACGGAAACCAATTTTTTTACAAAAATTGTGTTTTCAAAGGGCCATATCTCTGCAGCAGATGGACTGAGAAACACCAATATCGAACTTTAAATGAACGGAAACCAAATTGTTTATGGACAGACAGACGGACAGACAGACAGACTGATAACATAATACGACCGTTTTTTAAACAGGCATATAAAAAATACTTTGTTTCTCAGACAATGATGGCTTGAAAACAGATGCAAGAAAGTGGATTTTATTATTTTACTTTTTTAATTTCCAGATGTTTTCCAGATATTTTGTGTTCAAAGCTTAAATTTTTTTTTTTAAATTCTTCATTTATTTTATACACAGACATAGATCCAAATGAAATATATTGCCCTCCTTTCATTGCCACTCACTGGACATTATGGTACAGTGGAACCCTGTTAATTGAATAGCCACTTTGCCAATGAAAATTATTCAATTAACAGGAGTTTCAATTAACAGGGATTGTGTCACTTTCCTTTATTCTAGAGATAAACTTAGAATTTATTCTATTACATCTCGTTTAACAGAGCACCATGAGCTCTGTCAAACAAGATATAATAGATTAAATGCCTGTATTGCAGGAACTGAGGCCAAATAGGTTTTTTAACAAAGGAAAACTGGGGAGAGCCAGGGTAATTTCTTGACAGGTTGCAAGATTTTTTATTCAATTTAACAGGAGTTTACTCTATAACCTATATTCAATTAACAAGTAAAATTTGTACTGGAGGTGGGGGGGGGGCACGGTGGCTCAATTGGTATAGGTGCAGGCTGCAAGCCAAGAGGTCCTCGGTTCGAATCCCACCTCCGACAACCCCGTTGTGTGCTTGGGCAAGACACTTCACCCCCATTGCACACGTGGGGGCACGGTGACGCTGTGTACTAAGGCGTACTGCATGTCAATGGTGCACCTGTCTTCAACCAATGCTAACCCTGCATGTGTGGAGCTGGTATGTTGGGGAGCTGACTATTGCTCGCCGTTGCTCAGTGATTCTCTCCAGGTACTCTGGCTTCCTCCACCCGTAAAACTGTTACGGTCATGGTTAGCCATTGTGCAGAAATATGTGACCTTAAACACCAATAAATAAATTGTACTGGAGGTGTGGTAAATGGTTTTGTGTTGGGAAATTGTATTCAATTAACAGGGTTATTCAGAAAAGAGATATTCAATTAAGTGGGCTCCACTGTAATATCTGTTCTGAGTCCTTGTGTGGATTCAAAAAATTGGGTGCTTGCAGGTTATCATCGTCTTCAATTCCAAACATAAGAATTTGTTAACACACAATATCATCCGTGAATGCAACCAACTATGGGCCATACATAATCGGTTACTGCATGTATCAAACACATCTTCACTGAACAACTTAAGTTATTTTTAAAACTGTGTATTCCCCTTTTCTTATTACAGTCACTGTGGATTGGTCATAATCCATGTGTGGACACTGATGTCCACGCTAGAGTCAATGACACTGCAGCTTAACTTGACTGTATGTAGTGTTTGATGAAAAAGAATAATTTTTAATGTTTATGAAAGGATTTTGAAAACAGACAAGAATTGTGATAATTGAGAATATGTTAAGTTCTGTACCCTACATGCTATGCTTTCAAGAAGAATAATTTGAGGTGTAGACTGTACTCAAGAATTGAGGCCTGGGTTGATGTTGTCCTCACAGTTAACATACATCAACCACAGTTACCAAGTTACAAAATGAGTCATCCTACCAAGTTACAATGAAATCCCTTCATAAGTATGACACGTAGACTTTGAAGGAATCTAGATCTCGTGTCAGTCCAGCGGTCACAGCTGACAGATTGCGACAAAATAGGACAGTCTCATCTAGATATCACACTGAATCAACCTACCAAGTTACAATGAAATCCCTTCATAAAAAACGACCTGTAAACAGTGCTAAAGCCTTAAAAGGAATCTAGGTTATGTGCCAAGGCAGCTGCAATGACTGACCGATTGTGACCAAAATAGGATAGTCCCATCTTACCGAGTTATCCTATCAAGTTACAATGGACTCGCTTCATAAATATGAACTGCAGATTGTGCTAAACAAATCTTGGTCACATGCCTGTGCAGCCATCATGGATGACTGATCATGACCAAAACACATCATTCTCATCTAGACATTATACTGAGTTCATCCTACTAATTTACAATGAAATCTCTTCATAAATGCAACCTGTAGACTGTGCTAAATGAATCTACAGAACGTGCCCCTGAAGCCGTCACAGTTGACTGAACCAGATTAAAACAGGATGTTCTCATCTAGACATTATACTACAGTACGTGGAGGGAGGATTACCACCAATATGCCTGTCACCGCGTGAGCGACTGCGAGCATAAAGGATTAAAACCTGTGGCGACACAGCTCAGCAACAATCACAGTCTCCAGAAAATTGAGTGATAGGCAGGCCTGGCATTCTGAAAAATGCAGGAGGGCAAAAAATCGCTCTCCCCAATCAGCTTAGGAGAGCAATTAGCTTTACACAGCATTTTAAGTATCCAGTTGAACGACCTCATTGAAACTGAAACCAACAGACTACATCAGTGATTTTATTAACTTTACTAAGGTAAAGCGAAATCTCTTAGACGTCTACATGTAGATGTCTCACTCAACAACCGAACACACACTTGACAAGACCTGTGTGTGTACCCAGACCTGTTGTTCAAGAAAGTCATACACCTACCACTACCACCTTCAACCCCCCAGGGGGGTTGAAGGTGGTAGTGGCAGGCGTATGACTTTCTTGGACAACAGGTCTGCCTGAATCTACAGTCACATCCTGGAGCAAGTGCTTCAAGTGACAGGATAGTAGTAATGGTAGTATATTATAGTGTCAATATTCCTTGAATAATTACCCCTCAAACTGTGATGTCAGTTGTTGAATTTGAAACTGACAGAAAAAAATATATTGCTGTGACCCATTTTGCTTCAAATGATTGCAACTGTGTTTGGGTATGGTTGCAGCCATTATCTTTTACCACTAAACCACTTTCAAAATGAAATTACGTGATGTTATGTGACTTCGAAGTTAAATTACATTTTTGCTTTACAACAAAAATTTAATGTGAGCATAATACATGTAATCTCAATCATCCCAGACCAAAATATTTAGGAGGGCAATTTTTCGCTCCCCTTAATTCTTTCAGGAGGGCAGTAAGGAGAGCTAAAAAATCGCTCTCCTGAAATTGCCAAGCCTGGATAGGGATTAGTGATCAGGTTATGAAAGGAACTGTGAATTTGATAGTTTGAGCGAATCTGCCGCGTCGGCTAGTGATAGAGATTATCTTGGTCAAGTAACCTAACAGTATATCTTGTATACATGTACATTCATTGTACATACGTGATGTCGGACGTCTGCGTATAATTATAAATCAGAAGTAGTTTCGAGAATTTAGTTGTGAGCCTTTCGGCAGAGAGATAGGAAAAAAAAATACAATTATGCCTTGACATTCTAAGAAGCGAACGGAAGTAGGCTATGGGTGGAATTGATGAAATAAATCTAAATAACAACAGATCTTTTCGTCGTTTTTTATTTCCAAATAATAAGATCTTTCCAGTGTCAGTGCTATAACAGTGCATGACACAATATGACACAATATCGGACACCCAAATGGCGATTATACGACTAAATGAAAGTGTCAATGACACTGTAGCTCAACTTGTTTAAGACATGTACATGTATAGCATGTGACACAGCAATGACAAACATCTAGGTAATGACCTGATAACAAAGGTACATATAAAGTATTGTAACAGTCTGTACATAAATACTGGCCGTAGGCTGTAACAAATGTATAGGTAAAGTATTGTAAAGGTGGGTGACAGTCAGATGCTAAACTAGAAAAAAAATCTTTGAGTCCCAGAGTGGGTCTGACTGAACCCCCAAATATTTGTTCTCATAGCACAGTGATAACAAAAGCACCCCAAAACACTCGTTCCTGTCACAAGGTGCTAACAAAGGTACCCCAAGAAGTTTCGTAAAGCAGGGTTTCCGCTTGGGGGAAAATTTGTGGCTCTGGTTGTTTAAAGAAAGTGAAACTCAGATGCCTTCGGCATCTGCCACACATGCCAACGGCACGTACATATAGAGGGGGATCTGGGGAAAACTTTGATTTTTAGGTGCTCTCTGGTGGCCTCTGGGGGCATTCTGGTCGCAAAAATGCTGAATAATTGAAGCAGAAAATATGTATTTTTTCCTCCTACAATTCTCTAAATTCCAACGGGACACACAATACTACATCTGGTCAGAGATTTCATAAAAATACAAACCCAAAACAACTCAAAATCCACTATTCCTGACAGTGACTGCAACGCTTGACTTCAATTTTTTTATACAACCCGATATGTGCCAACGTAAATAATCGGAAGTGCAGAGAGAACAAAATATTTGAAAAGAACCATGATGCGGTTGTGTGACGGCATGCACTGCAATTACATCATTTGTTGCTCAAAATAAAAGCCAGTGATTTCGGACCAAACCTGACAATTTGAGTCAGAAATTTTATAGGGGACGTTTAGGATTTTAACTTTGTTTCCCACTCTCGTCTGGGGGTTATAAAGCATCAGGTTGTTGCCAGTAATAGTAGGCATAGTATACAACATAATAATGCCTATATTATGTGGAAACAAAGGATCCTGAGTGTCGTTATGATACAGCATTGTACTCGACATTTTAACCACCAGCTTTTCTGACTGATCATAGTATGATCGGCAGGGGGAATGGGTCTGGTCGATGGACCGCAGCCGGTCTAGCGGAAACCCTGTGTAAAGATCAGTTCATAAATACAGACTTTAGCCCGAGCCGTATTGACATGTGCACTTACTGTGTATAAGTAGTACTGAATAAATCAAAGTTTATCTAATTTCATAATTTCTGCACGAGAAAAAAACCTGTATTATATGTGATGTATTCCATGTTACTAAACATTCCTACAAAAATTTATTCAAATCAGAGCTTTCATACAGAAGTTCTGTACAAAAAATCTGATTGCACTAATTTTGGTACAAAATGGATGCTGGTGGCCATCTTGAATTTTGAACTACTCCCAAAAACACTTATTCTCGTCCCAAATCAGAACTTTCATACAGAAGTTCTGTACAACAAACTGATTACACTAACTAAAGTACAAAATGGCTGCTGGAGGCCATCTTGATTTTCGGACCGTATCTAAAACCACTCATTCTCGTCCCACAGTGATAATAAAGGTACCCAAGAAGTTTCGTAAACATCGGTTCATAAATACAGCCTCTAGCCCGAGTTGTATTGGTATTTTCAGTTACAGTGCTGAAAGTAACATTAAATAGATCAAAGTTAGTCTAATTGGCATAATTTATGCGCGAGAAAAAAAAACCTGTATTATATGAGATGTATCTTATGGTACTAAACATTCACACAAAAAATTATTCAAATCAGCGCTTTCATATGGAAGTTCTGCCCAAAATTCTGATTGCACCTAATTTTGTACAAAATGGAAAACCAGTGGCCATCAGACCAAACCCCAAAACATTCATTCTCGTCCCCTGGGGTCACATGATATGGTTTTGTTAAAAAAATTTTAGAAAAATAATATTTTTCCAACTGCTGAATTTGCATATTACGCGGGCGGATGCGGGCGATTCGTTAGGTAAAGGATTAATGTTCAAAGTCTCTCCATATTTCCTCCAAAGCTTTGTTGAATTTTTTTGGTTTTTGTGTTTATATAGTTTTTATGGAGTAGTTCCTCGAGCAGAACGTACTTTGCATAACACAGCTTCCAGCCAATGAAATATACAATTACGAAGTTCAGTGTTTGGCAAAAATTCTCACTCTCTCGCTGCCAGCCCGGCTCCTCTTTCAAAGTCTGCCATACAATGCTGTACTTTAGCTGCAAGCCCACCGCCCATTTTGTTTAACAAACACAGAAAAACAGCCTTATAGTAACTTTGTCACCTTATCGACATAAAAATGAACACAGAAGGCACCTGTTTCATTTGACCAGTTTCAGAAAGTGCGAATAGTATTCAGTTGAAAAAAGGTGTTCCAATAATGCGGAAGGTACCACCTAGTATGTATCGACATAGGCCTACTCATCCCATGTTTACACAAATATCAAACAGGGAAAAACTTGCACTTCTGCTTGGAAAAACAATAAAAAAAACTCCAAAAAACAACAAATCAATTCAGTCAACTCAAAGTTAACAAATGTACAGAAAGTTAAAAAATTTATAGTAATTTATATATTTTTTATACTTACCAATGACCCAGACTTAGCTGGTGCTAACTCCACAAAAACCAGGGCCAAACACAAATTTTGCCCCCCAATCCCCAAAATTTGCATCCAAAACAAAAAGAAATCATGTCCTAAAGGACCTCCATAGTACGACTCTACTGCGCATGCGCAGTGACGCAGTCGTCCCGAAATTGGCGCCAAATATCATTCTTACTGGCAGTGCCTGGTCAGCGCTATGTACTCAGCGGGGAGGCAAGAGTTCCCAACTCAGGGAGGGCCATCCCCGTCTGGGTCATTGGTAAGTATAAAAAATATATAAATTACTATAAATTTTTTAACATTTTTATACTGTACCAATGACCCAGACTTAGCTGAATAGTAAACAGGCTGGAGGGCCTAGGACATAGAGGAAAATCCAATAAGCTCAATTATAAAATAAAGAGATAACCCCTTAAGGAGAAAAGGAGTATTAGGCTTTACATGTATCTTTCTTATTTAATATTTAAATTAGAAAGATACACTACCCTTAATAATTGAGCACAATAACATTCATGTTCTCTATTAATATCCAGTATAACCTTTATACTAATTATTATTAAAACAAGCCAATAAATAAAGTAGTCCAGAGAATTGAGACTCTTTATAATCATTTAAAAGTGTCCGAGTATTGTATATTAAAGCCCGTTTGACACTTGACATATACAAATGCTTCACACCGAGCTACACTTTAAAAATAAGACATGAATGAAATTAAACATTAATATTACACTTTAAAACCATCCCGGAAGCGACTCAGAAATACTGTCTTGGAGGAGGCATTCCCTTGCTTTTCACTATAAAGCAGGTGACCTAAGGGAACACCCGCCCCCCCCCCCCCCTTCCCCTTGCCCTGGGTCAAATAGCCCAGAGCGAAGAGGGCAGCCGGACGGAGTCACTGCCGGAACAGAAAGCCTGCATAACTATAGTTGCAACTGTTTAGTGGACGACATTCTGAGCAACAGATAACGGACCTAAACAATGCAGGTCTCCAGAAATGGACTCAATATTTCTGAGATAAAAATTAGTAAATGTGGATGGCTGAGACCAATAAGCAGCCTTCATTAAATCTGTAATAGCAACACTATTAGCATAAGCCCAGGAAGTAGAAAGAGCTCTTACTTCATGAGCAGAAATCTTAAGCACAGACTGCTGAGAAGAAGATAAATCTTCATACGCAGTACGGATAGTTAACTGAATCCATCTAGCAATACAATGGACTGAAATGTCCTTTCTATTAGGCATCAAAGACAGAAAGAAACGTTTCCGTCCCTTTCTGATGAACTGAGATCTCTGTTTATAGATACGTAGTGCTCTAACAGGACAGAGTAAAGGCCTACGCCCGTCTGAAGACGGAAGAGCCTTAATAACAATAGGTTCCGGATATTTATTATGAGCCTGATTCTTAGCTAAAAAACCGACGTTAGTAGTGAAGGTGATAGTGTTCCCAACACTACGATAATGAGAATCATCCACCGATAGTGCATGAAGCTCACTGACTCTTCTGGCAGAAGAGAAAGCTAAGAGAAAAGCTGTCTTATAAGATAAGAATTTGAAATCTACTGTCCCAAGAGGTTCAAATGGCTTTTCCTTCAATTTAAGGAGAACCCAAGCTAAATTCCACTTAGGAATTAATCTAAGAGTTCTTGGTCTATTTATCGAAAAGTTTCTAACCAATTTCGATAAAGAGACATTAGATCCAATTTGTAAACTATCATGATGTGCATAGGTATCAGATAACATAGATCTATAACCCTTTATAGTAACCGGTTGCAGTTTGATTTCGTCAAACAAGTATACTAGAAAGTTAGCAATGTCTGGTATAGAGGGATCAAATATATCAACAGAATGATCCCTACACCAACGACGGAAAACCTTCCACTTAGCCGCATAGTTTAGCGAAGAGGAGGTCCTCTTACAGTTAGAAATCGCGTCCACTGCTCGTCCTGTAAAGTGCTTGCCATGCAAGAAGGACCGCACAACGGAAAAACGTGAAGGTTGAGACCTTGCGGGTTGTGATGCAGTTGGCGCGATTTCCCCTGCCAAAGAAGATCCTCTCGTGGAGGGAGCTTCCGCGGTAGGTCCCACAACAGACACCTGAGTAGATTTATCCACGGTCTCTGTGGCGACAGAGATGCTACCAACAGAATCTTGCATTGAGATTGTTTTATCTTTAGCAATACTTGTTGAATTAACGGCGCTGGAGGATACGCATATCCTATCATTCCGTCCCAAGGGATCGATAGAGCGTCTACAGCAAATGCTCTTGGATCCGGACACGGGGACACATACGTCTGCAACTGATTGTTGAGATGTGTCGCAAATAAGTCTATCATTGGCCGTTCCCATTGGTAGCAAATCTGATTGAATACTTGTTTGTTGAGAGTCCACTCCGACGGCAACAAGCGACCCTTTCGAGAAAGGGAGTCTGCTAGCACATTCAGACGACCCGGTATGTGACGGACCGAAAGAAGAACGTGATGTTCCAACGCAAACAGAAGGATTCTTTCCGTTAGATTGAACAACGGAACTGAATGAGTGCCTCCCTGATTCCGTATATACGCCACTACTGTCGTATTGTCGGATAGGATTTGGACATGAGCATCGTGAATAATGTCCATCCAGTGACGTAACGCAAGCCAAATTGACATCATTTCCTTGATGTTTATGTGCTTGCACAGGAATTGCGGATCCCAAAGACCCTGGCATCTCGAATCCGTTGGGATTAATGATGCACCCCAACCTGTTTGACTGGCATCCGTCATAATGGTAAAACTCGGATCCGGCAACTGCAGCGGAACTCCTTGAGTTAACCACTGAATGTTTGCCCAAGTCTGAATCTCTTGTTTCACTTGATCTGACAAGAGAACGTCTACATCGAGCGAATGAATTTTCACACTCCAATTCTGAGTCAAGAAAATTTGAAGAGGCCGTGTGCGTAGCCGTCCCATCGGAATGAGATCCGCAGCGGCTCCGCACAGACCTATCAGTCTCATAAATTCTCTCGCTGTGACTTTGTCTGTATTTAGACAATAGCGAGCGTAACAACTGACTAATTTCGCTCTGGTTAACGGCAGACGAACGAGATTGTTGTGCGTCTCGAAGCTCATTCCCAGATGAGTGAATGACTTGGACGGCACCAGATCCGACTTCTCCTCGTTTACTATGAAACCGAGACGTCGGAGCAATAGAAGAAGATTCTGAACATCGTTCTGAAGCGTTAACTCGTTGCCGTACCTCTGAAGAATGTCGTCCAGGTAGGCCGACGTTACCGCAGACGAATGAGCTCGGAAGTAAATCATTACCGAGTTCATTACTCGAGTGAAAGCCCAGGGTGCTAGATTCAATCCGAAGCACATGGCCCGGAACTGATACACCACTCCTAGGACTGCGAAGCGTAGATACTTTCGGAATGTCGGATGTACCATGACGTGAAAGTACGCATCTTTGAGATCTATGCTCGTTGCATAATCGTTCACCCGAATACTCGCTCTGACCGATCGAATCGTCTCCATATAAAACTTCGGAGCGATGATCAGCTTGTTTATCCAGCTCAAATCTATGACTGGACGGAACGAGCCGTCTGGTTTCGGAACCAGAAACAGATGGCTGTAGAATCCCAGCGATTCCTGGTTTTCTACGACCTCTACCGCGTTCTTCATTAAAAGAGACTGCACCTCTGATAGCAGAGCGTCTCTTTTCTGAGGGTTTGACGGAAGATGAGTCCACTTTGGACTTCGAGTTAATGGAGGCTTTCGTTTGAAGGATATCTTTAGACCTTCCGAAGTCACTCCTCTCACCCAAGGGTCATCCGTAATCGACGCCCACTCTTGAGAAAAACTCGACAACCTTCCGCCAACCGGAACACGAAAGAGGTTTGAGCCATCACCTCCTGGATCTGCGAGGCCTGCGGTAGGAGAAACCACGTCTTCCACGACCCGCACCTCGCCTCGTCGACCTTGGGGCGTCCGACCGATTGTCCCGGCCTGAAGGACGTCCCGAACGAGAGTCGCTATCCTGACGGTCTCTCGAATAAGAGCTAGAGGACGCACCGGAACCTCTATAGGAACCTCTCTTGGGCGGATAAGACCCAGAAGTGCCTGCCTTATTCGTGTCTGCTGAATCCGACCTTTTAGGAGCGGATCTAAACAACAGAGAATCACTAGCTTTCTTTTTAATATTATCATAAATAGCGGAAAGCTTGCCGTCAAAGAGAAGATCTCCTGAGACCGAAGCGACTCTAAGAGAGTTCTTCACCTTAGAATCCACTAGTGTGGATGTAGACAGGGCTGCGTCACGTCTAACCAACTCCAGATTAGCCACTGAAAGGGCGGAGTTACACGTGGAATAAGCTACTGCCCTTGAAAGAAGTCTTAAGGAGGATTGTATATCCTGAAACTCTTCCCCTTGAAGACGCAGTGATAACGCCTTCGTAAGGTGATCTGCGTAAGATAAGGCATCTAAATTGGCTCTGTTAGACGCAATAGCTGTTTCCAACACTGCGGTTGGAATAGAAGCTGACGACGGTAATGATAGCTCTAAGTCTTCCGCCTCGTCGTCCATACGCAGAGGAACTCTCGGTATACCCTGACCTGCCGTGTCGAATTTATTCCTTGCATTAATGAAAGGCAGGTTGAGAGTATTTGCGGACAAGAAGCCTGCTTTCCCTGTCCTGGAAGCAAGTTTAAAAATAGCGTCGTTCAATAATTCAAATGTTCTTGCAACATTATTGGACTGCGACGGAAACTCGGGAGCGATGTCCCTGAACCGCTCGAAAAAATCAGAGTCCAATGACGCTATAATTCTCCTGTCCGGAAGCGCAGCAGTCTGGCCCGACGGAACAACTTGAGGAAGAAAGTGCCGGATGAAGTCTACGGCAGCTTTGTGTTGTTCCGAAAGGGATAGCTCCAATTCATCCGTATCCCTTTCACCATCCGGTCGGACCTCCCGATGTTCCCGGTCGTCCGCCCCCGATGCTTCGGCGGAGCGTACCGACCCAGCGCCGTCGGATAATTCTCGATCCGACACCGTCTCTGTCGGCTGCTGGGATGCTGCGATAAGCTGTGCTATCTGCACTAGAATGTCCGACGTCGAGACCTGCGGAGGAGCGGTCTTTCGCTGCTTTGCCGAGGGCAGCTCCGCATCGGATGGCTCCCGCATACTTTTCCTATGCGAACGTCCGGAGTCCATCGGTCTCGAGTCCCTGGCTGCCGGATGGTGTGACCTGGTCGCCGAATAATCCTTCCTCGGCGAAGCTGGCAAGATATCGGAGGTCACGCAGCCAAGGTGCGGTCGTGTGCGCCGGCGAGAAGAGGAAGCCTTAACAGTCTCTGCGGACTGCTTATACAACGGAGCGTCCCGAGCGACGGACGTATGCTCCGCTAAAGACACATTTTGTACCACAACATCTGGTCCCAGATGTTGTTGTACGAGAGAGGGGCCTCTCTCGCTCGCGGCCCGGCTGGACCTGGACGAGCTAGGAACCGGACTAAAAGGCTTCCTCCGTTCTCGTTCACTATCCGCCGTCACTGGGTGTGCATCTATTATTTTTATAGTGCTCGCATCACCCAAAATTTCCTCTTGGACCGCATCGGACGAACCCGGCTGCCGAACCATTCGGTGAATGGACGCTACACCGGGCGAGCTAGCGGACGACATTTGTCTAATCTCCATGAGCACTTTTGCCGCTAGCTCTGTATTTAATTGTGACGACGGACGCACACTTGAAGAAGATAACATGGAAACATCACCCTGTTCTGGTTCCTCTGAAATAGAAACTGAGAGAGTAGAGTGACCTTGTGGAGAAAGAGCCGGCATCGCTCTTTCTCCAGAAACAACATATCGTGACACACGTTTCCAATGTTTCTCATCCCAATGTTCACATACAGGACAGGGATTAATGCGAGAACACTGACTACAATTTATGCAATAATCATGAAAGTCAGAGGAAGATTTCTTCCTATTACAATTTGAACAAGTTCCTTTCATTGTGAAGGAACAACAATAAGTCCTAGTTACTCGCAAAAACCCCTGACACAAAGATACATAATAACATGATCCATTAATAAATGAAAAAACAATTGCAAAACAAAATAATTTTGAAAAAATATTTTTTCAGAGAAGCCCAAGTTGCTGAAAAGTAACGTTGAGCCCCGATGGATCCGATGGCAAAGTGTGGTCAAAAATTTTAAAATTATATAAAATAATTAATGAGACACTTTCGGATAATATAAATGTATCTTATAATGAGATAAACTACCTCAAAGGCAAACAGCCCCCCTCAAAAAAGGCTGTTGCCAATGAAAACAAACAGTGTAAACACAGAAGAAAACATGACTCCAGGCACTGAAAAAACTGGCCCGGAATCAGTCCTCAATTACACTCTATCTGATGCAAAACAGAGACTCCCAGGGGAGAATCTGCAGAACATCAGATGGAAGATGCAGAACACAAACGTTATACACCCATGGGTGAAAACGTAACTATGGGGAAAATAACAGAAAACATTCTGTAACCAAGCAACTCTCCCAGGGAAATTTTAGAAATGAAACTTCTCAAAAATATGCCAAAAGCATGGGAGAATTGCAAGGGGGGACTTTAGAAGGTTAGGGGAGAGGAAACACTGAATAAGCAGTGCAACAATTAGCAAGAATGACAACAAGAGGCGTTTGCCTCGAAAATAGGCAACTTAACATAATTTTAACAAAAAATTTTAAGTACAGCCCTGATTATTTTTTGCCACTTCTTTTTTCCTCTCCTCCTTCTATCCTCCTTAGAATCACATTTTCTCCAAGAATTACGTGTCTGGCATCCTTTAAACTGAGATTTACAAGCACAAAGATCAGTGAGATGTTGACTGATGAAGGGCCAAACAGAGAATGATATTTGGCGCCAATTTCGGGACGACTGCGTCACTGCGCATGCGCAGTAGAGTCGTACTATGGAGGTCCTTTAGGACATGATTTCTTTTTGTTTTGGATGCAAATTTTGGGGATTGGGGGGCAAAATTTGTGTTTGGCCCTGGTTTTTGTGGAGTTAGCACCAGCTAAGTCTGGGTCATTGGTACAGTATAAAAATATGTTTGTTTCCTATTTATTTCCACTGGAGGACGGTTTGGGGTTCTATTAGCAGCCGGTTTGCATCAAAATGTAGCAGCCAGTTTGGGTTAAATTGCAGCGGACGGTTTGGCCAGAGGACGATTTTGGTGTATTCCTTTTATATTAATCATTACAGTGGAGCCCACTTAATTGGATATCTCTTAATTATATATCCCTGTTAATTGAATATAATTTTCAAACACAAAACCATTTACCATACCTTCAGTACAAATTTGATCTGTTAATTGCATATGGGTTGTAGAGTAAACTCCTGTTAATTGTATATAAATTTTTGTAATATGTCGAAAAAATTGCTGTGATACGCACCAAACTCCCCTTATTTATCAACCTTTTTGGCCTCATACCTCCAATACAGACATTTATTTTTATTATATCTTGTTTGACAGAGCTCTGTCAAACAAGATATAATAGAATAAATGCTCAGTTTACCTCCAGAACACAGGAAACTGACCAAATCCCTGTTAATTGTATACTCCTGTTAATTGAATAATTTTCACTGGCAAAATGGATATTCAATTAAGAGGATTCTACTGTATTAATATTTTTAGTTGTTTTTATTTTTCTCCATTATGGTGTTTACGACTGGCAATCAGAGTCCAAGAGTCCAGGTGTTCCAGTTCTTGACAGACATCAGCTGTGTGCTTAGAGGGATGTTTGAATGGCCAGATCTGTCGCTGGTATTTCATAACTGCTTCAAATATATTCTGTACATGGCTTTTGACGTGTCAAAAATACCCACTTCAGGCCACCTGTTCTTTCTACATTATTAGGTGGCAGTGATGTTCGCAGATAGGAACCGATCGTTGATAGAGTGAAAAGGAAGATACAATAAATGTATAACTATTTTTCACTTGGAAAAAAATCTTAACAAATTTGGAATGGGCGAATATAATCAGGGATATTTTACTTGTAGCGTTTTACTTCACTCCAACTGACGTTCTTAGCAAATTATGGCGTACATGTATATTATATTCACATGCATGTCGGGTCACTGTTGTTCAAGCCGAGGTTGCGGTCCCTGGCGCTGAGGGGAAAAATTGGGAAAACAGTGAAAAGGAGTGGCAGATGTGTAATTTGGGTGTCGTGGAGACCCTGGAACACTTTCTACCAGAATGCCCAAATACCAGTATAAAAGAATAAGATTCACTGGGAGTATAATGGGAAGTGCGATGGGAGAATGAAGGACATGTGGTTAGTGGGTGATTCAAAGGAGAGGGTTAATATGCTAATTGGAGAGATTAGGAAGAATGGGGCAAGGGATTAACTGGTAGAGTGCTGGAAGCCCATATTTGGGCTTTACAATGAAGTGCAAGTGCCACAGTTTGAAAGCTTCATATTCACTGGATGTGTATCATATTATCTTTCAAAGAAAGTATTTACCTCTGTATGGATTTGCCTTGTTACAATTCATGGGAGCGTGCCTACAGGCACTCTCCCATAAATCGTAATGAGGCAAAGACATGTGACCAAACTTTGATAGTCAAAAATAATTTAGCACTCTACCAGTTAATCAAGCAGTTCGCCTCTGAGTGTTGGGGGAAGAGAAGAAGTGTGGGAATAGGGAGGCAGTTAGGAACACAGGGGCAACCGAGGCCTTCTCACCACGACAAATCAGTGGCCGGCCAAATCATTATTATTGTCAGAAAGTGTCGTATATCAGTTTGATGTATTTTATCATCAGCACTGAAAAAACAGTGTGTTTTGGTGTTAGAAAAAAATATATTCTTTTGAATATGTAATAATTTGAAACTGAGGCAAAAGTCAAACATTCTTGCAAAATCCAAACATTCTCTTAATATTTTCATCGTATGCCCACATCATTTTTTATGAGAATGTCGGTCATTAACTTTGTTCGGTTGCCAATTGGGGTAGATGAAAAATTGCATGAACTTTCAGAAAAGAAATTCATTGATAATTTTATATGGCCGCCAATGTCATTGGCCCTTATAGGCCAATAATTCTTCTTACACATGTACAGTAAATGCCAGGGGTTTTATCACAAAAATGCTCACGTGGCAACATTTCCCCGGCGACTTTCAGGAGGACCCCCGCGATTTTTGAGTGAACAGCAAATCGATGTCCACTACCCCCCCCCCTGTGTCTTAAAGCGACGGGGATTAAACTTCTTGCACTACGAGCTACTGTAATTAATATACATCGAATTTGCGCCATCAATTGGACAGATCACAGAACGTTACCCCGAAAAAACGAATTATTTCTGTAATCTTGTTTTGTGAAAGAAATTGTCCTCATACAGGAAAACCTTTTTTATTGTATCTTTTTTTTATTTATGCGTTTCAAATTGGTCGAAAATCGGACATTTGCCGAAACTGAAACAACAGACACTCATTATTCATGTCAGCCTTTTATCAGAAAATAAAATAACATACCGTATTCAATAAAATATACCACTAACACTGGCTTCAAACTCTATAAAAATGAATGTTCCAGTCTCGAGAGTATTAAATTTTTGCGAATGTTATTATTTTTGGACACGCCAAGCTAACCTGGGACCGTCTTTTTTTTTAGGGAGGCGGGGGGGGGGGGGGGGGGGGGGGGGGGGGGGGGGGAGGCACCTCATTATCAATGACCTTAACAGCAGTAACCTTATATTTTCCACAGAATTTTCAACTGGTGGGGGGAGGGGGGAAGGGGGGGAGCAAGAACCAACTCCTGCCTCCACCTGGTTAGTTCTTGTGGCGAGCATCTGTGACTGAAATGCAATGTACGTTCGCTTCAAACACGTGGCCACGTTAAAAATATGACACTTGCAGACTAGACAACTGGAAAGCAACCACACTATCTGATCATTATTTTATTGAAATGAATAATTTTACCTCACTTGTCAGTTTTGGTGTTCGCATAGGCCTTAAATAGAACCAAACAAAAACGATGAATTTTGTATTTCTTTCAACTTCGAGAGAACAGCGCCATTGAACATGTGTGTATCCCTCCAACCCCCCCCCCCCCCCCCTCCCCTCCCCCCCCCCCCCCCCCCCCCCGAAAAAAAACAAAACAAAAACGGATCATTGTGTTATGGTGACGTAGCTTGTGACTAATTATTGTGGAATGGAATTTATGCATGCCTATAACAAGTTTCCGGCTGGTCGAAACATTTAGCCCACTATTGTAGGCCTAAGAGTGTATCCGGTGAATAAATAAAGGCTATGCCCAGGATTCTGAAACTCGATTTAAAACAAAATCACTAATTTTCCGAGACTTCTAAATAAAGGGTTATGGCTGGGGCAGCAAAATATAGGCCTTGGCCTGTTACCTGAAAAGTTAAAAAATTTATAGTAATTTATATATTTTTTATACTTACCAATGACCCAGACATAGCTGGTGCTAACTCTTAAAATATAGGGCCAAACACAAATTTTGGCCCCCAATCCCCAAAATTTGCATCTAAAACTAAAGAAAACATGTCCTGAAAGGCCCTCCACACTTCGCCCCTACTGCGCATGCGCAGTGTCAAGGACGTTCCGAAATTGGCGCCATTAATCATTCTAATAACCAGTGCCTGGTAAGCGCTATGTACTCAGCGGGGAGGCAAGAGTTCCCAACTCCTGGGAGGGCCATCCCCGTCTGGGTCATTGGTAAGTATAAAAAATATATAAATTACTATAAATTTTTTAACATTTTTATACTGTACTAATGACCCAGACATAGCTGAATAGTAAAAAGGCTGGAGGGCCAAGGACATAGAGCAAAATGGAATACGCTCAATAAAATAAAATAGAGTCATCCCCTGTAGGGAAAAGAAGAAATAGGCCTTACATGTATCTTTCTTATTTATGATAAATTAGAAAGATACAACACCTTCCAAAATTGAGCTTCATACATCCATGTACTCTATTAATATCCAATATAATCCTTATACTAATAATTTTTAAAGTAAGCCAATAAATAAAGTAAGTCTAGAGAATAGAGACTCTTATACTCCTAAAAGTGTCTGAGGATTGCATAATCATGTCCGTTGACATATGGAATATTCAAAAGCTATACTTTAAAAACTAAGACTTGAATGAATTTTAAAAACCTAAACTTCTCACTAAACAACCATCCCAATAACAGCTCAGAATTACTAACTCCGGAGGAGGTATCCCCTTGTTTTCATAGTAAAACAGGTGACCCAAGGGAACACCCTCCCCCCCCCCCCCCCTTTTTCTTGCCCTGGGTCAAACAGCCCAGAGCGAAGAGGGCAGCCGAACGGAGACACTGCCGAAACAGACAGCCTACCTAGCTATAGTAGCAACTGTTAAGTGAATGACATTCTGAGCAGTAGATAATAGACCTAACAATAGAGGCCTCCAGAAATGGACTCGATATTTCTGAGATAAAATTCATGAATGTGGATGGCTGAGCGCAATGAGCGGCCTTCAAAAATCTATAATAGCGACACTATTAATGTAAGCCCAAGAAGTAGAAGAACTCTTACTTCATGAGCCGAAATCTTAAGCACAACTGCTAAGTCAATGATATACTATAAGCAGTACCGATAGTTAATAGAATCCATTAACAATAAAATGGAGCGTAACGTCCTTCTACTAGACATCAAAGACAGAAGAAGCTTACGCCCATAGTAATAAACCGAAATCTGTTTATAAATACATAAACTGCACCCGGAAAGAGTAAAGGCCTATGCCCATACGAAGACGGAAGGACCTAAAAATAATAGGTTCCGGATAATAGGAGCCTAACTCTTATGCAACAATCCAACCTAAATAGTAACGGAAGTATTGATTCCGAAACTATGAAAGTGAAAATCATCCATCGATAGTGCATGAAACTCACTGACTCTTCAGTAAAAGAGAAACCAACAGAATTACTGTCTAAAAGGTCAGAATTTGAAAACTACTGTTTCCAGAGGCTCAAATGATTACTTAGCTAAATAAGAACCGAAGTTAAAATCCGTATAGGAATTTAATCTAAAGATTCTAAGTCTATTTATCAAAAAGTTACTAACTGACTTAGATAAAGAGACAAAAGACTCAATTGTAAACTATCGTAGAGTGCATAGGTATGAGGTAACATAAACCTATAACCTAAATAATAACAGGCTGCAGTAGATCTTGTGAAACAAGTATACTAAAAAATAGCAATGAGTAGTATGGAGGGATCAACAATATGAACATAATGATCCCTACACCACGACGGAAGAGCCTCCACTTTAGCCGCATAGAATAGCGAAGAAGAGGATCTCCTATAGTAAGAAATTGCGTCCAAAGCTCGTCCAGTACAGAGCTTACAATGCAATACGGACCACACAACGGAATACATGAAGGTTGCGACCTTGCAGGTTGTGATAAAGATGACACGATTTACCCAGTGAAAAAGATCCTCACATAGAGGAAGATTTCACGTTAAAACCCACAGTAGACAAGAGAGAAAATTACTCATGATCTCTGTGAAGATAGAGATGCTATCAACAGAAATGTATTGTGGTTGTTTATCTTAGCAAAACCTGCTAAAACAACAGCGCCGGAGGATACGCGTATCCTATCATTCCGTCCTATAGATCAATAGAGCGTTAAGAATATTAGCTCAGAGATCTTGACAAGCCAACACATACGTCTGCAATTGATTAGCAAGCTGTGTCATAAATAAATCATCATTGGGCGCTCCCATAGAAAGCAAATCTGATTGAATACTTGTTTGTTGAGAGTCCATTCTGACAGCAACAAGCGACCCGTAAGAGAACGGGAGTCCGATAAAACAATCAGACGACCCGGAATATGACGGACCAAAACTGAATTTGGTGTACTATAACCAACAGACGGATTCTTTCCATTAAATTGAATAACGGAAACGAAAGAGTGCCTCCCTGGTTCCGGAGATATGCCACTACTGTCGAATTAAAGGACAGGAATTTGGGCATGCGTTTCTGAATAATGTTCATGCAATGACATAAAGCAAGCCTAAAAAACATTATTCCGCGGAAGAAAACTGATTGCTAAAAGACTGCGGAACCCAAAGACCCTGGCACTTCGAATCCGTAGGGATCAGTATTATATCCCAATCTGTATGACTGGCAACCGTCATAACAGCCACACTCGGGTCCGGCTACTGCAGCGGTACTCTCTGAGTCAACCACCGAATGTTTGCCCCAGTCTGAATCTCTTGTAACACTAGATAGACAAGAGAACGTGTAAATCGAGCAATTCATGGATTGCCGAAAAGTTGCCGTCGAAGAGAAGCTCCTCCGAGAACGAAGCGACTCTGAGAGAGTTCTTGACCTTACTATCCACGCGAGTGGATGTAGCTAGGGCTGCGTCACGTCTAACTAACTCCAATCAGCCACTGAAGGGCGGAGTTATACGTGAACAAACTACTGCCCTCAAAAGAAATTACATTGAGAATAATATCCCGTAAATCTTTTCTTGAAGACGTAATGATAACGCCTCAGTAAGGCGGATTACGTATGATAAAGCGTCTAAGATAAGTCTACTATACATAATGTCGTTCCCAACATTGAAATTGGAAAAGACATAAACGGCGAAAAAGAATATATGCAGTTTTTAATCACACCGTCTAGACGCATATGAACTCTCGGTATGCCCTGCTCTGCCAAAATAAACTATTTGTATAAATGATAAAATGGCAGAAATGAGCAACGCGGACAAGAAACTAAACTATCATGCTTAGTAGCAGGCTTGTATATATATATATATAGCGTCGAAAATTAAAACACATGTTGTAATGACAATATTGGACTACGTCGGTAAGTCAGGGACAATGTCCCCGAACCGATCGAAAAATCCGAGTCCAATGACGCTATAAGTCTCTTATCCAAGATCGCAGCAATTAAGTCCGAAATAATAACCACTGGAAGATAATGCCAAAAGATATGAAAGGCATCTTCCGATACTACTAAAGGGAAAACTCGAAATCTTTCGAATCCCTTTCGCCATCCTGTCGGACTCTATAAAGCGTTCGGTCATCCGTACCTGATGCAACCGCGGACCGCACCGACCCAGCGCCGTCGGATAATTCCTGATTCGACCGAGAAACTGTCAATTGCTGGGATGCTGCGAAACAACTGTGCTAACTCGGATAGCACGTCCGTCACTGAGGCCTGAGGAGAAGCGGTCTTACGATGCATTGCCGCTGGAAGCTCCGTGATCGCTACCCCGTGCATACTACCAATATGCGAGCGAACGGAGTGTATAGGCCTCGTGTCCCCTTGGCTACCGGATGGCGCGACCTATTCGCCGTGGAATCACTGAATGCCGAAACTGATCGGATACTCGAGGTCACGTAGCCAATGTGCGGTCGTGTGCCCTGGTGTGAGGATGAGGAAGCATTAAAGACAGTCTCTCGGACTGTCAATATAACGGAGCGTCCCGACCAACGGACATATGCTCCGAATGTAAAATATCTGAACCACAACATGCGGCCCCCTATGTTGTTTGGGCGAGAGAGGGACCTCTCTCGCTCACAGCCCGGACGGACCTGGACCAGCCAGGAACCGGACTAACAGGCTTCCTCCGATCTGTCCTCAATCTGCCGTCACTGGGTGAGTACTAAAGTAATTAAAGTGCTCGCATCACCCAAATTTCCTTCCTAGACCGCAACGGACGAACCCGGCAGCCGAACCATTCGATGAATGTACGCTACACCGGGTGAGCTAGCGAATGTCACTCCGTAGGCGATAGACATATTCCAGGAGCACTTATTGCCGCTAACTCTTCATCAACTATGACGACAGAGGCACACTTTTGAAAGACATCTCCATAACTCTTCGAACAAGAAACCAGAAATGCTTGGTTAGCAAGCATAAAATAATAATATATATAGCGTCGTTCAATAATTCAAAAGTTTGTGTGACATTATTGGACTATGTCGGAACTGAGGGACGATGTCCCTGAACCGAACCAAAAATTTCTAAGTCCACCGACGCTATCAGTTTCTTATCCGGCATCGCAGCATTCTGGTCCGACGAAAGAAGCTGGAGAAGACCAAGTCAGATGACATACACAACAGCATATGTTGTTCCGAAAGGGAAAGCTCGAAATCCTCCGAATCCCTTTCGGTATCCCGTCAGACCGGATGAAACTTTCGGATGTCCGTACCCGCTTCCGCGGAGCGTCCCGACCCAGCATCGTCGGATAAAATATATGCGACAGATTCAGTTGATGCTGGGATGCTGCGATAAACTGTGCTATTAAGGAAAGCACGTCCGTTCCCGAGGCCTGTGCAGTAGCGGTCTTACGATGCATTGCCGCCGGAAGCTCCGTGTACGTTGACTCCCGCACACTTCCTATGCGAACGTCCGGAGTCTGCAGGCCTCGTGTCCCTGGCTACCGGATGGTGTGACCTGGTCGCCGAAGAATCCTTGATCGGCGAAGCTGGTAATATATCGGCGGTCACGCAACCAAGGTGCGGTCGTGTGCGCTGACGAGAAGAGGAAGCCTTAGCAGTCTCAGCGGACTGCCTATACAACGGAGCGTCCCGAGCGACGGACGTATGCTCCGCTTACGACACATTTTGTACCACAACATCTGGGGCCAGATGTTGTTGAACGAGAGAGGGGCCTCTCTCGCTTGCCGTCCGGATGGACCGGAACGAGCTATGAACCGGACTAAAAGGCTTCCTGCGTTCTCCCTCCGATCCGCCGTCACTGGGTGTGCATTAGGTTAGTTTATAGTGCTCGCATCACCCCAAAATTCCTTCTAGACCGCAACGGACGAACCCGGCTGCCGAACCATTCGGTGAATGGACGCTACACCGGGCGAGCTAGCGGACGTCAAAGGCCGTCGAACCTACTAGGGTCCTCTTAGGCAATTGGCGTATTTACATGAGCACTTTTCCGCTAGCCCTTCATTAATTGTGACGACGGAGGCACACTGTTGGAAGACATCACAGATACATCACCCTAATCTTGATCGTCTGAAATAGAAATTGATAAAGTAGAGTGACCCTGCGGGGAAAGGACCGGAGTGTCCAAATCCCCAACAACATACCGTGACATACGCTTCCCATATTGTCATCGAAATCATACGATACAGAACAGGAGTTAATGCGAGTACACTGACCACATATAGAATGATAATAAAGTCAGAGGAAGACTTCCTCTTAAAACAATTGATCAATATCCTTTCAATGTGAAAAGAAAACAAGTCCTGGTACTCGCACTAACCCCTGGCAAACAAAATACATAATAATAATATGATCCATTGATATAGAAAAAATAATTGAAATCAAAATATTTTGAAAAAATATTTTTTCAGAACAGCCCAAGTTTCTGAAAAGTAACGTTGAGCCCCAATGGATCCCAAGCCTAAGTGTGGACAAAAATTTTAAAAATATTTTAAACAATTTATTCAACACTTACGAACAATAATAATGTATCTAGTTATGATTAAAATAACATCAAGATATTATTTTTTAGAAATCCCCCCCTCACACAGAGGGCTGTTGAAAATGTAAACAATGAGTGTAAAAACACTAAAATAAGACTCCAGGCACCCAGGCCCGAAATCAGTTACCAAAAATACACTATCTGATGCAAAACAGAGACTTCCAGGGAAGAAACTGCAGAACATCAGATGGTAGATGCAGAACACAACGCCTAACCACCCCTAGGTGAAGACGTAAACATGGGGAAAGAACAGAATTCATTCTGTTATTCAGCTAAAACTCCCAAGAAAATTTAGTAATAATAATTACAAAAACTATGCCAAAAGCATGGGAGAATAGCAAGGGGGAACTTAAAGGACAGGGAGAGAGGAAAACACTTAAAAAAACAGTGTAACTAAATAATCAGAATGACAACAAAATGGCTGCTGCCTTGAAAATAGGTAACTTAACATAATTTCATTAAAAAATTTTAAGTTACAGCCCTGATAATATTCTGTCACACATTCTTTTCCTCTCCTCCTTTTCTATCCTCCTTAGAATCACCATTTCACTAATATTTATGTGTCTGGCATCATTTAAACTGAGATTTATAAGCACAAAGATCAGTCAGATGTTAACTGATGAAGGGCCAAACTTAGAATGATTAATGGCGCCAATTTCGGAACGTCCTTGACACTGCGCAATGCGCAGTAGGGGCGAAGTGTGGAGGGCCTTTCAGGACATGTTTTCTTTAGTTTTAGATGCAAATTTTGGGGATTGGGGGGCAAAATTTGTGTTTGGCCCTATATTTTAAGAGTTAGCACCAGCTATGTCTGGGTCATTGGTACAGTATAAAAATATGAGACCCCTCCCCCCCAACACATACACATCCGTTTCAGTCCGTACTGGGTTGGCCGGTATTCGGTGGGCCAATAACTCAATTTCAGGGCAAGTCAACAAGACTTTTTCAACAGCCCATATTCATGCCTGGGCCTACATTTGCCAATGGTTACCAGTATTTATTATAGGCCTAAGACAGTCTGTACCAACCGCTCCTCTCTGTTACAATAATATGTCTGGAGTTTCTTGATGGCCCATGTCCTAAACCATTGTACGCCTTCAAGATCATGGTTCACAATTCATAAAACTCTCCATTAAAACCTCGCATATTTTTCTTTGAAAAGTATGCATGAAAACTCTCAATGAATCTGTGGGAATGTTTGATGTCGACTATTTGGAAAAGAGAATTGAAAAAATTATCTGCATTGTTACGCTGGAAATCGTTCACTTTCTTGTCAAAGTGCATCTTATGGAGCGAATTGTCACCAGGGGGTTTGTTGTTTCGTGTAAATTGATATAATCCCAAAGCCGTGTATTTCTGGATTAAATGGACAAGGGAAGACACATACAAAGGAATGAGAACAATTCAAAGTGTATTTCAACTATTTATTTAGCAAAAACATTCGAAAGGCCGCGTAAGAAACCTTAGTTTTCCATCAAAATGCAAAAGTTTTTCAGAAACATCCCAGCAGAATAAACACGCGTAATGAGAAGTTTCAGTCACAGCCTCCCAAGGCAGTTTCATTCCACGTATTTTCCACCCATCGTTCAGGTGCTATTCAACATTCTCCGACACCACAGGCGACCATGGTTTTCATTACAGTTGTCCTCTAACGAGTTTAAAATCCAAATACAGTACAGAGAGTGTGCATTGGTATAGAAACTCGAGCCGGGTGGAATTTCCACATTGCTACCAGATCGTGTTGTAGGCTATGAAAGAAACATTTTCAACCTGACCTTCATGGCCTTCGAACGAAGTCCTAGTTTACGTCTCTCCACCGAAACCTGCTGTGTCCCTTGCACTTTTTTGTCGAAATCATCCGTGCTGCAAAGCGGCGAGATGAGGGAGAGCTCGAGAGGGGGTATCCCCCCCCCCCTCTCATGAGAGGGAAATATTTTTTAAAACTGCATTCTTTTCATTGCATTTTCCTTGTATCTGAACCATTTTCACGACTCGTTACAAACCAGACAATATACAATGCACACGTAACGAATGTGGCAATAAATCGCAAACAAAACATCTCGCAGTACGTTGGACTTTGGGTATAGGTTGAACAAGCTGGACGTGATTGGCATCCGCCCATAGGCACATGGCCGAAATTTGTGTAAGATTTTCCCCTAAAATTGATTCCACGGGTATCATTGAGACGCGTGATGGCAAGGTGGGTGTGGGAGAATGTGCAACCCACCCCCCCCCTCCCCCTCGGAGCAGGATTTTCTCTAACAAATTTGAGTAACACATAATGTTGAACTGCGCATACTGCTGAATAGTGGAACCCTGACACACAAGCGCCTGAAGCGCAAACTGAGAGCGTCTTTCACGCGAAGCTTTTTCGGGGGTTTTGATGGTCCACCTTCAGAAAAACTTGTCTGGGGGCATTTGTGCTATATACTGTGCGTACATTTACATGTTCTTGAAGTTTACTGCAAAATGTACTGAAAATTGGTCTTTTTTACCCAAAATGGTATGTCTTTATCCCCATAGCCAGTATTTTAATGTTATTAGGCATAAATATAAAGTCGCCTAAGAATGGTCCCAATAATTTTACACCTGAAATTTCTGACAAAACTGCTGGTGGGGGGGGGGGGGGGGGGGGGGGGGGGGGCTAACCTGTACAAGTGGAACACCTCCTCCTATATCCACACCCACCCAAGTGCCCTTTGCCCCAATAATGCCTGCAGCATCAGTTTTTGGGCAAAATCTTCCAGCCCCACCCAAAAAAATTTGGCCTGTACCCTATGTTTTATCTTCTTAAAGCGACTGGGCTTAATCTGAATAAAATTGTGACCCTCAAAGGCCAGTACAGCACACATCTCAGGTCTGCGTCCTAGGCGGCTGACAGCTGCCCGAATAGTAGCAGCGGCCCTGCACATTGGTATTTCTTGTCATGGAAACGTTTTTTTTTTTTCACTCAACCCACGCGGTTGTTGTTTTTGAAGCGAAACTGGGTAATGTCGAACGTGAGCTTAATGTGAGCGTTCCAAGAGAAGTTGTATATCCCATACATCTCAGACAATACAATTCCAACTGGATTTTATCGAAATTGTAGGTAATTACGCTGCTGAATTTTTTGGTTGAAGTTGTTTTAGTGAACTGTTTTTCTCAAGGATAGGTAGGCTATGCAACCACAATCAAATTGATTGCCTTTGTGGATAAAATCACAGGCGTCCGACGCTCTGATTAAATCAAAAAATAGATACTTGATCAAATATATATATTCAAATACCTATTTTTTTGGTATTATAAATCACACTCGAAGCATTGGACGCCGAGTGACGAAAATACTTGTGTTATACATTGTGCGTACATTTACATGTTCTTGAAGTTGAGCAAGTAATTAAATCTAATCCCAATCACCAAGAATCGTGGTGGATCGCTCATTCGGAAGCACATTCAGTTTACAATACCCCACTGTTCATTAACAGTACTAATCCTCAATGCTCACAGTTACAGTGGAGGATTGTTGACTTCCGCAATCTGCGGCGACATTTACTCCCCTTCCACTCGTCGTCGCTGCCGCAGTGATGGGCACTTTTGTGATAAAACCCCTGGCACATACTGTACTTTATTTTGATGTATCACTTGTGTTGTCAGTTTAATTGATTAATGAGCACAGCGTGAAAAAAATTAAATCCTTTCCACCAGCGACCCTCGGCGGATCACGCGAACTACAAAAATAATTGTCACTGAGACTCTGAGGAAGATCTCGAGAAGTCTGCGGCAAAAATTGTCGCTTGAGGGGGCATTTTGGTGATAATCCTCCCTCCACGTACTGTAAGTTACAATGAAGTCCCTTCATAAATACAAACTGTAGACTGTGCTAAAGTTTTTCTGGTTTGGGGACCGCATAACCGCTATGGTTGACCAAGCACATCCAAAATGGGACGTTCTCATCTAGACATGAATGATGATGACCCCGAACCTGCACATGAAACTTAATGATAATCGGACAAGAACTACAGGGCATAGACTGCGGAAAGAAAAATGTGAACAAACTCACAAACTAACAGACTCATAGACTTCCACATGTTTGATAGCAACAGCTTATCTTGACTTCGTCAAATTAAGCTAAAAATCATTATCAAACAAAATTTTTAATTAACAAAACAACCGGACCTGGAAAACACAGAATCAGTGCTACATTAATTAAATTTTTGCTGATTATTCCTATAATACGTGTTTGGAATCAACTATTGTTGCATCCGTGGAAATATTACCCATCTGTGGAAAGTAAGCAGTACATGGCAGCTGTACTTGTACCACAGATGACATGTATTTAACCCTTTACCTAACATGAAAAGCAGACAATTTTTTTTCATTTTTTGTCTCAACTAGAGGTGCTGTGAGCAAACTCCACAAAGTGATCCCCCCCCCCCCCCCCCCCCCGTGCCTGAAATGTATAAGTTAGATTATCTCCCCTTGCAAATGTCAGAACGAAATTATATTGCTTCATGCACATCTTCATATGGAGTTCTTCCATTGTGTAAATTTTCATGAAAATTCTTCATACGGTTTAGGAGTTGCGCTTACAAGGATGGACAGATGGTATAACTAATAAGTTAGATTATCTCCCCTTGGAAATGTCAGAACGGAATTATATTGCTTCATGCACATCTTCATATGGAGTTCTTCCACTGTGTAAAGTTCATGAAAATTCTTCAAACGGTTTAGGAGGAGTTGCGCTTACAAGGATGGACAGGACTGACAGACAGACAGATGGACGGACGGATGGACGGACAGATGGACGGATGGACGGAGGGACAGACGGACCAGGGTGATTCCTATATACCCCCCAAAACTTTGTTTTGCGAGGGGTAAAAAAAAGCGAGGCTGGTTCCAAAGAGGGGTCATAATCTATGTTTTTGAGACAAAAAATTAAAATATGATGAAAATTAATTGGTAATTTTTTAGAAATAGTACTGGGCCGGTTTTGGCTGTTACGTTGAGTAAAGGGGTTGAACCCTCTATGGCAACATTCTTGGTAAAGTAGGGCATGTTTTCAACCCTTGAGTAAATAATAAGACAGAACACAACAAAGGTGGAGTACAGGAGACTGGAATCAACGACACAAGGTGGAGGTTCTCCTGTATTTCATAGGCATTTAACCCTTCACCCAATGCAGAGGATATCAAAATTTATTTTAAATATAATTTTTCAAAAAATTTCAACAAAACCATACCATGTGACCCCCTCATTGGAACGAGCTTGGTGAGCTCGTTCCAAAACGTGCTCGGTGAGCTCGTTCCAATGAGGGGTCACATGATATGGTTTTGTTGAAATTTTTTGAAAAATTTAATTTTTTCGCCTGCTCAATTTACATATTACACGGGCGGATGCAGGCGGTTATTTAATTATTTATTGGTATTTAAGGTCACATATTTCTGCACAATGGCTAATCATGACCACAACAGTTTTACAGGTGGAGGAAGCCGGAGTACCCGGAGAGAACCACTGAGCAACGGCGAGCAACTGTCAGCTCCCCAACATACTAACTCCACACAAGCAGGGTTAGCATTGGTTGAAGACAGGTGCACCACTGACGTGCAGTACGGCGTCACCGTGCCCCCACATGGGCAATGGGGGTGAAGTGTCTTGCCCAAGGACACAATGCAGTTGTCGCAGGTGGGATTCGAACCAAGGACCTCTCGCTTTGCAGCCTGCACCTCTACCTACTGAGCCACCATGCCCCCAATGCGGGCAATTCGTTAGGTAAAGGGTTAAGGTATGCGTGAGATACAGGAACAACTAAACAAAGATTCCCGTCCCTTGTACTCTACTCTTGTTTTGTTCTGTATTTGGGGGTGCGGTGGCTCAGTTGGTAGAGGTGCAGGCTGCAAGCCGAGAGGTCCTCAGTTCGAATCCCACCTGCGGCAACCGCGTTGTGTCCTTGGGCAAGACACTTCACCCCGATTGCCTACATGGGGGCACGATGATGCTGTGTACTGAGGCGTACTGCACGTTGATGGTGCGCATGTCTTCAACCAATCTAACCCTGCCTGTGCTGCGGTGCAGAGTTCAGAGTTACGATGTTGGAGAGCTGACAGCTGCTCGTCGTTGCTCGGTGGTTCTCTCCGGGTACTCCGGCTTCCTCCACCCGTAAAACTGTCATGGTCACGATTAGCCATTGTGCATAAGTATGTGACCTTAAACACCAATAAATAAATAAATAAATAATATGTTCTGTATTTATACTAGAATCCCCTTACTTGAAGCATGTTATCTTTGAAAAGAGTACTCATGTTACAAATCCCCACTGAAAAATAAGTAGGGTCGACTATACAGTGGAACCCTGTTAATTGAATAGCCACTTTGCCAATGAAAACTATTCAATTAACAGGAGTATTCAATTAACAGGGATTGTGTCACTTTCCTGTATTCTGGAGATAAATTTAGCATTTATGCTATTATATCTTGTTTGACAGAGCTCCATGAGCTCTGTCAAACAAGATATAATAGGTTAAATGCCTATATTGGATGTACTGGGGCCAAATAGGTCTATAAACAAAGGAAAACTGGGGAGAGTCCGGGTAATTTCTCGATATGTTACAAGATATTTTATTCAATTAAGAGGAGTTTACTCTATAACCTATATTCAATTAACAGGTCAAATCTGTACTGGAGGTATGGTAAATGGTTTTGTGTTGGGAAATTATATTCAATTAACAGGGATATACAATTAAGAGATATCCAATTAAGTGGGCTCCACTGTACTTCTAAACAACCCAAGCCTTGATATTAATCAAGGGTACTTACCCACAAGGTTGAGAACTCGTTCATATCCTTTGACATCCTCAAAGTCCATGACTATGTCATAAAGCCTTGAAGCTTTGGCCTTATACTGGTAGCCCACATCCAATCTGATCTTCACACCATCATGATTCAGACACTAAAAGAGAAAATGGAATAATAAGCGCTAACCGTAAGCTGTTATTCAGAATGCTACAGGTTTGTTCTAACTGGTCACCTGAAAAGGTGTTGCCTTAAAATTTTCAAGAAATCCTTTTTCTGGTAATCTTTTTCCGATTATACATGTACAACAAGCCTTTGAGTTTGAGATACACATGCCTTTAAATTCCTTTATTTTGGGCACTCTGTTTTGCCCTAATTTGGGCACATTAAAACCAGAAATAACAGTCTTATCCACTTGTTTTATTACCATGCCTTTCTTTGTGTTTCTATGGTCATATTATGATGGACGTTATTCTCAAATGTAGAAGAGGCACAGAAAATTTGTATATTTTTTTTGATGTCTTCACACCTTCCCTAATTTGGGCACACCTGTAAGCAGTGTGAATTTGGGATAATTTAAGGCCTGATACATGTGAGTGTTTGCACTTCACCACACTTTTAGCACTTTACTTATGGGTGAATGATTTAAGTTTGTTCAAATCAAGCCCCTACTCTCCCCTGCAAGTCAGAAAATAAGCAGACTTTCATCTGCAAAATGAAGTCCCCAGAGTGTGAATTCGGTGATGCTACCCTGCACAGGGTAGCATCACAAAATATACCCTCTGTGAACCTCAATTTGAATCAGGGTCTCAAAACTAAACAGAAAGAGGTATCCAGGGGATAAATTGGCCCACTGTATGAGATAGCATCATCAAATTCATTCTCTGGGGACCTCATTCTGCAAATGTCAGACTGCGTATTTTCAGGTCTGCTCGACTGCCAAATAAAAGTGACATCACTATTATTAATTTTTGGAGAAAGAAGACAGAATCATGATTATAACATGTAGGTACTATCATGATTATTAAAAGGAAAATAATGAAAGTTAAAAAAATTATAGTAATTTATATATTTTTTATACTTACCAATGACCCAGACTTAGCTGGTGCTAACTCTAAAATATTTAGGGCCAAACGCAAAAATTTGCATCTAAAACCGAAAATTACATGTCCTATATGGTCCTCCATACTTTTACTCCATTCCGCATGTGCAGTATCAAGGAGATCTCGAAACTGGCGCCAAATGTCATTATTACAACCAGTGCCTGGTAAGCGTTATGTACTCAGCGGGAGGTATGAGTTCCCAACTCATGGGAGGGCCATCCCACGTCTGGGTCATTGGTAAGTATAAAAAATATATAAATTACTATAAATTTTTTAACATTTTTATACTGTACGAATGACACAGACTTAGGTGAAAGTAAAAAGGTTGGAGGCCCTAGGACATAAAGGAAAATCCAATAGACTCAATTACATATAATAGAACTATCCCCTCAAGGAGAAAATGAGAGATAGGCTTTACAAATAGCTTTCTTATTTGTATCAAAAAGAAAGACACAACACCATTCTGTAATTCAGCGCAATAACATCAATGATCTCTATTAACATCCAGTATAACCCTTTATACTAATATTTTTTAAAGGAAAGCCAATAAATAAAGAAGTCCAGCAAAATGAGACTCTATATACTCATTTAAAAGTGTCCGAGGATTGTATATTAACGCCCGATTAACACGTGACATATACAAATGTCTCACACCGAGCAACACTTAAAAAATATTACATAGATGAGTAAACATTAGCTTTACTTTAAAACCATCCCGGTACCGACTCGGAATTACTGACTCCAAGGGAGGTATTCCCTTGCTTTACACTATAAAGCAGGTGACCTAAGGGAACACCCCCCCCCCCCCCCTTCCCCTTGCCCTGGATCAAATACTCCAGAGCGAAGAGGGCAGCAGGACAGAGTCACTGCCGGAACCAAAAGCCTACACATATATGGTTGCCACTGTTTAGTGGATGACATTCTGAGTGAAAAATAACGGACCTGAACAATGCAGATCTGCAGAAACGGACTCAATATTTCTCAGATACAAATTCGTGAAAGTTGAGGGCTAAGACCAACATGCAGCCCTCATTAGATCTGTAATAGCAACATTATTAGCATAAGCCCATGATGTAGAAAGAACTCTTACTTCATGAGCTTAAAACTAAAGCACAGACTGCTGATTGAAGATATTATCATAAGCAGTACTGATAGTAAATTGAATCCATCTGACCATAGAATGGACCGAAATGTGGAGGAAGCTTCCACGGCATGTCCCACAACAGACACCTGAGTAGATTAATCCACGGTCTTTGTGGAGCTAGAAATGCTACCAACAGAATTTTGCTTTGAGATATTTAACTTGAGCAATATCTGCTGAATCAATGGCGCTGGAAGATACGCATATCCTATTATTCCGTCTCACGAGATCGATAGAGCGTCTACAGCAAACGCTCGAAGATCCGAACATTGTGACACATACGTCTGCAACTGATTGTTGAGATGAGTCACAAATAAGTCGATCATTGGCCACTCTCCTTGGTAGCAAATCTGATTGAATACTCGTTTGTTGAAAGTCCATTCTGGCGGCAACAAGCGGCCCCTCCGTGAAGGGAGTCCGCTAATATGTTCAGACGACCCGGAATATGATGGACTGATAGGAGAACTTGATGTTCTAGTACAAACAGAAAGATTCCTTCCATTAACATGAATAACAGAATGGAATGAATGTCTTCCTAGTTCCGAAAATATGCTAATACCGTCGAATTGTCAGACAGAATTAGCACATGAGCATTCTGAATAACGTTCATCCAATAACGTAGAGCAAGCCAAAATGACATCATTTTTGATGTTAATGTGCTTGATTAGGAACTACAGATCCCAAAGACCCTGTCCCTTCAAATCCGTTGGGCTCAATGATACGACCCAACCTGTTTGACTGGCAACAGTCAAAACTGTAAAACTCGGATCCAGCAATTGCAGTGGAACTCCCTGAGTTAACCACTGAAATCCTGCCCAAGTCTGAATCTCTTATTCACTTGACTGACAAGAAGATGTCCGTATCGAATGAAAGAATCTTCACCCTCCAATTCTGGATCAGAAGAAATTGGAGAGGACAAGTGCGTAACCGCCCCATCGGAATAAAATCGCGGCAGCTCTGCACAACCATATCAGTCTCATGAGATCAGACCTTGTCTGAGCGAAGACAATACCGAGCATAACAACTGATTAATTTCGCTCTGGTTAACGGCAGACGAACGAGAATGTTGTGCATATCGAAGCTCATCCCCCGGTGGGTGAATGACTTGGACGATACCAGATCCGACTTCTCCTCGTTTACTTATGAAACTGAGACATCGGAGCAATAGAAGCAGATTCTGCACATCGTTCTGAAGCGTTAACTCATTGCCGTACCTCTAAAGAATGTTGTCCAGGTAGGCCGACGTTATCGCAGACGAATGAGCTCGGAAATGAGTCATTACCGAGTTTGTTATTCGAGTGAAAGCCCAGGGGGCTAGATTCAGACCGAAGCACATTGCTCGGAGCTGATACACGACTCCTATGATGAAGAAGCGAAGACACTTTCTGAACGCCTGATGTACCATGACGTGAAAGCACGCATCTTGAGATCTATGCATATAGCACAGTCGTACATCCGAATACTCGCTCTGACCGATCGGATGGACTCCATATAGAAACTTGGAGCCATGATCAGCTTGTTTATCCAGCTCAGATTTATGAGTGGACGGAACAAGCCGTCTGGTTTTGGAACCAGAAAAGGATGGTTGTAGAAACCTGGAAATTCCTGGATTTCTACGATCTCTATCACGATCATTCCAGAAGAGACTGGACTTCTGATGAAAGCGAGCCTCTTTCCTGCGGACTTGACGGAAGCCGAGTCCATCTTGGACTTCGAGTTAACAGAGTTTTTCGTTTGAAGGACGATTTAGTCCTTCCAAAATCACCCTTCGAATCCAAGGGACGTCTGTAATCTACTCCCAACTGATTGAGAACTCGACAGTCTTCCACTCACTGGTACACGATAGAGGTTAATACCATCACCTCCTGGTCCAGCGAGGCTTGCGGAAGGAGAAACCATGTCCTCTACGGACCGCACCTCGCCCCATCGACCTAGGGGTGTCTGACCGGATGTCTCGGCCAGAATTACGGCCCCTACCTGAGTCGCTACCCTGACGGCCTCTAGAGTACGACCTAGAGGACGCATAGGAACCTCTATAGGAACTTCCCTTGGACGAATTCGTCCCAGAAGTGCCTGTCCTACTTTTCTCCGCTGAATCCGACTATATGGAAGCGGATTTCAATAGCAAAGAGTCTGAAGCTTTCTTATCTGATCATAGACTGTGGAAAGCTTACCGTCGAAGAGAAACTCTCCGGAGACCGGAGCGACTCTGAGAGAGTTTTTCACCTTACTATCCACACGCGTGGATGCTGCCAGGGCCGCGTCACGTCTAACCAACTCCATGTCACCACTAAAAGGGCGGAGTTCTACGTGAGGCCCTTGAAAGAACTCTTAAGGAGGTTGTACATCCTGGAATTCTTTTTCCTTCGAGACGTAATGATAACGCTCTGGTAAGGTGATCTGCGTACGATGATGCGTCTAAGCTAACCCTGCTAGACGATATTGTCATTTCCAACATCGTGGTTGGAATTGACATTGACGATGGTATAGACAATACTAGGTCTTGGCCTGGTTGTCTGGATGCAGAGAATCTCTCAGAATGCTCTGTCCTGCCGTTTCAAATTATTCCTTGAATTGATGAAAGGCAGATGTAGAGCATTTGCCAATAAGAAACCTGACCTGCCCATTTAGGTAGCAAGTTATATAAATATAGCGTCATTCAACAGATCAAATGTCCGTGAGACATTTCTGGACTATGTCGGAAACTGAGGGATGATGTCCCTAAACCGATAAGAATTCTGAGTCCAGTGGCACTATCAGTCTCTTATCCGGCAACGCAGCAATTTGGTCCGGAGTAACAACGTCAGAGGATAATGCCGGATGCACTCTACAGCAATTATGTTGTTCCGAAAGTGAAAATACAACTTATCCGTATCCCTTTCGCCATCCTGTTGGACCACTTGTAATTCTTGGTCGTCCGTGCCTGAACCTGCAGCGGAACGTACCAACCCAGCTGCCTTGGATAATTCTTGATCCGACAGAGTTACTGTCAGGTGCTGGGATGCTGCGATAATTTGTGTGAGCACGTCCATAAAGGAGACCTGTGGAGCTGCGGTCTCACAGGATTTAGCCGCTGGAAGCTCTTTGGACGTTGACTCCTGCATATTTCTTATATGCAAACGTCCAGAGTATGAAGGCCTCATATCCTTGGCTACCGGATGGCGTGACCTGGTCGCCGTAGAATAGGGCTGGGCGGTTTTGAAATTTGCATTTCGGTTCGGTTTCGGTTTCGGTTTTGTACAAAAACTCGGTTTTCGGTTCGGTTTTCGGTTTTTCATAATATATTGTAGAAATCCACATTTTAGAGGGTAATGTACACATAAAATCTGTCTGTATTTGTCATCCAAGTCATGAGGCTCATATAGCGAGTTGAGTCATTCGGGTTAATCAGTGTTCACCACTCTTCTCAGCAAATGGACATAATGTGTTGGGCTGCTGTAGTGGGCAACAGTGGTGGAGCGGTGGAGCCATGAGGTATCTACTATCTAGGGAGACCAGCCCCCCCCCCCCCCACCCTCCACTCAAAATCCCACTTGCTTCTCCCATCCCCAAATTTGAAAAAATTATTTTTGATTTCCTGCCCTCAGTACAAGTACAGTACCCTCAGTCCTGAGATTCCCCCCCCCCCTCCCCACCCCAAAAAAAAAAAAAAAACTAGCATGGTCCACAGGATTTCAAACCATGGCTCCACCACTGGTGGGAGCTGCCTTGTTCTGTCAGTGAGATTTGGGACCTTGTCAAGACAAGATGCAGAAATTCACAAGAAAAGCTACATTTTAGCAAAAATCAACATTTCCTTATTTTTTATGGAGTCGCAATGCTCTCACCCTGGTTTTGGTGGATAATGTGCAATTGTTGTGCTTATTTCGGTAATTATCACATCGCTTGAAAATAGACGTGCCCCGTGTTTCTTGATGGTTCCTGCTTCAAATGACAGTGGAATAAGAGGAACACAAATCATATTTTTTCTGATTTTGATAACTATTGTTGAAGTAAGTCGTGATATACGAATCACTTTTATTGGTAACTCACTCCAATGCTTTCACAATATCTCTCTTAATTTCGACTGTAGATGTTCGTTTTTAACTTTGATTCTGCCCAAACATAGAAATTGGGCGAAATGGGCGGTGCCAAGGCAAAGATATTACCAACTTTACTTTGCCCTCTTGGCTTATCCCTGCGTTGATTTCATCTTATTCAAGACAGGCGATTGATGATTTTGAAGGGAGGGGAGACTGCTGCATAATGGGGGTTGAAAGAAAGTTTGCAATATTGCATCTTGCGATTTGTTGTGTTTACAAAATACACATGGTCATGACACGTGTTGATTATAACATCTTCGTATTGGGAATGCAGCGTGTGTACCTGACAGACCTGCAGTACTGCGCGATTCCTTAAAGTAAGTTCAAATAGTATACAAACAATTCCCAATAAATTTTAAAAAAAACTTTCAATAGTTACCTGCCATCCATTTAATTGGATGTGTTCTATTTTAATTTAACCATTTTATTGTTGACAAAAAACATAACTGCCAATGCGCAGCGTTATCTCTGAGCATGTGACTTCAGAGAACGTGCCAGTGGTCGGTTAATTAACATAATTTACTCATCATTTTTCCCATGTGAACTTTGAGGTTTTAAAACTCAATAAATTTTATGTTTACCACCAATCTAATTTACAACGTGCTGTACGCAGATGATTTTAGGTCAAAGATAATTTATAATACTTTTACACCACATATTGTCAGGTAACTTGCAATACCTCTTTGGTCGAATATGCCCAGTTCAGTGGGTCCTACTATTTAACGAACACAAACGAACATAAACGAACATAAACGAACAGAAGAGAAAATAATAGGAAATACAAGTTAAAAATGATTGAGGGTGCATATGCAGGTATATGTGGGTATATATTATTCGTTTGTAAAATTTTATTCACTTCTGATGAGTATTTTGATGATTAATAAGGTTTATAAAATGTACGACGGCGCGAAATTCTTGTGTTCGTTAAGTAGTAGCCTGCTTGAAGCTGTCGACAAGATGCTACAAATGTGTGAAATCAATTAGCTGTCTACCTGAGGAAGAATGTCGCTGAGGAAAACAGCGAAATTTAGGTTTAAGAGGAAGGCAAGCGCCTATTTTAATCGTGTGTAAAATTGTATCCACGTCTGATGAGTATTTGAGTGATAAATAAAGATTATAGCCATTATTTGGATTGACAAACATGCATCAAACTCTCGCTTTGGATTCCGAGGACGCATCACGGCGAGTCGGGGACAAACCGTGATCTACCCTTAGAAAGCGGAGCACGACTCGGATACATGTAGCATATTGCACACCCATATAATGATAATAATCGAAAGATCTTAAAATATCTTGGGGATAAGTCATTAAAGTCCAGTTTAAACACTTTCCCCGAACAAGCTCACCCTCCACCAACGCGGGCTCCCACTAACGAGAGAGGACAAGCAGGCGCGTAGCCAGGAAAAAGTTTCCAGAGGGGGGGGGGGGGGGGGGGCGATAACAGGGGGCAGGGGTATAGCCATCAGATGCGCGAAAGGCGGGGGTGCTGGGGGTCCTTCTCCAGGATTTTTTTTCTGGAGGGGGGGGGGGGGGGGGGGGTCTCTTCCAGGAAAATTTTAAAATCTAAGTCTACTGGCAGAAAACATTTGGAAGGGGACACAGCTTTTTAACTGGGGGGTGGGGGGCGATAACAGGCGGGGTGGGTGGGGGGTTATAGCCATCAGATGCGCGAAAGGTGGGGGGTGGGGGGGGGGGGTCTGGAGCTCCTTCCCCAGGATTTTTTTTGGGGGGGGGGATGGGGAAAATGTCCCAGGAAAATTTAAAAATCTAAGTCTAACTACTGGCGGGAAACATTTGGAAGGGGGTATAGCTACATTTTGGGGAGGGGGCACCTGCCTCCTGTGGCAACGACAAATCCCGGGACACCTCCACCCACAGACTCTCGCCAACGAGCCCCATCCACCTCCGGTTCTTTCCAGGAAAGGCGTTTCGTGATACAGTAGGCCTAACCGCTTTGCGATAAATGCTAGCCCAATAATATTAGCCTTCGCCTGTGCTCCGAATTTATTATTATTATTTTTTTTAATATGTCGCATTAAAAAATAAAAAAAATAATAAATTCGGAGCACAGGCGAAGGCTAATAGTGTTGGACTAGATAAATGTTAAACTCCCCTCATCCTTTGCCCGGGCTTGGGACCGGCAGACTTAACAGAGTCAAGTCAGGCGGATTTAGAGGTCTTTTTCCAATTTTTTTTTTTTAGTAATAAATTTTAACCCCCCCCCCCGCCCGGCAGACTTAACAGAGTCAAGTTAGTCGGATTCAGAGTTGTTGTTTTTTTCCAAAATGTTTTTTTAGCAATAAATTTTAAACTCCCCTCATCCTTTGTCCGGGCTTGGGACCGGCAGACTTAAGAGAATCAAGTTGGCAACTGCAGGCTGTGCACTTTGGCTACTGTCCTCTTTATTAGGTTTTCCTTGAGATGTCGTGTGCACAGTGTGTGAGTGGAACTTGGTTACTGTATCATGGAACCCGCTTCCTGGAAAGAGCCCGGGGTGTCCCCCTCGTTTGAGAAAGTCAGTGTGGGGTGGGGGAGGGGGGTGCCCGGGATTTTTTTCTCGGGTCGCGTTTCTAGGAGAGTATGGGTAGGATTGTCCCCAATGTCGTAGCCACATGGGGGTGGGGCACTTACCCCCTCCCCAAAATCTAGCTGTGTCCCCTTCCAAAAGTTTTCCGCCAGTAGACTTAGATTTTAAAATTTTCCTGGGGGAGAACCCCCCCCCCCCCCCCCCCGAAAAAAATCCTGGAGAAGGACCCCCAGCACCCCCGCCTTTCGCGCATCTGATGGCTTTACCCCCGTCCCCTGTTATCGCCCCCCCCCCCCCCCCCCCCCCTGGAAACTTTTTCCTGGCTACGCGCCTGCTTGTCCTCTCTCGTTTGTGGGAGCCCTCGTTGGTGGAGGGTGAGCTTGTTCGGGGAAAGTGTTCAGGAAAGCTTAAACTGGACTTCAATGACTTATCCCCAAGATATTTTAAGATCTTTCGATTATTATCATTATGTGGGTGTGCAATATGCTAGATGTATCCGAGTCTTGCTCCGCTTTCTAAGGGTAGATCACGGTTTGTCCCCGACTCGCCGTGATGCGTCCTCGGAATCCAAAGCGAGAGTTTGATGCATGTTTGTCAATCCAAATAATGGATATAATCTTTATTTATCACTAAAATACTCATCAGACGTGGATACAATTTTACACACGATTAAACTAGGCGCTTGCCTTCCTCTTAAACCTAAATTTCACTGTTTTCCTCTGCGACATTCTTCCTCAGATAGACAGCTAATTGATTTCACACCTTTGTCGCATCTTGTCGACAGCTTCAAGCAGGCTACTACTTAACGAACACAAGAATTTCGCGCTGTCGTACATTTTATAAACCTTATTAATCATCAAAATACTCATCAGAAGTGAATAAAATTTTACAAACGAATAATATATACCCACATATACCTGCATATGCACCCTCAATCATTTTTAACTTGTATTTCCTATTATTTTCTCTTCTGTTCGTTTATGTTCGTTTATGTTCGTTTGTGTTCGTTAAGTAGTAGGACCGGGTTCAGTAAATTTACTTAACAATTCTTGAATTGCATGTGTGGATTTTTACGTACGACTTTTTAATTTTTCATATTCCATCTGCTGGTGGTTCTGTAGATATTGTTTAAGATACAAGAAATTTGCTACCACTATTTGTGGGGGGAGGGTGGGGGGATTTGTTGTCAGTCCTCTCGAAGTAAGCATAAATGGCACAGCATTTACCTTTGCCTGACATTTAAGCCTTTGGCGTGCGGAAAGCAAGTGATTGAGTGGTCATAAACTTAACCAATTCTGGGAAATTTGTTGAAACCGAAAGTCTCGGTTTTTTGTTAAGGCGGCGGTTCGGTTTCGGTTTAAAAAAAAAAACCGAACCGAACCGAAAAACCGATAAACCGCCCAGCCCTACCGTAGAATCCCTAGTCGACGATGTTGGTTGAATATGACTGGTCACGTAGCCAAGGTGCGGTTGCGTGTGCTGCCGTGAGGATGAGGAAGCCGAAAGAGCAGTCTCTCTGGACTGTCTATATAATGGAGCGTCCCGAGCGGTGGACGTATGCCCCGACTGAGGAACGTTTTGTACCACAACATCTCTGCCCAGATGTTGTAGTACAAGAGAGGGACCTCTCTCGTTCGCAGCCCGGATGGACCTGGACAAGATAGGAACTGGACTAATAGGCTTCCTCCAAACTATCCTCGTATCCGTCGTCAATGGGTGTGCACATTGTATTTTATAGTGCTCGCATCACCCAAATCTCCTTCCTGGACCGCAACGGACGAACCCGGGTGCTGAGCCATTTAGTGAATGGTCACGACACTGGGCAAGCTTGCGAATGCCAAAGCCATCGATCCTACTAGGGAACTCCAGGCAATTGACGCATCTACATGAGCACTTTTTCCGCGAACTCTTCATTTGACTATGACGACTGAAGCACACTTACTTAGACATCACGGTAACAACACCTTGTTCATGTTACTCTATGAGACCTGTGGAGCCGCAGTCCTACGTAAATTATCCGCTGGAAGTTCCAGGGACACTCATTCCTGTATTTATATAATATGTGAACGTCTCAACTGGAAAGGTCTCGTATCTTTGGCTAGCAGATGGAGTGACCTGGTCGACGTGTATTCCTTGGTCGGCGAAGCAGGAGCACCTGGGACGTTCAATCCTGCATTTATATAATGTGCGAACGTCCCCTGGAAATCTGTGGTCACATAGCCAAGGTGCGGTCGTGTGTGTTGACGAGGATGAGGAAGCCAATATAACAGCCACATCGGACTGTCATGTGATGGAGCATCCCGAGCAGGAGGAGTGGACGTAAGCTCTGACTAAGCGAACAAACATACAACATCGCGGCGCAGATGTTGATGCAAGAGAGAAGGGGCCTCTCTCACTCGCGGTCCAGGTGGACCTGGACGAGCTAGCTACCGGACTGACAGGCTTCCTCCATACTATCCTCGGATCCGTCGTTGCTGGGAGTGCACATCCAATGTTTTATAGTGCTTGCATCACCCAATCTGCTTCCCTGGACCGCGACGGACGAACCCGGGTGCTGAGCCATTCGGTGAATGGTCGCGACACCGGGCGGACTAGCGGGTGATCAATGCCTTCGATCCAACTAGGGAACTCCCGGCAATTGTCGTAATACCTTGAGCACTTCCCACTAGCCCTAATATTGCAACGACGGAGACACACTTGTTGAAGACATCATGGAAACATCACTCTGAATTCTGAAAAAGAAACTGATAATATAGAGTGACCCTATGGAGAGAGACCCGTAATGGACCCCTCACCGCTAACAAAATATAGTGACACACGTCTCCAACATTGTCATATCAATCAACACACACAGAGCAAGAATTAGTGTGAATACATTGACTATAAGAAACACGATGAACCTGAAAAATTAGAGGAAGATATCCTCACATTACAAACTGAACAATATTTTTTCAACATGAAAAAATATACACAGTCATATTACTCGCACTAACCCTTGAAATAAATATACATAATATATTATAATCCCTTATAACATTTCAAAAGAAAATAATTTCGAACAATAAAATTTTTGAAAACATTTTCAGAAGAGCCCAAGTTCCCAATGGGAACAATGAGCCCAAATGGATCCAAAAAAAGCCTAAGTGTGGACAAAAATTTTAAAATCATTTCAAAAAATTAATGTAACACTTACGGACAATATTAATGTATCTTGCTATGAACTGAACTAAGCAGAGGACAAGTAATCACTATAAGAAGTAACCGTTGTCAACATAAACAAAAAGTGTAAACAAACCAGAAACATGACTCCAGGCACTGAGAGCTTTCAAGAAAATGATGTCATTAGCTGGGATGCTGCTAATGGCTGTGCAACTGCGAAAGCAAGTCTGTTCCCGAGGCTTGAGGAGCAGCAGTCTTCTGTTTTTACTACCGCTTGTTGCTCCTAGGACAAAGATCCACAGATAGATCTCTTCTCCGAGCATCCCGTAGATCAATGCCTCAGATTGCTAGCTCTCAGATGGTCTGACTTCAGGGGCGAAGAATGGCTCCGTCTTCGCACAGCTGACTGGATATCTGAAGTCGGATAGCTAGTCTGTGGTCATGTGTGCTTTAATAACATTGCAGAGGAAGCCATGACTGAAGCCGATCCTGGCTGCAGACTAGATGGAGTGTCCTGAGCGGCATACGGACGAATGCTCCATCTCGTGCAAGTTTCTCATAACAACATTCGGCCCCAAATGTTGTTGGGTTAGAGAGGGACCTCTCCCACTCGCAGCCTCATCGACCTTGCCGAGCCTCCCAACAAGAAATCTTCATTTCGGCTTGTGAAACGTAGCGGAGGAAGCCGTGACTGGAACCAACCCAGGCTGCAGACTAGACAGAGCGGCCCGAGCGGTGGGCGGACATATGCTCCGACTCATGCAAGTTTCTCATAACAACATTTGGCCCCAAATGTTGTTAGGTTAGAGAGGGGCCTCTCCCGCTCGCGGTCTATTAGACCACGCTGAGCCCCCCAACAAGAAACTTGCTGACTTCCTCCCTATTTCTGTCATCGCTGGGTGAGCTTATTTATATTTAAGTGCTTGCTCTACCCACATCTACACTTCCTTCGACCGCAACAGACTTACCCGGTGTCACAGCTCCCATGGACGGAGTAACCGCTTCACCGGTCGAGCTATCTGCTTGCACAAGATGAACAACACTAACTAGAGGCCTTATCCCTAGCATATCATGAGCATTGCAGCTAGCTCTATTTGCTCAACAGAGCGCGACGACGGTAGCACACTTGGATGGGTGTCACAATATCATCACCATGTTGATGTTCCTCTGAAATAGAAACTGAAAAAATGAATTAAAACGCAGTGAGAGGCCTGGCCTCAGAACCTCACCGCCAACAACGTACTGTGACACCTGTCTCCATCATTAGTCACCCCAGTGAGCACAAGTATGTCAAGAGTCCGCAGGAGTGCATCGACTAAAGTCTGATATCACTCCTCCAAACTCCACAACAAAATATATAATTAAGATACATGAATAATGGCGATCAAAATTAAATTCAAAATATTTTAGAAAAAATTTGGAAAAAATGCCAAAGTTCGGAACATTATGAGCCCAAGGGCATCCCAATAGAGCCTAAGTGTGGACAAAATCCAAATTTATTGAGCTATACTACCGGAATAATAATCCATGTATCCTACAGTAATTGAATATAAAATACTACCTATATATGAGGATGTTGTCAATGTAAATAACGTCAATGAAAAAAACGGAAACAAGACATAAGGCACACAAAAAGGCCCCAAGTCAGTAACCAATCTAAATGCTACCAGATGCAAAGCTAGATCTTCATTTGAAGAACAAGAAGAATGTTACCAAGGTAACAAATGCCTCCACCCCCCCCTTGTGACCTTCACCTTGCAGATGCGGTGGAAACTATTATATATGACACACCTTCTGAGTGTCCTTAACATTTGTAAAAAGTTTAACAATTGTACTATGATTCGTTTCTGAGTTATGGCTGAGACGCGAATATTGACCGATTTTTAGTGTGATCTTGAAATGTGAGCTTGACCTTGAAGGTACGAACCCGGCTATGGTGTGTGACATATCCTCCCATGGACCTTTATAATTGTGTGAAGTTTGATGACTGTAGCCCTAATAGTTTTGGAGTTATTGGCTCGAACACACACACATGGACACACAGACGGACAGACACACTCAAACTTCAATCACTATATGCCACCCGACTTTAGTCGGGGGGAATAAAAACTGATATATTGGATAGAAGATGCAAGACTAAACGACCTAACACCCTTAAGGTGAGGAGGTAACCATGGGGAAAAACAGAATAAATATTCTGTAATACATTTTAAACTCCCAAGAAATTTAATAAAAAGTTTCAATAAAAAATAGCCAAAAAGCTTAAGAATTTAACAGGAAGGGTTCATGGAAGGATAGGGAAGGAATACTTAACAAACAGTGAAATAATCATCATCAAAAATGCTGATGTCAGGCGTATGTCCCGAAATTGGGAAACATGAAATAATTTTATAATTATTATCAAGTTACAGCCCACCAATTCTTGCATTGATTTGTGTCTGGCATCCTCAAAAAAGGAGATTTTAAAGCACAGAAGTCAGTTCATTGTTGATGACTTTAGGGCCAAACAAAGAATGATGTTGGCGCCAATGCCGGTCACTTCCTGACGGCTGTGCATGTGCAGAGAGTAAAAGTATGGAGGGCCAGATAGGACTTTTAATTTTCGGTTTTGCAAGCAAATTTTGGGGGGTTCAAAATTTGTGTTTGGCCCTTGATAACTTTTGAGTTTGCACCAGCTAGTCTGGGCCATTGGTGTATAGTATAAAAATATTATCTCATATGTGACCGAGACAAATGTTTATTTTTCGCGAGCGAAAATAATCAATTGTCTCGACCACAAGAGAGATAATTTTCCATACAAGTTGACGGAGATAACGATTTTGTCCAGTTTGAATAACACAAACATAGTGGAAATAAGTTTGTGGACACATTTCCAGTCTTGGAAATATTACGCACACGATTTTATCACGCGCCTACCGCATGCCTGATTCTCATTCCTCGCACGCGGATTTTCGCGCACCTTGCTTCTGTCTCACACACAGTCTGTATGCTGTCTTCTCACTCAAGCAATCTCTTGAAAAGCCGGCAGTTTAATCGTTGTCGCCCTTTTAAAAGGGTTAAATTATTATTTTCGAATCCCATAAAAATGATACTCTGGGGAAACAACCTGCACCTGCAGAGTTTAACTTTAGATCACAGACACCGTCACAAGCCGATTTCACACTACACAGTCGCACGTCCACAGTATTACATTGAAATCGACAACTCTATCGTTTGACTGACTGTTGCCGCTGTCACATGGTTTGCTATCAAACGTACTTTGAGAGTCAAGTTTGAGAGCACAGATCAGTACGTTTAAATTTGTTATCAGTATGGCATCTAATATAAAGGGTTCGCGTGTTAAGTCTTCAACTTTTAGAAAATGGAATACGGGTAGAATGATAGAAGGAAAAACAGAACTGATCGATGGCTGTGAATACATTACTAAAATCTGGTGCAAAATTTGCTCTAGACATAGAGACAGACTTGCTGCAGGTCTCCGTGGAAAAGCTGTTACGGACCTTGAATTTTATGTAGAAGGAATATCTTTTGTGAAGAAAGACAGTGCAGACAGACATCTCAGATCCAAAACCCATCTGTTCGCACTTCAGTTGGATAAAGATCAGGTAATACATGTAGATGCAGAAAAGAATGTTGATACTGAACTCGAGAGATACGCAAGTGAGCAGCCTGGAAATGATGGTGCTACTTCCCAGAGCGGCCCAAGTGGTGTAGTGGGTAAAAAAAACTTACACAAATATTAAAACCGCATTAACAGCATCATCAAAAGACGCATACACAAAACTGGTGACTGACGCTTACATTCTGGCTGTCGATGGAACTCCTCTAAGTTTCTTTAGAACCATAGTCAGATCACAAAAGGCAACTGAGACACGACTCATAAAAGGAATAGTGAGCCACAAGTCTGCTCGCCAATTTATCCTTGCCATTGACATGGCAATAAGACAGAAAATTAAAAAGGTAATGATGACAGCAAATGCATTCAGTGTACTCAGTAATGGGTCCCAGGCCAGAAAAACTGGCAGTGAACAGGAATTGATTCTCGCTCGCATGTTGAAAAATGGTCTTCCCTGTTATTACATTGTTGCATTACAGGACATTGACTGTTATGGCAATGCAAATGCCGACAATATCAAAATGGCAATAGATGACGCTTTCATCAAAAACCTTTCTTTTCCAAAAGAAAAGTACATCTCTCTCATGGTGGCGGCGACAAGTGATGGCGCCAATGTCAATATGGGGGTTTATAATGGAGTATTAACACAGCTGGTAAAAGACTCTCGGCCCTGGCTACGAAAAATACATTGTGTCTCTCACAGAGCCGAACTTGGTATTAAAAACAGTGTCACTGCTGAAAAATCATTTGATTCTCTTAGAGAGATCTTGCAAAGCCTGTATAATTTTTTCAAACACAGTGGAAAATTTAAAACGCATTTCAAGTCGACAGCAGAGACACTTGATGTACAGGTGTATAATTTTCCAAAAACAAGTGGAACACGTTTTGTTGGACATCACATGCGAGCGGTTGACCATCAGTTAAAAAATTGCAAATGAAAAAGACTCAACTGTCAATGCAAAATTACAGGGTTTTCGCACCAAACTTGCCGACATCAATTTTCTGTCAACTTGTATTATTTATCGCGAAATTATCCAGTGTCTGGCTCGTCTCTTCAAAAAATTTGAAAGAGAACTTCTGCTCGTTTGTGATGTTAAACCAATGATAGACACTTGTTTGGCAGATCTGGATGATGTGGAGAGGTCACCTTGCGACACAGTCACATTATTACGTAAGGCTGATTATGGAGCTCTGCCCAGGCATAATGCTGGAAAATTAAGTGTACGTATTCCAAAAAAGGTCATACAAGACGCAAATTAAAGGCTCGCGAATATCAGATACTGGACTATGAAGCAGCTGCTCTAAAACATATTTCAGGGAATGAGGGTAACTTGGCTACATTAAAATGGAGAGTCATTGGTGCAGTTACAGATTGTTTGAAAAATCGATTAGCTGTTGAACTGGAGGAGGGGGAAATACATGAACACATGGGACTTGTAACAAACCCTGCCAACTGGGTGTCGACAAAAAAGGAGTTGCGTGCACTGGAACGTATATGCGATAAGATCAAAGACACTCTTTCTGCAGCTACCGTTGAATTTGACTTTTCGCGCATAGAACAGGAATGGAAAGACTTGAAAACACTAGTGAACAGAAACTATCAAGGAGTCAAACCATGTAAAATGTGGGAACAAATTTTTCAGTACAAACGATCTGAGCTGCCAAATGTATGTCTGGTTGTAGAAATTCTCTTGTGCATTGGTGTGTCAAATTGTCAGGTCGAGCGGGGTTTTAGTATTCTCACAACAATGCTGACTGATCGAAGATTACTTATGAACCATGACACAATGGAAGCCTTCCTTTTAATAAAAAGAAACAAGGCGGTGTAGACTGAACAAGAACGCACGGAAATAATCGAATCTGCAGTTGAAATATATGTTTCTGGCGCGGCAAGACGAAAAATCAAACTTGAGGTCACAAGCAGCGTCAACCCCCTGCACTATTTGCCTAGAAAAAGAAAATATATGGAATCTGACTCAAGTGATTCGGAGGCAGAGACCCCCCACTACGTCGAATTAAAGTGAAAGTTCTGAGTCTGACGTTTTGGATGACGCAAGTGATTTCGAGTCTGACACAGGCAGTGATAACTGACTCTCGTAGACTAGTACTGACCTGACCATAGAGATATTCACACAAAATAGCGAAATAAGATGACAATTTAGACACTGCCCGAGTGGGTTTTTCTGTTGAACTTTTTCTTTTCAAAACCAATGCAGAATTCAACTTGATATTCCCGTTAATTTTATAATAAATGGGTTCCGCCTAAAACTTTTACAGTGTTTACTGTTACTGTGTAACTTTCTTACTATGCACTGTAGTGTTTGTTGAAATTCATGGCACAAATTGTGCTGTAAATTTTCACTCTGTTTATGGCACGAATCTCAACAAAGCGACTATTTCCAGGATACTAGTGCAATTCCCGACTGGCTCCCCCACCCTCGCGCACACGCACACGCATATTTTATGACAGAGTTTGAACTTTGAAATTTATTCGTCTTCACAACATGGTTAGGTTGTGAGCGTTTCCCGAGGTTTGCCTAAAAAGTGTTAGCATTTTTTTTCCGCATTAACGCCGTCGCCCCCCCCCCCCCCCCCCCCCCGCCCGGCCCCTCACCCCAGTTATGAGATCTCAGTCCACTCCGATTCAATCGAGTTTTGTTTTAACAGTTTACCACCATTGACCAAGAAAAATCGTGTTTCGCATATAAATACAAAAAAAGTCCCAGAATCATCCAGATTTTTGTAGGCCCGTGTAGTTCTGTTATCAGAATGTAAAGGGTTTAGCTCACCACGTACAGCCAGTCCTTACCTTCTGAGGCTTCAAATAACACAACTGATTAGCCCCAAGTTTTCCACCAAGACAAATTGTGTTTCGCAATAAATTTAATTAAATACAAAGCCGGATCATTTTGAGGCCCATGTGGTTCTGTTATCAGAATGCATTGGGTTAGCTTACCACAGCCAGTCCCTACGTTCAGATGGCAGAAGCCAATAATCGGCCCACGATCAAGAGGTTTGATGCTTTTTGCCACAGGTCGACTCAATTTAGACTCTAACATTTAAATAAAAATCCTGTCTACGCCCCTCCATGCTAGACAAACACGAGCTAATAGCTCGTGTTTGTCTAGCATGGAGGGGCATAGACAGGGTTTTCGTTTGGGGGGCTGGCAATACATGAATTGAGGGGGGGGGGGGGGCACTAAGCGATATGCGGAATGCATATCCGGAGTGTTGAAGGTTTGGGGGAGGTAACAGGAGCAGAGTCCTCCCCTTCTGTTGGTAGGGGTCCGGGGGACCTGCCACGGGAAAATTTTCTCCTCAAGTCGGTTATGACTGTAAACAATTAACATTGTGTCCAAAATGCGATATTGTAGTGAACGGTAACGGTTTTGAAGAGCATATTTCAAATTTTCTAATTCTGTCTTGAACGTATGACAGAATTTGAAATTTTGAAACATGCTGTTTAAAAAGGGTTATTTAGCCGTTCAAAAAACCAAGAGGATTTCCACCCCAGAAACCACCAGAATGCTGCATTTGATCCCTCATTTCCAAAAATGTTCTGGGGGGAGAACCCCAGACCCCCTACAAAAGCTTGTGCCTTCAGCACTCGCGGCGGATGCCATCGGCATCTGCACGATTCCCCCCCCCCCCCCCTTTCAGAATTCCTGTATCTACCACTGCCTCATAACGGCCACGTTTTTAAATGAATTCTATTTGTTGGACTGTTTTCAATACAGAAAACAAAATGCAGGCTATTCGATTTTCATCGTCGACAAAAATGAAACAGCTTTGGCTTGCACACTGAAATGTAATGGAAGGTCCTCTTCCCATACAAAAATTATGAGGGGACTGCTTAAATGAAAGTGTCAATGACACTGTAGCTCAACTTGACAAACTTGAACTTGGTAAGTTATAAATGAAATGGCAAAATTGAAGATCATTGGTACCAATGTCATTTTTTTTGCCAGTGGCAACATTTTTTGACAGAAACCGAAGAAAATCGATAGCTCCCATCTAGAGGCCTCCCCAAACAAGCATGCCAGGTTTCAAAGCAATCCGATCATAAATGTGCCCTGTAGGGTGTACAAAAGGGAAATATTGTGGTCTGACTAGACTAAATTCTAAGAACGTTGGCCATGGCAACATTTTTTGACAGAAATGGAAGAAAATCGATAGCTCCCATCTAGAGGTCACTGTAAATAAGCATACCAGGTTTCAAAGCAATCTAATCATAAATGTGCCCTGTAGGGCGAGCCAAAGGGAAATATTGTGGTCTGACTAAACTAAGTTCTAAGAATGTTGGCTGCGGCAACATTTTTTGATGGAAATTGAAGAAAATCGATAGCTCCCATCTGGAGGTCACCCCAAACAAGCATACCAGGTTTCAAAGCAATCTGATCATAAATGTGCCCTGTAGGGTGTGCCAAAGGGAAATATTGAGTCTTCTGACTAAACTAAGTTCTAAGAACGTTGGCCGCAGCAACATTTTTTGACGGAAATTGAAGAAAATCGATAGCTCCCATCTAGAGGTCTCCCCAAACAAGCATACCAGGTTTCAAAGCAATCAAATCATAAATGTGCCCTGTAGGGTGTGCCAAAAGGAAATATTGTTGTCTGACTAAACTGAGTTCTAAAAACGCTGGCCGCGGCAACATTTTTTGACGGAAATTGAAGAAAATCGATAGCTCCCATCTAGAGGTCACCCCAAACAAGCATGCCAGGTTTCAAAGCAATCCGATCATAAATGTACCCTGTAGGGTGTGCCAAAGGGAAATATTGAGTCTTCTGACTAAACTAAGTTCTAAGAACGTTGGCCGCGGCAACATTTTTTGACAGAAATTGAAGAAAATCGATAGGTCCCATCTAGAGGACTCCCCGAACAAGCATACCAGGTTTCAAAGCAATCTGATCATAAATGTGCCCTGTAAGGTGTGCCAAAGGGAAATATTGAGGTCTGACTAAACTAAGTTCTACAAACGTTGGCCGTGGCAACATTTTTTGCCGGAAATTGAAGAAAATCGATAGCTCCCATCTAGAGGTCACCCTAAATAAGCATACCAGGTTTCAAAGCAATCAAATCATAAATGTGCCCTCTAGGGTGTGCCAAAGGGAAAGATTGTGGTTTGACTAAACTAAGTTCTAAGAACGTTGGCCGCGGCAACATTTTCAGACGGAAATTGAAGAAAATCGATAGCTCCCATCTAGAGATCACCCCAAACAAGCATACCAAGTTTCAAAGTAATCTGATCATAAATGCGACCTGTGAGGTGTGCCAAAGGAAATTGTGGACGTACGTACTAACGTACCAACGTACGTACGTACGCCGACGGACGAGAAGTGATGGCAATAGCTCAGCTTGACTTTGTCAAGTTGAGCTAAAAACATGAAGAATTTCTTTGTTTTTAAACAGCCCCAGCCCCCCTGCTCCAATCCCCATCAATTCATTATTCAGGTGAACCTCCCTCAAGACCCTCATTAAAATTACTGTAAATGTATACCATGATGCAAAATTTTAAATAAACATCCATTAAATAAAATATCACACATGCTTTGAAGACAATTCGTTGATGAAAATAGAATTCATCTTTGTTGTTTCACACAAAATTTTCACAGATTTTCTTATTGGATTGGAATTTCTGTCTGTTACCAGCATGCATGACATAAGTCACATTCTTGAAATTTCTGAGCGAAGTGGCGAAGTCTTAAGTCAGCGGTTACGGTAATGTAAATGGCAATCTTATCTTTATTTTTCACCATTCTCTGTTTGTATCACCGATTCACATGATTAGATTTTTGACTAGACTTGCCTGTTAATAAGTGCTCGGCAAGTTTGAAAAGTTTGAATTTGAATGGCAGTAAACTGTAGCTCAAACAACGTGGAGGCCACAAATAGTATTTTCTTGACTGGTTTGTTTATGGACCAGTCCGTAGAAATTCCCGAAATTAAATTGTAGACCTAATCATCCTAATGTCACCTTTAAACTTAAAGACCTGTCATCCAAGTTTGGTCACTGTCAGTGTCAGTGTGCACGTAACATCGTACCGTACCGTACCGGTAATGCACGGCACTGCATTATTTTAATGCTTCTACATTCAGTTTGCTAAAAATACATTTAGGCGAGCGATTAGCACGCCTAGAATGGTTTCAGGAGAGCGTTTTGTCGCCATCCTCGATTTTTCATATGGCCAATACTGCATTTCTCAGCTCCACAATCAGTGGGACCAAATTCGGGATAATTATTTTGTTTTAAAAATCGCAGAAGACACCAGACAGAGTTACATCCTTTGGGTCATTAAGGAAACGAGTAAACAGTATTTTGCTGACATATCGTCCCCGGAGTTCCTACTGGCACACAGAACACATTGGTACTCAGGGGAGGAATCATTTGCTCTTATTTTATTTTTAAGATTGAATTGTCAGAAATCTGATGGTATTGTGACTATTTTCATGTTTTTTGGTTCGATTTTTATTTCGAGATGAGCAAAAGTGGAAAGCTTTCATTTAAACCATATACCCCCGATGTTTCGCATGTGCTTATACCCTGGATGTTGCATGCCCTCATATACCTTGGATAGTGGGTGCACCCTTTGTTATGTAGACATGTCCAAGATGTTCTGACCAGTCAAAAGACAGAATTTATCGGATATAGGGACAAGGACGGTTACTCTCTAGTTTAGCCATCTGAACAAAGTCGCTGCCTCGCTACATACTATGGAAATCATTATGCTCTGACAGATGAAATTGGATATTCCCTAAGGCTGGACAATTGTTTTTTAAAATAGGCATAACACTGATGAGGGGAATGCGGCCATTTACTGACCACAAAAGCAGGTCTGATTATTTAAGGAGAGCCATTGATCCCGCTCCTTATGGTACTTGCAAAAGTAAATTAAGGGGAGCTATAATTGCTCTCTAAAGCTATAAAAAATGCAAATAGCTCATCTTACCAGTAATTTGGGTTGCATATCAATTTGCCAATTTAAATCATAAAATAGTTCCCTTTGAGCAATTTAAGAGCGGCTGTTGTGGCTCACCTGTGGTTTCTGAATGATCAGACCTGAAAAAGTATATATGTAAGCCTGCTTATAGTATTATATGGGAATAAAAATATTGATCTTACCTGCAGGTTGTCGTAGGAAAGAGTACTGTAAACACTGGGGAAAATGATGAACTTGAATCCTGGTGGTCCTGAATGGAGACCTTCACGTTTTGGACTTTTATCAAGACTTCTCCATATTGTGTCATACTCCAGGCCAACTGAAGAAAAGTAATTATTTATACTGGATTAATTCATTACCTAACACGAAAGGCAGTCGACACTTGTGAACATAATTCTTGAATAACTTTTTTTTTTCATTTTTGCACCAAAAACATAAATTGTGACCCCTCATTGGAACATGCTCAATGAGTTCATTCCAATGCGGGGCCATAAGCTATGTAGAGACGAAAAAAGGAAAAAATTGTGGTAAGCACTGGTCGTTTTTGGCCATAATGTTGGGTAAAGGGTTAACCATTTTATGTCATACTACTACAGTGGAGCTCACTTAATCAGATATCTCTTTACTGAATAACCCTGTTAATTGAATATAACGTCCAAATACAAAACCATTTCCCATACCTCCAGTATAGTTCAAACTAAAAGTCCAGTCACAATTACGCAGAAAATGCTCGTTAGTTAACCCTTTACCCAACATAACGGCCAATACCGGCCAGCGCTATTCACAAAAATCGCCAATTAATTTTAATTATTTTTTTCATTTTTTGTCTCAAAAACATAGGTTATGACCCCTCTTTGGAACGAGCTCGTCGAGCTCGTTCCAAAGCACAGTCATAACCTATGTTTTTGAGACAAAAAATGAAAAGAATTAGTTATTCAAGAATTGTGTTTGCAAGTGTCGTCTGCTTTTCATGTTAGGTAAAGGGTTAACACACTCCTTACTGCAGAAGAATGAAGTAGTCTGAAATACACATGAGAATCTGCGCTGTGCAATGCAAAAAACAATGCACTATTAGCGAGGTCGGTGATGAAGTCACAAATTGAACTGAACAAAGAGAAAGAAAATATTTAGACTACAGTATGTGGAGGGTGAAATACTACTAAACCACTGTGAGATAGATTTTTCACTTAGTAGTTACATGTATTTACAATTTCTGAGGACAAGACACAAGAAGCACTTGTAAACTTTCATCACATGGACCACCGGGATGCATCTGGTGGTCCATGTGATGAAAGTTTGCAAGTGTTCCTTTGCTGTTATGAACAATTCTAAATCCTTTTTGAGTGGAGAATATATGGCACTGAGATTAAGTAGTAATCTACTCCCTTCATTCTGTATATGCAGTCAAATTTTAATATCTATTTAGGCCAAATAAAAAATATAGAACCTTAGTGAGCACGCTCACATACCCCACGTGCCCCGATATTTCAAGCTCTAATCATTTTTTTAAAAATAAACATAGATTCTAGGAATACTGCAGAAAACAGTGTTCTGTAGTTTCAACGGTTTTGAAAGAATTCAAGCAGAGAAAAAGCCCGGAAAACTGTAATTTTGATGAACTTTTCAAAGTCTATGGGGCCATAATTTTGGTAAAAATCAGTGGAGCGGAACAAAACCCAAACTTGTTCTGTAGGCCACCATGTTAGACTAACATATCAAAAATCAGCTCAATATCTGGAAGCGTGTAGGAAAAAAGTCCGGAAAACTGTAATTTTAATTAACTTTTCAAACTTTTCAAAGTTCAAGGGCCGTAATTTCGGTAAAAATCAGTGGAGCGGAACAAAATGCAAACTTGATCTGTAGGCCACCATGTCAGACTAACATACCAAACATCACCTCAATATCTGGAAGCGTGTAGAAAAAAAGTCCGGAAAACTGTAATTTTAATGCATTTTTCAGAGTCCAAGGGTCGTAATTTTGGTAAAAATCGGTGGAGCGGAACAAAATGCAAACTTGATCTGTAGGCCACCATGTTAGATTAACATACCCAAAAACAGCTCAATATCTGGAAGCATGTAGAAAAAAAGTCCGGAAAACTGTAATTATGATGAACTTTTCAAAGTTCAAGGACCGTAATTTCGGTGAAAATCAGTGGAGCGGAACAAAATGCAAACTTGATCTGTAGGCCACCATGTTAGACTAACATACCAAAAATCAGCTCAATATCTGGAAGCGTGTAGAAAAAAAGTCCAGAAAACTGTAATTTTGAATAATTTTTCAGAGTCCAAGGGCCGTAATTTCGGTAAAAATCAGTGGAGCGGAACAAAATACAAACTTGATCTGTAGGCCACCATGTTAGATTCACATACCAAAAATCAACTCAATATCTGGAAGCGTGTAGAAAAAAAGTCTGGAAAACTGTAATTTTGATGAATTTTTCAGAGTACAAGAGATGCAATTTCGGTAAAAATCAGTGGAACGGAAAAAAATACAAACTTGATCTGTAGGCCACCATGTTAGACTCACATACCAAAAATCAGCTCAATATCTGGAAGCGTGTACAAAAAAAGTCTGGAAAACTGTAATTTTGATGAATTTTTCAGAGTTCAAGGGCCGTAATTTCGGTAAAAATCAGTGGAGCGGAAAAAAATGCAAATTTGATCTGTAGGCCACCATGTTAGACTCACATACCAAAAATCAGCTCAATATCTGGAAGCGTGTAGAAAAAAGGTCCGGAAAACAAGTAGGACTCACAGACTGACGGACGGACCAGTCAAAAACATTATACCCCAGCAACTTCGTTGCGTGGGGTATAAAAATGAATTGATTCTCAGGCAATTTTTTTTTCAAATCAGTATTTTTTTAATTTTTTTTTTCCGTGTAAAGGGTTGAGTATACTCAGCAAATCTTATTGCTGTCTTTCCACTTGAAAAAGAGAAAAGGTTGTGTTTTAGTGTAATTATAGTATACCTTTTATAACTAACTGCCGTAACAACAGCTAAAAGGATTTGTATTTTATTGTTGTTTTTAATGGTATAGATCTGTCAAACATGATCCATTAGAATAGGCCCCAGTAACCAATGCTTGAGGTAGGAGTCCTTTAAAATGGAAAACATGGCTCTAAATGATTGGTTAAACTTGAGTTTATATTGATGTTGCGGCCATTATTAGACATTGTTCAGAAATATATGACCTTAAACACCAGCAAATAAATAAATAATTAAATCATGATCCAGTATATCAGAATTTGTCTTGTTACAGTTTATGGGAGAGTGCCTCTGGGCACTCTCCCATAAACTGCAACAAAAAAAAAACAATTTACTGCAAACACAGCTAAATAATTATATGTCAACAAATATGAAAAAATGACCATTTCAAGTTTTCACAAATTCTTTAAAAAACATGACATAAAAAAAAATTTCTAATGAGGAGGTTCAAATCCAACGAGGGAGGGCCTGAAAATCAAAACATTCTTTTTTTTTGCCTTCATCATTAAATGTACATGTATCCCAGAGGAGGTTAGGAAAGATGTTAATAATGGCTATTTACTTGTAATGTTTGTACAGTGCTTTGCATGTGTTGTTTTCTCCAGGAATTGAGTTACGCTAATGCTACAGTTTGACAGACAAGAGTACACTTTCAAAATAGTGCACAATACAGTCACACGACTTCTAGCTTCAACTGTACAAGTTTACCTGTTAATTTTTCACAGGTTATCGAGTAAACACCTTTCAAATGAATACAAAATCTTGTGATATGTTAAGAAACTAAACATCCACCAAATTCACCTTGTTTATAGACCTATTTGGCCTCAGAACATCCATTACAAGCATTTAAAATATTATAAAGTGGAACCCAGTTAATTGAATAGCCACTTTGCCAATGAAAATTATTCAATTAACAGGAGTATTCAATTAACAGGGATTGTGTCACTTTCCTGTATTCTAGAGATAAACTTAGCATTTATTCTAGTATATCTTGTTTGACAGAGCTCTATGAGCTCTGTCAAACAAGATATAATATATTAAATGCCTATATTGGATTTACTGAGGCCAAATAGGTCTATAACCAAAGGATAACTGGGGAGAGTCAGGATAATTCTCAACATGTTACAAGATTTTTTATTCAATTAACAGGAGTTTACTCTATAACCTATATTCAATTAACAGGTCAAATTTGTACTGGAGGAATGGTAAATGGTTTTGTGTTGGGAAATTATATTCAATTAACAGCGATATACAATTAAGAGATATCCAATTCAGTTGGCTCCACTGTATCTTGTTTGACAGAGCTCCAAATGACTTGAATTCTGTAAAGAAGCATAAAATGATTTGAGCCAGAGGTCTATTAGCTGATATTTCACAAATGTTTTGTTTTTTCACAGGACTGCAGGGACCGACCTGGGCATGCGCCAGTGCGTATTTGGTTCTAAAACATCAGGACCTGGCTCTTAAATCTCAGAAATAGGCTTCTCAGTTGGCGCGTAACTTCTCAGATCATATTTTGATATTCTTTCGATGGATAATCGAGAGAGACACTCTTACATGTATTATATATATGATTATCATTTATCATTGTTGTAGAGTGCTTAAGTTAATACTTCAAGTCTTAATTACCAAGCATTAATCTTCACTGTGGTTTCTGATCAAGTCTTGGCTGCCTAAATAGGCAGCCAAGACTTGATCAGAATCCACAGTGAAGATTAATGCTTGCTATAGTGTACTAAATGAAAATGATGAGAGCTATTACATACTTGTAGTGTGTGTTACAAACAGCAGTGTGACTCCGTAAATTGAAATCTGGCGCATGAATTGAAAAAATAGGCTCCGAGGCTAGAGCGTATTTTAAATAGTCCTGATCGGTCCCTGGGACTGGAAAGCTAATTTCAGGATGAAGACTGTGTGGATGTTCTTGTGGTAATTAATCCAAGCATCATGTACAACATTCAGACAGATAACACTTCTACATGACACAACACTCTATTTCTCTCAAAGCAAACAAAACGATTAGTTGTCAAATTTGAGTGGGCCTGGTCATACCACAGGTTCTCGGCACAAGCTGGGAAATCGAAAGAAAAATGATATTTGATACCATTTTTTAATCTATGCTGATGTGCCCCTGTAATGGTATATAAATATTAACAAGGTAAACAACTCGCTTTTCGAAAACGATAGCACTTTGTTTTTCCCCCCTCAAATTTGATTCACACAACGTATCCAACAATACCCAGTATCAATGAAAAGGGGAATAAATAAGCTTTACAGTGGTGTACTGCATGACCATTGGGTGTTCTTGGGTTGTTCATGATAACTGGGAGAAGTCGCCAAAAAGGCCGAAAAACATTTAGTAGGACAAGAAAGTGCACAGTGAAATGAGGTTTACGAGCGACAATTATCCGATTTATTATAAATAATTCGAGGTCCCATTGTATATGGAGGGCAGATTCAAATATTAACCGTATACCTTTATCAATTACTAATCTCAGATCCACATTTATTAATTTCTGGAGTTCAGATAGATAGATTCAAAAATGGTATCAAATATCATTTTTCTTTCGATTTCCAAGCTTGTGCCTAGTACCTGTGGGTCATACAAGAGCAGAACCTGCCTCACACAGACCTTCAGTCTCATGGAGGTTACCTAAAATGAAAGTGTCAATAACACTGTGGCTTAACTTGACTGTGTGTAGTGTTTGATGAAAAGAATAATGTTCAATGTTTATGAAAGGATTATGAAATAAGACAAGAATTGTGATAATTGAGAAAATGTTAATTTCTGTTCCCTGTATGCTATGTCTTCAATAAGAATAATTTGAGGTGTAGACTGTACTAAAGAATTAAGACCGGGTTGATGTTGCCCTAACAGTTAAAGTATGCCAATCAAACTTACCAAGTTACAGTAAAATCATTTCAAAATGAGTCATCCTACCAAGTCCCTTCATAAATATAACTTGTAGACTTTGCTAAAGGAATCTAGATCACAAGCCAGAAAATAAGCAGACTGTCAACTGCAAAATGAGGTCCCCAGCAGGGTAGCATCACTAAATTTACCCTCTGTGAATCTCAATGTGAATCAGGGTTTCAAAACTAAACAGAAAGAGGCACCCAGAGGATAAATTGGCTCAGTGTATGGGATAGCATCATGAAATTCACCCTCTGGGGACCTCATTCTGCAAATGTCAGACTGCTTATTTTCAGGCCTGGTAGGTCACGTGACGGTTCGGTGGTCACAGTTGACCCATCATGACCAAATTAGGAGAGTCTCATCTAGATATCAGGCCAAGTTATCCTACCAAATTACAATGAAATCCCTTCATAATAACAACCTGTAAGCAGTACTAAAGGAATATAGGTCAGGTTATAGGTCAAGTGACCAGGCAGTGGTAATGGCTGACCGATCATGACCAAAATAGAACAGTCTCATCTAGACATCATACCAAGTTATCCTTCCGAGTTACAATGAAATTGATTCATAAATATGAACTGTAGACTGTGCTAAACAAATCTAGGTCACATGCCTGTGCAGATGTCACAGCTGACCGATCACAGCCAAAATAGGACGTTCTCATCTAGACATTATAGAGTCATCCTACCATGTCATAATAAAATCTCTTCATAAATACGACCTGTAGGCTGTGCTAAAGGTTTTTGGGCTTTGGGCCCGGGTAGCCATCATGGTTGACCGATCGTAACCAAAAGGGGGCGCTCCCTTTTAGATATTATACGGAGTCATCCAACCAAGTCACAATGAAATCCCTTCATAAATACGACCTGTAGATTGTGCTAAAGGCTTTTGGGTTTTGGGCTCTCGCAGCCGTCATGGTTGACTGGTCATGACCAAAAGGGGGCAGTCTCATCTAGACATATGAAGGCATCCTACAAGTTGCAATGAAATCCCTTCATAACTATGACGATCTGTAGACTGTGCTAAAGGTTTTCGGATTTTGGGCTCTCGCAGCCATTACGGTTGACCGATCCCAACCAAAAGGGGACGTTCTCATCTAGACATTATACAGAGTCATCCTACCAAGTTACAATGAAATCCCTTCATAAATACGACCTGTAGACTGCGCTAAAGGTTTTCGGGTTTCTGGCTCTCACAGCCATCACCATTGACCGATCTGAACCAAAAGGGGGCGTTCTCATCTAGACATAACCTCGAAACTGCATGTGAAATTTTGTGATGATCGGACAAGAACTATGGGGTGTAGCCTGTGTCGAAGAAAATGTGAACAGACTCACAGACTTACGGACTTCCGCACACATGGTGGCAATAGCTTATCTTGACTTTGTCAAGTTAAGCTAATGAAAAACATGCAAACAAAAAATGGGTCATGCCAAATTGTCATCGGCTGCACAGGTGTTTGCATCTGCCTGATATATAGATGCTCTAATTGGCCAACAGAGCCGCCATACTTCAGGCAGATTCAAATACCTGTGCTGATGATTGGTTGATGCTCAACATCATTTTAAATTGTTGATCTTCATAAGATGGCGCATAGGTACAAAATCAGGAATTGGCCATAATTCATGTTTCTGCCACAAATAGTTATTATGTATGCCGCAATCTTCTGCAGCATGCTGGCCCATGCCAAGATTAGGCTATAATTGCAACTAATTTGCAACTGAATTTCTACAACACAGCTTCATTATTATTCCTAAGGATTTATCTCTATTCATTAAGATATTGCTCACAGGAGCAAGAACTTGGCTATGGTACAACATTTCATATGTTTGTTGTTGGTTGGTGGTTAACGTCACATATTTATGCACCATGGCTAATCGTGACACAACATGGAGATGAAGTCAAGTTTAGTCAATCGTTGATCTACATGTTGCCCATTTTAGAGGACTTTCACCCCAAGCATTGGTGACTGGGTCCTATTTTACTAGTAAAGCGGAACTGGTTTACCACAGTAAACAAGTGCTGCTTACTTCCCGGGGTTCCCATGGGGAAACATTTCATATATCAGCATAGTTGCGATACATATATCTTTAGGTTACCTAACAGGTTACCTGAATCAAATACAGGGGAACAAACAATAGGTTACCAAAGCTCAGACCAGGTGAGCGATAAATGGGTTACGCAAAATTCTGAAAAGAGCAGAACCTGTCTCACAGTCAACCACAGGAAGCAAAGTTTAGCCTTCACCCCAGGTTTACCACAAAGAGTTGAATTCATAAAAACTTAAACCTTTACCCAATGCACTGGCTATCAAAATTTAATATTTTAAATATTTTTTCAAAAAATTTCAACAAAACCATATCATGTGACCACTCATTGGAACGAGCTTGGCATATAAAAATGCCTCACCTGCAAATTGTTGTGAAATAAATTAATGAAAGAACAAAATGATGAACAAAAATCGTGCTGTCTTTTGTGTAGGTCTATCTTAATTTAAATATTTAACTGCATCCTTATTTCATATATTTATAGAAGGTACAATTTTCTCACTGATAGTTGCTAATTACAAGCACTGGATTTCAATAACCTGTCTTGCATTAAAATTCTGCAGAAATCACAACAGACTACCAAGCATACAGTACGTGCCAAGCATTGTGCTATAAATTCCCCACGCGGTGAAATATCCACAGCGGATTTCAGGTGAACCTCTGCGAACTTTGAGTGGAAGGAAACTGACGTTCCCTGCATCTATGAGTGATAAGGATTAACACTGTACATCTACTAAAATTACACACTGGTTTTAAATCTGCAATCACTGATTAGATCTGAGAACTTAACATGGATTTCTGTGAGAAGAAAAGTCTATCGGATGTGAGTAAAATTCCCAATAAATTTCCCCTGGTTTTTGATAACTTTGTCAAGAAGAAAAAAAACGAAATTTTTAAGACAAAAGACCGGCAATCGTTTTATTTTTGCATATCAAACCCGACCATCCGTTGAAATTGCAAAGCGGCCAAAATGCGCAGATATGGTGTTTTCTATTGGGTGCATTTGCTTAATGTTTCGGTTCAAAATTCGCAAGGCCATTTTCATTGGTGACTTTCCTCCGAAGTGTACAAAAATATAATTGCTTTCTTCTTTATCTCCACCAGTCCATCACATGTGAACACCAAAACATTGCCCTTTTAAATTGAATAATGATGAGAAACTGAAGTTGTTTTTCAATCCCAAAGTCGGCTGTGATTCTAGCACCAGCAGTCACGTGGCTGACATTTGTGTCTCAATTTGAACGAAATCATGATTTTTTCAGCCAGCTAAACTGCACAACAAGAATTAAATATCGAGTGATAACCTAAGAAATAGTGTAAGTCTGTGCTATTTCAATAATATCTCTCAATGAAATAATGATATTTAATGATGTATTGTTAGTTAATTAAGTGGCTGAACAAATGTGTGCAAAGGATTACAGGAGCAATAATTCAAACCACTATACACCTGTTTTCAAACCTACCGAATTTACAGTAGGAATGCAATGGAAAATAAGTCTTGTGAACAAAACAAGATACCTACAGTTAAAACTAGAAGTCCTGTCACGAATAGTGCGCTTATCTAGGCTTAATTGCGCGTTGGAATTGCGCGCAATTGCCATCTCAAATGGCATCCAAAGCACGGCAGGTTCTCTTGGTTACTCATAGCAAACACATGCAATGTTTCTGCCAATGGACCTCCGGGTTACCCGGAGGTCCATTGGCTGAAACATTGCTTGTGCACAGGCCATACGTACAAAATTTGATAGCTTTACTTGGGTGTTAACGCGTACATTAACGCGCATATCAACGTGCTATTTGTGCGCATTTCATGACAGGACTTCTAGTTTTAACTGTAAGTTGATTACGGTTATTTTTTATTGTATAATTTCAATAATTAAGCAAATAAGAAATAAATTTAATCTTTCTTTTAACTTTTAACTTGAATTTTTTTTTTAAAAGGTTTACTTCAACATGTATAAAGTTGCCGGAAACGAAAAGGGGGGGGGGGGGTGTTAGGGAGGGGTGGGGGCTATTTTAAGTTTGAAAACAAACGCAGTGTGTATGCAAATGGACTAAAATTGTGAATGCATGTTGCTTAAGAAGAACCATCATTGGGGGATTTAGTGTATTTTAATGCTAACCCTGATTATGTGGAGTTAGTATGTTGAGGAGCTGACAGTTGTTTGCCTTTGCTCAGTGGTTCTCTCTGGGTACTCCGGCTTTCTCCATCCGTAAAACAGTCATGGTAATCATTAGCCATTGTGCAGACATATGTGACCTTTTAGGAAATGAGATACATGTATATGTGCATAAGCCTCAGGCTTGATGTTGAATCCTGTTACTACATTTAACTATACAAAAGTACAATACCTTCTATTGTTCATGTATATTTTATAAATCATTGTTGTTCCATGTAACAACCAACCATTTGTCAATTTTTCAATAAATATTGTTTAAACTAAATTAAATATGTGACCTTAAACACAGGTAAATAAATTGAGTGTTTTTTTTTTTCCTCCTCCCTTGCCACCACGCAAACTGTAGAGAAACAAACCACCTATATACCCTTGGATCCACAAAAGAAGCAGCATCATTTCTTTTGCTACAGATCTCCAATGGCAGTACCACAAATTATGCCAGGGAATCTTCGGTAACATCTTAACTGTTAACAATAATCTTGTCACTACACCTCTCTCTCAAAGCTAGTCGTGGATAGAGTTTTTATACAGTGGAGCCCACTTAATTGGATATCTCTTAATTGTATATCCCTGTTAACTGAATATAATTTTCAAACACAAAACCATTTACCATATCTTCGGTACAAATTTGATCTGTTAATTGCATATGGGTTGTAGAGTAAACTCCTGTTAATTGTATATAAATTTTTGTAATATGTCGAAAAAATTACTGTGACACGCAACAAATTCCCCTTATTTATCAACCTTTTTGGCCTCACTACATCCAATACAGGCATTTATTCTATTATATATTGTTTGACAGAGCTCTATGAGCTCTGTCAAACAAGATATAATAGAACAAATGCTCAGTTTACCTCCAGAATACAGGAAACTGACTAAATCCCTGTTAATTGTATACTCCTGTTAATTGAATAATTTTTACTGGCAAAATGGATATTCAATTAAGAGGATTCTACTGTACCATGATTACCTATTCTACTATATAGGAAAAGCATATGACATAAATTTCAGCTTTATACACCAACCGTGGTGAACACGCCAGCAATGGGATTTCAGTAGTTGAAAGTGGCAATTATTTATTACGTTTTTAAATGAATTTACCCCATAAAACACCAAACAATTAACAAACATGCACTGTCTCATGTTAATGAAGAATCCATAACTCGAAATAGTATGCTATTAAAATGAAAAAGGCCCTTTCTTTTTCTCTTTCATTTCGGTGATAAAATTGACAGTGGAAGTACCGCGCCCACCGGTGCTCATGTAAACAAAAACAAATTCGCACGTATGTAATGGCTGCTGCTCAGTAAAATCGATAAAAAATAATAGCGACTCTTAATAATCTGATGATCATGGTATAAATAAAATATACTCAAAGTAGCTTGGTGTACCAAATGTTCACCACTCATGGTGAAGTGGTGTTAACTGCGCGCCGAAGGCTCGCGGTTAACACCACTTTACCACTCGTAGTGAACATTTGGTACACCAAGCTACTATGGGTATATTCTATATGTCACATGACCTCTCAGTACCTTCCCCACCATGTCCAGTCGGCCCCCACATGAATGTCCCTGACCTAATAAAGATAACTCAATAAAAAGTTTATGTTCAGTTGCATATGTTAACTTACATAGAATAAACTTTGTGTTTTGAATTGTGTTTTCTACTTTTTAGCCTTGCGCCCCAGACCCTCGTTAATATTTGGCATAATCCTATCTTTCCAAACAGTAAGGTCTCCGAGGGTGGGGGAAATACAAGACATAGGCCTACCTTCGAAAGTGGGTTTCCAGGACGAATCCAGATCCACCACATAATAACAATAATTGAATCTCAAATTATCAGATCCAACAAGTTCAAAATACAGTTTTCCATTTTTTCTGATTGCCCTTAACCCCCCCCCCCCCCTCCCATCCCATGCCCTCTACATACACATGCCTATTCACATTCAATCATACTAGTATCTGACTTATACTTGCCCAAAATTAACTATTGACAGACAGATACAACCACCCCCACCACCCTCTGAATCACCACTTCTTGCCTCAAAAATATGAATTTTAACTCTTCACTGGAACAAGCTCATTCCGTTGGCTTTAGCTGTGTTTTGTGGCAAATAAATGAACTGAAGTTTTTCAGTTCCGCAGAAATACATTTTCAAGTGAGTGCCGTCTTTCTTCTATTTATGTAAGACAAGTGTTAACTGTCAAAATAACAGTTAAATATTGATACCAAAAAACATCATATTCAGGGGTGGGGGGCAGTATATAGGATCTGATAAGGTGGGCCTCCTCCCCATTCTGCCATTAGTGGTCAGTAAAATAAAATGATTGGTGTTGACTGAAAGTAATCAATCAAGAACTATGAAAACAATATACAAAACGAGCCATTTCCACCAGTTGTGAAGCTGTTGGTGGTTTATCCGTGATGCAGACATCAGCCAAAATGCAATCTTACGGAATGCACATCAGCTCATCAAAAAGGTGGTTGTTTGGGGTGAGTTGATATTTTGATTATCGCATGCACTTATTGCGTTAAATGGATACAGGATCAGTGATATGACTATTCTTCACGACTATTGTCTGGGGGGGGGGGGGGGGGGGGGGGGGGAACTGAGTAGTCGAAATGTCTTCTTATTCAAAATGTTGCTATGAGCAACACCCTTGTTACGATCAGTCTATGGTGATTTTGTAGGCTGTGATTTGACTTCAAATAAAGTTAGAAATAGTTGTATTCAACAATATTACAGCAAATAAATAATCCTAAACCTCATTCCGCAGTGTTTTCTGTCATTTGAACATAAACCACAAACTAAGATTCATATACAATAAGGGAGTCCAAAACATGGGCTTTTAAATTAAAGCCTTTATTCGTTGATTCTTTAAGTGATAACTGGTAGGGTGGTGAGTCACTGACCGGGCTCAAACCTTTATTCAGTGGTAAATGACACCTTGCGTAACAAAGTGTAAAAAGGAAGGGAATTGCGGTTGCCGTAGGTGGGGGTTAGAACCAAGGACCTCTCGGCTTGCAGCCTGCACCTCTACCTACTGAGCCACAACTCCCCACATGCACCTTAATATAAGGGAGCAAAGATAAGTAAAATAACCCAGGCCCCTAAGGACATTTTATCCCTCTGAAGCTGGACCAGGATCATGAGACGACTTGAATTCATAAAGTAGATACTTGCTTAGTGAATTTGTGTGGTAGACCAATCAAGATTTTCAATGTGCAGCTTTAAGACTGCACGTTAAAAATATTTATCAGTCTTCCCCCAAGTAACAAATATACCCTGCCATGGAATATACCATCAGGAACACAAAGGGTTAAGAATCTATGACAAGAATCAAATGAACATTTCGCGAGAATCAAAGTTGAGTCTCACTGTTTTCCTTGCAAGTATCATTTGCGAGAATCGATTCTGATTCTCGAATAAATTTTAAGCCCTGATTAGCACTCTCCAACTAAATGTTGAATACTGTACCTTCATTTGAAGCCAATTTCTTCAAGGAACTTGCAACCAATGCAATGATGATAATTGCCACGACAACAATAACAACAATAACAGCAATACACTTTGCTCCTCCGGACCCATTTTTTAAGCTTCACAGAGTCAGTCTGAAATTGATGAAAAACACCACTGTACATGTACATGTAGGTATAAAAAGAATTTTTTGGAATGTCTCAGGTTATTTTGAAAGTTGGCAAGTGTCACGAAAATCATTCCATTAGAGTGAGAGAACATGTGGAATCAGCAGCATAAGTGCAATGTTGTGTTTGTGAAAATATGTTCAATAAAAATAGCTGCTCCACCATCAATCATCCATCAGTTAAACAATCAAAGTAAATGGCTTGGAAATAATTAGCAATGCACAACTGACATTATACATGTACATTTCACACTTCGGGTTCTCTGGAAACAGCCAACTGTCCTTTCCTTCAGTTCCAGGTAAACACCATACTCAGGGACATGGCTAGAGGTTTTCGATTCGGGGGTGGGGGGTGGAGGGGGGGTAGAGAATTTCCAGCTGGGGAGGGACCAGAGGGGTGAAACCCCCTCCTGGTCACTCCCCCTAGTTAGAAATTCACTACTGAGAAAAATTTGGAAAATGAAGACATGAAAAGGGTCATAAAATTGATTCTAGTGACTGAAATGCCAAAACACTTATTATTATTTGTTATTATTTGTACATGATGTGATTTTCTTGAAGTGCATTTTGAGGATTTTTTTTTATTAAGATAAGTAAAGGTATTATAGAAATCTCATACAGACTGACATCATGCATACTTATGAAGCAAGATATTGTGTACACTATAGTTGTAAATAGTAACAGTTGGAATTTTTGCCGATTTGAAACCAAGTTGGAATTTTGGGAAGTAAAGGAGACATCACCAAAGAAGCTCTAAAATCCAGATAGATGGAATTTCCAACTACTCATGACTTGCCCTCCCGAATTTCCAACTACAGTTAAAACTAGAAGTCCTGTCATCAATTGCGCGCAAACACCTCGCCATTTAACCCGGAGGTCCATTGGCTGAAACATTGCTTGTGTTTGCTGTGAGTAATGGCAAGACTCTGTGGTAATTTGGGTATTTTCAACAGGAAAATTAAGCGCAATTCCTGTGCGAAATTGTGTTAAGATAAGCGCGCAATTCATGACAGGACTTCTAGTTTTACCTGTACATGTACCAACTTTTCAGAATTCAGTTTCAGAGTTCCCACCTTGTACGTAAGTGTAGTCCCCTGACTCTGGAATGACAACATCGATGATTGCCATGTTAATAAATTGTTACAATGAAAAAGAACCCCTTACCCAACACAAATTATATCAAAATTTGTTACTTTATTTTTTCTCAAATGCTTTCAAGAATTTCAACAAAACCATATCATGTGACCCCCTTTTGGGATGATCTCGACGAGCTCACTCCTATGAGATATCACATGATATGGCTTTGTTGAAACTGTTTTAATTTTTTTTTTTCAACTGTTTACTTTGTAAATTAGGGAGGGTGCATGCAGCCAATTCATTAGGGAAAGGGTGAATGCATCTTTGTTCTTGGATTGACTAGGGCTGCACGATATTCAAACTGAATACCAGTATCAGTATTCAAAAAAAATACCGCGGTGTACTGGCATATCGAAAACTGTTCAGATATATGAACACAAGTACCACAATCGAGACTCGAGGCATCACAGTCGGAACGAATTAGCACACCTTGATGAAGCAGTTCGAAAAACCTTTACCCAACGCAGATGACATCAAAATTTATTACTTTCAAAATTAGTTTATCAGATTTTAACCAAAGATTTAAACAAAACTATATCATGTGATCCCTCATTGGAACGAGCTCAATGAGCTCGTTCCAATGAAGGGTCACATGATATAATTTTGGTGAAACTTTTGAATTTGTGTATTACGAGGGCTCAAGCAGACGATTCCTTGGATAAAGGGATACTATTATTCAATCGGAGCTACAGTTAAATGAAAGTGTCAATGACACTGTAGCTTAACTTGTGTGTTGTGTTTGATGAAAAGGATAATGTTCAATGTTTATGAAAGGATTATGAAATAAGATAAGAATTGTGATAATTGGGAATATGTTCATTTCTGTTCTCTGTATGCTATGTTTATGATAAAAATAATATGATGTGTACACTGTACCAAAGATCTGAGGGGTGGGTTAATATGACCTCACAGTTAATATATGTGGCCCTCACAGTTAACATATATTAACAAAAGTTACCAAATTACAGTGAAATTATTCCAAAATGAGTCATCCTATCAAGTTACATTAAAATCCCTTCATAAATATGCACTGTAGACTGTGCTAAAGGTTTTCGGGCTTTGGGCCCCTGTAGCCGTCAGTTTCCCAATTGCGTCCAAAGGGGACATTCTCATCTAGACATTATATGAAGTCAACCTACCAAGTTACAATGAAATCCCTCCATAAATACGACCTGTAGACTGTGCTAAAGGTTTTTGGGCTTTGGGCTCTGGCAGCTATCATGGTTGAATGATCGCAACCAAAAGGGGACAATCTCATCTGGGCATCATCTGGAGTGATCCTACAAAGTTACAATGAAATCCCTTCATAAATAAGACCTGTAGGCTGTGCTCAAGGTTTTTGGGCTTCGGGCCCCTGAAGCCGTCACAGTTGACCAATCATGACCAAAAGGGGATGTCATCATCTAGGCATTATATGGAGTCAAACTTACGGGGTTACAATGAAGTCCTTCCATAAATATGACTAATAGACTATGCTAAAGGTTTTGGGGTTTTGGGTTCGGGCAGCCATCAAGGCTGAATGATCGCAACCAAAAGGGGACGTTCTCATCTAGACATTATTTAGAGTCATCCTACCAAGGTACAATGAAATCCCTTCATAAATATCACCTGTAGACTGTGCTAAAGATTTTCGGGCTTTGGGCCTCTGTAGCCAACACAGTTGCCTAATGGTGTCCAAAAGGGGCTGTTCTCATCTAGACATTACATGAAGTCAACCTACCAAGTTACAATGAAATCCCTTCATAAATATGATCTGAAGACTGTGCTAAAGGTTTTCGGGCTTTAGGCTTGGGCAGCCATCATAGTTGAATGATCACAACCAAAAGGGAACATTCTCATCTGGACATCATCTGGACTGATCCTATGAAGTTACAATGAAATCCCTTTATAAATATGACCTGTAGACTGTGCTCAAGATTTTTGGGCTTCAGGCACCTGTTGACATCACAGTTGACCAACCACGACCAAAAGGGAATGTCATCATCTAGGCATTATATGGAGTCAACCTAACAAGCTACAATGAAATCCTTCCATAAATACGACCTACACACATGACAAAGGTTTTTGGGCTCGGGCAGCCATCAAGGCTGAATGATCGTGACCAAAAGAGGACCTTCTCATCTGGTCACTATTTGGAGTCATCCTACCAAGCTACAATAAAATCCCTTCATAATTATGACCTGTAGACTGTTCTAAAGGTTTTCGGGCTTTGGGCCCCTGAAGCCATCTCAGTTGCCCAATCGTGTCCAAAAGGGGACGTTCTCATCTAGACATTATATGAAGTCAACCTACCAAGTTACAATGAAATCCCTTCATAAATATGACCTTAGACTGTGCTGAAGGTTTTCGGGCTTCGGGCTCGGGCAGCCATCATGGTTGAATGATCGCAACCAAAGAGGACAATCTCATCTGGGCATCATCTGGAGCGATCCTGCAAAGTTACAATGAAATCCCTTCATAAATATGACCTGTAGACTGTGCTCAAGGTTTTTGGGCTTCGGGCACTTGTAGCCATCACAGGTGACCAATTACGACCAAAAGGGGATGTCATCATCTAGGCATTAAATGGATTCAACCTAATAGGTTACAAAGAAATCCTTCCATAAATATGACCTTTTACCTATGCTAAAGGTTTTTGGGCTCGGGCACCCATCAAGGCTGAATGATCGCGATCAAAAGGGGACGTTCTCATCTAGACATTATTTGGAGTCATCCTACCAAGTTACAATGAAATCCCCTCATAAATATGACCTGTAGACTTTGCTAAAGGTTTTCGGGCTTCGGGCACCTTTAGCTGTCACAGTTGCCCAATCATGTCCAAAAGGGGACGTTCTCATCTAGACATTATATGAAGTTAACCTACCAGGTTACAATGAAATCCCTTCATACATATGACCTGTAGACTGTGCTAAAGGTTTTCGGGCTTTGGGCTCGGGCAGCCATCATAGGTGAATGATCGCACGTTCTCATCTAGACATTATATGAAGTTAACCTACCAAGTTACAATGAAATCCCTTCATAAATATGACCTGTAGACTGTGCTAAAGGTTTTCGGGCTTCGGGCTCGGGCAGCCATCATGGGTGAATGATCGCAACCATAGGGGACAATCTCATCTGAGCATCATCTGGAGTGATCCTAAGAAGTTACAATGAAATCCCTTCATAAATATGACCTGTAGACTGTGTTCAAGGTTTTCGGGCTTCGGGCACTTGTAGCCATCACAACTGACCAATCACGACCGAAAGGGGATGCCATCATCTAGGCATTATATGGAGTCAACCTAACAGGTTACAATGAAATCCTTCCATAAATATGACCTTTTGCCTATGCTAAAGGTTTTTAGGCTCGGGCACCCATCAAGGCTGCATGACCATGATCAAAATGGGATGTTCTCATCTAGACATTATTTGGAGTCATCCTGCCAAGTTACAATGAAATCGCTTCATAAATATGCCCTCTAGACTGTGCTAAAGGTTTTCGGGCTTCGGGCTCCTGTAGCCGTCACAGTTGCCCAATTACGTCCAAAGGGGGACTTTCTCATCTAGACATTGTATGAAGTCAACCCACCAAGTTACAATGAAATTCCTCAATAAATATGAACTGTAGACTGTGCTAAAGGTTTTCGGGTTTTGGGCTCGGGCAGTCGTCACAGTTGGCAGATCATGCCCAAATGGGGAAATTCTCATCTAGACATCATAAGGAGTCATCCTACCAAGTTACAATGAAATCCCTCCACATTAAACATGACCTGCAAACTGTGCTAAAAGTTTTTGGGTTTCGGGCTTGGGCAGCCATCACGGTTGAAAGATCATGCCCAAAAGGGGACGTTCTCATCTAGGCACTATACAGAGGCACCCTACCAAGTTACAATGAAATCCCTTCATAAATACGACCTGTAGACTGTGCTAATGGTTTTCGGGTTTTGGGCTCGGGCAGCCATACCGGTTGCCCGATCGTGACCAAAAGGGGACGTTCTCATCTAGACATGACCCCAAACCTGCATATGAAATTTCGTGACGATCAGACAAGAACTGCGGGGTGTAGCCCGTGCTAAAGGAAAATGTGAACGGACGTCACAGACTCACAGACTAACAGACTTCCGCATGCGTGATGGCAATAGCTTATCTTGACTATGTCAAGTTAAGCTAAAAACTCAAGACATCTTGAAAATTAAATTGAGGGTAAATAAATAATGACGATAAACCGATATTTTTGTAATTACACCGGTATTCAATCGATATTGGTTTGAATACTGGTATATATCGGTTTATCGATATACCGTGCAGCACTAGGATTGACTCAGTCACCCAACTGTGTGTCAACTTTTGTGTCCAAATTTTCCAACAGGCTTGACCACCAGACGGGCCGTAAAATTTGAGAGGAACGAGTTTATCATTCCTCTGATGGTTATCTAAATGAAATGAAAGTGTCATTGACACTGTAGCTTAACTTGAAAGTGTGTTGTGTTTGATGTAAAGGATAATGTTCAGGGTTAATGAAAGGATTATGAAACAAGACAAGAATTGTGATTATTGGGAATATGTTAATTTCTGTTCCCTGTATGCTATGTTTTCAATAAAAATAATCTTTAGACTGTACTAAAGAAGTGTAGACTGTACTAAAGAATTGAGGGGTGAGTTAATGTAGCCCTAACAATTAATGTATGTGGCCCTCAAAGCTAATGTACATCAACGAAAGTTACTGTAGACTATGCTAAAGGTTTTTGGCCTTGGGCCTCTGTAGCTGTCACAGTTGACGAATTGCGACCAAAAAGGGATGTTCTCATCAAGACATTATATGGAGTCATCCTACTAAGTTACAATGAAATCCCTCTATAAATATGACCTGTGGACTGTGCTAAAAGTTTTCAGATTTTGGGCTCGTGCAGTCATCATGGTTGACAGATTGTGACCAAACAGGGAAGTTCTCATCCAGACATCATACTGTGTCATCCCACCAAGTTACAATGAAATCCCTCCATATTAAATATGCTCTGCAGACTACATGTATGCTAAAAGGTTTTGGGTTTCCGGCTTGGGCAGTCATCACGGTTGAAAGATTATGACCAAAAGGAGACGTTCTCATCTAGATATTATACAGAGTCATCCTACCAAGTTACCATGAAATCCCTTCATAAATACACAACCTGCAGACTGTGCTAATGGTTTTCTGGTTTTGGGCTCGGGCAGCCATCACGGTTGACCGATAGCGACCAAAAGGGGACGTTCTCATCTAGACATGACCTCAAACCAGCATATAAAATGTTGTGACGCTCGGACAAGAACTACAGGGTGTAGCCTGTGCTAAAGGAAAATGTGAACAGACTCCCAGACTTCCGCATGCGTGATGGCAATAGCTTATCTTGACTTTGTCAAGTTAAGCTAAAAAGCAAAAAGTTGTGCCTTATCACCTAATATGATAGCATAGCACTGTTTTAAAATGTTCCTGTGGGAAGACCCCTCTCTTCATTGCTCAAGCACTATAAACAGCTGACTACATTTAAGCAGAAGCAAAATTTCACTGGAATTTTCTACAAATCATATAACACAATTACAATTTGAATCGCTAGTGATAGCTGAAAATCGTCCTCCGAGTTCCAATGTGTTCTATGTGCCTGTAGGCACATAGAACACACTGGAACTCAGGGAACAAAATAGCAACACGGGTTCCTCTCGCAAATTTGGTTGGCGATATAAAATGTGTTCTTTTTGTTGATAGTCGTCAAATGAATTGCTGAGTGTCTCTGTAATATTTTTTTTTTATAGACATGACGGCATGGTATAAACAAAGAATGGGTTACACATGTATGAATGGGTTAATCGATATGGCATTTGCGCCATCACAGAAGGATAAAACTCGAGTCTGTGGCCTACAGTTCTATCCTTCCGCACTGGCACTCGTGTCATATCGATTGACCCATTCACACACGTGGTGTCATTCTGTGTATTTATTGTTTGAAAATCACTGATATTTGAAAATAGGGGCATGATCAGTTGCTTTTACTTGATGTTGGTTTCTATAGCTACAATGTACATACACTACTGCGCAAACGACTGTTACATGAATATCCTAGGCCCGAGGTGAGACAAAAGTATTAAACCCACATGACATTACGCGGACAATGAAAGCAGTAATTAAATTGGACAAGACATTTGGAATGAAAGGGATTGACTCCAGGGAATATAATCGCAGCATTAATCCTTTACCCAACGAATAGCCCGCATCTGCCTGCCTAATCTGCAGATTCAGCAGCTGAAAAAATATTATTTTTCGGAAAATTTTAACAAAACCATATCATGTGACCCCTCTTTGGGACGAGCTCTCTGAGCTCGTTCCAATGAGGGCTCACATGATATGGTTTTGTTGAAAGTTTTCGAAAAAAATTAAAAAAGATATTTAAATTAAAAAAATTTGATATCGTCTACGTTGGGTAAAGGGTTAATTGTGAAACAGATTAGACCAAATAAACTGCTGCATGTTGATGTCACAGAATGTCAGAATGATAACCAGTCATCAATAATTTTCTGTATCAAATTTATGTACGTTTGTGTCGGAATGTTGCAATTTGTCACAATTTAAAAAAAAATATTCTGATTAAAAACGTAAATATTTTATGAGTGTTGGTAATGGTAAGGCCAGCGTCATTTCGTCGTGTTGAGATTGTTGAGTTATACATGTATTTTGACCACAAAACTGTGAGAGTCATGTAAAATATGACAATAAGTACATCCTTTTTGCTCAGGTGCCCTAGAAATTAATTACTGCTATAATCTGTTTGAATGACAATCACAGCGATTTTAATATCGTGTCGGACATTGACTCAAGAAACAATCACCAATATTAGTTGGCGACTTCTCTTAGATCTTGAGTGAAGATATCATGGACCTGGGATATTCAAGTAATGGTCACTTGCGCAGTGGTGTATATAGTATGGCCATTGTGGACTGGTCACTTTCCATGGGATGAGCAGTATTCCCGCGGAATCAATAATGTTAGACGGCAATGACTAATTTTAGGAATAATTAATAAAGTATTAACCAGCACTGTTAATCAGCACTAAAGAGTACCGTTCAAAGTTCAAACAGTGTACCTTCGAATAATTTGTGGTTTGGGAAGTTATTGCAGATTGCAGAGAAAATAGAATATTTTGTCTTGTACACTCGAACAACCCACAGGAACAATCAAAACTGCGAAAGTGAGAAAATTGTCAGAAGACTCACTTGTAGTACTAAGGCGTAACTTGTGTAGGAATGAAGGGAGATTTATGTTCGAAAATTCTGGAAAATTCTGGAAACTATAGAAATGAAACATTTGCACAAATGTTCACATGTTTAAATTCTTCTGATGAATCACCAATATTTTGATGTTTCCATTTTATCTCAACACAGAAGTGTACATATTCAAACATCAGTTTAAAATTTGTTTTGTAGGTATATTTGAGATTGTTTGGGGAACGACTATTACATGTTATTGACTAACTGTTGATTAATGCTGGCAATTAATCGAGTACGAAAATTGATAGTTTCAACAGCCCAACACCCATGTTCAACACATGATATGCAATGAATAAAACTTGATCCAGACTAAAATATGCACAAATGTAAATAAATAGTTACGCTGTCCAAGGTACAGTTAAAACTAGAAGTCCTGTCATCAATTGCGCGCAAACACCTCGCCATTTAGCACGTTTATTGGCGCGTTAGGTCATATGGAAAGGCTATCACATTCTCTCTGCAGCCTATGCACAAGCAATGGTTCAGCCAATGGACCTCCGGGTTTAACCCGGAGGTCCATTGGCTGAAACATTGCTTGTGTTTGCTGTAAGTAATGGCAAGACTCTGTGGTAATTTGGGTATTTTCAATAGGAAAATTGCGCGCAATTCCTGTGCGAAATTGTGACAACTTAAGCGTGCAATTCATGACAGGACTTCTAGTTTTAACTGTAGAAACCCTTACAGTTCATTTACATTCTCAGTTTCATGTTCATAGAGTGGCCAAATTCCTTGGTCAATTTATGGGGGAAAATTTTCACAAAATCTGAATCCAGTGGAGTAGCGACAACATTCAGATAAGGCCTAAGAAAATTAAAACTCTGTTTCTCAGGCCCTCCCACATGGAGCTTTTGGCTGCCGCATGCTCTCTTTTTATAACCAATGTAAACTTAAAAAAAAATAAAAATTAAATGGTTTATGTCTGATATTTTACCTAAGTTAAAAACATTGATAAATTTGTCCCTTGAGTGCAAGAAGGCTTAACAATGCTTAAGGGACAAAATACATCACCATGAGACCTAAAACATAAACCAAGAACATGAACTTTCGATGGCAAAGAAATAATTACCGATATAAAAAATAAAATAAAAAATCACTCGCCCGCATGCAATTTTACAAATAATGGCCAGAGAAACAGAAGATCTACTCTGTGTGGCCTAACTAAACTAATTACTAAAGTGTAAAACCACAAGTATCACAGTCACGGAATCAGATATGAACACTGTATAATTCACTGTTAGGCCCACAAAGTAGATCTTCTGTTTCTCAGGCCATTTTTTGCAAAATTGCAAGTGGGCGGACATTTTTTTATTTTATTTTTGTAATTATTTCTTTGCCATCAAAAGTTGATGTTCTTGGGTTTTTTTAGGCCTCATAATCTACAGAATAGGGTGGGTGGTGGTGTATTTTGCCCCTTGAGTGCAAGAAGGCTAAAGAATTGCAAAACCTTGTTGCACTCAAGGGACAAATTTAACAATTTTATTAATTTGGGTAAAATATCAGACATAAACCATTTAATTTTTATTTTTTAAAGTTCTTACTACGGCTCGCGGACGAAAACTAGCTGTTATGGCTATCATTATTTTCTATGGTCAGGAGGGCTAGTGTTTGGAATAAAATTAGGACAGAAATGATTAGAGCTGTAGGTTTTTAAATTTCTTGTTCGGTTTCGGTTTGGGTTTTTCAGGTGGAGTAAAACCTCGGTTTTCGGTTTGTTCACGAGGCCAAGTAAAATTCAATAAAACTCATTCTTATGTCCGGAGTCATAACTGAATGGTAGTGAAATTGAGTGAAACTCAATGAATGCCCGAAATAAGCTATAATACATGAAGAATCAGGAAGGCCAATATAATAATTACCTAAATATACAGAACTTTTATTGTGTTTGGCCATTTTGCGAGGTCTGACACCTGCAGGCAACTTGAGGAAAGCTGCAAACACAACTAAACTGAAATGTTGGAAATTCACAGAATGTAGCCTTCCCAGAGTAGTGAGAGTACCCAGACACTGCCATTGGCAGTGTCTGGGTACTCTCACTACTCTGGGATGGCTACATTCTGTGAATTTCTGCAGCAAGAGAGTATTTAATAAAAAACGAAAAACCTTAGATTACGGGATGTCGACGGTTTCGGTTTTTTAAAAAAACTTAAAACCTCGGTTCAGTTTCGGTTAACCTACAGCTCTAGAAATGATGCTTGTTAGAATCTCTAAAAAAATGCTAAACATTAAATTTGAGTAATGTTATAACCTTCATTTTTTTAAACATGAATACTGTAAAATGTATTAACAAATAACAGCTGTTATTTTTCTTCATAACGTTCTCGTTTTTAATAGAACTTAATTGCTTTTAGGAGATGATTTGAGTAACCAGACAAAAACCTTTACCAGATGAGTAACAGACAACTCGGACCAAGACGAGTCGGATCTGTTTTGAAGACAACTTGGACCACTTTTGACGACAACTCGAACCACTTTTGAAGACAACTTGGACCAGTTTGAAGCCAACTCGGACTGGTCAATGTTTTAGACAACTCAAGACCTATTTTGAAAACAACTCGGTCCAACATCAAAGAGGTTATAGTATGATATTTCTTCAGTTATTTCTGCATGCTTTTGAAAACAGCTTGAGTTTTGTGAGTAACATTTGGAAACTGATTGCAGTCAGTGAAGATTGCCTCGCTACTCATTGAGAACTTTAGGATTGAGTCTCTGAGAACTGCCTTGCAACTCTGCATGTGGGGTACGAAGAAACCCACCACTCGCACTATCAATAGCAACAAACACAATATACAATATCGGATTTCTATCTCTCTCTAATAAAGATATGGAGGAGTGGAATCAATGAGGATTGCCTCGCTACGCATTAAGAACTTTAGGACTGAGTCTGTGAGGACAGCCTCGCAACTCTGTGTGTGGGGAGTTGGCTACACAGAAACCCATGCCTCGCCCTATCAATAGCAACAATTACTCAACAGTCACAATATACAATAGCAGGTTTTTATCTCTCACTATATACAGTAGAACCTGTCTTGAGAGACTGCCCTTTAGGCCACACAAAAGTGGTCTCTCAAGACAGGTGGTCTCTAATAACAGGTTTCAAGTTTTCTCAAGTCAGCGAATAACCAACCACAAAATTCAGAAATGGAGAAGAATAGATTTTTGTAATTTCTTTATAGTTGTTCTTTTTTATGAAGTTTTTGTAACAAATTGAAATGGACTGTTATAAAAATTATAAAAATAAATTAGTGTTGAAAATCTTCATTGAAGATTTTCAACACTAATTTATTTTTATAATTTTTATAACAGTCCATTCAATTTGTTACAAAAAGATTTTCAACACAAATTTATTTTTATTCCTATCTGTCACATTTCAGGTATGTACATGTATGAAATTGTTTATTCAGCAATAATCCTAATCTTTTCACAGGGGTCTTATAAGAACATATCAATCTTTAATGAGTTAGCAATTGAAACCCAATTAAGAGCTTTCAATACTTTTAATTATGTTAGTATAAACACAATGTATTTTCCAATTCCAGAACAGGTAAAAAGCTTTTGTTATGGTTTCAGTCTTCAAAGGGGCGGTCTCTCAAGACACAGGTCCATTGTAGCAAAAAAATACAAGTTGGTACCAGGTCACAGTGGTCTCTCAAGACAGGTTTTACTGTACAACTTTTCTAACTGAACTCTCAAATTTACTTGAACCAGGCAAAGCACAGAAGGGATTGGAACAAGCTGTTTGTTAACATACACAGGAAACCCAACACCAAGCAAGGATTGAAACAAGCTTGCCTGGCTGTAACCAGTGTACAATTTAAATAAATAAACATATGAATAAAGATATACATCACCCCGACATCTGTTCCCCATGAAGGCAGACCAGATGGCCAATAGGCTTGTCATTTTGAGGCGACTGCAGTCGCCCGTCTGAGTTCAATATTCCGCGGGCGGTAAATATCCGTCTAACCCCGATTTCTGCAGCCCATTAATTCAGTCAAAGGCACCTCAAAATCGGTTGTCTCAAATGGCAATTTTCGCAGATTGAAGTAGGTAACAACGCGCAATTTGTTAAGTTTGTAGTGTGTCATCTGCACAGTCACCCAGAGACAGAAAGTAACTTTCCAAATACGAGCGAGAGGTCTGCCAATTCCAAAGTTGTAATTAGTTATTAAATTGTACAACTCTTGTGTCGCACACGATTATGGAACGTATCATCCCCAAGCCAGTTTGACCCCTGACGATTCGCCTGGGACGTTTCATCGCAAAATCAAAACCGGAACGATTCGTCCCCCAAATCCGATTTATTCGCCCAAAGTTATCGGCTTCTGGCAGTGAGCACAGTGCACTGGCTTGTACTGTCATCACGTAATGTATAGATACGGACTTGATTATTTGGATAAAAGATAACTATAACACCAGGCCTTTAAAAAAACGAACTAGTGTTTAGCTCATGTACCGTTCGAGCAAATGTCCTGTGGCTTAACTTTTATTCCACTCATGCAAGTTCTTTTCTGTAATGTGAAACATCAACTGAAAAAGTGAACTGGGTTCAGCAAAAAAAAACATGGGTTAAGCCAATTTTTTTGGCTTACCCAAATTTTAGGTTAAGCAAATTTTTAATTTTTAAAGGCCTGTAACACTCACTGTTAGTGGGTAACCTGGTATCTTGCATCCAAATATTCAAGTCTGCATCTATACATTACGTGATGACGTACATCATAATTATACAAACCATGTACCTTAAAATGAAATTAGTTATCTACCCAGCAGGCAGAAACAAAATGGCCCCTGCAAGCCATAAATGGCCCTCCTGGGGTCGTTTTAGGCAAACTCAAAATGGCCCTCCTGGAGTGAGTTGAGGCGAACCATAATGGCCCTCCTGCAATTTTCAAAATGACTAGCACGGGCTAAGGCTCCCTTTTTTATAACCATTATGGATAACATGCTGGGGCTGCTCTCAACCAGCGACTGTTTGGGTTTCTTTTTCTCTTTTCTAAAACAACAATCAAACTGGAGTTTCAGTATTACCATAAACATGCCGACATTTCTAAGTAAAACACTGAGTAGAATTCTTGTAGTTATGCACAATTCCTAGTCACCTTCCAGTTCGAGGTTCTCGGGGGTCTGACCCCAGTAGCCTATTGCCAGTTTGCACTCTCAAACCAAATAAGTTTATTAGCTCTTCGCTTCTGACTCTCAAGGATTCATAAGTAAATAAGGTTATTAGGGTCACAGGGGACTTCAAATCCCACATCTTTCCTGTAGAGCTGTAGGTTTTTAAATTTCTTGTTCGGTTTCGGTTTTGGTTTTTCAGGTGGAGTAAAACCTCGGTTCGGTTCGGTTTTCGGTTTGTTCATGAGGCCAAATAAAATTCAATGAAACTCATTCTTATGTCTGGAATCATAACTGAATGGCAGTGAAATTGAATGAAACTCAATGAATGCCCGAAATAAGCTTTAATACAGGGCTTGCCTTGAGTCGGGGCTGATCAGCCCAGGCACCAAGATCAGCCCCGAGGAGCACTTGCTGGGGGCTTTTTTTCAAGCCCCGCCATTTTCCACAAACAAGCACTAACAATAATGGACAAAATGGAAAATCAGCCCCAAAAAGGCCCCAACCTCAATATGTGGGGCACTTTTTTTAGGACCCGACCATTTTACTCAAGGCAAGCCCTGTAATACATGTACATGAAGAATCAGGAAGGCCAATATAATAATTACCTAAATATACAGAACTTTTATTGTGCTTGGCCATTTTTCGAGGTCTGACACCTACACGCAACTTGAGGAAAGCTGCAAACACAACTAAGCTGAAATGTCGGAAATCCACAAAATGTAGCCTTCCTAGAGTAGTGAGAGTACCCAGACACTGCCATTGGCAGTGTCTGGGTACTCTCACTACTCTTGGATGGCTACGACATTCTGTGAATTTCTGCAGCAAGAGAGTATTTTAATAAATAAATACTTAGATGTGAGTCTTCCATTGAAGACATGTGTCGCCTGCACTATATTTTAATATTTCAGACAGAATTCTAAGTGGAAAAGGGGCATAACTCTGGAAAAAATACAGCGGATGAAAAAATAAAATAGGAGGTGCACAATGCCATTATGTGATAAAGAATCACTGAAAGTTTCATCAAAATCCATTCATAGGTTAAAGAGGAGTGGCGGATAAGAGAAAGTGTGACGCGGACGACGCAAGACGACAAAAGTAATCCCTATATGTCGCTCCCCACTTCGTGGGGCAGGCGACACAAAAAATGAAAAACCTTAGATTACGGGTTGTCGACGGTTTCGGTTTTTAAAAAAAACCTCGGTTCGGTTTCGGTTAACCTACAGCTCTACTTTCCTGGGCATCTTTGGAAATGCTGATACTTTTCATTCATCTTCATTCTTCATCATTTCAATCATGGCTGATGCATGCATCGAGTGCAAGTTCGCCCCCGACAAGACTGATTTGGTGTTTTTGTTTATATGCCCAACATACATGCATGCACCCTCTTTATAAACAAATAATATGTTATTAAGACACAAAAATACATTTTGTGCATTTTGGCATTTTAACAGTATTTTATGATCTTTATTTACTTACTCCCAGAGTTGTCTTAAACACTGGTCCTAGTTGTCTTCAACATTAGTCAGAGCTGTATAAAGGGGATGTCAACTGTAAATTTGGTCAAATTTCCGGTAATTTTATCCAAAGTCTAGAGAAGGTCAGAAAGGAATAACCCCAGTACATTATATATCAATTTGTTTGGAATGAAACATAGATTTTGTGGAAACTAATATTTGCCATGGAACCATTACCATGTGGCAGAAAGCACTGCCTGAAAATCTGCTATGGCATAAGTAACCAACCAGATTTTATAAAATAAAATACTTTAAATTTGTTGAATAGTTAAATTCTGCAATGCTTCTAGTACGGACTTGGAGAAATCTTTTTATCATTCTTGCAAGCAATGTGGCTTTTGTGAGTCTGCTGTGACCATAACCCCCCCCCCCCCCCCCCTCCCCACAATCCTGTGCCATTTTGCGTGAGATTGTAGTACCGAATTGGTAAAATACGATGAGATTGATACAGCAAAAAAGGGGTAAACTTCCAAACTTCCTCATTTAGTATTATACATGTCCATTTCTTGGGTTAAATGAGCAATGACAGCTGCCAAGAGTGTCATTTGAATGTTCAAGTGTGGCCAAAACAACAAAAAATGACCTGTCCTGCATGCAGAATACTTTCACCAATCGGCTACACTTAGTTAGAAATCCTGGCTTTGCAGGCTTCCAATTCATTTATGTACATGATTTGGTATGCTTCATTTGTTTTGGAACTATCAGCCTTCCGTAGCTGCTGTTTGGCGAGGCTTGACTGTTGTTTTCTCGTGAGATTTAAGAACATTAATAACTCATCTGCTTACCAATACTACAATGTAATTTAATAGGCGGAGGGTTACCGGCCTGAACAATATCAGAATTGTGTGGGTTATTAAATTCATCTATCTAAACACATGACATGTTGTAGTCTCATTTTGGTAATTTGTGTGAATTTTTGTTCACCTTGCGGATTTTTTATATTTCTATCCACAGAGTGTCAACGCACATAGATTTTCGCAATCTTCAGTTGCTAATAGCGCTCAAACTTGAAGTTGATCCGACTTAAACACAATGCGTTTGTACGAGGGAGATATTTAAATTTACAATGGTACGACATGTTGCTATATTTAGTGAATAATAATTTCTGATAATTCTCCTTGACACTGGACTTCTTTTTTCGTAACAGACTTCATCAAACCTTCTTTACGTCACTAATCAGGGCTTATATTTCGACGAGAATCCGAGAATCGATTCGCACAATAAAAACGGCGAGAATCCATGTAGATTATTGCTGCACCTCTGCTAGGACTAGCATGAAAAAAATTAAGTCAATTTAACCCTTTAACTAACACAGCGGCAACAATTTAACCAATAGAAGGCTAACATGACCTGAAATATCCTGACACTTTATCAATAAAATCTTACAAATATGGCTGTCATTGGAACCGGCTCATTGAGTCGGTTCCAACGACAGCCATATTTGTAAGATTTTATTGGTAAATATTGTTTGTTTAATTATTTTATCATTTATTTATAATTTATTGTTTAAAAATTATCAAATTTAGTTTTAATGAAAGTGTCAATGACACTGTAGCTCAACTTGTCAAGACATGTACATGTATAGTATGTGACAAAGCAATGACAGACATCTAGGTAATGACTTGATAACAAAGGTACATATAAAGTATTGTAACGGTCTGTACATAAATAATGACCGTTGCCTGTAACAAATGTATAGGTAAAGTATTGTAAAGGTGGGTGACAGTCAGATGCTAAACTAGCAAAGAAATCTTTGAGTCCCAGAGTGGGTCTGACTGAACCCCAAAATATTTGTTCTCATAGCACAGTGATAACAAAGGCACCCCAAAACACACTCATTCCTGTCCCAAGGTGAAAACAAATGTACCCAAGAAGTTTCGTGAAGATCACTTCATAAATACGAGCTGTATAAAAGTTGTGACAAAAAACTGATTGGACCTAATTTCGGTACAAAATGGCCACTGGCAGCCATCTTGAATTCTGGACCACACTCAGAAACACTCGTCTCGTCCCAAGGTGATAACAAAGGTACCCAAGAAGTTTTGTGAAGATCGGTTCATAAATACAGCCTCTAGCCCGAGCCGTATTGACGTGCACTTACAGTGTATACATGTAAGTTGCACTAAATAAATCAAAATTCATCTAATTTGCATAATTTCTGCACGAGGAAAAAACCTGTACTGTATGTGATGTATTCCATTTTACTAAACATTCATACAAAAATTTATTCAAATCACAACTTTCATACAGAGGTTCTGTACAAAAGACTGATTGCACTAATTTTGGTACAAAATGGCTGCTGGTGGCCATCTTGAATTTCGGACCACATCCAAAAACACCCGTTCTCATCCCACGGTGATAACAAAGGTACCCAAGAAGTTTCGTAAAGATCGGTTCATAAATAAGGCCTCTAGCCTGAGCTGTATAGAAGTTGTGTACAAAAAACTGATTAGACATAACTTTGGTACAAAATGGCTACTGGCAGCCATCTTGAATTTTGGGACTGCACTCAGAAACACTCGTTCTCGTCCCAAGGTGATAACAGAGGTACCCAAGAAGTATCGTGAAGATCGGTTGATAAATACAGCCTCTAGCCCGAGCCGTATTGACATGTGTACTTACTGTGTGTTAAGTAGCACTGAAAAAATCAAAGTTCATCTAATTTGCATAATTTCTGCACAAGAAAAAAACCTGTATTATATGTGATGTATCCCATGGTACTAAACATTCACACAAAATTTTTTTCAAATCAGCGCTTTCATATGGAAGTTCTGTGCAAAAATCTGATTGCACCTAATTTTGTACAAAATGGCTGCCATCGGCCATCTTGAATTTCGGACCGCACCCCAAAACACTCGTTCTCGTCCCACGGTGATATCAAAGATACCCAAGAAGTTTCGTGAAGATGGGTTTATAAATACGGCCTCTAGCCCGAGCCGTATTGAATTGTTGACGGACAAATGGACAGACGGACGACTGGCCATGGCATAAGCTCAAATTTGGATTCGCCAAAGTTGAGCTAAAAATTAAAAAGGTGTGTTGGGTAAAAGGTTAACATGTGTTATCAGTATACAACAGTGGTTCAAACATGGTGGCCTCATGGAATCCTGGGACACTCATAGTAGGTATGGATTCTCGCAACCATTTTCAAAAGAATCCAAATGGATTCTCACAAATTTAGACGAAATACATAATGTATAAGCCCTGCTAATATAGTTTGGCGACAGTAAAATTATTTTTCCGTAAATACACAATTGTGAGGACTGTAATGTATATGTTGATGTGAATATATTTTTGTTTTCAAATATAATTTTCAACTTTTATGTTTTGATAATCGTCAGCAAACAAATAATAGTAGTTCGAATCGGCGGCGTATTAATCCCTTGCTGACACTTGCGTCACATTGTACAGTTCCTGATCTCAACAGCGCTACTATGGACTGTATCTCGTAATTATCACATTGTCAGTTGAATATTTTCCTATGAATGTGTCGTGAGTTGTACAATTACGTAGCCTGCCAGATTCAAAAACAGCACTGAAAATGTTTGAAGATTTCAGATCGTGGGAAATCAAATCATTTCTCAACTTTGCCCAAAATCCACGTGATCACAACAAACGTGTCGTCTGAACAGAATCAAGCATTTGTGGTCATCCATCTTTCCCTGAGAGTTCTCACCATGTTGATGAAATGATAAATATGCTTTCTCCGAGTATGGAGTGTGGAGTCTTTTATTTACAACTCTTACATTCAAATTACTGATCTATTCCTTGTTAATCCTGATGGTTACTTACATGTATGCGCCTGGCAATTTCTTTGTCATCAAAAGCATAAAAATATTAAAAGAATTTCAAAAAGAGGATGAATTTGGGTTTTGTATACTTTTGTCATTATTTCGGTATATAATATGTCGTTATTCGCCGCTTTAATTCGTATTTAGGGCATTGTGAAATTTTCAAAAAAATGCCCAAAGTTTCATGTACATTGGACGACCCCTTAAACAGGTCCGAGTTGTCTTAAACATTGGTCTGAGTTCGTCTTCAAAACAGGTCAGAGTTGTCTTCAAAAGTGGTTGTGGTTCGACTGGTCTTTGGTCAAAGTTGTTCTACCTTCATACCTTCATCTTTATTCAGTTAAAACTAGAAGTCCTGTCATCAATTGCGCGCAAACACCTTGCCATTTAGCACATTTATCTGCGCATTAGGTCATATGGAAAGACTATCACATTCTCTACGCAACCTATGTACAAGCAATGGTTCAGCCAATGGACCTCCGGGTTTAACCTGGAGGTCCACTGGCTGAAACATTGCTTGTGTTTGCTGTGAGTAATGGCAAGACTCTGTGGTAATTTGGGTATTTTCAATAGGAAACTTGCGTGCAATTCCTGTGTGAAATTATGTCAAGATACAGTAAGCGTGCAATTCATGACAGGACTTCCAGTTTTTAGTGTAGTTGCTACGTCGTTTGACATTTGTGCAACCGCTGTGCCAGTTGGGAGGGCACTTTTGCCTATATATCCCTACTCCTTATATCTTTTATAAATGTTTCTACTGGGTGTTGGGAGAATTTGGAGTTCAAAATAATCTGATTATTCAAAGAATTCCACTCTCGTATTGTGGAGGGAAAAAAACTATATTTGTCAACATTTGTTCTACCAAAAAGCTGGATATATATATTTATCCGTGCTGGAACTTCTAGTATCTTGCTCCATGCACTGTAGATCTGAAGTTGGAATTGCAACTTGACCATGAATACTCTTGTATAACAAAATTAATTTATTCTTTTTCCTTCTCTGTAAAAGTGGTTTCCATTTTAACTTATTTAAAATAGTAGTCATGGAGCCTACTTCATAATTATAATCGCATAAGACAAATCTAGAGGCTCTACGTTGGACCTTTTCAATTTCCTCCTGTAGGTTAATATTATACGGATCCCATACAGGGCTAGCATACTCCAAGATAGGTCAAACTAAACCCTTATATGCCGTTTCTTTGACATCTACATTACATCTGACCCCTTACCGGAGAAACAACTGAACTCAAAAGTTAATAAATCTATCGAAAAATAAGAAAATGTTCATTTCATAGATATATCCACAGGAGGATAGTTTGGGTTCTCTTAGCCGCCGGTTGGGGTCCAAATGTTGCCGTCGGTTTGGGTCAAATCGCATCGGTCGGTTTTTATGAGGCACAGCGCACCTGCTCAGATAATAGTGCAATTTGTCCTCCAATTTCCAAATAGAATGAATCCACTCTACAGCAAAGTATCACACGAATCTTGATCACTGCGTGGAATGTAGCTGGCTATTAACTCGAACTGGTATCTATTCTACAGACTACTAGACCTACCTACAAGAATAATCGTAACCTGAATAACCTCGAGTCAATAATTACAAACGAAAAACGAAAGCCGTAACGCATCGCAACGCGGAAAAAAAGTCGATACTCAAAACGCCTATCCACAACTGGGCACAAGATGTTTTAATCTGCCAAATGCAAAATTTAAACGAAAATGAACAAACCAAAGAAGAATGACTTCTCACTCAAGTGCTTTCGATATTTTGCCAAAATCGCCAACAACAAATATACACTGCGCCCGACACGCCTTTCAACCAATTATATTTCCAGTGACCCGTTTTGTGTTGTCATCGGAAAGAATAGCAACAAGTATGTATCCAATCAACCAAGCGAGAGAAGCAAAAATTAAAAATAGCAACGACCTTCACAATCATAAAAGTGCAGATCAAGTGGTTTTTGCTCCCAAACAACTCAAGCCATGACAAACGGCCCTGGAAGTGAGTTGCTTCAATTTTGGACTTCTGTTTGCATTATAAATTTACATGGCGACCCAAATGGTTTCTGGACGTTTTGATGCCAAGACGTTTCGTACCCAATTGGGCGTTTTGTACCCAAATCGATGGGTTTCTAGACAATCACACCCACGGAACTCGTACAAGTCAAGTCGTAGCCAAAATTGGACGACTCGTACCCTTTTTTTGTCTGGACAAGTCGTACCCACGATTGGACAAATCGCACCCACAACGGGTCAACTCGTACCTGATATTATTTACTTACAAGGGGATAGTAACACAAAAAAATAACAGACTGATCAATGTTTTCATTATTTTTTTTTTAAAATCACTATTATGGTAAAATTGGTTATAACCATATGAACTACTGATTCAATAATAGCAATGACACTACATTCCACAATGGGATTAACATTGGACGTCTTGTCACTTTGAAGCTACATTACTGAATGACAACAAAGGGAGATTGTCCGCCAGTGAGCATATCAAGGGAGATAATATGTTACAACTGTACATTAACCCAATAGATGCCTATGTACAAACTACAGGAAGACCACCAGCACAACACTCCTTCCCTGCCTGTTTAGAGGAATTACAGACACATCGAACCAAAGACAACTCGGACCAAGACAACTCGGACTACTTTTGAAGACAACAACTCGGACCAACTTTGAAGACAACTCGGACCAACTTCAAAGACAACTCGGACCACTTTTCAAGAAGTCGACCCAAGTTTCAAGACAAATCGGCCCAACTTTCTAGGCAACTTGGACTGACTCGGTGAATAATTCGGACCTGAATAGTGCACAAACGAAGATTCGGGGTTGGTGGGGAAAGTCACAGAACAACCAATCACGGTTTAAACGATTTATTAAAAATTGAGGCATGACAGTCAAAGACATGAATAAATGAATGAATAAAAGTTTTCACACAAAAAAACAATGTTCAGCACATACGTGATTCGCTCGTTCCAATGAGGGATCATAATCTATGTTTTGGAAACCAAAAAAAAAAAATGAAAAAAAGATTGAATAGCAATTTTCGTGTATGAAGGTAAAAGTTAACTTATCCTCTTACAGTTATGAGATATTTCTTTCAAACCCTGTTGACACTTCCTTTGTGAAATTACAATTAATAACAAAAACCTTTGAGTAAATGGATAAACCCGAGACAACGAGCAATAAAAAAACCAGTTAACAAATGACACGCTAATTGTTTAACAATTAGTAAAACAAACATTGTATTGTGAAGGTTACCTAACGCTAGTAGCAAACGACACTCGTAAAAAATCTCGTGTAACTATAAATTTTCATTTTTTTCTTGCAATACATAGGTTATGATCCGTCATTAGAACCGGCACGACGCGCCCGTTCCAATGAGGGGTCATAACCTATGTCTTGGAAGAAAAAAACAACACTATAAAAAGATTGAATATCAATTTTCGTGAATAACGCAGATCGGTTTTTTCCGTTACATTAGGTAAAGGTTTAATAACCATACAGTTTAATACCCCCACACTTTTTCAACAGTTGGTGGGCACTGATTTCCCCAACAGTGTACCTATTCCATACATCGAAAAGTTTACCTTGTACACAGCGAACATTTTTTTTTCTTTTTATTCTTTTCAACTTAACTTCCGAGGCCATTTTTAACTGAGTGGGAAGCTGCTTAGCTTCAGCATACAATAAAGTTAATAACAAATAAAAATGTAGATTTCCCTTTTTGGTTTTCTGATTTAGCCCAACATGCCACCCTTCACAGTCATTACTGGTACGTATGGTGCGACCAAAAACACTCCAAGATTCCACTGGCCACACAGAATGAATGAATGAATGAATGAATGAATGAATGAATGAATGAATGATCATCTTTGCTTTTACCCGACAGGATAACGAATGAATGAAAGAACGCATCTTTACTTCATCAGCCATGATTGAATGATTAAAATTCTTGAAACGAACATAATATATAAAAAAAACTAGTGCCTAAAACAACATGTCGGTAATCTGTGAAATCACATTTAATTATTTTCTACGTCATTCTTTTCTTCACAGTTGGTCCAACCTGTCTTATAGTCGTTACAACTTGTCTTGAAAGTTGGTCCGAGTTGTCTTGAAAAGTGGTCCGAGTTGTCTTGAAAGTTGGTCCGACTTGTCTTCAAAGTTGGTCCGAGTTGTCTTTAAAGTTGGTCCGAGTTGTCTTCAAAGTTGGTCCGAGTTGTCTTCAAAGTTGGTCCGAGTTGTCTTCAAAGTTGGTCCGAGTTGTCTTGGTCCGAGTTGTCTTTGGTCCGAGTTGTCCTGATCCCGTTTGGAGCTATTTACATTTATAATTGAACAGATGGGGGTCTTGATGTCCAAACGGATGGACATACAAATTATCTACAAACAATAGATTATTTACAAGAAGTCAGTGTCGCACTGGTAAGCTATTGACAAAACTGTTGGGAAATGACAACAATCGCCCCTTAACACGTTTAGAAACAAATTGTGTAGCCAGAAATGGATATTCGCAAAAGCTCATACTACAAAAGCGAGTTCAACAGAACACTTGTGTAATCATCGACAGATTCATTAACTGGAGCATGACAAGGTAGCAGAAATCACCTCCCTGTCAGACCTGTCCAGCCACTAAAACTGTCGACAATTAAAATGAATGCTGAGCCATGAATAAACATTTGAGACAAAGTGATTTGCGCCTTTCACAAAATTTAGCAGATAGAGAACAATCATCCCCTAAAACCAGAGTGAAAAATAAAACAGATTTCCAGTTGGAAACTTCTCTTATTGCTGAAATGGAAAATATCCAATGTCAACGAATCTGGGGAGTGGATTCACTAAAGAAAGCAACAAAGGCCTTCCTTAAAATGGCTCCACTCACCAAAAATGTTCACCGCCGAAAGAGAAGTTTACACTGCATGGTTCATAGTACCTTTAAAATTACGTACTCTGTTTGAAATAATTTGACACAATTTTAAAAGTTTTAAAAACATTGTTTAAAAGAAGATGCTGATGTGGGTAAAAGGTGAGGATTTTAAAAGACATCTACAGACGAATGGTAAAAATAACGGAGTGTGTGCTTGCGTTTGAGCGAAAGTTGCATGGTGTAAAGTGAGCGTAAACGTCCCCCCTAAGGAAGTGATTAAGACATCCCTACGGAAAACATAATGTGTTTGTGTATATCTGTTGTGTAGTGTGTTATGGGCGCTGTCAGTGTTATCCAGGCAAGAAAGCATATAGAGCCTTCCCGCTCTGAAATGTGTGATATGTGTAGTAATGCTATCATTGTGGTTATGTAATGTGTGTATCTCCGTTTTCCATAAACTCATTGCAAGAAAATTACTGGAATGGAAGGCTGGTAAACAGGCGTAATTCCGCTGTAGGTCTGCATATGCGGTCCGAAACTACGACCTGAACCAAGACATTGTTGTCTTGGTAATGTTGGTGCCAGATATGCATTAAGCAGTCCCTGAGGCGCCTTGGCTGCTGTGCTATTGGATGGAATGAATTGATATGTACGATGCAGAAGTAGTGACGGTGTTGTAAATGTCAGTGGTAGATAATATTGTGGTAATTGGTTGTTCTGTTGCAAAAAGCGGCCAATAATTACCCGACCATCACAACCATGTACATTTTGTGACAACCGCAATGGAGGAGGGGGAGGTTCTCTGCTTCTCATTCTGACATTAGGTACCACGTGGACTGGTTGGCTATTACAATGTCTTCTCCAACGAACGCATTGCCTCGGTGCTTGTTCAGTGTTCGATGCCCGTCTCGTGGAATTCTTGGTTGGATTGTAGACTTGATCGAGTTGTACATCCAGGTGAAATGGCATGTCAGTTTTCGATGACCCCTTCACCACAGAAGACTTAACTTTTCTAAAAATATCTTTTACGCCTGTGTTTCTTGCACTTTCTTAGGAGATTGATTGATTATTTATTTAACGGTATAGATTGGAATTACATCAATGCATGTATAATACAAGATTTCAAAAACACAAAACATTAGTACAATATGATGATATAAATAAATATCTATACCGTAGGGAGATGACATAGCCAGATTGGCAGTCTACCTGTCATCTCCAACTAAAATTTGTTCTAGAGTGATCATTGTACACTGACTGTGGATGTGGGTTAAATGCAAGTTATCCGATCGCATTCCGATTTAATTTTTTGGTGTTGAAAGTGTCGGACTTGGCAGTTTAATCATACTTTTCTGTTGGGCGAGATAAACAGACGTAGTATATTACTTGGTGTTGTCAAATGCAAAGAGCATACAAATCGGAAAATGACCAATGTATAGTGAAGGGCCAAGTTAATGGCTGTGCAGACATTTGATTATTTGTAGAAACATCTTCAGGGGTTTGAATCCATAATTATCTACCGACATTAAAATTATAATCTCGACAATAGGGATTGTCACATTCAACACTGCTTGGGTACTGGGAGATGAATTTTTGTGTCAATTTTTTGAATAGATTTCTGTTAGTAATAGACCTTAAATCTTGATCCAATTCATTCCACACCCTCGGAAATGCATGGATCTGTAACCTATCGAGGGCTTTAGTACGCGTTCTACTCACCTGTAATAAATCTGATTGTCTCGTAACTCTTTGTGAGATATTTTGAGTTGGGTTAAAAAAGTCATTAAATGATGATGGAAGTTGTCCCATTTTCCAATCAAAAATGAAGAGACAAGCTTGGAGTTTAAACAAGTCATTAATTTTAAGTATTTTGTTTTTTATAAATAAGGGATCAGTATGGGCGTTGTAATTTGAATTATTAATGATACGAAGTGAGCGTTTCTGCATAATGAGAATTTTATTAGTTGCCCGAGCATTACCCCAGACATGGATGCCATATAACAGGTGGCTATGTATAAGGGCAAAGTATAATGTTTTTAAGGCCTTCTGTGGCAATATTTTTTTTTTACTTTATTCAATGCATAATTTACTTTTCCAATTTTGGAGCAAACATGTGAGATATGGGCACTGTATGTTAGATTGTCATCAATGCTAATACCAAGAAATTTTAGTGATTTATCTTGTTCATGGCCTCCTATTCTTTTTATCGGTTGGTTTTGTATTTTTATAGATAAATTTTCTGGGACTAGCGTGCTACGGGTTGGATTTATCAGAACGTACTTAGTTTTACATGTGTTCAACACAAGCTGGTTGGCCGAGCACCATTCATTTAATTTGCTTAATTCATGATTTATATATTCAGCCAATCTACTTGCATTTGGACCTGAAGCATAGGCTGTCGTGTCATCCGCAAATGATAGGAGATTTAACAATGTAGAGTGGCGAATGTCGTTAATATAAAGCAGAAATAGGATCGGCCCAAGTATGGAACCCTGTGGTACTCCACATGTTATTTGTGCTTCATTCGAACTATTTTCACCACATTTTACATATTGGGTTCTGTTAAATAGATAACTCTTGAACCAGTCAATACTAATACCCCTGAATCCATATCTTTCTAATTTGTTTATCAGAATACTTTGATTTATCGTGTCGAAAGCTTTCGAAAAGTCTATAAATACCGCTAGAGTTAAATCTTCTGTTGGTTTGTTGTTTTCTATAGCAATATGTCTCAGGAGTTGCATCACGGGATGTGTGGTGCTATGATTTTTTCTGAAGCCATATTGATGCTGATAAAGAATATCAAATGTATCCAGGTAATTAATCATTCTATTTGCCATTAATTTTTTCAAGATTTTAGAGAATGCTGGAAGAATACTTATAGGTCTGTAGTTATTAAATCTATTTTCATCCCCGGTTTTATAAATTGGGATGACTTTAGCGATTTTCATTCGGTTTGGTACAACACCGATGAAAGACTGGTTGACGATATGAGCAAACGGGTAGGCTAATATATCTATAGAATTCTTTAGAAGATATGTTGTGGTGCCATCACAGTCTTCTGACCTTTTGGCTTTCATTCGTTTGGCAACATCCATCACTTCACAAGGGGTAGTGGGTGTTATGTAGAAGTTATTTGAGGTAGACGGACCCATGAAGTTTTGGAAGGATTTATCTGTTTGTGTCAATTCTGCACTAGCACGTCTTCCCGTGTTTACAAAAAAATTATTAAAGGCACATGCTATTTCCTTTGGGTCATTTATTTCGCAATTATTGTCTTTGATAAAAGTAGAAGGCAAGCTAGTTGTACGTTTTGCTTTGTTTATTGTTTCATTTAATATTTTCCAAGTTTCTCTTAAATTGTTTTTGCTATCATTTAATATCTTATTATAATACATTGCTTTACTTTGTTTTTTCATTTTATTAAAGATTTTACAGTAACTTTTGTAGTTTTGTATGTTTTGTTCTGTTGGGGATTTTATCTTTTTATTATAAAACTTTGACTTATAGAGAGATGAAGTCATGAGTCCCTTGGACATCCACGGTTGTTTTCTGATAAACTTAGCTTGCAGTTGCACATTTACTACAGGAAACGCCTGTTCAAAGGCTGTTGAATAGATATCCATGAAATTCTCGTAAGCTGCATTAGGACAGCTTGATTCAAGAATTGACGAAAAATCGCTTTGGTAAAGAAGTGACCTAAATATGGCCACGTTGGCTTCAGTGAATTTACGTTTGCGTATAATTTTAGGACTACCCCTTGCAGCGGTAATATTTTCTATATAATATATGCCGAAGTGATCGGAAACATCTGTAATTATGATTCCTGACGAGCAGGTTGCGGTTACATTATTTGAGAAGAGGTGGTCTATTAAAGTTGCCGAGTGAGTGCTTATCCGAGTGGGTCGGGTAATACACGGTAAAAAACCCTGACTAACCATGAGATCTAAAAACATTTGGGTTTTGGGATGACAATTCGTTTTTAGTAGGTCGATGTTGAAGTCTCCCATTATATGTGCCTCCGTGCGTTCATGATTAATTAGGTCAGTTATTTCATTTATTTTTGTAAGGAAGAGATCGATATCCGCTTTTGGTTGTGTATTTGGTCTATATATGACACCAATTAGTTTCTTAGTATTATTTACCTTGATTTCGACAAACAGGGCCTCAATTACATGGGGAATAAAAACAGACAAATCGTGTCGTATTATAGGCGCCAGCCCCTACTTAATGTATAGACCCACACCACCCCTCCCGTCACCCCCCTCAGGTCGTGTCTTATTAATGAGTGGATAATAGCCGTCCAACTGGTATGACATGTTCGAAGGAATTCGAAATATTTCGGTTAACCCTATAATACTAAAGGCATTATTCGAGCCATGTAAATCACTCAACAATTCATTCAAGGAGTCCCAGTGTGCATTTAAGCTTTGGCAGTTTAAATGAAACATTGAGAATTGATCACTTTGCTTGATGTTCTTTGATTGAAATTCATTGGGTGAGTAATAATTACAATCTCCTGTAGCATCTTTAAATGGAGAATCTTCGTCATTGGGAAGTTCACATGTTCTGTCATTATAGACCTTAATGAAATCAAATTCCGGATTCGTCTGTATCTCGTCGAGACAAATGTTACCCGCCATTATTCACAAAAAAACTACCAAGTGGTACAATTTCATACCAATACATAATCACAGAAGCGTAATTTGATCGTTGCCTGTTAATATATTCGGATAATCTGAGAACTCCCACAGCCATATAAATATTGCGTATTTGGGGTGTAATACCCAGGCTTAAATAATCAGTCGTGTACAATGCAGGAACCTTTGTACGCGCAATGCAGAGAAAAATAAACACAAACATCAACAAGAACATATATACAAATTTCATGATTGGATAAAGATGGGATTATAAGAGGGAACGGTGGAATGATATGTTATTGGGATGATTCTTATCCATGGTTCATACAAAACCTTATGGAAAAAATCCAGGGGTTTCTCAAGGATTTTTCAAGACCGAGATACAGATTGGGTTTCTGGAATATGCAAAGTCTTAGGGAGAAATTCAATGGTTTATCAGGGATTATGCAAGAAAGACCGAAGTAAAAAAGAAAATGGTCATAGCGAATTCAAGGGATTTTCAAGGCACACATAATTTTTAAGGGTTTCTCAAGAGCTGTGCTAACCATCTTATCAATAGCGGAATTAGGTGTATAAATGTATTAAATTTATTTTCTTGGGTACATTGAAAGTGCCATATCCATTTTTAATAGAGAGAAAAAAAACAAAAAAAAAAACAAAAAAAAAACTAAAAAACTTGAATTTCTAGAGTATAAAACGTTGAGTTATTTACTTATTTTGACTTTATTTCCACTGGCCAATCTTGACTTTATTTCCATGTTGCAATCACTATCGACAAAATGGCTAATAGTGATTGCAACATGGAAACAAAGTCAAGATTAGCCAGTCATTTATACCCATGATGCCCACTTACTGCCCACTTGCTGACGGGCTGAACCCAACGATGTTGGTCACCAGGTCCCATTTTGCCAATGAGATTCAATGGTTTATCAGGGATTAAGCAAGCAAGACCAAAATAAAAAAAGAAAATGGTCATGCGAATTCAAGGGATTTTCGAGGCACACATGTTTTAGGGTTTCTCAAGAGCTGTGCTGACTATCTTATCAATAGCGGAGTTAGGTGTATAAGTGTATTGAATTTATTTTCTCGGGTACGTTGAAAGTGCCATATCAATGCTCTTTGGGCAGGAAGGTCACGTTTCTCACCAAGATGGCTAATAGTGATTGCAACAGGGAGATAAAGTCAGGCTTAGCCGATTGTTTATACCCATAGTGCCCATTTATTTTCTTGGTACACTGAAAGTGCTATGTCAAGTTTCTAAAGCTTAGCCAATCTTTTATACCCATGGTGCCCATTTGCTGAGGGGCTGCACCCAGCGGTGTAGGTCACCAGGTCCCATTTTACCAATAGAGCCAAACTTGTTAACCTAAGTAAGCAAGCATAAAACGTTGAGTTACCCAACCCTTAAAATGGGGGACCAGATGGGGAAATTGATTTGGGTGACCGTGATACATTCCAGTGTATAGATTTGGGTGACCGTGATACATTTCAGTTTATATGGACGTCGGTACACAAACATGTGTCTCACCCCACGTAAAGCATGATACAGGGAGAACAGTACAGAAAATTCCGAGCAAAATGCGTTTCCAGGGTAAAAAGCTATTAAAAGATAATGTAAGGTAGTCCTATATAAGTTGTTAATATCTGAGGGACAAATTGTAGGTCACAAATTAAATTCAACAGGGGCAGACATTCATTTCTCAATCATTAGATTGACACACTTTGTATGACAAGCTGTTGTACATATGTTGACACAGTTTGTATGATAAGCTATAGTTCCTCGTGGAACAACAGCTTGTCGTGACCCACAATTTTTTTCTGAAGAACAAATTATAGGTGGCGAATTACATTCAACTGGGACCGATATTCAAGTCTCAAGTCCTATATAAGTTGTTAGTATCTGAGGGACAAATTGTAGGTCACAAATTAAATTCAACAGGGGCAGACATTCATTTCTCAATCATTAGATTGACACACTTTGTATGACAAGCTGTTTTGCATGTGTTGACACAGTTTGTATGATAAGCTATAGTTCCTCGTGGAACAACAGCTTGCCGTGACCCACAATTTTTTTCTCACGAACAAATTGTAGGTGGCGAATTACATTCAACTGGGACCGATATTCAAGTCTCAATCATTAGATTGACACGCTTCCCCGTGGAACAACAGCTTGTCGTGACCCACAATTTCTTTCTGAAAAACAAATTGTAGGTGACGAATTACATTCAACAGGGGACGACATTCAAGTCTCAATACACACTTTGTATGACAAGCGGTTGTAGCAAAATGCGTTTCCAGGGTACAAAGCTATTTAAAGATAATGTTGGATAGTATTATACAAGTTGTTACTTTCTTAGGGGCAAATTTTAGGTCATAAATTAGATTCAACAGGGGCAGACATTCGTTTCTCAATCATTAGATTGACACACTTTGTATGACAAGCAGCTGTTGTACATGTGTTGACACACTATGTATGACAAGCTATTGTTCCTCGTGGAACAACGGCTTGTCGTGACTCACAAATTTCCTTCTGAAGAACAAATTGTAGGTGACGAATTACATTCAACTGGAGCCGATATTCAAGACTCAATCATTAGATTGACACACTTTGTAGGACAAGTCGTTGTTCCTCGAGGAACGACAGCTTGACGTGACCTATAATTTGTTTTTGAAGAACAAATTGCAGGTGACGAATTACATTCAACAGGAGCATATATTCAAGTCTCAGTCATCAGATTGACACACTTTGTAGGACGAGCCGTCATTCCTCGTGGAACACCAGCTTTTGTGGCCCACAGTTTATTTATGAGGAGCAAACTGTAGGTCACGAATTACATTCAAGAGGGGCAGACATTCAATTATCGATCATTAGATTGACAAACATTGTATGACAAACTGTTGTTCCTCATGGGATCTATTCACTTGCTTCATGATATCTCAATTTGTCATTGACGATGTTTTAACATTCATTTATATAGTTGTGGTGGGATTTATTTATATATTTATTTATTGGTGTTTGACGTCAGTTCAGCATCTAGGCTATGTAATAGCGCGACGCTGGTATAAAGTCAATTTTTGCCAATCGTTTATACATCAGTTGGTGTTTGACGTCAGTTCAGCATCTAGGCTATATAATAACGCAACGCTGGTATAAAGTCAAGTTTTGCCAATCGTTTATACATCAGTTGCCCACTTACTAAGGGATTGCACATGGACATTCAATTGTCAATCATGAGATTGACACACATTGTATGCCAAGCTATTGTTCCTCATGGCATCTATTCACTTGCTTTATGATATCTCAGTTTGTCATTGGCGATGTTTTAACATGCATTTATATAATTGTTGTTGGATTTATTTATATATTTATTTATTTAGTGGTGTTTAACATGCATTTATATGATTGTTGTGGGATTTGTTTATATATTTATTTATTGGTGTTTGATGTAAGTTCAGCATCTAGGCTATATAATGGCACAACACTGGTATAAAGTCAAGTTTTGCCAATCGTTTATACATCAGTTGCCCACTTACTAAGGGATTACTCAAGGACATTCAATTATCAATCAATTGACTGATCATTAGTCAGTTCAGCATCTAGGCTATATAATAACACAACACTGGTATAAAGTCAAGTTTTGCCAATCGTTTATACATCAGTTGCCCACTTACTAAGGGATTACTCAAGGACATTCAATTATCAATCATTAGATTGATCATTAGTCAGTTCAGCATCTAGGCTATATAATAACACAACACTGGTATAAAGTCAAGTTTTGCCAATCGTTTATACATCAGTTGCCTACTTAATAAGGCGATTTATTTCTAAAAAATAAATCATTTTATATCGGGATCACAGCAGAGTTTGGGTCTGTTTTTGAGGTTCCTGTTAGCTTTGGGTGTGTCGAAATTACTGAAAGTAAAACACTTGGTTATCTCTCTTCGTCCATGATGATATTCAAGCAATATTAAATACTCGAAAGCGAGGTATCATCCACCATTGCACCTTCGAGCTATCAACAAGCAACATATAAGTGAACAAGTATTAGAAAATAGCCTGATTGTCTCTCCGAAGATGCCTCCAAAGAGAAAGAGACCGACAACAGCGTCCTCAGTGCGGCGAACTAGAAGTGGCCGTGTCACCAAATCAACATATGCTCGTCCCACGGTGAACAATAAATCGAAATCGCCCGTTCAAACTTCAGTTTCCAGGACGACGTCCCAATCCGTCAACAATGGCGGTGTGCCAAGTGCTTCTACGGACCGCGTAACGGTAACGGGGGTAAATGTAGCCGCTGCACAGGCCCCCGCGCCGGGGTCAGGAATCAGCGTTGATGGCACTGTTAACAATAACAATATTGGTGAGTGTCTGCTCCATTTATGGGATCAGCCAAATACAACACAATCGCAGTCAACCGCATCGTCCATTGGAATGTCCGCATCAACTCGGCCAGGTACGGTTGCGAATATACCTCCACAATTTAGTGTAAATGCAGGCATACCTCTGTTGAATTTGCCCGACGATGATGTGGCAGCGCATGTCCCAACTTGTGTCAGACAAAAAATCTGGGCGAACCAGTATATCAACATTACAATGTTATTAAAAGGTAATAATGATTTGTCTGAGGCTGCAGCGGGCAACACGCTCATTCTGAATGATCAGGGTACGATTGAATTGAAGCCAAAGCCAATCCGAGACAAAATCCCGTCCATTGAAAAATGGACTGATGCATTTTTAATTTTCATTTACATCTATGTCCAGCAGCATCCCTCAAAGGTTTTCGAGCTGCTCAAATACATGCAAATCATACGCGATGCGGCTTTGCGGTTTGTTGATTTTGCCTGGAGGGCCTATGACGAACAATTCCGTATGCGTCAGGCCGTTCACTCGCACTCCTGGGGTATCATAGTTCCAAATTTGTGGCTTCAACTGATGGTGCCCAAGGTTCAAACAGCGTTAGGTACATCTTTCGGATTGGGCTACACCTCAAGTACTGTTACCGGTACGGATCCTGCCACAGCTCCCCCTAAGAAGCAAGGCATCTGCTTTGCCTATAACAGACCAGGTGGTTGCTGATGGACTCATTGTCGTTTTGCGCACGTATGTCAGAATTGTGGGAAGCCCCATCCCAAAGTAGACTGCCATTCAAGTTCCTTTCGTCGGCAGAGTGGATCAGCCGGCCCAGTCAGAGGCGGTCAAAAGCAACACAAAATTTAGTTTAGGCTGTTTCCCAATTGTTACTGATCATTTACAGGTTAGCCTTCACGGCTATCCTGATCAAAATGTTGCCAACTACCTGCTGCATGGTTTTTCTTTCGGATTTTCCCTGGAATATAATGGTCCCCGCCGTCCATGTGAGGCAAAGAATTTAATTTCGGTTTCCCAAAATTCTGACATCGTGCGTGAGAAGCTTCAAAAGGAGTTGTCTGCTGGGAGAATAGCAGGCCCCCTTTACCGACCGTCCCATTTCAACTTTGCGAATCTCGGCAATTGGTTTAGTACCCCAAAAACACTCTGGGGATTACCGTTTAATACATCACCTTTCATACCCAGACCATGACTCTGTGAATGACCACATTGACGACAGCCTTTGCTCGGTACATTATACCACATTTGATTCTGCAGTTGCTATGATACAGAGGTTAGGCCAGGGCGCTTTCCTTGCAAAATCGGATATCAAATCTGCTTTAGATTACTGCCTATATGGCCAGGGGATTTTGACCAGCTTGGTTTTCAATTTGAGAATTTCTATTACTTCGACAAATGCCTCCCCATGGGTTTGTTCAATCGCCTGTGCTCGGTCAATTTGTCATTGACGATGTTTTAACATTCATTTATATAGTTGTGGTGGGATTTATTTATATATTTATTTATTGGTGTTTGACGTCAGTTCAGCATCTAGGCTATGTAATAGCGCGACGCTGGTATAAAGTCAATTTTTGCCAATCGTTTATACATCAGTTGGTGTTTGACGTCAGTTCAGCATCTAGGCTATATAATAACGCAACGCTGGTATAAAGTCAAGTTTTGCCAATCGTTTATACATCAGTTGCCCACTTACTAAGGGATTGCACATGGACATTCAATTGTCAATCATGAGATTGACACACATTGTATGCCAAGCTATTGTTCCTCATGGCATCTATTCACTTGCTTTATGATATCTCAGTTTGTCATTGGCGATGTTTTAACATGCATTTATATAATTGTTGTTGGATTTATTTATATATTTATTTATTTAGTGGTGTTTAACATGCATTTATATGATTGTTGTGGGATTTATTTATATATTTATTTATTGGTGTTTGATGTAAGTTCAGCATCTAGGCTATATAATAACACAACACTGGTATAAAGTCAAGTTTTGCCAATCGTTTATACATCAGTTGCCCACTTACTAAGGGATTACTCAAGGAAATTCAATTATCAATCAATTGACTGATCATTAGTCAGTTCAGCATCTAGGCTATATAATAACACAACACTGGTATAAAGTCAAGTTTTGCCAATCGTTTATACATCAGTTGCCTACTTAATAAGGGATTACTCGAGGACATTCAATTATCAATCAATTGACTGATCATTAGTCAGTTCAGCATCTAGGCTATATAATAACACAACACTGGTATAAAGTCAAGTTTTGCCAATCGTTTATACATCAGTTACCCACTTACTAAGGGATTACTCAAGGACATTCAATTATCACTCATTAGATTGATCATTAGTCAGTTCAGCACCTAGGCTATATAATAACACAACACTGGTATAAAGTCAAGTTTTGCCAATCGTTTATACATCAGTTGCCCACTTACTAAGGGATTTCTCAAGGACATTCAATTATCAATCATTAGATTGATCATTAGTCAGTTCAACACCTCGGCTATAAAATAACACAACACTGGTATAAAGTCAAGTTTTGCCCATCGTTTATACATCAGTTGCCTACTTAATAAGGGATTACACAAGGACATTCAATTATCAATCATTAGACTGATCATTAGTCAGTTCAGCAACTAGGATATATAATAACACAACACTGGTATAAAGTCAAGTTTTGCCAATCGTTTATACGTCAGTTGCCCACTTACTGGTATAAAGTCAAGTTTTGCCAATCGTTTATACATCACTTGCCCACTTACTAAGGGATTGCACAAGGACATTCAATTATCAATCATTAGATTGACACACATTGTATGCCAAGCTGTTGTTCCTCAGGGATCTAATCACTTGCATTATGATATCTCAATTTTTCGTTGGCTTTAACATGCATTTATATAATTGTTATGGGATTTATTTATATATTTATTTATCGGTGTTTGACGTCAGTTCAGCATCTAGGCTATATAATAACACAGCACTTATATAAAGTCAAGTTTTGCCAATCGTTTATACATCAGTAAGAGCTATATGCGAATGGTCTCCAAGGACACTCCAACTGAAGGGGGGGGGGGGGGGGACAGCATGCAGGTTCATGATAACTCCACACAGCATCGCCCTTCATGTAGTATTCTGGGTTATTCATAAAACCCTGCATAAGCCCATAGGACCCAACAACTAGTAGATAACTTTGTAATCTGACACTCATTAGCATCTACTAGCATTTTATGCGTCTATGTAGTGGGGTGGGGGGGTCTTGATAGAAATTTTACAACTAGCAGATAATCTAATCACTTGCTTTATGATATCTCAATTTTTCACTGGCGATGTTTTAACATGCATTTATCTAATTGTTATGGGATTTATTTATATATTTATTTATTGGTGTTTGACGTCAGTTCAGCATCTAGGCTATATAATAACACAGCACTTATATAAGGTCAAGTTTTGCCAATCGTTTATACATCAGTAAGAGCTATATGCGAATGGTCTCCAAGGACACTCCAACTGAAGGGGGGCAGCATGCTGGTTTATGATAACTCCACACAGCATCGCCCATCATGTAGTATTCTAGGTTATTCATAAAACCCTGCATAAGCCCTGAGGACCCAACAACTAGTAGATAACTTTGTAATCTGACACTCATTAGCATCTACTAGCATTTTATGCGTCTATGTAGTGGGGGTGGGGGGTTGGGGGGGGGGTCTTGATAGATTACAAAGTTATCTACCAGCTGCAAAATTTCTTGATAGAAATTTTACAACTAGTAGACAACCCTGTAATCTGACACTCATTAGCATCTGCTAGCATTTTATACGTCTATGTAGTGTTTCACTCCAACTGAAGGGAGGAAGCATGCTGGTTTATGATAACTCCACACAGCATCGCCCATCATGTAGTATTCTGGGTTATTCATAAAACCCTGCATAAGCCCATAGGACCAACAACTAGTAGATAACTTTGTAATCTGACACTCATTAGCATCTACTAGCATTTTATGCGTCTATGTAGTGGGGGTGGGGGGTCTTGATAGATTACAAAGTACCATAAGTTACAAAGTTATCTACCAGCTGCAAAATTTCTTGATAGAAATTTTACAACTAGTAGACAACCCTGTTATGGCATCAGAGGCACGGTGGCAGTCTTTTTCAGATTCTGGTGTTTTCTCAAGCAAGATGCGCTGAAAACGGTTTAGTTCTGCTGGAATTTGTTCAGTGGACAGAGCAGAATTTTTCATTTTGACGTTCATTGAAGGAACATTGTAGAGAACAGATTCATTTTCTTCACGGCGCTTTTCTGTTCGAGTTGACGATCCAAGATCAACAACATCATCAGTCTTTTTATTTATTGTTGGTGATTTTACATCGACCTTATCGGAACATACACATTTGCTTTGTTCACCAGGCGGGTGAAATAAACAGAGAAGAGACATTAATCTTTTAAATTCCTCTTCTACGGGCTTCTCGGAACTCAAAGAACCATTATCAGCACGTGTGAATACTACTCACGAAGAGAAGAAGAAAATTTTCTGCTCGGACTGTTTATAAGTATCGTTTTGATATTAGTTTTTATTTCAGGGAAGTTTTTATAAATTTAGTTTTGCAAGTGTGTTTGGGGAGGATCGTAGGGTGTAATAAGGAGATTTAGTTGAGAGGTTTTGCCAATTTTGCCGTTTGTTTACCCTAGTTACCATTTTACGTGTGTGTTTGTTGCCCTGGTGTTTTTGTCGTTTTTGGTCATTGGATTCTGTATATTATTTGTAATCATGAATGGTAAGTGTACGACGGGTGTTCAGACGGAGGAAAGTATGGGTGTCAAGGGAGGTCTGAGGGGGGTGAGTCGAGGGGTGCAGGTGGGGGAGAGTGAGGATCCGGAGGCATGCAGACAGTGTAATATGAGGTATGGTGGTGGTGGTCGGTCAATGGAGAGTAGTGGCGTATGTGCGAATTGCAGGGATATTTTACAGTTGTTAGAGAAGTGTGTTGGATTCGAGCGGGAGATTGCAGAGCTGAGATGGAGGTTGGGGAGGGCCGGTGTATCTGGAGTTACCCCGTTGAAGGTTACCTACGATGGTGAGGTGGAAGGTGGGTGGAAGGTCGTTGTGGACTCAAGGAGGAAACTGGGAAGCAGGAAACGTGGGGGAATAATGCTTGATGTGGGGGGTGTAACTGAGGAGGGGGGTTCTAGTAGGAAAATTCGGAAGGTGGCTTCAGGCCAGGGCTGCGTCGAGTCCGGAAGTCAGAGTCGGCGTAAGGCTGCCAAGGTTGCTAGGCGGTGTTTAGAAAACAGGTTTAGTGTTTTAGACTCTGATACCCCTGGGGACGAGAGTGAGGGGGGGGGGGGAGTGTGGGGGGTGAGATGGTTGATGATGATGATAGGCCAGTCGGGGATAAGGAGGGCGGTCAAGAGAAAGAGGGGGCCAGGAGCTATCAAAACGAGAGGAGGTGCAGATGATATAGGAACTGGGGCCAGAAGAAGAAAATTAGTTGTAGCGGGGAGCAGCATTGTACGTGGGATTGACAATGTAGTTTGTGGTCCTGATAGTTCCAATCGAACAGTCTTGTGCTTTCCGGGGGCGAAGGTGGAGGATCTCAGGGACCGGGTAGATGGCATTGTGGCAGGGTCAGGACCGGAACCGGTAGTGGTGGTCCATGTAGGGACCCACAATATCAGGGAGAGAAGGTCAGTAAGTTTGGTGGAGTCGTATAGAGGCTTAGTCGGCAAACTGCTAAGTAGGAATGCAAGGGTAGTCGTATCCGGGGTCCTTCCTGTCCTTGGAGGTGGGGACGAACGGAACTCAAGGATTTTGACGCCAAATGAAGAGTTAGAGGACTACTGTGTTGATCTGGGAATACCCTTTATTGACCATTGGGACACGTTTTGGGGCAATGGGAGCATGTACGGGCGTGACGGGCTGCATCTTAGCAGGGCGGGGAAACGGGTATTAGGGGATAAAATTCTACGGGTAGCAGAGCCTTTTTTGGAGAGGAGCGGGGTGGGAGGTCAGAGGCAAGTATAACTAGAGTGGACATAGGTGGGGTGAACAAGAGTGAGGGGGACAGAATAAGTTTACCAAGACTAGCACCAGAAAACAATGGGCCCAGTTGGCGGAAGCCAATGAACCTCGATACCCTGAAAGTGGGTTATAGCAACATCCAGGGTCTCCACCGGAAAGTAAGTGAAATTGCTATATTGATCGAGGCAGAGGAGTTTGATGTCATGGGCTTAAGCGAGACGTGGGTAAGACACGAGGAACGGGTAGACCAAGTAAGCGGGTGTGTGTGGATAGGTGTAGGGCGAACGGAAGGCCAGAAAAAGGGGGGAGGGGTAGGCATGTACATTAAAGAGGATTTAAAACCGTCGCTGATTACAGATCTGGAAGAAATCATCACCTCGGCTGATGTGTCAAAAGAAATTGGATGGGTAAAGATCAGTCTGAGAAACAAAAGTATTGCCCTTGCGATTGTGTACTGTGCAGTGGAGGGAAGAAAACTCGAGTGGAATGACTCGATATACTCATCACTAAGGTCCAATATCACTGAACTAGAAAACAGGGGGCTCGGTATAATTCTGATGAGCGACTTTAATGGACACATAGGTGACAATGAAGAAGGCATAGAGGGTGGGGACAAGAAAGTCAACAAGAATGGAAGGAAGCTGTTGAACTTCACAAATGGGCTCGGTCTGAAGATTCTGAACAGGGGCGCTAGATGTAAGGGGAAATGGACCTGGGAGAGAAACGACAGAAAATCAATAATTGACTACATTCTCACAGATATGAATTTATGGAGGGAGGTGATGAGGGTAGAAGTGGATGATGAGGGCAAAATGGAGTTGGATAGTGATCACAACTTGATTACAGTGACCATGAGGGCCAAAAACCTGGAGAAAAGGAAAGGAAGCTTCAAGGAGATTTGGGAACTCAAAAAGGATGCCGACTGGGCGAAGTTCGAAGAAAAACTGAAACCAAAGCTTGCAGCCGTACACAAGGGGGGTGGTGTCCAGAAGATGGCCGACTCCATAGTTGCGAGCCTAGTGGAGGCAGGGAAGGAAAGTGTAGGAAAGATTAGGGTGCCAACACGGGAACTTGGGTACAGAGTGAACGAAAAACTGAAAAGGGCCATAAAGGTTAGAAAAGCTAAATGTGCTGCATACAGGAGAAGTAGAAAACTTAAGGGGGTGGAAAGCAATGAGGCCATGACAGCAAAGGAAGAATACCAACAAGCACGAAATAAAGTAAACAAGATTAAAGACGACAACCGAAGAGTGCGAAATAGCAGTCTTATTAGGACGATAAGAACGACAGGGGGGTCGAGTTCGAGCGTATTTTGGAAATGGGTGAACAAACGTAACAAAGGGAATAACCAACAGAGCATTAAAGTAGATGGCAGAGTTACAGAAGAGCGAGATCAAATCGCATTAGAACTGGTCAAGCACTGGGAAAAGGTAAACGATAAGCGATGGGGCATGGGGAACCCACCGGAGTGTCCGAATCAGGTCGAGGAAAATCTCTCGGACTTCGTGTGCAAAGAAATCAAAACTGAGGAGGTGCGAAGGGTGATCTCAAAATTGAGGAATCAATTTATTTGTGTGGTTTCGGTAGATGCCTCTACCTGTGATGTTTATATTTACCCCCAGATACCCGTAGTCACTATTATCTCCTACACTAAGAAGTTTGCTGCTACCTTCCGGAATGCAGATCTCCCCAACTCTCCACCTTCAAGTGGGGTCCACTTTGCGGCCCAAAGGTATAACTTTGCTCTTGCTTTCATTAAGTTCGAGTCTTCATTTGCTCCCATATTTCCCAACAATCCCCAGCATCTTCGCTAGTCCCTCTTCGCTTTCTGACACTAGTACAATATCGTCTGCAAAAAATAGCCCTGGGATCTTCAACTCCCCAAATGCGACCCCTCGACGCTATGCAGGAGTTCATCTCCTAAACCTTTGATGTACAATACAAAAAGAATTGGCGAAACGATGCACCCCTGTTTTAGGCCTATCTCCATAGGCACACGTTTTGTTGTTATGTTTCCCAGGCTATGTTCACTCTGTACGTGTTTCGTCTTGCCAGTCGCGTTTTGTTAAACGTAAGGGGTCCGATAAAGGTGTGAGCAATTTAAAAGACATTCTAACAGTTTTCCATGAATCGGAACCAGATAACCTTTCCTATTTTGTAGCATCAGATTTATCAAAACTACCACCGTTTGATTTTAAGCATATGGACGTTTCACCTTTGTTTTGGGATATTTCATCCCTTGAATCAGAACTTCAACAGACTAATTAAAGACTCACTGAGTCCCCCCCCCCCCCCCTGACACCCTCGGTGAAATTTTGAAAGAGCTACGTGATATGAGTTCAAGTCTTAAGTCAGAAATGGTTTCTGAACTGATGCATATAGTGAGTTCATCTCAAGAAAATGAAATATCGAACGTCTACAGTTTTGCTGACAAGGATAATACCATGGTCGCACGACACCAATCAAGTGTGCAGTCTACCGTGCCATCACTGAACAAAGTATTATAAAGCGTCAACCAATGAACCGTCAGTGATCTGTGTTGATGCCGCTATTAACGGGACTTCGTCTAACGGTTCTTCAAACTTAACTCACCCAAAACGTGATCCTGCGATCTTCAGTTCAAAGCAACTTGGAAACTCCCCGCAAGCTCCCAGTGTCCGACCTCGCTCTGGACAACGTGAGTGCTCTCATGTCCAAGCGCACTGAGATTTCAGATCGTGACTAGGTGGGTAGCGGTTTCATCCCTGTTACAAAAAGACGCCAGCGAATAAAACCTGTCATTGGGACTGCAGAGGCAACCAATCTTAAGCTTGTCAAGTCTTCTCCTGCTTCGTTGTTTGTAACTCGTCTTGACTCGGAAACCACTGACTCTGATTTATGCAACCACATTAAAGTTCAGACTGGGATTGAAGTGTTAAAATGCGAGAAACTTCAAACGCAATATCAGTCGTATTATTCCTTCAAAGGTGATGTCGTTGACGTCTTCGATTGTAATCTGTTAACTAGATTATAAGTTACATGGCATGTAGCTGGCTGATACATTTCCATACAAGGCGACGAGTGTTCATATCAGGTGAGGCCAAGCCGAACCTGATATGAACACCCAGAGCCTTGTATGGAAATGTGTCAGCCAGCTACATGCCATGTAACATATTTATTATGTCGAAAGTCCTTGTAAATCAAGGGACTAATGCATTTTCACGAGAAACGAAGGGTCGACCGGACATTTATTCGTTAGGAACCGCTATTGACAGCACCGCTTAGTATCATCAAGTTACTGGCACCGGTACGTATCTATGGTAAACAGTAAATAATCTTCGCTGTACGAAGAGAGATTATTTGTTAACAAAAATAACTTTTAAACGTTCAAAAAATCATTTTTAATCTGTTGAGTTAGTCCAAACTTGGCTCCAAAGTCCGCAATATAATTTTTTGGTTTGGTATGCCCTTAAGGACGTACCAAACCAAAAATTATATTGCGGACTTTTGGGCCAAGTTTGGACTACTGGCTGCTGATCGTGGGGTAAACAGTAGGCATACAATGTGTCAATGATAAAATCTGAAGGTAAATGTGAAACGCAAATGATATTTAAATCAATAAATGCGGTGTCTTGAAAATAGTTTTTGTAACTTAAATTTTCTTATTTTGTTTTAATTCGAATTCTGAAAATCCGAAGCGAGTGGAAATGCATCAAAGTTGCAATGGCGGCTACTCACCTGATATGAAATAATATCAGGTGAGTAACCCGATACGGCGTGACCCTTAGATGGTATTCCAGCATTTTGATTGGACAAACTTACTTTGAGGCATAATAATACATGATCCAATATGCTGGCCACTAGGGCTGAAACAGTTGGCTCATTTTCACAACCGACTAACCGAGAGCTATAACCGGATAATATCCGGTTAACCGTAGCCATTATTACACCGAACCTGGGATCAAAACTCTAGGAATTGGAAAGCAGTATTCTCAGAAACTATTCCGTAGTGTGTATACAAACGAACTTTGTCGAGTACTCGACAACGTTCGTTTGTATACATACTACGGAATAGTTTCTGCGGTTACTCAGTACTCAAGGAAATTGCCTATCATTAGCGACGCCTTGAACGCCAAAGTCGATTATTTCTCAATATATGCAGCGCTGCTTCGAGGAGGTGTAATCTATCCCAAAGGAGAAGAGGCAGATTTACAACGTTTTAACCGTGGAATGACGATCACTATCGATATTTCAGATAATCGGTTGACGTTTTTTTTAATCGGTTAGGTAGGTAACCGGTTTCAACCCGGTTAACTATTTCAGTACTACTGGCCACGGGACGTTCTTGTTAGAAAGTATTTTCGACTCAAGCGACAAATGTTTTCCGATTTCAATGCTGATACTTGGAATTGATAAACTGTAGAACCTCATAATGTTAGTATAAAAATCACATCATTTAACTGTAAATCTGTGAAAAACCCTGTATTGTCTTTGAAAACTTTGTGTGATAGTAGCGACGTGGTTGTCTTGCAAGAACACTAGCTGTTCGATTACGATATACCGCTCTATTCATGAAGAATTTACAGGTAATGGGGTCATGAATAGCAATTCGGGAACGTGACAATTCCGGTTCCTTATTCGACATTCGCCACCAACCGATTTTCGCCAAATAAACTGCATTGTGGGGTGGCACAAATAGATTCATGAAGATTGCTACCAAAATTAGGTACCTCACCCTCCCAAAATAGGGCACCCTAGGAGCCCAAAAGTGCTGAGTAGCTCCAAATCGCATTTATCAACCGATTTTCGCCAAATAAACTGCATTGTGGGGTGGCACAAATAGATTCATGAAGATTGCCACCAAAAGTAGGTACCTCACCGTCCCAAAATAGGGCACCCTAGGAGCCCAAAAGTGCTGAGTTGCTCCAAATCGTATTTATCAACCGATTTTCGCCAAATAAACAGCATTGTGAGGTGGCACAAATAGATTCATGAAGATTGCCACCAAAATTAAGTTCCTCACCCTCCCAAAATTGGGCACCAAGGAGCCCAAAAGTGCTGAGTTGCTCCAAATCGCATTTATCAACCGATTTTCGCCAAATAAACTGCATTGTGGGGTGGCACAAATAGATTCATGAAGATTGCCACCAGAAGTAGGTACCTCACCCTCCCAAAATAGGGCACCCTAGGAGCCCAAAAGTGCTGAGTTGCTCCAAATCGTATTTATCAACCGATTTCCGCCAAATAAACTGCATTGTGGGGTGGCACAAATAGATTCATGAAGATTGCCACCAAAATTAGGTTCCTCACCCTCCCAAAATTGGGCACCCTAGGAGCCCAAAAGTGCTGAGTTGCTCCAAATCGTATTTATCAACCGATTTTCGCCCAATAAACTGCATTGTGGGGTGGCACAAATAGATTCATGAAGATTGCCACCAAAATTAGGTACCTCACCCTCCCAAAATAGGGCACCCTAAGAGCCCAAAAGTGCTGAGTTACTCCAAATCGTATTTATCAACCGATTTTCGCCAAATAAACTGCATTGTGGGGTGGAGCAAATAGATTCATGAAGATTGCCACCAAAATTAGGAACCTCACCCTCTCCCAAAATTGGGCACCAAGGAGCCCAAAAGTGCTGAGTTGCTCCAAATCGTATTTATCAACCGATTTTCGCCCAATAAACTGCATTGTGGGGTGGCACAAATAGATTCATGAAGATTGCCACCAAAATTAGGTACCTCACCCTCTCAAAATAGGGCACCCTATGAGCCCAAAAGTGCTGAGTTACTCCAAATCGCATTTATCAACCGATTTTCGCCAAATAAACTGCATTATGGGGTGGCACAAATAGATTCATGAACATTGCCACCAAAATTAGGTACCTGACCCTCCCAAATTTGGGCACCCAAGGAACCCAAAAGCGCTGAGTTGCTCCAAATCGCATTTATCAACCGATTTTCGCCAAATAAACTGCTTTGTGGGGTGGCATAAATAGATTCATGAAGATTGCCACCAAAATTAGGTACCTCACCCTCCCAAAATAGGGCACCCTAGGAGCCCGAAAGTGCTGAGTTGCTCCCAATCGTATTTATCAACCGATTTTCGCCTAATAAACTGCATTGTGGGGTGGCACAAATAGATTCATGAAGACTGCCACCAAAATTAGGTACCTCACCCTCCCAAAATTGGGCACCCAAGGAGCCCAAAAGTGCTGAGTTGCTCCAAATCGCATTTATCAACCGATTTTCGCCAAATAAACTGCATTGTGGGGTGGAACAAATAGATTCATGAAGATTGCCACCAAAATTAGGTACCTCACCCTCCCAAAATTGGGCACCAAGGAGCCCAAAAGTGCTGAGTTGCTCCAAATCGCATTTATCAACCGATTTTCGCCAAATAAACTGCATTGTGGGGTGGCACAAATAGATTCATGAAGATTGCCACCAAAAGTAGGTACCTCACCGTCCCAAAATAGGGCACCCTAGGAGCCCAAAAGTGCTGAGTTGCTCCAAATCGTATTTATCAACCGATTTTCGTCAAATAAACTGCATTGTGAGGTGGCACAAATAGATTCATGAAGATTGCCACCAAAATTAAGTTCCTCACCCTCCCAAAATTGGGCACCAAGGAGCCCAAAAGTGCTGAGTTGCTCCAAATCGCATTTATCAACCGATTTTCGCCAAATAAACTGCATTGTGGGGTGGCACAAATAGATTCATGAAGATTGCCACCAGAAGTAGGTACCTCACCCTCCCAAAATAGGGCACCCTAGGAGCCCAAAAGTGCTGAGTTGCTCCAAATCGTATTTATCAACCAATTTCCGCCAAATAAACTGCATTGTGGGGTGGCACAAATAGATTCATGAAGATTGCCACCAAAATTAGGTTCCTCACCCTCCCAAAATTGGGCACCCTAGGAGCCCAAAAGTGCTGAGTTGCTCCAAATCGTATTTATCAACCGATTTTCGCCCAATAAACTGCATTGTGGGGTGGCACAAATAGATTCATGAAGATTGCCACCAAAATTAGGTACCTCACCCTCCCAAAATAGGGCACCCTATGAGCCCAAAAGTGCTGAGTTACTCCAAATCGTATTTATCAACCGATTTTCGCCAAATAAACTGCATTGTGGGGTGGCACAAATAGATTCATGAAGATTGCCACCAAAATTAGGTACCTGACCCTCCCAAATTTGGGCACCCAAGGAACCCAAAAGCGCTGAGTTGCTCCAAATCGCATTTATCAACCGATTTTCGCCAAATAAACTGCTTTGTGGGGTGGCATAAATAGATTCATGAAGATTGCCACCAAAATTAGGTACCTCACCCTCCCAAAATAGGGCACCCTAGGAGCCCAAAAGTGCTGAGTTGCTCCCAATCGTATTTATCAACCGATTTTCGCCTAATAAACTGCATTGTGGGGTGGCACAAATAGATTCATGAAGACTGCCACCAAAATTAGGTACCTCACCCTCCCAAAATTGGGCACCCAAGGAGCCCAAAAGTGCTGAGTTGCTCCCAATCGCATTTATCAACCGATTTTCGCCAAATAAACTGCATTGTGGGGTGGCACAAATAGATTCATGAAGATTGCCACCAAAAGTAGGTACCTCACCGTCCCAAAATAGGGCACCCTAGGAGCCCAAAAGTGCTGAGTTGCTCCAAATCGTATTTATCAACCGATTTTCGCCAAATAAACTGCATTGTGAGGTGGCACAAATAGATTCATGAAGATTGCCACCAAAATTAAGTTCCTCACCCTCCCAAAATTGGGCACCCTAGTAGCCCAAAAGTGCTGAGATGCTCCAAATCGTATTTATCAACCGATTTTCGTCAAATAAACTGCTTTATGGGGTGTCACAAATAGATTCATGAAGATTGCCACCAAAATTAGGTACCTGACCCTCCCAAAATTGGGCACCCTAGGAGCCCAAAAGTGCTGAGTTGTTCAAAATCGCATTTATCAACCGATTTTCGCCAAAAAACTGCTTTGTGGGGTGGCACAAATAGATTCATAATTAGGTACCCCACCCTCCCAAAATTGGGCACCCTAGGAGCCCAAAAGTGCTGAGTTGCTCCAAATCGCATTTATCAACCGATTTTCGCCAAATAAACTGCTTTGTGGGGTGGCATAAATAGATTCATGAAGATTGCCACCAAAATTAGGTACCTCACCCTCCCAAAATAGGGCACCCTAGGAGCCCAAAAGTGCTGAGTTGCTCCCAATCGTATTTATCAACCGATTTTCGCCTAATAAACTGCATTGTGGGGTGGCACAAATAGATTCATGAAGACTGCCACCAAAATTAGGTACCTCACCCTCCCAAAATTGGGCACCCAGGGAGCCCAAAAGTGCTGAGTTGCTCCAAATCGCATTTATCAACCGATTTTCGCCAAATAAACTGCATTGTGGGGTGGAACAAATAGATTCAGAAGATTGCCACCAAAATTAGGTACCTCACCCTCCCAAAATTGGGCACCAAGGAGCCCAAAAGTGCTGAGTTGCTCCAAATCGCATTTATCAACCGATTTCCGCCAAATAAACTGCATTGTGGGGTGGCACAAATAGATTCATGAAGATTGCCACCAAAAGTAGGTACCTCACCGTCCCAAAATAGGGCACCCTAGGAGCCCAAAAGTGCTGAGTTGCTCCAAATCGTATTTATCAACCGATTTTCGCCAAATAAACTGCATTGTGAGGTGGCACAAATAGATTCATGAAGATTGCCACCAAAATTAAGTTCCTCACCCTCCCAAAATTGGGCACCCTAGGAGCCCAAAAGTGCTGAGATGCTCCAAATCGTATTTATCAACCGATTTTCGTCAAATAAACTGCTTTATGCGGTGTCACGAATAGATTCATGAAGATTGCCACCAAAATTAGGTACCTGACCCTCCCAAAATTGGGCACCCTAGGAGCCCAAAAGTGCTGAGTTGTTCAAAATCGCATTTATCAACCGATTTTCGCCAAGCAAACTGCTTTGTGGGGTGGCACAAATAGATTCATAATTAGGTACCCCACCCTCCCAAAATTGGGCACCCTAGGAGCCCAAAAGTGCTGAGTTGCTCAAAATCGCATTTATCAACTGATTTTCGCCAAATAAACTGCTTTGTGGGGTGGCACAAATAGATTCCTGAAGATTGCCACCAAAATTAGGTACCTCACCTCCCAAAATTGGGCACCCTAGGAGCCCCAAAAGTGCTGAGTTGCTCCAAATCGCTTTTATCAACCGATTTTCGCCAAATAAACTACATTGTGGGGTGGCACAAATAGATTATGAAGATTGCCACCAAATTAGGTACCTCACCCTCCCAAAATTGGCCACCCATGGAGCCCAAAAGTGCTGAGTTGCTCCAAATCGTATTTATCAATCGATTTTCGCCAAATAAACTGCTTTGTGGGGTGTCACAAATAGATTCATGAAGATTGCCACCAAAATTAGGTACCTGACCCTCCCAAAATTGGGCACCCTAGGAGCCCAAAAGTGCTGAGTTGCTCCAAATCGCATTCAGCAACCGATTTTCGCCAAATAAACTGCTTTGTGGGGTAGCACAAATAGATTCATGAAGATTGCCACCAAAATTAGGTACCTCACCCTCCCACAATTGGGCACCAAGGAGCCCAAAAGTGCTGAGTTGCTCCAAATCGCATTTATCAACCGATTTTCGCCAAATAAACTGCTTTGTGGGGTGGCACAGATAGATTCATGAAGCTTGCTACCAAAATCAGGTACCTGACCCTCCAAAAATTGTGCACCCTAGGAGCCCAAATGTGCTGAGTTGCTCTAAATCGCATTTATCAACCGATTTTCGCCAAATAAACTGCTTTGTGGGGAGGCACAAATAGACTCATGAATATTGCCACCAAAATGAGGTACCTGACCCTCCAAAAATTGGGCACACTATGACCCCAAATGTGCTGAGTTGCTCCAAATCGTATTTATCAACGGATTTTCGCCAAATAAACTACTCTGCGGGGTGGCACATATAGATTCATGAAGATTGCCACCAAAATTAGGTACCTGACTCTCCCAAAATTGGACCACCTAGGACCCCAAAAGAGCTGAGTTGCTCCAAATCGCATTTATCAACTGATTTTCGTCAAATAAACTGCATTGTGGGGTGGCACAAATAGATTCATGAAGATTGCTACCAAACTTGGGCACCGAGCTCACCCCAAAATTGGCACTAGGGGTGCCAATGGTTCTGAGTTGCTCAAATTCACATTTATTAGCCAACGTTCCCCATTTCAACGCTCCTTATAAAGCAGTAACTATTCCAGTGTCATTTGTAGACAGTTTATCCCAGAATAAATTTCGCATTCGCTTTGAGTGGTTTTTGTCACCCTCGATGCATGAGCCAGACAGAACTGTGGGTTCGGAATAGAGAACACGAGAAAGTTTCTAGGTTGTCCAGAGTTGCTCACATCATTAAAAGCAGTTTTATTCCCACCAGTGAAAGAACCAGGGAATCGCTAGAGGAAGAGAAATATTCGAGAGATTTCAAAAATTAACACTGGAATCTTGTGATCTCTATTTGAACTAATTTCTGAATGAACAATATACAACACCCTGTGTATGACGTACGAACGGAATCACAAGTCCTTGAATTAAGCATGACGCTTAAATAATCAGGCATAATGCTAAATAATATAGCAGGATGCTAAAATAATATAGCATGTTGTCTGAATAATACAGCATGATGCTTAGTAAATTAAGCATCATGCTTAATTATTTAGGTATCGCGCTTAATTATTTATCCAGCATTCATGAAATCATACCAAACAATATATCATTCAAAAAGAGATGAAAAATAATATAGCATGATGCTTAAATAATTAAGGATCATGCTGAATTGAAATGCATGATCCTTTCGTAATTCAGCATGATGATTAATTATTTCGGCATCATGCTAAATTAATTCAGCATCATGCTCAAATAATTAAGCATCATGTTAAATTAATTCAGCATCATACTAAAATAATTAAGCATTATGCTGTATATCAATTCAGCATCCTGCCAATCAGCACATTCCGCTAACCAATCAGTGGCGCCGATACACACACGCTGGTTGTCAAGTCGGATCGGAACAATGGAGCATGGCCCAGAAACAAGAAAATGTTGATGCAAACATCAAGCTGCAGAGTTAGAATCTTGCACAAGAAATCTTTTGTATACATATCATGAAATCGGTCATTGGATTCTCTTTTCATGACGCATAATAAATTAAAAATTAAACACCGAGAATTTGAGCAGTGTTTGTTTACGTTTGTAAACAAGTTATGTTTCATTGTTGAATTATGACTCGTTAATTATAGTCTGGGGTGTGTGCTCTAAAGTCAGCATGAAAGGTAAGAATGGTTTGATAATCTTGACATTGCACTTGTGTGGTGACCATGATATAGCCACAGACTGAAAGCAGCTTTAAAAACCAATGAATAATTGTAAAGCTGAAAATGTACAGGTATCAGAAAGCACGCAGTCCCCCCGAGTCCCCAGTATCAATGACTGACTTTTCTATAGCCTCTCACTTACTGTTTTAACCAGTTCAGAGTTTTGGTCTCCCGAAAAGGTGAAGGACTATCTTACACAACCGTAGTACAGCACGTATGAATCGGGTCCGGTTACCCGAAACTTTGACAGAGCAACTAGTGTTAAATTCCCATAGGAACCGAAGCTTTTGCCGGAGCAACTCTTTCCAGCACAAAACTTCCGCCTCATGCATGTTGTTCGCCCTCACGCATAGCCCTGTGTGTACACACAAGGCTATGGAATATAGTATGAGTATGTGATGGAATATCGATGGCGGAAAGTGAGTTTTCTTGATAGATCCCCCCGCGAAACGGTTGACGTTGCTATTGACGTCGTGACGCCATAGAAGCGTCGACTGCCAAAACCAATGTTGTCCACTGTACAATCTGACATAACGTGTCGAGCTTTTCGAACTGGCCTGATATGATAATAGCGGTATATACCCCTGCAGATCCCCTATTAGTCCTTGGTACTGCTGATCGATCGAATGCTTTGTACTATCCTGTGGCTGGCATAGGTAGTACGTAATGTTAGTCCAGGCAGTATTATTGGGGAGGTGGAAGAGATAATTCATGGTCGTCTAGTGCGATATTGTGAGGTAGTCCTTGGTTGTTCAAAACGGTAGTATAGTATAGGCACTATACACCCCTGTAGGTCCCCTTTCAGTCCTTGGTACTACTAATCGACCTAATGCTTCATATTTTTTTCTGTATGTAATGCTAGTCTATATTGTGGCTGGGGGCAGTGGGGGTGCATGATAGTCTAGTGTGGTAGTATAGGATGTACGGTTTGTACATCTGCTGGTTCAATGTTAGCCTTTGGTACACTCTCCATCTATGGCGGTGTGCTGGTCCACAGATTGTATAGGTAGTACGTTATGCTAGGTCAAGCAATATTGTGGCGTGTGGGTGGGGGTAATGTAGGCTTGTCTAGCGTGTACGCTATGCACCCTTGTTGGTCTACTGTTATCACTTTATACCACCATCCTTAGCCTAAGGCTTTATATTATCATATAACTGGTATATGTAGTACACAATTCTTGGTGAAGCGGGGGTGGGGGGGGGTTGAGGCAATGCTTGTGGTCTACTATGGGGGAGGGGATGTAAGGTATGTACTCGCGCTGGTTCAGTTGTGATCCATAGCACTAGAGATCCGCCTAAGCGTTATACTGTCCTTAGTAGATATGGGTAGTACGTAATGTTAAATCACGTAGTGTTATACTTGGCTGTCTGGTTGTGTAGTATAGGAGAAACTCTGTGTATCTCATAGGTCTACTGTTATACCTTGGCAATGACTTTTCAGTAACTTCTCGATCACCTATTATAGGAAATTGGAATAAGTATGAAAAGGTTGTTTGAGCAAGCAATAGTGGAATGATAGTGATATCAGCTGCGACCCGCAGCGACAGCAATGTAATGATATGCACTATGAGCTGTAGTAGGTCCTTAAATTAGTAATGGTTGAAACACAGGGAAGAATAGTAGCTGTCGGCAGTAAAGGTACGAGGGAGTAATGGACCACAACTATAAGGGTTATAGAAGACTATAGTATTGGGTGACTACAATAGTGTTGAATCAAAAGACAGATGGTGGTGACTATGAACAAGCAGTGGCCTTGAAGCTACGAAGATCTCGGTGGGAGGGGGGGGGGGTCGCCTAAGAAGGCTGGACCAAACGGGGTACTAGGCGTCGTAACTATCTCAGATATATCAAAAAAGGATATCCTCAAATGGTATCCTGAAAAGGTATCCTCAAATAATACATTACCAGGCCAAACGTATCCTCATATACCCGTGAACTGCAAGTCGGAAGTAATTGTAGCAAAACTGCAATTATCTCGCAGTGTTATGAGCCGTCACAAACAATATAATAAACTCTATGTATGTTTCTGGATCGAACTAAAACGATAAACGCGGTTGCCGATCGTTTGTAAACAGAATGGGAAACGCAGATACACAATAGGCCTTCATCTATCTATATCCTTTCATCTTGAAGCTTTGAGAAATCTTTTTTTATTTGTTTTGTAGGCCTACTCGGTTGTTTGTGGAATTCAATTTCGAACTTCGACCACAGATTCGTGGTCTCGATACGCTACCTCTCCAGATCTCATCAACATTTAATGCAAATGGTCTAAGATTTTTAGAGCGTTATTTTTCCACCTCATATTTGTGTTGAGGATGAGAATGTTCAGAAAGTATTCTCGCATAATTTGTAATTTCACTTTAAATCGAAAATACCGCGACACACATGCAGATGTTTGACTTGTAGGCCCGCCTGGGCCTGATGTTCCAAATCATTGACGCAAGTCATTGCTATGATCGTAATATATCCTCCTTTCATTCATAGAAAGTTGTATGCTCTGTTTATGCCCTTTGTGACTGATGTACAATTAGAGAAAAGTTTAACCCTCCCCACGTCACTTATCCAAAGTACTCCAATATGTTCGCTTTGATGGGAGTTTCAGTTGAATGTAAACATGAGATCCTGCTAGATCCTGAGAAAGATATGGCCTGTGGGAAGTTCACATTTAAGAAGATTCGTTCACACTATTTGGTTTACATCTTCCATAAAAGTAACCATAGGTGAACAGATACACCTTCAGCCCCCCCCCCCCCCCCCCCACCCCCTCCCCCCACATCGCCGATCAAATGTAATTTTCTTTCCATTTCAGTCCTAAAGAAATATGGGCTGTCACTCCTTACTGTAACAAGCTATCGTTCCAAATAACAAATACGGCACATAAGCTATATGTTTTCGGTGTCCAAAAATGATTTTTTGGGGACGAGAAATATGATCCGAAGTCCGAAGACCCCCCCCCCCCCCCCCCCCCCCATAAAGTTCTGTCAGTGATTAGTAAAAATGTTTGGTGCTGATCAAGAAGTAATCAATCGAGACTTACGGAAAAAAAATAAATACACTACTCAAAGTTTGCTAAGCACCAAGTATATCCAACTACCTGTTTTACGTTTTAGTTGAAATATTGTAATGAAAAGTTATATATTTTTTATTTAATTATATCTTTAATGATTTAAGTACAGAAATTAAGATTTTAGTTGTGTTTGACATTATTTTTTAGCGTTTGAATACGATAACCATGGAAAATAAATATTATTCGCAAAAGCGGAAATTTTTCAATTTGCCAAAGGTTTGACGGAGCGAACTGGTATGGGTTCAATATCGAGTATGAGACCCATTACTATTAATTACAGCTTGACAACGCCTTCTCATGCTCCCAATCATGTTCCTGGTGGTCCTTTGTGGAATGTTGTTCCATTTTTGGGCCAGTATGGCACCCAGCTCCTGGATACTTTTTGGCTGGACTGGACGGGATGAAATTGCAAGCTGCAACTCATTCCAGACATGTTCGATTGGATTGAGGTCATGGGATCTTGCTGACCAGTCCATACGCTCAATCCCCCCCCCCCCCCTCCCTCTGTCGGTACTCCCCGACAGCATGTGCAACATGAGGACGAGCATTATCGTCCATCAGAATGAATCTATCAACCACTGCACCTGCATACAATCTGACGTGGACATCCAGGATCTCATCAATATACCGCTGTGCAGTCAATGTGTTGCGGAATTAAGTAAAAAGTCTATCGATCTGTGATCGTAAATTCTGACTCCAAGCGTTGTGTTTACTGGCAGTTCTGTGAGGTCCCACCAGCCCGTGGCGTTTTGTGATTTCTTACCAGACAATATCAGACATTCAGTAGGTAAGTTCACGAACTTGTCGTGTATATCTGAACGAAATCCAGATTCAAATTATCTTCTATTTTAATAAATCAATCATTTATTCTATTAACAAATTCGCGATTAACCTGTCGTTGTCTCTGGCATAAAATGTAAATTGTTTCAAACAACAAAGTTCATTCCTTCAATAGCAGTGGCAGCATCCAGGGTTCTCCCTGTAGACCGTTTAGTGTTCGTCAGGAGCTCAGAGACAACTTTTCTAAGCAGTCAGAAATTGGTGCTTATCATAGTGTACACCAAATTTCTGATGCAATACCTGGGTTACGTGACGACCGTCAGCAAATTCTCCCTGTGTTTTGAAGAATTTAGGGAAAGTCCCTTGACGTGGCGGTCGCCATTTTGTGGACTCTGTTACTGCCATGCAAACTGTCGGTTACTCTGCATGCAGTCCATGGAATATCTGCTATAAAATAGTATCCTGCCGTGCGTCAGTTAACCGGCAGAATGGTCTGGTGACTTGTGCAATTTTGCAACTCAGCATCCCCAGATATCCGGGGAGCCTCACCAGGTACATGTTATGATTTGTTGGACAGTTCGAACACCAACATCCCAGGAATACTGCTGAATGTTATTGTTCCATCCATCAACAAATCCTACAATTTTACTTGCTTGTTGACAATATTGGCCTGTAAAGGTATGCCTAATATTGTCAACAGAACATCTCAAGTGTACCCACAAAGTACGCCTGTACTCAGGTCGCCAGTTTAATACAATTCCATGTAATTTATTGTCATGTTCAATTTGTTATTACTGTTAATAAACCTTGAATCCATGTTACCAAATAAATCCTCATAACACTTTCATGGGCTCGAGTTCTTTACCAGAGCTTGCGAGCTTGATTAACCCCTGTGGGCTCACTTCGCAACAAATGTACCACGTTCAAGGATACAGAGGTCTGTACGCCCATCCCTGCTGACGCCGCCCCATACCATCATTGGCCCTTCATCATAGCGGTCATGCTCAGCAATGTTGGCTGCAAGGAATCGCCCCCTTGGTCTTCTCCATACCCTAGAACGCCTATCTGTGTAAAAAGGATAGGTCGCCAATCTTCTCTGGTCCAGCCAACTTGGCCCATGGTCTTTTCATATCGTGCCTGGCGGTAGTTCTGGGGCAGCGGAATGCGAATACGTGGTCTTCTCGATTGGATTCCACATTCGTGCAACCTTGCCCGGATAGTCTGCGTCGAAACATTTACCCCAGATGCATTCTGAAGGTCACTGCGAAGCTGGGGTGCTGTGGCAAAGCGGTTCCTACAGGCCAGAATGATCAAAAACCGGTCTTCAGCTGCAGATGTTGCCCTGTCTCTGCCACCACCATGCTGTCTTACTGGTGTGCCATACTGCTGAAATCTTGCCCAGGCTCCGATTACCGTATGGTGCACACCAAGGGCTTCACCAACCTGACGATGGGTAGCCCCTTGCTCCACCATCCCTACAGCCCACCACATTTCTGCTTCAGACAAATGTCTTCTTACATTTGCATTTGCCATATTCAATCATTAAATCACAAGGGTTTGTGTTGAAATGAAGATTGTATACACTACACATGTCATTTACATGTAGACAGTACACGAAAACATCATGAAAATCAAGAGGTACATTCTTTCCTTGACTATCACGAAAAAGTCTGTCTGCCCATGAAAACACTGGGGACCATCTCAATACATTCCTCAACCATATCCACCAAAAATATCGCAAATATGTCACAAGCAAATTTCACAATGATGTGTCAAATATTTGGAGCTTAGCAAACTTTGAGTAGTATAGAAATATATAAAGAGCCTTCTCCACCAGTGATGTAGTACTGCTGTTTAAACCTGGCCATACCAAAAATAAGCTATTTATCTGTGGAGCAGTGAAAAGGCAATATTGTGGTTTATGCATCAGCTCACCACTGGAGAAGGGCGTCCATTTGTGTGATTCGATATTCTGCACTTATTGTGTTAAAATGATAAAGGAAAGCGTACTCAAATAACAGAGAACAGTGAAAATGTGTTTCAACAAATGTGTCTGTCTGTCTGTCTGTCTGTCTGCCTGTCTCTCTCTCTCTCTCTCTCTCTCTCTCTCTCTCTTCTCTTCTCTCTCTCTCTCTCTCCTCTCTCTCTCTCTCTCTCTCTTTCTCTCTCTCTCTCTCTCTCTCTCTTTATCTCGGCACTGAAACTCGTAAGTTTTTAAGGCAGGAAGACGAAGGGGCACTGGGTTGGGCCGTTGGGGCATCCATGCGTCGCATGGGTGGGAAAGGGGCTGCGAGTCACAAGATGGTTTGGGAATTTTTTTTTAAAAAATTGGGGGTGAGGAAGGTTAATCCCCTCATGAAATTTCTACTTCACCGCCTGTGGGGTGCATTTCACACCCAACATATACTTACATTTATAAGTAAAAGTTAAGGTACCGCTGGCAATCTTTTAAATACCGCTAGCGCTTCTACTACTCCCTTAAACTTGAAAATAATTGCTCCCTTCCGCAGTGGTTTAGTGGTAACCTACTTCTCCTGTAATTATATGAACTCAAACAGGTGAATTTCAGTAACACGCATTGGCACGAACCAGTGAAACGAATGTTCTTCGCGTTAGCGCAACGATTGTCTGGGCCGAACGTAATAGGGACGATTTGTCCTCCAATTAACCCTTTACCCAACGTAACGGCCAAAACCGGCCAGCGCTATTCTCAAAAATCGCCAATTAATTTTCACTATTTTTTTCATTTTTTGTCTCAAAAACATAGGTTATGACCACTCGTTGGAACGAGCTCGTTGAGCTCGTTCCAACGAGGGGTCATAACCTATGTTTTTGAGACAAAAAATGAAAAAAATTAGTTATTCAAGAATTTTTTTTTGCAAGTGTCGTCTGCTTTTCACGTTAGGTAAAGGGTTAAAAGCACATGATGAGCAGCGACCTTGTTACGAATCTAAAAGGCTGTGTTTTGACTTTAAATAAAGTTTAAAACTGTCGTATGTAACAATGTTATAGCGAATAAATAGGACAATTAAAACTCATTCTACCGTCTTTACCGTTCTTTTATCTTTATTCAATTCCAGTGAATGAAAGCGAACAGGATATTTAAATACCAAAAACTGAGGTCCTTACAGTAAGGGTGTCTGAAAACCTTGACTATGAAATTTAGGCCTTTATTCGTAGATTGTTCAAGCGATAGTCGGTAGGGTGGGGATGGGGATGTCATAGACCGGGACTCACACCTTTATTCAGTGGTAAATAACACTTCACATAACACATTGTGAAAAAGGCGAGGAACTTGCACGTTTTGAAATTATCATATAGCAGGCCAGGGGCGGCGGGGCAGGAGGGGCACCCCCCCCCCCCCAACACACACCCTTTTTTCACCAATTATAGGTACACAAACGGCATTTTCTGACATAATATACATAACCCCTAAAGACACAACACATTCCTTGCTCATCAATTCTCATTCGATTCATTTGTACTGTACTTCTTTTCTCGTTCACTTTTACCCTGTGATTTTGCAAAATATAAATTTGCATTCAAAGGCAAAGAACTAGTTCAATTCAATTCAATTCAAAGTATACGAATTGGGTGGACGCCATATAGGTTGTAGTGTGTACCAAAAGGTAGGATATATAAAGGCGAATGCTACACTTAAATCAGAAACGAAAAACATAAATCCACTACCACAACCCTAATCTGTGGTAACACCCGAAGACAGCCGATGTAATACGAAGATAACTGATGCCACGTGGTTCACGATGGATCGGTCAATATCCAATATCGCAAAATAATAACAATAAGGTTGAGGTCGCTGAGGTTAGTGTCTTAAATAGGGTGTGAATAAGGGTGAGGGGTAGCGTATATAAATTTATATATTTTGCACGAATAAGCCGCCCCGCAACTATTGACCCCCCCACCCGCCCCGAAGAAAAATTATTTTCCAACCTACACCCTAATTGTACCTCTAAAGGTTTCACCCCCGCTTTTTGGTCTGACTCCCCACTTTTTTGGAGCTTCCGCCGCCTCTGTAGCAGGCCCATTTTACAGAGTTCAAAATAATATGTACTAACACATGAGCACATCTCGATACGATAATCATACAGTTTCTTATATGCAAGGTACCCTACCTTGCACTAGGTCAAGCCATTGTATAGACTGAAAGAGGCTTGGATGAATGGAGTGATCTGATTGTGTCTAGATTTAGTCAAAGGCAGATGTCAAGACAGAATCGGAGGGGGGGGGGGGTAGCCACTAAGCTTGTAGTAGTGCCACAAGTCAATAGCAATTGTACGAGGTAGTAATGGCAAAAGACTGCAAGGGTGATAGAAGACTATAGTATTGAGTAAATGAAATAGTATTGGATCATACGACAAAAGTAGGAGATGTGGTTTTCGACCCCTATCAGGTAGACCCCAGCTGGTGGACCCCGGAAATGACATCATACCGCAATGTATTATGGGTATCACGTGGTTGCCATGGGAGCACAGGTGAGCAGCCATGTTGTGACGTCATTGTCATGGTGATGGGTGATGTGAGTGCGCATGCGAAGCTCGTGTTGTTAGGGTGATATTTGTTTCCGTCGTCCATTTTGTTCGCAGGAGGCGCCATCATTGTTTCTATGGTGGCACATGGTTGCTATGTTATCCAAATGCATGTTATAGGTTAGGGGTATGTTCGGATGGTATGTTCGATTGTTCAAGAGTAATTTGCCGATTCGGAGAATTACCCAAATAAGCCCGAGAATGCCCGTGAATCACCGAAAAGTACCTTTTTAACCGAAACGAACATGTCTGGAGTAACACGTAGTGCTATGGACCCTTAAAAGGTCGTGTTCCATCAAACTGGAGTATTTTTTTTGAACGACGTCCTTAAATAATTACCTAAATAAACCCGACAATCCCTCCAAAGCACCGAAATCCACCGCAAACTACCGAAACCGACTTGGTAAAGCCTCATTTTTGACAGGGATGTTTTATGAAGGCTCGAATTTTGTTATTCCGGGTCAAAATCTTCGTTTCTCCGACCTGCTTCCATAGCGTATTATTCCGTTCTTCCAGAGTATGACTCGCTTTCTTCCGTCTGTTTTGTTACTACTTCTGATAAAGTAACCAATCAGATTACTTCTCCAAGATTAAACAACCAATCAAATTGCTCTATTAACCTTAGCTCCCGTCCATCATCTTCTTCGTTCCAACGATTGTGATCTACGTACACAATGTGCGAGTAGCACATGCAGCACATGCAAAATGTGCCAATATGTGGCCGTGTGCAAGTGCACAATGTGCGCACAAGACATGCAGCACATGCGCACATACGGGTATTTGTGGACCAGTGGGGACCAGTGTTTGGAGACTAGCGAGGACCAGGCTTTGGGGACTAGTGGGGACCAGGCTTTGGGGACCAAGGCATGGGTACCAAGGTTTGAGGACCAGTGTCAGAAATATTGTCTAACCACCGTCTTAACCCAGTACTAAAGTTTCTGCTACCAACAGTGTTACCGTTTGCAACCAAGGTCTTGACTTATTCTGCCACTCTGCTAAATCCATCACTACTACTATGAAATGTGAGTGTACACAATGTGCAAATAGCACATGCAGCACATCAGCACATGCAAAATGTACCAATATGAGCCTGTATTCAAGTGCACAGTGTGCTCTCAAACATGCAGCACATACGCACATACGAGTATTTGATGACCAGCAAAGGCCAGTGTTTGGGGACTATTGAGGACCAGGTTTTGGGGACTAATGAGGACCAGGCTTTGGGGACCAAGGCATGGGTACCAAGGTTTGAGGACCAGTGTCAGAAATAATGTCTAACCATCGTCACTTAACACAGTACTAAAGTTTCTCCTACCAATAGTGTTACCGTTTGCAACCAAGGTCTTGGCTTAATCCACCACTCTGCTAAATCCATCACTACTACTATGAGATGTGCTTGTACACAATGTGCAAATAGCATATATAGCGGCGCATCAGCACATGCAAAATGTTCCAATATGTGCCTATGTGCAAGTGCCCAATGTGCTCACAAAACATGCAGCACATGCGCACATACGGGTATTTGAGGACCAGTGAGGACCAGTGTTTAGGGGCTAGTGAGGACTAGGCTATAGGGACTAGTGAGGACCATTGTGAGGACTAGTGACTACTATGAGATGTGATTGTACACAATGTGCAAATAGCACATGTAGCACATGCAAAATGTACCAATATGTGCCTGTGTGTAAGTACACAATGTGCGCACAAAACATGCAGCACATGCGCACATACTGGTATTTGAGAACCAGTGTTTGAGGACTAGTGAGGACCAGGCTTTGGAGACTAGTGAGGACCAGTGTGAGGACTAATGACTACTATGAGATGTGATTGTACACACTGTGCAAATAGCACACGTAGCACATGCAAAATTTGCCAATATGTGCCTGTGTGCAAGTGCACAATGTGCACACAAAACATGCAGCAAATGCACATATGGGTATTTGAGGACCAGTGTTTGAGGACTAGTGAGGACCAGTGGCTGAGGACTATTTGTGACGCTGGCCCTTAAACCTTTGTCCCCTTGGTTCCCACACCTTGGTCCCCACTAGTCTCTAAAGCTGGGTCCTCACTTGTCCTCAAACACTCGTCATCAAATACCCGTATGTGCGCATGTGCTGCATGTTTTGTGCGCGCACATTGTGCACTTGCACACAGGCACATATTGGCACATTTTGCATGTGCTACATGTGCTATTTGCAAATTGTGTACACTCACATCTCATAGTAGTCACTAGTCCTCACACTGGTCCTCACTAGTCTCCAAAGCCTGGTCCTCACTAGTCCTCAAAGCCTAGTCCTCACTAGTCCCTAAACACTTGTCCTTACTGGTCCCCAAATACCCGTATGTGCGCATGTGCTGAATGTTTTGTGAGCACGTCGTGCACTTGCACACTGGCACATATTGGAAACTTTTGCATGTGCTGATGCGCCGCTACATGTGCTATTTGCACATTGTGTACAAGCGCATCTCATAGTAGTAGTGATGGATTTAGCAGAGTGGTGGAATAAGCCAAGACCTTGGTTGCAAACGGTAACACTATTGGTAGGAGAAACTTTAGTACTGAGTTAAGAGATGATGGTTAGACATTATTTCTGACACTGGTCCTCAAACCTTGGTACCCATGACTTGGTCCCCAAAGCCTGGTCCCCACTAGTCCCCAAAGCCTGGTCCTCACTAGTCCCCAAACACTGGTCCACACTAGTCCCCAAAGCTTGGTCCTCACGAGTCCCCAAACACTGGTCCCCACTGGTCCTTAAATACCCGTATGTGCGCATGTGCTGCGTGTCTTGTGTGCACATCGTGCACTTGCACACAGGCACAGTTTGCATGTGCTACATGTTCTATTTGCACATTGTGTACGATCACATCTCATAGTAGTCACTAATCCTCACACTGGTCCCCACTAGTCCCCAGAGTCTGGTCCACACTTGTCCCAAAATGATGGCCTTTGCTGGTCCTCAAATACTCGTATGTGCGTATGTGCTGCATGTTTTGAGAGCACATTGTGCACTGGCACACAGGCACATATTGGTACATTTTGCATGTGCTGATGTGGTACATGTGCTATTTGAACATTGTGTACAATCACAGCTCATAGTAGTAGTGATGGATTTAGCAGAGTGGCGGAATAAGTCAAGACCTTGGTTGCAAACGGTAACGCCGTTGGTAGCAGAAACTTTAGTACTGAGTTAAGACGGTGGTTAGACAAAATTTCTGATACTGGTCCTCAAACCTTGGTCCCCACTTGTTCTCAAAGCCTGGTCCCCACTAGTCCCAAAGCCTGGTCCTCACTAGTCCCCAAACACTGGTCCCCATTGGTCCTCAAATACCCGTATATGCGCACGTGCTGCATGTCTTGTGCGCACATTGTGCACTTGCACACAGCCAGATACTGGCACATTTTGCATGTGCTGCATGTGCTATTTGCACATTGTGTACGTAGATCACAATCGTTGGAACGAAGAAGATGATGGACGGGAGCTACGGTTAATAGAGCAATTTGATTGGTTGTTTAATCCTGGAGACGTGATCTGATTGGTTATTTTATCAGAAGGAGTAACAAAATAGACGAAAGAGAGCAAGTCATACTCCAGAAGAACGGAATAGTACTCTATGGAAGCAGGTCGGAGAAACGAGGATTTTGACCCGTTATATCAAAATTCCAGCCTTCATAAAACATCCCTGTCCAAAATGAGGCTTTACCAAGTCGGTTTCGGTAGTTTGCGGTGGATTTTGGTGCTTTGGAGGGATTGTCATGTTTATTTGGGTAATTATTAAGGAAGTCGTTTCAAAACAATACTCCAGTTGAATCGAACACGACCTTTAAAGGGTCTATAGCTCTCCACGCTACTCTATACAGGTGCGTTTCGGTTAAAAAAGGTACTTTCCGGTGATTTACGGGCATTCTCGGGTTCATTTTGGGTAATTCTGCGAATCGGGAAATTACTCTTGTGCAATCGAACATACCCTCCGAATATACCCCTATCCTATAAGACGCTTTTGGGTAACATAGCAACCACGTGCCATCATAGAAACAAAGATGGCAGCCTCCTGCATACAAAATGGTCGACGGAAACAAGTATCACCCCCACAAACACGAGCTGCGCATGCGCTCTCACATCACCCATCACCATGACAATGACGGCAAACCATGGCTGCTCACCTGGGCTACCATGACAACCACGTGATACCTATAATACATTGCAGTATGACGTCACTTCCGGGGTCCACCAGCCGGGGTCCACCTAATAGGGGTCGAAAATCACATCTACTACTCACGACAGATGGTGGTGACCATGGCCAACTGGTGGCCTTGGAGCTTGGAAAGGTGTGGGTGGTCTAGAAAGACGGATCAAACAGGTACTAGAAACCATAACTATCATCAGATAGATATCCTGCAAAAGGTATCCTATAAAGGATATCGTCACCATGTATCTTCAAAAGTTATCCTCAAATAGTACAATACTATGTGTCCTCAAATACCGAGATGAGTCGTAGAGCAGTACGTAGAGTCACTCGTTCGAGCAATTGCTCTATATTTCATTGGCTCGATGAGATTCGAGTCGCTCGAGCGATCTGATGTAACTATCACGTCTTTCGTATTTTTCAGTTGGCGCGGCAGAAAACTAGAGTGTCCGGTCAATAAAGTCGATCATAGGACAAATCACGGTGACTTTTGGTAAGTCAGCAGTAATGATCTTAGAGATGTAAGATCTATAATCCAAGCTTTACCCATAACCCCAACAATACCTCTGGGCCTAGCATTAGTAAACTACTTGTACCAACTGTGGGCCAGCACTAGAACACCTACGATAGATATTTGTACTAAGGGCTAACAATAGGCATATGGGGTACAAAGAGTTTCTCCTATACTACTCTACCAGACAACCAAGCATAACACTGCGTGGCTTAGCATTACGTAGTATCCGTACTTACTTAGGACAGTATAACGAGTAGGTGGATCAATAGTACTATGGGCTACCACTGAACCCGCGAGAATACAGACCTTACATCATATACTACTACTTTATACAACCATCCATTACCCCTCCCCCCCACCACCACCACCCACCCACCCTCCCCATAATACTGCTTGACCTTGCATTAGGTACTATCCCTACCAGTTATAGGATAATATAAAGCCTTAGATAGATAGCGGTATTAAGGACTAATAGTATACCAACAGTGATATAGACCGTGCATCCTATACACCACACTAGACAACCCTGCATTGCCCTACCTCACGTCACAATACCGCTTGGTCTTGCAAAATGTACTACCTATACAATCTGTGGGCCAGGAGACCACCCTAGATAAATAATGGAACGAAAGGCTAAAATGGGACCAGCAACGATGCAAACCGCACAACCTATACTTCCACACTAGACAACCATGCATTACCCTCCCCCCCCCCCCCAATACTGCCTAGGCTCGCAATACGTACTACCAGCTACAGAAATATACGAAGCATTAGGTCGATTAGTTGTACCAAGGATTAACAGGGGTATATAGCATCCAGACTACACTGCAGTTCTAAACAACCAAGGACAACCTCGCCATACCACACTAGACGACCATGCATTACCTTCACCAACCCCACGATACCGCTTGGACTAGCATAATGTACTACCTATACAGGTCAAAGCATTTGGTCAATTAGTAGTACCAAGGGTTAAAAGGGGATCTGCATGGGGCATATACGGCTACTGCCATATCAGGCCAGTTCGAAAAACCTGACAACCCTGACTCGAAGTAAAAAAGCGTATAACGTTTCTATGAAGTCACGAACGCATCATGGCGTCGCGACGTCAATGGCAACATCAACCGTTTCACGGGGAAAACGTTCAAGAAAACTCACCTTCCCCCATCGATATTCCATCACATAGTCATACTATATCACTATGCATACCTTAGCATACTATATATGCAGGACGTACACCAACTGCCGGATAAAGACGGATAGGGCACAGGAAAGAGTTGCTCCGCCAAAAGCTCCGGTTCCTATGGTAATTTAACTCTAGCTGTTCCGACAAAGCTCCGGGTGGCCGAGCATGATTCACACGTGCTATACTGCTGGTTGTGTAAGGTGGTCCTTCATCCTTCCGGGCAACAAAACTCATAACTGGCTAAGATAGCGAGTGAGGGGGCTATATAAAAAAATCGGTCTTTGACGATGGTTTCTGATGACTGTGGATTTTCAGATTTACATTTATTTACTGGTTTATAAAGGAGCTTTCAGTCTCTGTGACTATAGCATGGTCACCACACAGGTGCAATGTCAAGTTTATCAAACAATTCTTACCTTTCATTCTCACTTTAGAGCACACACTCCCCAGACTTTAATTAACGAGTCATATTTCAACAGTAAAACAGAACTTGTTTACAAACGTTAACAAGAACTGCTCAAATTCTCGGTGTTTAATTTCTAATTTATTATGTATCATTAAAAGAGAACCCAGTGAAACGATTCGTAACATATAATTGTTTTTTGGCCATGCTCCATTATTCCGATCCGACCAGTCACCCAGCGCGTATGTATCGGCGCCACTGATTGGTTAGCGGAATGTGTTGATTGACAGGATTTCAGCATGATGCTGAATTAATTAGGCTTTTCCCTCTGGAAAAGACTATTGTTTTTCTACGGATTATTATTTTTTTTTTTTTTTTGGGGGGGGGGGGGGGGGGGGGGGGTTGGGTTTTTTTTTTTTTTTTTTTTTTTCCACACATTTTGTCCGTACGATTCAGAAGCCATTTTCGAACCGATTTTCACGAAATTTTGCACACGCATAGAGGGGCACAAAATCTAAAAATGTACCCAAGCGGAATTTTCGATTTAACCCTTATTTCCTCAGAATTGGCAAAAAAAACTGCCAAAATTGGGGTTTATCGGCACTTTCTCGAAACACGTCTTGTAGATTTTTTTATGCATTCGTCATTGCTAGACCTGTCTATGACACGCCCTTTGATACACACGACATATCAGGCGATGCATATGGTAACCCTCCACAGGCTGCCAAACAACGAAATTTTGATGAAATAGGCCGGTTTCAGGCCCCCACCACACCCAAACAATACACGAGAGATAATTATAACTTCCTTTACTGGGAGTGGAATTCACCGAGGATCATTTTTGTCAGTAATAAGGGTGTTCAAAAAACCAAGCGTTAACCTGTTTTGGGCTGGTTAAACAGCAATACCCCCATAAAGCTCAAAAATTTGTATTTTCCGTGGATTTCTCTAAATGAGTCTTGTAGATTTTCAAGAAAAATTAGTCACTCCCACGCCTTGGTGTGACAATAGAAGTTGCATGGACAAAATACTGCGGTGAGCATTTGGTAACCCTCCACGGGCTGCTAAAAGTCAAAATTGTGATAAAATGGGCTGTTTTTGGACGCCAACAGCGCCCAATGGGTACGCCACAAAGAAACGTGCCTTCCTTTATCGAGCGCACAATCTATACGCAAACATTTTTGTAAGTAGTAAGGGTATTCAAAAGTCGAAGTCTTAACCCATTTTGGACAGGCTAAAGAGAGAGACCCCGTAAAATCTTAAAATTCCCATTTTCTGTGGATTTCTCTAAACACATTCTGTAGGTTTTCAAGAAAAATTAACTACTCGCAGGTGTTTGTGTGATATTACAAGTTGCATGGACAAAATATTCCGGTGAGCGTTTATTAACACTCTAGAGGCTGCCAAGCATCGTAATTTTGTTGAAATGGGTTGTTTTCGGACACGCACAGCACCCAATGTGTACCTGAGAAATAAACATAATCTCCTTTGTTGGAAGTGGAATTCATCGTGGGCCATTTTTGTAAGTAATAAGAGTATTCAAAAAACCCAGCGTTAACCCCTTTTGTGGTTGTCAATTGTGATACCCATCAAAAGCTTAAAAATTTATGTTTTCCCTGGATTTCTTTACAAACATCTGGTAGAGTTTTCAAGAGAAAATGGCCACTGATAGGTCTTGGTGTCACATTACCAAATGATAGGATAAATTATTCCGGGAAGCATTTATTAACCCTCCATGGGCGGCTAAATGTCAAAATTTTGAAAAAATAGTCTGTTTTTGGACACCAACAACATCAAATGGGAATGCAACAGAGATGCATAACTTCTTTTACCGGACGCAAAACTGACAGGGAAACATTTTTGTAAGTAGTAAATGTATTCAAAAATCGAGGTCTTAACCCATTTTTGACTGGTTAAGGAGATATACCCCTTAAAAGCTTAAAATTCCAGTTTTCTGTGGATTTCTCCAAAAAAAATTTCAAGAACAATTGACCATTCGCAGGTCCTCGAGTGACATTACAAGTTGCGTGAACAAAATGTTTCGGTAAGCATTTGTTAACCCTCCAGAGGCTGCCAAGCATAGACATTTGGAGAAAATGGGCTGTTCTTGGGCAACCATAACACCAAATGTGTACCTACGAGATAAACATAACCTCCTTCATTGGAAGTGGAATTCACCGTCGATCATTTCTGTAATGAAGATATTCACAAAACCAAGCATTAACCCTTTAGAGCTGGTTACAGAGAGATACCCCTCAAAAGGTTAAAAATTCGTGTTATCTGAGGATTTCTTTAAAAACATCCCGTAGATTTTCAAGAAAAAATGGCCATTCTCAGATCTTAGTGTGACATTACAGATTGCATGTACAAAATATTCCTGGAAGCATTTGTTAACCCTATGCAGGTTCTCAAACATCAAAATGTTGATAAAATGGGCTGTGTTTGCATACCCACAGTACCTGAATTTGAGACGAGAGATCAAAATAAGTGGAAGTAGAATTCACTGAGAATTATTTTTGGAAGTAATAAGAGTATTCAAAAATCAACACTTAACCCGTTTTGGGCTGGATAAACAATGATACCCATCAATAGCTTAAAATTCATGTTCTCCCGGGATTTCTCTGAAAACATCTTGTAGATTTTAAAGAAAAAATGGCCATTCGCAGTTCTTGGTGTGACATTACAAGTTGCATGAATGAATATTCCTGTTAGCACTTGTTAACCCTCTACAAGCTGCCAGACATCAAAATTTTGGATGCATTTGAGATAAAATGGCCCATTTTCAAATAGCCACAGCTCTACGTGGGTATGTGTCAAACAAACATAACTCCTTCTGTCGGTCATTAACTTGTTGAACGACGATATTGACATTAACCCACTCCACCGTTAATGATGGTTTTTACCTAAACAATTTTTTTTATCAAACTGAGTCGTTTGAGACTACTATACTCACCTTTCTCATAACATCAATGAAGGAACTTCAGTGAGACAGTTAAAAACAATTCACCAGTCACTGTTGGGTCATGAAAAATCATGGAATCTCATCGGGAAAAGCCATGATTCTCCAGAATCATAAAGTCTAGTTTAGCATGATGCTTTATTATTTTAGCATGATGTTGAATTAATTTAACACGATGCTTAATTATTTGAGCATGATGTGAATTAATTAAGCACCATGCTAAATTATTTTGCACGATTTCACGAACGCTGCATAGATAAAACACAATGATGCCGGGTTAATTAAGCATGATCCTGAATTACGAGAGGTTCATGCATTTTAATTCGGCATGATGCTTAATTATTTGAGCATGATGCTATATTATTTTTCACTATTTTATGAATACTGCAAAAATAATATAGCATGATGCTGAATTGATTTCGCATGGTGCTGAATTACGGGAGGACCGGGCATATTAAGTTAGCATGGTGCTTAATTATTTAAGCATCATGCTATTTTATTTTGCGCGATTTAACGAATGCTGCATAAATAATATAGCATGGTGCTGAATTAATTTAGCATGATGCTGAATTACGGGAGGATCATGCACTTTAATTGAGCATGATACCAAATTATTTAATATCATGCTATATTATTTTGCGCAATTTAACGAATGCTGCATAAATAATATAGCATGATCCTCAATTATTTTGCATGATGCTGAATTGCGGGAGGATCATGCACTTTAATTGAGCATGATAACTAATTATTTAAGCATGATGCTGTACTATTTGGTATGATTTCACGAATGCTGCATACATAACATAGCATGATGCTGAAATCAAGTCCGCGTACTGGAGGGTCATACATTTTATTTTAGCATGGTACTCTAATAATTAAGCATGATGCTATATTGTTTGGTATGATTTCATGAATGCTGCCTAAATAATTAAGCATAATGCCTGAATAATTAAGAACGATGCTTAAATAATTAACCATCATGCTATATTATTTAGGCATCATGCTATATTCTTTGAGCATATGCTATATTATCTAACATCATGCCTAATTCATGGATTTATGAGCCTGTTCGTACGTCATACCTGTGTTACAAGAATCACTCCATCAACTAGCATTGATATTGTTTGTTTATTTGCGGTATATAAAACATTACAATTGTAATATATTTCTAATCACAGTGACACGTGAATATGTACCGCAGGGAAATAATATAGCCAGATTGGCTGTCTACCTGTTATCTCCCGTTTCAAAAATATTTCATCACTGCAACAGACTGTAAATGTTCATCTAGAGATTTTAGTGTTTTTCTTTCACGTGAAGTAACAATAGTGGGGAAGGTGGGGTTGGTGGTGGGAAGGTTGATGTGTTTGGTGGATATCGGTACTTTCGTGCGACTGCAGACTTGGCAGTAAGCCAAACTCATTTATGGACGAGATAACCAGACAAGATAACGAAAGTAATCTTAGGTGCTCACAAGGCCTAAATTTGTTATCTATGCGTATCATATCACGGGTATCGCTATACACATTGTTACTTTACATTTGAGATCGTTTCTTGTATCCCCTGGCATTTCACATTAGTAGCATAAGGATAAGGTCAAGTATAGCTGGTTAATTATATATCTAAGCTGCCCACATTTCGAGAACTTTATCCCGTACATTGTTTGTCAAGTCAATTCATGGAGTAGAGGAGTGAACAAAGCAGGTGGCTACTTAGGTGATGGTCTAGTCAACCCACTGATAGACATTAGGTCAACAAGACAATCACCTCAGTAGGTACTAATCTGACAATATGGGCAATATGGATTGTTACATTGGACATTAATTGGAAATGAAGATAAAAGCTTTGATATTAATTTTTTTTTCAAAAATGGATCCAATTATTAATGTTACGTAGTTCAGATTCCAGCTCGTTCCATATTTTGGGAAAGTTTAAGATGGGCAACTTAAGCAGTTTATTTGGCGAAAATCGGTTGATAAATGCGATTTCGAGCAACTCAGCACTTTTGGGCTCCTAGGGTGCCCAATTTTGGGAGGGTCAGATACCTAATTTTGGTGGCAATCATCATGAATCTATTTGTGCCACCTCACAAAGCAGTTTATTTGGTGAAAATCGGTTGATAAATACGATTTGGAGCAACTCAGCACTTTTGGGCTCCTAGGGAGCCCAATTTTGGGAGGGTGAGGAACCTAATTTTGGTGGCAATCGTCATGAATCTGTTTGTGCCACCCCACAATGCAGTTTATTTGGCGAAAATTGGTTGATAAATACGATTTGGAGCAACTCAGCACTTTTGGGCTCCTAGGGTGCCCAATTTTGGGAGGGTGAGGTACCTAATTTTGATGGCAATCTTCGTGAATCTATTTGTGCCACCCCACAATGCAGTTTATTTGGCGGAAATCGGTTGATAAATGCGATTTGGAGCAACTCAGCACATTTGGGATCCTTGGGTGCCCAATTTTGGGAGGGTGAGGTACCTAATTTTTGTGGCAATCTTCATGAATCTATTTGTGCCACCCCACAATGCAGTTTATTTGGCGAAAATCGGTTGATAAAAGCGATTTGGAGCAACTCAGCACTTTTGGGCTCCTAGGGTGCCCAATTTTGGGAGGGTCAGGTACCTAATTTTGGTGGCAATCTTCATGAATCTATATTTGTGCCACCCACAATGCAGTTTATTTGGCGAAAATCGGTTGATAAATGCGATTTGGAGCAACTCAGCACTTTTGGGCTCCTAGGGTGCCCAATTTTGGGAGGTGAGGTTCCTAATTTTGGTGGTAATCTTCATGAATCTATTTGTGCCAGCCCACAATGCAGTTTATTTGGCGAAAATCGGTTGGTGCAGTACGCCTTAGTACGCGGCGTCATCGTGCCCCCATGTGGACAATCGGGGTTAAGTGCCTTTCCCACGGACACAATGCGGGGGTCCGAATCGAGTATTGTGTTTAAATTCATTAATAGCCTTGATTTTACAAGCTCGGGAAATTGAAAAACAAATCGTTAATTTTCCGGCATTTTTTTCTGAACAATTGTAACTATACACATATATAACTTTTTTTGTGTCCTAATATGTAGCCTGCCCATATATCAAAATTTTAACAAAGCAAAAAAGGGTTCTATTTGGACATGATCTTTATTTTGACGGTAATTTTTCACCAATTTTGTGATTACCCCCCCCCCCCCCCCCCCACCCACCCCACATAAGTACATTTTTTACCCTTAAACGGTAATGAACAACACACTTACATTTTGACAACCGACCTGTTAAAGTGAGCTCAGGTGTACTCTTCGTGAAAAAACTAGTTTCAGGTATCTGCACTAGGTGGACAACGAAAATGCCATTTTTGATAAGACAAAAGGTCTACTGTACACTCCAATCCAGACGAAAATGGCCCTACTGACAAAATAATGGCGGGGGGGGGGGCATAATTCCGCCTCCCCAACCCGAACAGTATTTGCTGAGAACCGTAATCACTCGAAACAAGAATCTGGGAAGGACAAAAACTAAACATCACGTGTAGTGAGTGGTCCAAAAGCACCCCACATAAAATGCGCTTTGAGTAGGCCTATACCGAGTCTGCACCCAGTGACACGGGCAATTAATTTATCGATGCTTTACCGCTACCCTGCAACCACTTCAACGCGATTTAACACGTTTATTTACCTGAATAATCAACACATGCAACAAACAATAATACACGAAAGTCTATTCATCGATTTCTGTTGAGTTCTATGAAATGATTGGAAAGGACAGATACTTTCATGGTATAATAATTATGTCTTGCTAACATTCGCACCGAGCACCAAATTGTGTTCATCAAATCGATTTTCTTCTGTATGTCGAAACAGTATTTTATTTACACTTTACCTACAGTACGTGGAGAGTGGATTGTAACTAAATCACCCGCGAAGTGGAGTTATCACCCAAGCTATAACTTTCAAATTTTGTACATATCGACAAAAAACACAAGCAATGTTTCAGCCAATGGACCTCCGGGTTTAACCCGGAGGTCCATTGGCTTAAACTTTGCTGGTGCTGGTTATGCCTTGCAACAAATTTGCAATTATTCCTCGAGTGGAATCTCCACTCTGCGGGTGAGTTAGTGATAATACACTCTCCACGTACTGTAGCACGAGTCGAGTAAGACACTTGTAATTTGTTGGAATAATGAACATGCTTTACTTCGAAAACATAGCTTTTTTAGCTTTACTTTAAAAACACAGCTTACCACCCCATTAAGGGTGTCGGAAGCGTCCGAGGGCAGGGCGGGCAGGGGTATCAAAAAGGGCACTAGACTCGGGGTAGACCGGGAGCTTACAGCGTATCATGTCTCTTGAGTGCAACAAATAGCGTTTTGCAATGTTTTTGCAGATGGGGCCTTGTTGCACGCAAGGGATGATATAAAACTTCAGAACTCATCCCGCCGATTGTATAGCTTCTTTCATCATGATTATCGATCAGCCTCCGTCATTATAACTGATCTGCCCTTCCTTTCTCTCAATACCCATGGCACTCACAAGAAAGGGGTTGTTATATAAACGAATAGTCGAGAGTTTCTCAGTTACTGTTCTCGGAAAGTAAAGTCATTTCCACAAGTGCATTTCCAGTGAAAAGAGGCACGCGCTGCCCCCCCCCCCCCCCAACCCCCAAACACACACGCATGCACTTGCTTCCCGTGCCCTTACATAAAATATTGTGGAATGGCCTAAAATGGTGTGACAGTAATGTCAAAACTAGCTTTAATAAATTTAGAACTCTTATCAGAACAAGTAGGAGACCACCATGTTTACAGTATACCACAGGCCTAGTTATAGAAAATATGTGTCATTTAGAGAAATCAATTCTCTTCTCACACCATCTTGAAGGGGTGCCCATTTCCAATTAACTATTTAAGGGCACGAGTATTAGGGCAGGGACGCATCATGCTATATTTGTTTTTTCTCATCGGGATCGCATGCTGCTGATATGACGTCATACCACGGTCCATTGTGGGTGTCACGCGGTTTGTCATGGGACGGCCATGTTGTGGTATCATTGCTATGGTGATAGGTGGTGTCCGTGTGCATGCACAACGTCGTGGTGTTGGGACGAGAAGTGTTTCCGTTGTTCATTTTGTTTACGGAAGACCGACATCTTGGTTTTCGTGGTTGCACGTGGTTGCTATGATAGGATAGGGTGTCTTCTGGTGTGTGTTCGATTCAGTGGCAGTCGGCTTATTTATCGAAATATACCCTACAACACCTTAGAGTGCCCAATAACGAAACGGAACTATCCCGCCCACCATATCTTCGACGGCAAGTGTTTGCTATGGAGCTCAAAGACCTCTAATATAGCAAGGGAGTGTTCGATTTGGTGGGAATACTTTTTCTGGCTCAGATTCTTCCAGAATACTCTGGTTCTATCTACAATTATAGAAAACGACCGGTAACTATGCAAAATTAGTACAATCGAACAGATATTGTCCTGAAAAGTTGTACATATATAGTGTTTGTTACAGGGTCTTAACATATATATATAGTGTGGGTGTCAATTGGGCTTTGAGAGTATGCAAAATCACCAGGCACGACCCGACAATGATACCCAAATGCCCCTGAGACTTACTCCAAGAATCTTCAGTTTCTGTCTATGTGGGGTTCTATCCTATTATTCAGTCATGTCTTAGTTTGTTTTTAACTCATCTGGGTATGACTCCTAGGTTACCACATTCCCTTCAAAACTCCTACGACTGAGCCTAAGAGTCAATAGAGCTTTGACGGGAACAGGCTATAATTTGACGCGTCGAGTTTTATCGATCAAATGACTATAAAGTGATCACTCGGAACACTGAGTGAATCCTCGTACAACTTTTCGACTCATCTCGGTATTTGAGAATACGTATGACATGGCGAAGTACCACTGTGGGATATATTCTAGAGGACTTTAGTGGGGATAGCTATCTGAGGATAGTTATGGCCCATAGTTCCCATTCGGCTCCTAGCTCTTTGACCAACCCGTGTCATTCATAGCTTCAACATCACTAATACTGACTTGTCCACGGTCGTGATCTGTCATAGATTAGATTAGACTTTATTGACAATTTACACCCACGAGGGGCCGATGCCATACACGCTAAAAACTAAAGTGTTTAAAACCACTCCTGAAGTGCTGTATTTAACACTTACTAATGCTGAACAAGCACTTTGTTCAAGTGTAGAAATCCCAGAACTTGACAGGTGTTACAATAAAACCACTTGACAAGTGTAATGTCACGACACTTAAAAGGAAACAACGCAGATGACGCGGATCAGGCTCGAACTCTCGAGCCTGATCTGCGTCATCTGCGTTGTGTCCTTTTAATTATGTACCCACCAAGCGCAAATCAAATTATGGACGATTCTGGAAGAACCACCAATGCTAGACACATGGGAAGTGCCATCCATTTAAGTTTCAGATGTCTGACGATTGTAATGTCTAAGTGCTTAAAGCATTGCACTTTGAGTGCTAAAATCAAACCCTAAGAGTTAGAATGGGTTTAACACCTTGAAAGTGTCAGTTTTAACACTTTAGTTTTTAGTGTGTATCAGCAATACATAAGTAATATAATAATATTAATGAGTAACAAATTAATAAAAATACGTCCCCTGAGTTCCAATGTGTTCTACGTGCCAGTAGGCACATAGAAAACATTGGAATTGAGGAGACGAATATACCATATGTTATTTGTATGTGATGACCTTTTTTCGGTGAAACACTTAACCATGTTTCAGGGAGCGCGGTGGCTCAGTGGTAGACTGTTGGACTTCACTGCTAGAGGTCCCGAGTCCGATCCCCATCCGGGACGACCCGCCTTGTGTCCTTGGGCAAGACACTTTATCCCGGTTGCCTACATGAGGGCACGATGACGCCGAGTACTAAGGCGTACTTCACGTCGATGTCTTCAACCGCTGTAACCCTGCTTGAGTGGAGCTTGAACAGAGTTAGAATGTTGAGGAGCTGACAGTTGCTCTTCGATGCTCGGAGGTTCTATCCGGGTACTCCGGCTTCCTCCACCCGTGAAACTGTCATGGTCACGATTAGTCATTGTGCATAAGTATGTGACCTTAAAAACCAATAAATAAATAAATAAATAAATAAATAAATAAATAAATAACCATGTTTCAGATGATTCCATATAATTCGGATTTTTTATTTCTCACAACAAAGACAATTTTTTCTTTGTCGTTTAAATGCTTAAATTTCACTTCCTTCGATTGAATTTGTTCAAAATAAAACTTACGATCATCTTCATATTTTTCACATTTCATTATGAAATGTTCTTCTGATTCTACCACATTATTATCATATTCTTCATATGGAACCTTGGGGCACTGATGTCTCTCTATTTCTATTTCTAGAGATTCTTCTGCTCTCTGTGGGAAAGGGTTCGGGGCCCATGCAATTGGTAAATTTCGCGTCACGAAGGCTCCACTTGGGAATTTGTTTGGGAGAAGAAACACATAAAGAATAAGAAATGTTACCTTCATATTGAACTGAGAACATAAATATAGAAGCTACTACATGTATAGTACTTGTAATACGTTTTATAACAAACAGTCACATGAAATAATGATCAGTCTCTGTAATCTCTATCAACTAAATTGTTCTTATACTATTAATGATGAAAATATTTATGCGATAGTCTACATTCTGTGGCTTTGCAGTTGTGTCTAGGAAAGTCTTGGCTGCCTATGTAGGCAGCCAAGACTTGCCTAGAAACAACTGACAAGGTTCCTCAGATGTAACTTGCAAACCTGTCTAAAAACTGCCTGTTGGAGCACCTATTTTGGTTGCAGTAAAAGGTGGTGAAAGTCAAAATTAGATCTTCAAGAATTAAATTTTGTATTTAAATGAGGACTGAGATTGGGAAATGTTTGGTTTAAATTGGGAAAAATCATGCCAAAATGCCATTGGGATCGGGTCCCATATTCATCCTCTGTAGACACCAAAACTAACCCCTGATTTCTAGCTTATAATTACTGATTCTTAGTTTACTGAACATGGTATGTGAAACATAATGAAAAGCAGACGACACTTGCAAAAAACTTTCTTGAATAACTAGTTTTTTTCAATTTTTTGTCTCAAAAACATAGGTTATGACCCCTCGTTGGAACGAGCCCGTTCCAACGAGGGGTCATAACCTACGTTTTCGAGACAAAAAATGAAAAAAACAATCAAAATTAATTGGCGATTTTTGAGAATAGCGCTGGCCGGTTTTAGCCGTTATTTTGGGTAATCTTAAATGCGCCTGTTCATTATAGGTGTGATTTCAATTTTACCGAAGTTAACATCAGATCAGGCGCCCATAACTCACACCCATACAATAATATCGGTTTGATTAGCTTCTCAAATAGTTTACACCATATATTCACGGAATGAATCTCATGTTTTCGAAGAGCTGATATCAGTGCATATAATGCTTTGTTACCTTTATAAACTACATCGGACTGAGCACTCCGAAAATTTCCATTAAAAGAAGATTTAACCCTAAATATGTATACTCTGTCACAAATTCTAAAATAGTATCGTCTAAACTGAATGTTGGTACTTTTTGAAGCTCCGTTTCGAGAAATCATACATTTAGTTTTGGAATGATTGACTAACAAATCATTTCTTGAGGCATAGCTAAATAACTTATTCAAACACATCTGTAAACCTTCCGGTGTTTCCGACATTATTACTAAATCATCGGCAAATAAAAGATGATTTGTGGATTTGCCTACCCCACCCCCCCCCCTCCCCAGCTAGTAGGGGAAAGGGGGCGAACTGGCCACTCCTGTCAGAAAATTTAGCCCCCTTTTACTAGAATTTATATGCATTTTGCATACAAAATGGAGCTTATTTGGTCATTTTAGGGCATTTTCCAAATTGTTTCGGGAATTTTGTTGGAAATTTTCAAAAGGTCGCCCCCTGTAATCTGTCGATCGGGAGAGTCTGGCTTCGGGCCTGGTAAGTGGTCTACATTTTTCATCGAATTCATTTCTAATATCATCAATAAATATTTTAAAAGGAGTAGGCGATACAATACACCCCTAGCTGGCTGCCTAACCCCAACAGTTAGTAGATACCCTATGAGGACTAAACCTAGCTCTGGTTTTGGTCAAATAAGCACTAGTTGCATATGATTCGCTTCGACTGTGCCTTTTGTAACGAAGTGCCTATAGATCTATGATCCTAGGTTAGGGCTAGTTGTTGTGTAACTGATAGAACCGCGAAGTTCCACCAGCCCGTGGCGTTTTGGCTTTTCCTTACAGACAAACCTTGGACGCAGGTTCCAAACAATGTTCAGTTTTCCGTAACTTCACGAATCTTGTTAAATATATAAAGGATATGGAATGAGTGTTTTTCTCATATAATATTTATGAAACGAGTTTAAGAATTTTCCGTTTGGGCGAGCCTCTGGCGAGCCCAAACGGAAAATTCGGTCGAGTTTCATAAATATTATATGAGAAAAACACTCATTTCATATCCTATTTATCATATGACACACACACGCACAAATTAGCCACTTAGTATGACTTTTTAACCCATCACCTAACTTGAGTTGCAGACGGCACTTGAAAAAAACATCCTCGTATAACTAAAATTTTTCATTTTTTGCTTCCAAAGTATGGGTTATGACCCCTCATTGGAACGAGCTCGTCGAGCTCGTTCCAATGAGGGGTCATAACCTATGTTTTGGAAGCAAAAAAGTGAAAATATAAGAAAAAATGAATGGCGTTTTCTTGTAGGTAAAAGATTAATACAATTTCACCCACCCAAAATAGGACAGATAACGTAAATTCTCCCTACTGGAATTATGCAAATGTGACCCAGTTGTATTTTGTTTAGCCAATCAAATTGTCCAGTTTTGAAATTGACTAATGAAAGCTCCCAGCTCTAATTATGCAAATTATGAAAATGTGGCCCAGTTGTATTTTGTTCAGCCAATCAAAGTGTCTAGTTTTGAAATTGACCAATGAAATTGACGGAAGGCTTTATTTATCACTGATTAATATGAAAACAAAATATCAAATGTTTTAAAGTGAACAAAACGGACGAGCCATATGATAAAATGCTTTAACGTAACGAAGTGTTCAATCTGTTATCTATACTTTTAATATATAAAACTCTCGGCTAACCGTCGTTATTTCCTGGTAATAGTATTATACAACTTATAATACTACAAAAATCTGAGCATCAACGTTCAAACCTTAATATTATGTGGCGGAATCCATCTTAAGTACTTCAACAAGGTAACGTGCGAGTGATGAACCAGGAGACAACATGGCTCGATAACCCCGAAAATAGTGGTTATAGTCACCAATTTTCTGATGCAACACCTGATCACGCGACTACCAGTCAGTGGAAAATTGAGGGAAAGTCCCTTTGCAGTCGCCATTGTTGGACTCTTGTACTGCCATGCAGACTGCCGGTCAGTCTGCGTGCAGTCCATGGAATCTTAAAATGCAATTAGTATTCTGCCGGGTGCCTGATAACCGATAGAATGTCCCAGTGGAATGCACAATTTGCAACTCAGCATCACCTGATATCTGGTGATGTTCCATTAGATGCATGTCATGATTTGGTGACAGTTCGAACAACACCATCCCAGAAAGTTCTGCAGAATGTTTATTATACTATCTATAAACAAATCCTACAATATTACTGTTTGTTGACAATATTTGCCTGCCAAATTATGCTTAATATTGTCAACAGAACATCTGGCGTCCACTCATGTTTGGGAACTCAAAGTTGATATGTACTCTCATCACCAGTTAATACAATTCCATGTAATTTAGCTGCTAATAAATCTGTTAATAAAATCTGAGTCCAATTCACCAAATAGAAATTGTCTATGAAAACTATCACGACAATAACACTTCAATGAAAAGAGCTTATGAGAGCTGTAGCTCTTCTCCCGAACTTGATTAACCCCTGTGGGCGAACTTCGCAACATTTTTTGTCAAATACCAGTTTCCTATCACTCCTCCTATTAGAGCCGTCCATTAACCCTTACCTAACGTAACGGCCAAAACCGCCCAGCGCTATTCTCAAAAATCGCCAATTAATTTTCAAAATATTTTCATTTTTTGTCTCAAAAACATAGGTTATGACCCCTCGTTGGAACGAGCTCATCGAGCTCGTTCCAACGAGGGGTCATAACCTATGTTTTTGAGACAAAAAATGAAAAAATTTAGTTATTCAAGAATTTTTTTTGCAAGTGTCGTCTGCTTTTCATGTTAGGTAAAGGGTTAATATGGCATGGTCCAATCAATACTATGGTGTTTACTGTATTTTGACTTGACGTCTTGGATTATTGACCATCCCAAGGCCTCCATAGCTCCCACGAATGAGCCCAAGAGTCAATCGAGCAGTGAATGCAAGTTATGAAACGGGCTGTGCTCTGAAATCTTATCGCGAAAATTAGCAATTACTCGAAAGTTCATTATGGAATCCCTTTTGTAACGGTTTTAAGGCTCGAAATTAAAACTGTACATTTAAAATGTTACCCTTCTGATACCTTTACCATTTTAGTTTGTCTAGGGGTTTACCAAATGATTTCAAAACTTAATTATTTATATAAATTTATTAGAGAAAAATTACATTATTCTGAACACATTTTATACGGAATGTTTTTCATGTTTACATTCAAGGGGTCACTATTTGAACAAGGACATTCTTATTTTTGTAAAGCCTTGTGCAGGCTCGAGCTCATCCCTACAGAGAACTTGCAGTAATTTAGAAAAGCTTTCCACAAGCTACATACATGACCAAAGACAAGGAAGTTCTTATTTTGTAAAGCCTTGTGCATGCTTGAACTCATACCAACAGAGAACTTGGGGTAATTTAGAAAAGATTTCCACAAGCTACATGACCAAAGTCCAAAATTACAAATTTGGTGAAGCCTCAACCAAAATTCGGATTTCCCTGCGTGCAGTAATATTGAAAAAGTATACTGTTATGTCCCAGATGGGAGATTAGCGGGGGTGATTGAATAAAGAGTGGAGGGGGGGGGGGGGGGTGATGGGGGATTCAAAATGGGTTCAAGAAAGGAAGGACTCGTGGCTCATCTTTTCATGCAGTATTAACAGGTAGAATCAAAAGAAGCCAAAAGGAAAAATGCCTATGGTCTTTCTGAAAAGGATATGACTATGTATTGAGGGAATTAATGTAACAAACACTTGGGGGTTTTGCGTTTGGGGGTAAGTTTGATGAAATCATGGGGCCGGTGGGTGCACCGGGTGGGTGGCTGGTTGGGTGGCCCGCCGATGGCACTCTGGCGAAAAAATGTCTCTGGAAATTTTCAGTGTTTAATCAGTTTGCCCAAGTACACACGATCGTGAATTTTCTGTGGTGAACAAATGTCTATGGGGAATTCAGTGTTAAATTAGTTCGCCCAAGTGGCATCCCTCTTAGCATTGTTTTCCCCATAGACAATCCTGCAGGCACTCTGGCGAACTGGTTGAACACTAATCTCCCCCATAGACAAACCTGGATGTACTCTGGCGAACAACAATCACTCGCAGAATGGGTGAGGGAACTGTGTCTCTCTTTCTGAGATTTTTGTTTTTTAGAAAAAAACTTGTAATGTGTTTAAGAAAACTCTTTTGAGAATATGAGGGTCCTGAAAAAGACCTTCACGTCTGCATTTTTTGAAGATTTGTGATAGTAACACTTTGAAAACAACATATAGAGATCAGAAGAATTAGGATAAATCAAATTAACTTGTATCCTGAATGTATGTTAGTGTAAAAAAAAATTCAATAACCTACACTGGGATTTTTAGGATTCCTCATAGAATTCACTCAAATCCGGGTATAGGTTAATGAATTTCACCTCCCATTTTTCATATTTTCAATTAAGATCGGGATACAGTTCAACCTTTTTACCTGGTACTTCTCTAGTTCATAACCACGAGCTGCCAAGAATTGTTTTATCCCTGCACGCCGTTCCAATTTGTCAATAATTTGCTGGCTCCACCGACGAGTATACTTCCAGAGGACCGGTATGGCACATATGTCCAAAACAATCTTCTGAGAACTGTCTTCGCCGCATCTTTTCCTTCTCTACTCTTTCATGTTCTTCTTCCAGCCACGTTTTCCATTCGTCATCAGATATTTTCCCGGTCCTCCACTTTCTGTAAACTTCTTGATCAAGAGAAACTTTACATTCATTTTTGATGGGAGAAGAAATGATGAGCACATGAGAAGAAAGAAATGGTTTTTGCGTGCCGAAGGCACACAGGGACGCTGTGGGGCAAACCCCTTTCGACCCTCATTAGCTGTATAATATTTGTGCCATGTCTGAGCACATGAAATGATCACTGCTTTTTATACCCAACACAAAATGTCATTCGGATCGAAATTTCCCCAAAGAACGCTCACATGCTATTGAATTATAAGGCGTGAGAAAATCAACCATTTACGACGTTTACTATCACGTCGTTGGAGTAAGTATAAGGCTGCCAACTCGAGCTGAATTATTTCGTAGACATGGATTTTTTTAAAATTAGAGAGTTAACAGATGAAGATGCAGAAAGAAGACAGAGGACAGATGAAGTTTTCTTGTTAGCTCTCTACCAGTGGTGTAGTTCAACCCTGTCGAAGAATGAATTTAGAGAAATGATGGAGACATTTCTGGAGATGGGAGCGGTGAGACTGCCGTTTGGAGTCATCCAGTTTCACAAAAGACCAAACCAACCCTGCAAATACCCAACGGCCGACTACGAGGCAATCATATTTGGTAGAAGACAAGAAGAAGATTGGGAAAACGAATGTTTTACTGAAGAGGAGATCATATCGCCTCAACGCCGCTCCTTGGCAGGGTGAACTTCACCACCAAATTGGCTTCACGTGGGCCCTTCTCAGGGCCCACATATTCTCAAAAGAGTTCTCTCAATCCCATTACAAGTTTTTTCTAAAAAACAAAAGTCTTAGAAAGAGAGATACAGTTCCCTCATCCATCCCACGTTGCTTGAACATAAAAGCAAGAATTAAAAAATGTATTTCCCCATGAAAGTCAAGTGTGCGATTTTTTATCAAACAAAAATATCCAGTTGACCTCTCCCTCCCACACGGTTGAACATAAGGAAGAAATAAAGTATTAAAAAGGTGCTGTGTCTCTATGAGACTTGATTTTTTGTGAACGTGTGTGCCTCTCTTTTGAATCATTTAGGTAGCCCTAAAAAGAGCTTTTTAAAAATTCTGTCAATGTATTCACTTATCCATTCTCTTCCAGTTCCATTGAAATGTACATGTTTCATGATGGGTAGTGGAGTGAGTGTTTCTTTTATCTGATCTGTTTTTTCCTCTTCAAATACCTCAGTTTATGTATCAGTTGTAATAAGTCGTTTACGTGGTTTTCGTCCAGGTTTTCGCCCAGGATTTTGCCATTGTGGAATTTGTACTGGATTCTCTTCTACCATCTTGAATTCCATTTGTACTATTAGTTTCTCTGCTGATAGGACTACTTGGTTGTGACAAGATTTCATTTCTTGTATAGCTTTTAAAATATCCTTCACTAAACCTTCATTACGATCTGTTGAAATAGTGTTTGATTCCGATTCACTCGCTATAGACTTCTCTTTCCGAGCTTCTGATGATAGTATTGCAGGATCAGTGCTTATTTCTGATAAGAAATTGAGCTCTGCCATATTTTCTTTACTGAACAAAATACAATCATCATTTGTTATTGTGACCTAGTATTTATAGGCGAAGCAGGGTGTCATTCAGATCAAAATCTCTCCAAAGAACGCTCACATGCTATTTTGATTATAGGGCGGTAGAAAATCAATCCTTTACGACGTTTACTATCACATTGTTGGAGTAAGTATAAAACTGTCATCTCAAACTCAGCTATACTTGATACTGAATCAACCATGAGAATACAGTTATTCATAGAGATGAAGATATCGAAAGGGGAGAAATGTTGGAAGAGGTGGACTGAATTGGGAATCAACCATTACTCTTCCAAGAAATAATTTACGAAGACTTGCAAGAAGGGCTGGAGTCGAGAGAATTTCCCCATTAGTATTTGACGATATTCAACAAGATTTACAAAAATTTCTACAAAATGTCATCAGCGATACCATCCAATATGCAAGATTAAGAGGAGGTGAACAAGCCATTGTTACTACAGCTGATGTTAACAAAGAATGTAAGAAGAATGGAATAAATATGATGGGTTAGTGATTAAAATAAAGAGAAACAAAGCAAAAGGCCCTTTTCAGGGCCACCACCTATTATAAAAAGAGAAAACTCTTGATACACACACTTGGCAATTCCCTCACTTGAGTCTTGGTGTCAAAGACTTTATTCAATTCAAAAGGTATAAACCTCATAGTTCCCACGTTTTGACATTTTTTTCATTGACATACTTGGTGATTTTACAAATGGTCTAATGCAAAACATGTTTGTGTTACACATAGGTATCTTTGTTTTTCAGAATTTGTGTATTGTACAAATTCAGAAAAACAAAAATACTTATGTGTAACACAAACACGTTTTGCAGTGTACCTCAATTATTTTAACATAAAATTATTTTTACTTGCATGCAAATTAGGTTCTCAGAAAATTGTTTTTCTGTTTGCAAATTAGTTTTCTAAAAAATAGGTTTTTGTAAACACTTTTTTCAGAAAAATAATTTGTAAATAGAAAAATAATTTTTGTATTTTTTATTTCTATGAAAAATTATTTTTCTGTTTGCAAAGTAGCTTTCTGAAAAACATTTTTGTAAAAACATTTTTTTCAAAAAATTAATTTGCAGACAGAAAAATAATTTTAAGAGTTTTTTAGTTCTATGTGCAATTTTTTAACTTGCCTGACAGATAGCTTTCTTGAAAACTAATTGTCAGGCAAGTATAAAATACAAATTCCTAACTGAGAAATATTTGAATATAAAAACATAAGATCATTACCTTTTCGGAATTTTATTCCATGAATATTTTGTGATACAACACAGATATGTTTCACTTTCTGAATGTCACTTTTTTATGTCACTTTTCAAATATTCATTACAGTTTCTTGCGCAGTTTCGACATTTTTGGTTTACTGTCCTTAGCTTTATGTTTCCTTGAAACTTTCATTGGTGGTGCCTCTTTCTCTGGAAATAATGTTTCTAGTTCATCATCTGTTTTTGTTTCACTTGATATGTCCATATTATATAACAAAGTATCTGATTCCTCATCAAAATCTGGTAACACATTATTGTCAGGCTGTTTTGGTGAGGTATTAGGTATTGTGATTTCCAGTGGTAGAATCATTTGTTCTGGGTGAATTCCAAGCCGTGTAGAAGGTGTTGGAAGAATGCCAAACCCTGTAGTAGGTGATAGAATAACTGGTGTCCCCCACTTTGGTTGATTAGATTAATTTTTTCAATGCACATTCATTAATCCAATGTCCTTTCTGTTTGCAATAATAACATACCCTTTTATATGGACATGTTTTAGCCAGATGTCCACTCTCATTACAAATATAACAGTGCTTCGTGAGTTTGTAAAGTTGATTGATAATAGTTTTTGCTTCATACCGTGTATCAGGTATTATCTCATAAAGTTCCCCTACAAGAAATCTCACTTCTTTTAATTGAATTTATTACATTTTATTTCCAGTGCATTGTGACAAACGCACATGGTTTATTTCAATAATTACATGAAACATTTCATCCCACATACGAATCTTATGGGTATAAAAAAGCAACTTTTAGTTTTTACAGAAATGTCAAAGTAAAGCATTGAACAGTCAACATGTCTCTACCACTTAATCCTGCATATCCTATATACTTATCAGAGCTTACAAGACTTTCGAGTTTTTGTATGACAACAAATCCTATTTCACAATCCAATAAAGAAGATTTAGCTAAAACTGTTTTTTCTATGTGGGGGATAGTAAAGTAAAACGTTTCGTTTGTGGACAAGGTTAAATGAATTGGGAAACTAAAGATATTCCTCTACAATAACATATTAAGTGGTCGCCAAATTGTTCTTACAGTCAATTGATAAGAAATTGTAAATTCTACAATCCACCATCATGTGTGCAAACACCTCCAGATAAAATATTATCAGTGATGGATTATGGATACAGTTTAAAACAAATATTTTTAACTATGAAAAAATATGCCAAGTGTTTGAACAATATTCCAGATTCTAATTTTCTAAATTGACTCATGTTATTAGATAGCGTAGATATATCATTTAGTGATGTAATTGCAAGAAAAGCTGCACTTGCAAATAAATTCAAAACTAAGTTAGACAAATTGTTTTTAGATGGTGAAGAAAATGATTATCCAGATTTGCAAAGTACTTCACCTCAAGATGAGGAAAAATGGGAATAAAATAGTAAATTGTAAACATTTTATTGTCAAGAAATAATTGTATAAAAAGGGGTAATTCTCAGTTTTCTTCACACTTGCTTTTGAAAACAAGACTGATTTATACACGAGAATACAGAAGATGAAGAGAAGCTTTGAAGATTACTGTGAGGTAGAGAGTGAAACAGAGGATGTTAGTGGAGAGAGCAAGAGACAAAGATTGGAGAATGAAAGAGGAATGTATGCAATCCAACCACAGATGCAAAGAACAATCAAGAAAATTCCATTCAGAGTCTCATGTATTCAGAATACATTTAAAGAATTTGATGAGAAGAAACCATTTGAAAACCTATCCAAAGTTTTTGACAGCATGTAGGAAGAGATTAAAGATGAATGTATGATAGATGACAATGACCACATGAGAGTATCCGTGAATCACCCTGGATTGGATACAGGTATATTTATTCCATTTAACAAAGCATCTTCTGTCACTTGTAATACAGTGTTAGATAAAACTGAAAAGGTTGTACAATCCAATGATAACCTTACTATCCATGATGCAAAATTATCTTTAGATGTCACACACACTTCCTTAACCCTTTACCTAACTTGAAAACCAAACCACACTTGCAAAAATAATTCTTGAATAACTAATTTTTTTCATTTTTTGTCTCAAAAACATAGGTTATGACCCCTCGTTGGAACGGGCTCGACGAGCTCGTTCCAACGAGGGGTCATAACCTATGTTTTTGAGACAAAAAATGAAAAACATAATCAAAATTAATTGGCGATTTTTTAGAATAGCGCTGGCCGGTTTTGGCCGTTATGTTAGGAAAAGGGTTAACACAAGAGTCTGGAAAATATAAAGCAAAATTTAAATTGGCTGATAAAATGGTTGTTTATAAACAGAGTAGTATTGAAATTAAAAATGTTAATGATTCCATCTGTCTCACATGGGCCATTGTGATAGGAAAGTGTCATGTTGATAAAGATGGATCAGAACTTTGGCAAAAGAAATGGAAAAAAATTAGAAATTCAAAAGAGAAGTTTCAAGAAACTGAAGCTAAGACATTGATGGACAAATCAGGGCTTCATTATAATACTCCTTGTGGATATGAGGAGTATTATAAAATACAAGATCTGCCTTCTCCAGACTATGTCATCAAAATTCATACCCAGTATAATACTGATTTCTTATTTTAACCACCGAAAACCACAAAGTTTAGTAAAGTTATACATATATACCACCATAACCAGCACTTTGACACTCTTGCCAGCATAAAAGGATTTTTAGGGTATAAGTATTATTGTGAATTTTGCAATCAAGGCTATCAATCTAAGGAGTGACACATGTGTAAATTTTGTTGTGTTTGCTATGCCCCGTCAAAATGTATTCCTGAACACTCCATTACTTGTTACAGTTGCAATAGACAGTTTGTAAGTTCATCGTGTTATCAAAACCACATCACTACAAAAGGGAAAGAACAGAAAACCATTTGTCAACTAGTGCAAAAATTGTAAAAAATGAAACATGTTCATTTACCCCATGAAAGGAAAACACCCCTGTGAGGGGTTTACAAAATGTAAATATTGTCATCAGGAAGTAAATTCTGAATATAAATGTTTCAGTCCGAAATACACAACACCTGATAATGGCACAATACCAACAATTCCATTTGTATTTTTTGATTTTGAAACCACTCATGACTCAGGAGTTCACATTCCAATTTTTTGTATTGCTCAGCGTGCTTGTGCAGATTGTATCAGTAAACCTACAGATCAAAACTGTAGTTTGTGTAGTCAATTTGGACAAAGATACAAAATATTTAAAGAGGAGTCTACTTTGACAGATTTTTGGAGATGGCTTTTCAGTAAAGAAGATAAAGGGACTACAGCTATTGCTCACAGTTTAAGAGGATTTGATGGACAAGTTGTGTTAAGGGGATATCCAACGTAAGTTTTGTCAAATTTCAGGTAAATTTCTCCAAAAGTCCACAGAAGGTCAGAAAGGAATAATCCCAATAAATTATATATCAATTTGTTTGGAATGAAACATAGATTTTGTGAAAACTAATATTTGCCACGGAACCGTTACCATGTGGCAGAAGACACTGCCTGAAAGTCTACTATGGCGTAAGTAAGAGATCAGATTTTAAACAATAAAATACCTTAAATTTATTGAATAGTTAAATTCTGCAATCTTTCTACATGTGGTACTGACTCAGAGATTTTTTTTTCTCATTCTTGCAAGGAATGGACTGTGAGACCAATTGTAATTTAGGATGCCTACATTTCAAAAGGGCTGTCATTTTTCTTGTGTTTGTTTACCTTTATAAAGTTCACCTAATGCCAAATCCACACAGTTCAGAAGAACAAGTATGGAGTCATGAGAGAGTGCATCATTGAAATATGAAGAATGTCCAATGTGGCTTTTGTGGGTCTGCTGAGACCATAGCCCCCCCCCCCCCCAATCTTGTGCCATTTTGCATGAGTTCTGTATCATATTGGTAAAAGACGATGAGATTGATACACCAAAAAAGGGTAAACTGCCCAACTTCCTCATTTAGTATTATATGTGTCCATTTCTGGGGTTGCCTGAGCAATGACAGCTGCCAAGAGTGTCATTTGAATGTTCAAGTGTGGCCAAAACAACTAAAAATGACCTATATTGTGCAGAAAAAACGTTCATCAATCGGGTACACTTAGATAGAAATCATGGTTTCTAATTCATTTATGTACATGATTTGGTATGCTTCATTTGTTTTGGAACTATCGGACTTCTGTAGTTGCTGTTTGGGGAGGCTTGACTGCTGTTTTCTCGTGAGATTTAAGAACATTAATAACTGATCTGCTTACCAATACTAATTTTATAGACGGAGGGTTACCAGCCTGAACAATATCGGAATTGTGTCGGTTATTAAATTTATTTATCTAAATACTTATGACATGTTGTCGTCTCATTTCGTTAATTCATGTGCTTTTTGTCCGCCTAGCGGATTTTTTCTATTTCTGTTCACAGAGTGTCAACACACATAGATTTTCGCAACCTTTTGGTGCTAATAGTGCTGAAAATCGACGTTGATCCATCTTTTACACAATGCAGTTGTGCAAGGGAGTTATTTAACGGTGATAACGACATTTTGCTATATTTGGTGAACAGGAAGAAACCTTTCTGATAATTCTCTGTGACACTGGTTTTCTTTTCTCGTAGCAGACTTCATCAAGCCTTTTTTACTTCACTCATATAGTTCGGCAACAGTAAAATTATATTTTCATAAATATACAATTGTAAGGACTGTAATGTATGTTGATGTGAATGTATTTTTGTTTTCAAATATAACTTTCCACTTTTATGTTCTGATCATCGTCACCAACCAAATAATAGTAGTTCGAATCGGTGGCGTATTAATCCCTTGCTGACACTTACATCACATTGTACAGTTTGTGAACTCAACAGCGCTACTAAGGACTGTATCTTGTAATTACCACATTGTCAGTTGAATATTTTCCTATGAATGTGTCGTGATTTGTAAATTACATTTCCTCTCAGATTCAAAAACATCAGTGAAATGTTTGACGATTTCAGATCTTGGGAAAGCAAATCATTTCCCAACTTTGCCCCACACCCACGTGATCATAACAAACATGTCACCCAAACAGAATCAAGCATTTGTGGTCATCCATTTTCCCATGAGCATTCTCATCACGTTGGTGATGAAATGATAAATATGCTTTCTCCGAGTATGGAGTGTGGAGTCTTTTATTTACAACTCAGACATTCAAATTACTGATCTATTCATTGTTAATCCTGACGGTTATTTATGCGGCTGGCAATTTCTTTGTCATCAAAAGCAAAAACATTTTTAAAAATCTTGAAAAAGTGGATAAATTCGGGTTTTTCTATACTTTTGTCATTATTTTGGTATATAATATGTCGTTATTCACTGCTTTAATTCATATTTAGGGTATTGTGAAAAAAATTTAAAAAATGCCCGAAGTTACGCTGGACGGGTCGACCCCTTAAGACATCTTGTTGAAAATGATACCAAACCTCCAGAAATTATTATGAATGGAAACAAAATTATTCTACTTCAAGCTCATGGTGTGAGACTAATTGATTCTTTAAGTTTTCTTTCAATGAGATTGGCACAATTCCCTAAAACATTTGGTTTGGTTGAATTAGCAAAAGGTTATTTCCCTCATTTGGCAAATACACAAACTTATCAAAATTGTATTGATGGTTATTTAGATGCAAAATTTTACATACCTGATTCTGTCTTCATCAGACAGGAAAGAAGTCATTAAATGGTATAATCAAAAACTCACCACCAATGCTATATTTAACAATAAAAAAGAAATAGAAATGTACTGTTGATCAGATGTAGATATTTTACGAAGAGGATGTGGGGAATTTAGACAGAAATGTTTAGATAGTGATAGAATAGACCCCTTCAGAGAAGCAGTTACTTTAGCTGATGCCTGTAATAAAGCTTGGAGAAAAACATCAATGCCAGAACACGCACCTGCCATCAGTTCAGACATACGTTACCCATCTGCAGACAAATACTCTATAAAGGCTATCAGATTTTTACAGTTATTTGCACAAGAAGAGCACATACAGATACAACATGCGTTGAATGGTGGGGATGTTAAAATAGGAACTTATTATGTAGATGGATTCCCCAAAGACACAAAGGGATATGGGAACATGAATATAACACTTTATACAAAACAGATTCTGAATTAAAAACAGCACTCAATTCATTTTTTTCCAAACATGGATCCAATTAAACCACGAGAAGCATTATTTGGAGGGAGAACAAATGTCATTAAATTATACCATAAAATAGATTAAAGCTCAAACACTGAAATAAAGTACATAGATATTTGTTCATTTTATCCGTATGTTAATAAACACAGAGAATATCCAGTAGGTCATCCGAAAATACTCACAAATGAAAACATGGATACACATTATTTAAGACAGTATGGGGGACTCATTAAATGTAAAATTTTACCACCACAAAATCTTCATATGCCAGTTTTACCAATTCACAGTAACAAGAAAATGGTTTTCACACTTTACAATACATGTGCACAACAAGAAAATGATCACTGTAAACACACACCAGAAAAACGCAGTGTTGTGGGTACATGGAGAACTGTCGAACTTTTCAAAGCATTGGGTATGTGTTACAAAATGCTTGACACTTAATCAGATTTGGCACTGGGAAGAATGGGCTTTAGAAATTTACAAACATTACGTGAATAAATATTTAAAAATGAAACAAGAAGCTAGTGTGTATCCAGACTAGGTGAAAACAGATATAGATAAAGCCACTTTTAAAAAGGATTATGCAGACATTGAAAACATAAATTTCAAGACATTGAAAAAAATCCAGGAAAAAGATCATTTGCAAAAACCATGTTAAACTGTTTATGGGGAAAATGCACAAAACAATGTTAAATCTAAAACAGAGTACATACATAATCCATCCAAATATTTTGACTTGATACAGGACCCAAATATCATTGTTAAACATGTAGAAAAATTTGGCCATGATCAATTTATTTTAGTGAATTACACAGATACAAAACAAATGTATGAGCCTCATTCTTCAGCAAATGTTGTTATAGCTTCTTTTGTCACAGCGTATGCACGTTTGGAATTGTACTAAGTTATGGGAGGATTAGATAAACGGGTATAATATTTTGATACAGATAGTTGCATTTATATACATAACCCATTACTTTGGAATCCAGCAATTATAAACAGTAGGTTAGGTCAATAGACAGGTGAACATCCAGATCCAAACATCATTGAATATGTAGGTTTAGGTCCTAACAATTATGGTTACAAATACATTAAAGATGGACAAATACACACTTCATGTAGAGTCAAAGGGATTACATTAGATTTCAACACATCACAAAAAGTAAATTTTGAAAGTATGGTTGAATGTGTGCAAGATAGACAAACTTACAAAATAAACATTGAACACACACATAGAATTAAACGTAACAAAAATAAACAAGTCACAAGTGTAACACAAACCAAAACATTTTGATTTGTATGCACAAAACATTATGTGGTAAATAAATATGATAATGTACATATAGTTTTAAGGTATAAATAGAATTAAACAAAAACAAAAAAAGTATCACCCCTTACGTTAACACATGTCGATAACAAAAGATGGTGTAAAAAATGTAAATCATGAACCAATGTATTCTCTACAAAATACAGAGTATGTTCCATTAAAAGAAAAGATTCCCACAATGCCACGTTTACAGCTTTAAATTCTCCTAAACCTACTCATGGAATAAGATGTTACTTTAAGTGAAAATGTTTTAATAAATTAAGTGTACTCTTCACACATATATAAATTGCAATACATTTTATTCATTTCTTTTACCACCATAGTTTTTCACTAAAGGAATGTTTTGTTTCATATTTTGTCTCACCAACCTTCTCTATCAGTATCTACAGATGAAATGAAATGAATGAATGAATGAATGGTATGTTAGTAGCAATGAGCCAAACTCCTCCGAACCTGATTTGGTATAAAAACAAAAATGTCATCACATGAAACTTCATTACCTATTGAAAGCACAAGTGTTAATGTACAAAGTCAGCACAGTCAACAATTTAAAATCTGTGGGAATCGTGTTGCAAAAAAATCAGGTCACTTATTTCACACAGATTATTATCATTTATGGTATTATAATTACTGCCTTTGTACATTTGAGTTTACAAAGGCCTGATAAAGAATTGTGGTTAGTTTAAGTAGTTCTTTGGACTGTATTCTTCCAAGTCCAGGTTTAAAATATTTGAAACAACCACAAGAAAAGAAAAATGAATTTGTTTCACATAACACTTCTGGTGGTCTTTAAACAATTCTTTACTAATAGAATTTTTAATCCCAAGACAAATAACCAAGCGGTTAGATCTTGCAGCATCTATGCTTGAAGTTCAATTTAAAATTACAAAACAAGATGGGACTATTTTGGCTCCAGATACACAAATTGCTCCCATTAATAATTTTTTTCATAGTATGTTTAGCAAAATAGATGTCATATTGAATGGCAATCTTGTCCCCACCAATACTGATCTTTATCCTTATAGAGGATTTTTGGAGAATTTTCTTAGTTATTTAAGAGATGTGAAAAAACACAATCGGATGCAAGTGAAATGTGGTATCCAGATTCTCCTGGCATACACACTGAAACTGCAAAAAGTTCATCTAACAAAGGTTTGACTGAACGTGCAAAATTAATTGGTACTTGTAAGTCTGTGCAGATAAGAGGGAAATTACACTTAGATCTATTTGTGCATGAAAAATATTTACCAAATAGAGTTGAGATGAGAATTAAACTGCATTGTACTCCATCTAAATTTTGTCTGATTGGTGATGAGCATGGAAAAATTGAAATTCAAAAAGCTATTTTTAAAATACCAGCATTAGATTTAATTCCAAAATTTGCAAATGATCTTAAAGCACAAATAGATGGTTCGAGTTACAAAATGTAGATAAGGCATTTAGAAATTAAAACGTTTATAATTAGAAAAGGTCTTCGTTCAAAAATAGAAGATCATCTGTTTCATATACAGATACCAAAACGAATTTTTCTTGGCTTAGTGTCTAATAGAGATAAAAATGGAGTTATTGGCACAACTCCATTTAATTTCCAACATTTCAATTTGATAAGTTGGAAGTAACAGTAGATGGACATTCCGTTAAATCACATGACTTTGAACCAAATTTCGAAGGTGGACTTTATCTAAGTTCATATTTATCATTGTACAAAGCTATGGGCTTCTTTGGACAAAATCAATCATTTAATTTATCTTTGCAGGATTATGCAAGAGTATATACTGTTTGGGGAATTGATTTGACACTTGATCATTGTAGTAGTGGGCCATTGGCTCATCCTATAAAATCTGGTGATCTTCGCATTGAACTTCAGTTTGCTCAAGCTCTTCAAGAGGTGATCAACATTGTCGTCTACGAAGAATTTTATAGTGAGATAGAGTTCAACAGATTTAGAGAAGTAATATTTGATTATAAAACAAGATGATTCGGTGTGAACATTGCAAGATGTGCAAAGAAAAAATACAAACATTATTTCAAGAAAGTATGGCGGCGTGCTGACGCCAGTAGATGTATTTTTTAGCTGTTCTAAGTTGTTATAACAAGTTAAATAACTTGTTATAACAACTTAGTAACTTGTTATAACAACTTAGCTAACTTGTTATAACAACATAGCTTAACTTGTTATAACAACTTAGCTTAACTTGTTATAACAACTTACCTAACTTGTTATAACAACTTAGTAACTTGTTATAACAACATAGCTAACTTGTTATAACCACTTAGCTTAACTTTTTATAACAACTTAGCTAATTTGTTATAACAACTTAGTAACTTTTTATAACAACTTAGCTAACTTGTTATAACAACTTAGCTAACTTGTTCAAGCGAAGTTAAAGCACAAAAACAGTTAAAAGTTAAAGCACCCAAACCAGGTACCATAACCTTCTCACGTTTGCTACATGAACAGCAGTACTCTGAAAACTGCACGAACGATCGTCCCGTTCGTGTATTGGTTAAGCAAATTTTTTCTGGATAACCGAGCACATTTTGAGAGAGAGTTTTTTTTTTTTAAAAAGTACCCAGTAACATAGCGCAATACATGCAGGTGTCTAAAAATGTCAACAACCCATAAAGATGTAAGGGCAACTGAAGCTTTGTTCAGTATTCACGGCCACATGTTGTAAAATGACCACTGTGTGGTCTCCCCGTGTGCTACAAGACGTGGACCATAGGCTCTGCGACTTGTATTCCATGGAGAGGATATAGGTATCATTGTAGTGCTTTTCGTAAAATGTAAAATCTCTGATGTCTATCTAAGATTGCCAGTAGCTCTAGGTGCCACAGTGACATACATTGTACACATTAGGGACCTCTGCACTTTGGATAAAAAATCATGTATCTTAAAATAAGTTGATATCCTAAACTTAAACTCGGGTTGAACATAGATGATTACATGTTGAATTGACCTTATAAAGACATTTTCAATCGAGAAACTGTTAAGCGAACAGCAACGGTCTATATGAAGTCATTATCCGAAGTCAGAGTTGTCTCTTCATTGGATGCCTTGATATGGCAGACATGGTTATTAATTTTTGTTTCAAATTGAAAGCACAATATTGTTGTTGGTTAATCAATTAGTCGCGCCTCAGATTCAACTCGGGGATAATTATAAAAGAGTTTATCCTTGAGATGGGGCTTGGGGGACGATTCAGTCGGTAAGGTGACATACCTCAGATCCTGTGGTCGACGTTTCTATTCTCACCTGCACAATCACGTTGTGCCCATGGAAAAATACCCAAACACCACCGCTCACGTGGTGGCATGACGATGCTGTTTGCCGGAGTACGCACACCGAGGTGCAGGTTTTCAACTTCTCCATCCACGTGGGAATTCCGAAAAAATGAAGCAGCGCTTTTTCACTGTGGTAAAATAGGACTCAGTAACCAAGGCTTGGGGTAGAAGTCCTTTAAAATGGGCAACATGGGTATAAATGATTGGCTAAACTTGAGTTTACATCTGTGTTGCGGTCATGATTAGTCATTGTTGTACATAAATATATGACCTTAAACACCAATAAACAATCAACTTCTCTAACCCTGCCTTGTAGTGCTCTCCGTTGTACAGAGTGGAGTTCTGACGTTGGGAAGCTGGTGATGCTAGTGCTTGGTCGATGGTTATCTCGGGTACTCCGGATCTCTCCGCCCGTAAACCTGTCACCGACATAATATGATCATGGCTGTTAAAGTATTGTTGAAAAACCAATAAATAAATTCCCATTCGGGTGATGTATTCAGTTCGCATCACACACTTTTAATGATTCTTGTTTGATAATTACCAGAGTGAGCATATTATTAGGCATTAAATGATTGTCCACAGATTAACGCTCATTCGCCCATACTGAAAAAAACATTACAGCTAGTGTTCCTCCCAATCAGTACTGTGGATCACACTTGTGATTCTATCCACTAAGACATTATGAGCATATGTGACCGATTGCATTCAAAACTCTGGGCTAAACCGGGCAGTTTACTCCGGTGAAACTTGAGTGAAATGGATTCAGTGTAATACTTGACCTAAAGATGGCGACCACAGCAGAAAAGGTATTGCCTTTATTGGTTTAATGGTTTTAACTTCAATTATTAAAGGAATTTTGCCCCTCCCACCCCCCCCCCCCTCCCTCCAAAAAAATCTAACATTTTTAAGAGGCCCGTCGCATTTGGGGCGGGGGTAAGGTCTTCAGCCCTATCCACGATTATCCCCAAGAAAGTATTTTTTTAGAGGGGGGGGGGGGGGGGGCGGCGGGGGGAGGGGGGCTCAAATGACAATTTATATTCCAAAGGTTTCAGATGCTATGAACAACGGAAATAGTGTATTTTAGTGCAAAGTGACGTCGTTACTCTCATTCAACAACCACTTCGAGAGGACGTGTGATGCGACTAGACTGGAGTAGAAAGATCTTACTGTTCCAGTAATGCCCCCGGACAAATTTGCTGCCCGGGTGAGCGCGAAGTTTTCAATGGAATTAGCCTCCGAATGTCAAAAATCGGGCGCGAATTCTGCTGCCACATTGAATTTCATTGACATGGTAACCCACGTGAATAGGAATCTTTTTTTACATTCTCATGGTACCACTTGTTATCATTGCGCATGAACAGTACATGTCTCTAGACATTCACAACATTTTTCCTGCCGTTCTTCATATGAGCACCACCCAGTCATCCTTAGGGACAACACGAGTTTGATTACATCCTAGATATCCGCATTAGTCAAATGTAGCTGACATTACTCCAAACTTTGCCCAAACGTTCGCACTGACTCTTCTGCACTTGGCCTCCCCCCAGAGACCAGAAAATGAGCCCCTGCTCACGATGGAAAATCTCACCTGGAATTAGTAGAACAGCCAATGACAGACCCCACAGTCTTACGAGTGCATCCCTAAAATGACAACAAACGCACCATTCAAAGGGCCGCAATTAGCCAGGGCTGATTCGAAATATCGCCGATAAACCTTGCCCTATCAGATGAACCCCGAAAGTGACGCCATGTCACGTGACTGGGGCGGCCATGTTGGATTGCCATGGTACCCCATGAGTGGCCATGTTGTGGCGTCATTGTTATGGTGATACGTGGTGGGAGTGCGCATGCTATGTGGACACGTGTTTCCGCCGTCCGTTTTATGGTTAGGGGCCGCCTTCTTGGTTTCTATTGTGTCACGTGGTTGCTAGGTGAAAGAACTTCTTGGTATAAAACGAAGGGATATTTCGAGGGTATGTTCGTTTGGAGAGACGTATGCTTCGGTAGAGCCCCTTGCCGCCCCCGTCGTCCCTCTAGTCTGGAAGACGCACTATTTTCAGAAAAAAAGAATTCATCCAGGGATACTTTTTCGGATATTGCCGGGTTTTTTAGGGTGATTCGGTATCTATTATCGAGTTGCTTGGGGTGATTCCACGCAACCGCAACGTACTCCGTACAAACAATGGAACGGGGATCCAGAACATGTCTTAGTCGCAATATTACCAGGCTGACATTTACCAAAATCCATTACAATACGGGAAAGTCAGGTTCATTTGGGTAATTCTATGCTACCGGAACATGTTCCCATACAATGGATCATACCTTCAAAATATACCCACCCCCCACCCCCCCCCCCCCCATCTTATACCGAGTGGTTCCGTCACCTAACAACCACCCACGTGATACCTTACAAACTAACAAAATCCACTAAAATGCCGATTTGTTGGGATCATTTGGGTAATTCTATACTACCGGAACATATTTCTCTCCAATCGAAAATACCCTCAAAATGTATCCCCTTCTTATACCAAGAAGAAGTTCCTCCACCTTGCAACCACGTGACACCATAGAAACCAAAATGGCGACCCCCTAACTATGAAATGGACGACGGAAACACGTGTCCCCAAAACACGCGCTGCACATGCTGCCACCACGTATCACCATGGCAATAACGTCACAACATGGCCTATCACGTGGCTTACCATGACAACCCAACATGGCCACCCCAGTCATGTGACATGACGTCACTCTCGGGTCCATCTGATAGGACAAGGTTCATCGACAATATACTACTAATGCTCAGTATTTTTTTCCGGTTCCCGGTACCGGCGAAAATAGGCAAGCTTCTGATTGAATCGCTCTCAAAACACACTTTTTGGCGTTTTTTTTTTTTTCCTTGAAAGTTTAGAATAACCGAGTGACCTGCTCTACATAGAAGCAGTAAACAGGCATTTTGTTTCACATTTTTCTTCCCCTCTGTGTAATATCGGCTTGATGTATAAATACATCTTGACTAACTCGGCAATATCTGCCATCTCGCATCGACTGACTGACTGATAAATTAGCCAAACACGTTGTCGTACTGAAGCGGAAATCCAAATGAAGGATTTCGATTGGTTGAATAGCTAACTTGTTATAACAAGTTAGCTAAGTTGTTATAACAAGTTAGCTAAGTTATTATAACAAGATAGCTAAGTTGTTATAATAAGTTAGCTAAGTTGTTATAACAAGTTAAGCTAAGTGTCTATAACAAGTTAGCTATGTTGTTATAACAACTTAGCTAATTGTTCTAACAAGTTAGCTAAGTTGTTATAACAAGTTACTAAGTTGTTATAACAAGTTAGCCTAGCTGTTATAACAAGTTAGCTAGCCTGTTATAACAAGTTACTGAGTTGTTATAACAAGTCTGTGTGATGTATCTTTTAAGCCAGTCTAATTGTTTACGCAACAATCAAGGTTAGTTGATTGATATCTCATTCCTTTGAAATCTTGTTTTATGGCTTACAACACTATTCCAAAACAACATTTTTGTGTTAGCTTGGTCAAAAATTTAGTCCAAAAACATTAAATAATTCGGCAAGCTTCTTTTATTTGTTTGAACCTTTTTTACCGAAAACAACATCCCATCTCCTCATTTGTATAAATAAGCACAGAATATGTAACTGAGTCAGTTCCGGGTCGCAAGGGATTTGTAAATCCCACATCGTCCCTGCACGCCTTCGGCGCGCTAAAACCTTTCATTCTTTTAACTGAGTCAGTTATCAAAATGCCTCCGAAACATCTCTGTATCGTTTGTTCCAGGGCGGTTCGGGGAAACAGTTTAGCTGTTGAATGCGACAGTTGTAGTAAATGGTGCCACATACGACGTGGGACGGGTATACAGTACAGTCGCCGTGGGCAGTCAGTTTGCCGCATGTCCACAATGGGCGCCCACTGGTTTTCAACAGAAATCAGTTTGATACCAATTTCTGTGGACTTCTGTGGGCATGTAGTTCTTAGAATAACCGAGTGACCTGCTCTTTCAAAATATACCCCCCCCCACCCCCTCCCCCCATCTTATACCGAGTGGTTCCGTCACCTAGCAACCACCCACGTGATACCTTACAAACTAACAAAATCCACTAAAATGCCGATTTGTTGGGATCATTGGGGTAATTCTATACTACCGGAACATATTTCTCTCCAATCGAAAATACCCTCAAAATGTATCCCCTTCTTATACCAAGAAGAAGTTCCTCCACCTTGCAACCACGTGACACCATAGAAACCAAAATGGCGACCCCCTAACTATGAAATGGACGACGGAAACACGTGTCCCCAAAACACGCGCTGCACATGCTGCCACCACGTATCACCATGGCAATAACGTCACAACATGGCCTATCACGTGGCTTACCATGACAACCCAACATGGCCACCCCAGTCATGTGACATGACGTCACTCTCGGGTCCATCTGATAGGACAAGGTTCATCGACAATATACTACTAATGCTCAGTATTTTTTTTCCGGTTCCCGGTACCGGCGAAAATAGGCAAGCTTCTGATTGAATCGCTCTCAAAACACACTTTTTGGCGTTTTTTTTTCCTTGAAAGTTTAGAATAACCGAGTGACCTGCTCTACATAGAAGCAGTAAACAGGCATTTTGTTTCACATTTTTCTTCCCCTCTGTGTAATATCGGCTTGATGTATAAATACATCTTGACTAACTCGGCAATATCTGCCATCTCGCATCGACTGACTGACTTTTTTCAGTTTGATACCAATTTCTGTGGACTTCTGTGGGCATGTAGTTCTGTGGACAAAAGCATGTGGACTTCTGTGGAAAAGATTACTGAGCGATGGTAATGCCGGACGGCAGTGTCCACATAATTAATCCGAAACACGTCTGCCCACAGAAATGTAACTGGAAGTAATTTAATTTTTAACACGTCTTGATAGAGTAGGACGCTGTTTAAAAATATTTATTTCTTTATCATTTCAATTTGCAAGCACAGGTATATGGTCATTTTTGTATTTACAAAAAAGGAAAAAAATGATAACTTGTCAAAATTACGTCACATCTTCTCAATCTGAAAAGTGAATAACACAACCCACGCTGTGAAAACAAGACATACAGTGACAAACCCATGTCGATTGCGAACGAGTGCTTTGAAAAAAATGTGTACAAAACGAAAAAAATAGTTGAAAATAAAAGAGTACACCTGGGAATATCACTGATATGCAGTTATGTATTGATATGAACTTTCTGTTAAACCGAATCTGATTTTCGATCGACTGTTGAACAATTCGTTCGCTTTCGCTGACAACGCTGACAAAAGATGAATTAAGGGAAATAAGTGCCATTTACAAACCATGTGTACGTTTATAATTATTAGTATTAGGGCATGAGTGATGATCAGTCTTTTCAGTGCTTAACTTTTAGTGTAAATCACGATCATTTTTCAGTTCGATATTATTTTGTAGTAATTTACTGTGAAGCACTGAGCCGTGCTTTCCAATAAATTACTGCAAAATAATATCAAGCTGGGCATGAGTGAAGATAAATCTTTTCAGTACTTAACTTTTAGTGTAAATCACGATACTTTTTCAGTTCGATATTATTTTGTAGTAATTTACTATTCGGCCTATTATGTTATTGTTTTAGTATTAATTCACAATCATTTTTCAGTTCGATTCCGATCACATTTACAACGTCGAACTTTGTATGCGTTTGTATGTAGATCTTGTTTGTTTTAGAAATGTATTTGTTTGTTTTCGGTGATGAAATAAAAAACACAGCAGATGTTTTTTTTTTTATTATTAAAAATAAAAGGGGGTGGGGGGGGGGGGGGAGAATCGTCCAAAAAACGGGGGCGAATCATCCACCGGAGCGAATCGATCAGGGGGCGAATTGTCCACAGGGGTGATTCTCCTGTTCCCACCGTGGGGTTACTGACGTTTCGTACACAAGACGTTTCGTTCACGCGACGATTCGTACACAAATAAGACGTTTCGTACACAAAAATTGGACCTTTCGTACACGAAGTGAGCGTTTCGTACACGTGTTTAATTATCTGTTTTAGACCTTGTATTATAAAATTATTTATTATTTTTGTTACATTAAATTAATATTTTTACATTTATGAATATCTCCCGCGAATATTTATGTAAAATTATTCCTGTTTTTATAGATACTGTTGGTGTTTAATTGCATGTTGAATAGGTTAATTTTCCTTGATTTCGTTGATTTATTGTTTGATTTACTGTTTGATTTTACCGATGAGTGACTTGTTTGAATATTGCCGGGATGTTTTTAGGTTATTTTGTTTGTTTGTTTGTACATGCGATCACTAATCTAGTCAGCGGTAAATTGCAAAGAGTCTGACAAGCTTTCACTGGAGTCTACAAGTGACCTTTGACTTGGAAAAACATCAAGCGCGGTGTCCTGTCAAATCTGAATTTCAAAGATAGTACTAGTCTCTAGTCTCTGGTTCCATAATGTACAGTATCCTTGGTGTCATTTAATGGAAAGTGCAAGGGATTCCCATGAAATGGAACCAGAGACTAGTACTTTTTTTGAAGGGCAAACATCGATAAAATTTTATTGCGTTTTTATGACTACTTATCTCCAGCGATACTGTACATTTTCGGCGAATCACCTCATTGCATTATGGAAAAATGATTTTATTTTAGAATTATGGGAAAATAAAGGGCAAATATCGATAAAATAAAATCAGTTTAGCATAATGCAATGAGGTGATTCGCCGAAAATGTACAGTATCGCTGGAGATAAGTTGTCATAAAAACGCAATAAAATTTTATCGATATCAAAGATAGCAATATATTTTATATTGATGTAATACAATAAAATCACATGCAGAATACAACAAACACATAAAAACAAAACATGTTATTTTTGTTTAATGAATTTATTTTAATTTAGTATGTATGAGATTTCAACTAAAATCACCACGTATTTATTGGAAAATAAAATTATTTCATGCAAGAAAATAGTCTTCTTTCTTTCTTTTAAACCCAAAATCTGAAATTAGAAGGAAAAAAAGTCAGATATAAAGAGAAAATGCGAAACTGAAATCTGTGTACGAAACGTCCAGGCTTTTTGTGTACGAAACGTCCTAAATTGGCCGTGTACGAAACGCCCGTGTGCGAAACGTCCAGCACCCCCACCGTGCCGACACAACCGGGACCGGTCGACACAGAAATCTGACTTTATGGGTATGATTCAAAAGCGATCGGATTGAAGTCGATATTTATCCTGTGCTTCAAAACATGCAAATTTTTCTAAATTCAAATTTGACGCGAAACATATCATTGGAGATAAATGGAGTTATATTTTTAGTACAAACGTCATTTCCTATGCCTGGTAAAAAACGACCTTGCCCTTCGTGTTTAAAAAAAAATAATAATGGCTGTGACGGCGTGAGATTGAATATGATATTTGATCGTAGTAATGGTGATCGATAAAATGAAGCAGAGGGACTTGTCTATCTACAGTTGATCGGACAGTCTGTGTTTGTGAACAATGGAACGACTGACACCACAGGAGCATCTCTATCAGCTGTGGATGATTTATACAGCCAAGGTAAACATGACAGTTTGTTTACAAATTTTTACAGTTTCGACCAAGTCCACGGTAACACTAACAGACAATGTCCCTTAAGGGCTTGCCCACTTTTGGGACCTGGTGGTTTCAGACCTCCGTATCTACGGCCGAAGATGACTTCAACTCAATATGGTGACTCCGGACAACAACAAAACAATTCATCCCAAAGTCTCAGCGGTACCCAAGTTATTTCGCGTTTGGACCCACGGCCCAGGTGGTTTCGACCCATACGCATGATACGGGCCATACTTGGCATCCAATCATTACTCATTAGACCTGGTTAGCTCGAGCACTTGCCGATTGGAGTAATGTAGTCTAAATAGGTTAAGTGGGGATTTTCACATAATATAATTATATAAGTACAGTCATTCAGGCAGTAACAGGTCACCTTTCATATTTTCGTTTATTTCTCTCAAATAAAATAAGTTATCCAAAGTTTGTTTTTTGTTATTGACAGACAGGTATCTGACACTCATTATTGCAGCGGAAATATTCAGATAAAGCTTCTGTTTATTTTATAAAATTAGATCGTTTGCCTGCCGCGATTTGGTCAGTGGTGCAGGCTGCAAGCCGAGAGGTCCTCGCTTCGAATCCCACCTGTGGCAACCGCGTTGTGTCCTTGGGCAAGACACTTCACCCCGATTGCCTACATGGGGGCACGATGACGCTGTGTACTGAGGCGTACTGCACGTCGATGGTGCGCATGTCTTCAACCAATCTAACCCTGCCTGTGCTGCGGTTCAGAGTTACGATGTTGGAGAGCTGACAGCTGCTCGTCGTTGCTCGGTGGTTCTCTCCGGGTACTCCGGCTGCCTCCACCCGTAAAACTGTCACGGTCACGATTAGCCATTGTGCATAAGTATGTGACCTTAAACACCAATAAATATAAATATATATATATTTGGTCAGTAACGGGTCGCTTGTGTCTATAAAGAATCACTCTCTTTGGCACCCACTGGCGATCTATTTTCCCACTTTATATGTATTTATTGGACACAAAAAGTCTTTTTTGTCTTCTCTGAATTAATTTCACCACACTTTTTCACAACTTTTACAGTGGAAACAATTGAAAACGAAGTGGATCAAATGCAGTAGTTCAGCGTTAATTTTCTAAAAATAGTTCAACTGGAGCAGTGTTTCAATGGGTTTTAATGCGCATGTCTGACAGTGAACCGGTATTGACAACTCAACTCGCTGTTGAAACGGAATAAATATATTATGATGCCAGATATTTATCCCAATTATTTTATCGTGAATTTGAAGCGTAGACAAACCTGTTCAAATAATAATAATTACATTCACACTCTTTATATTTCTCTTCCTGTAACTGAGACGCAAACTTTTTTTGCGGTTTCGTGTGTCAAAATTTTCTTCCGGCGCACATTCAGTCTTTTTAAAAAAAATCACTTTCGTCAACAAAAAACAACAACAAACTCGCGAAACCTTCAAAGACGACGGGCAACAAATTACTTCACAAAACTGGAATAAAATTTTAGTTTGAAATGCTCTTCAAATTCGATTTTTTTAAGGCTCAACATCGCCTGACCCGTTACTGCCTGTGACCCGTTAGGGAGCAATAAAAATCCTCAGCATGGCCATGGATATAAACAATTTTTAAACTTTACTTCTTCTTCCATTACTGTGCAGACCGCCTCTGGCGTATTTTCACTCATCTGCTGCATGTCCCACACTAAAAACCATTGAATGGCAATACTTACAAGTAAAAACACCTCTTCAGGTTCAGTTAACATGCTTGTTGTTTCTCCAGACTTTGTGCATATGTCTTGAGCTGCTCTAGTTCAGCTACCCCTCTACGTTCAAGTTCCCATTAAAACTTGATGGGGAATTTTACCACAGATTTCAATGGGAGGAATCTGAACGTAGAGGGGTAGCCACTACGTTCAGATGTAGAGGGGTAGCCATTACGTTCAGATCGCTGAACTAGAACTGCTCTAGTGTTGATGCAGTGACGGCGCCTTCTGGTAGCTCATTCCAAAGTCGGATGGTGGATGGAAAAAACGACTGTTGGTGAGACTGTAGTCTGGAGTAGGGCACTAAATGTCTGAAGTGATGGCCACGTGTGGATGTCGCTCCACTGGGAACCACGTTAAGTTAAAACTAGAAGTCCTGTCATGAATTATGTGCTTATCTAGGCTTAATTGTGCGTAGGAATCGCGCGCATTTGCCATATCGAATGGCATCCAAAGCATGGCAGGTTCTCCTGTTTAGTCATAGTAAGTACAGGCAATGTTGCTGCCAATGGACCTCCGGGTTACCCGGAGGTCCATTGGCTGAAACATTGCTTGTGCATGGTCCATATGTACAGAATTTGATAGCCTTACTATGGTAATAACGCATAAATTAACGCGCAGATCCACATGCTATTTATGCACATTTCATGACAGGACTTCTAGTTTTAACTGTAGGTGTTGCCGGTATTGCCACTAGTTGATTGTTGACTCTGTACAGCATGATGATTTTTGCCGTTTTCTTGTGTTCTTGCAAGGTGATCCATTGTAGCTTATGCAGCATATCTGAGATGTGGCTGGTGGTTCTGTAGTCCCCCTGACTCCCCCATAACAAATCGGGCAGCTCGTCGTTGGACCATTTCTAGCTGGTGGATGTTGTGTTGTGTTGTGGGATCCCAGATGATGCAGGCATACTCATCATCATTGGTCTAACTAGTATGTTATAACACTGTGCCTTGATTTCAGGTGGGCATGAACTGATGTTTGTCCTCAAAAAGGCAGTTATGTTGTTGGCCTTTTTAGCAACAGCCTTGAAATGGGCGTTCCATGATAAGTTGCTGACCCATGTATTTGGCTGACTTCACTGTGGAAAGTTCCTGGCCATGTGTGTTGTAAATTTGCGACAATTGGTTTCCTCTTGTTGGTAATCCTAAAGGTTTCACACTTATCTGGATTGAATTGCATTAGCCATTTGTTTTCCCATGATTGTAAGTTGTTGAGATCATTCTGGAGCATGGTGGTGTCCTCTGGTTTGCTGATTTTTCTATGCAATAGGCAGTCGTTGGCAAACAGGTGAGCCCTTGATGTGACTAATTCAGGCAGGTCATTGATGTAAATGAGAAACAGCAATGGTTCCATTACAGTTCCTTGGGGTACTCCCGATGTTACGTCTGCTGTTGCTGTTATTTTTCCTTCTAATAGCACCTGTTGCGTTCTCTAGCCTAAAAAGCTAGCTATCCAGTTGAGACTGTTTCCCCTTATACCATAATAGTGACATTTGTGCAGTAGACGCTGGTGTGGTACTTTGTCAAAAGCTTTTGAAAAATCCAGCAGTATGCCATTTATCTGTTCGCCGTTGTTTAGACCATCAGCCAGTTCTTGGATTGTGATGAGTTGACTTTCACAAGATCAAGATTTCCTGAACCCATGCTGGTAATCGGAAAGGATGTTGTAGTTTTTTAGGTGACTAATGAGTAATGATGTTACTGTGAAGAATGTGTTCCATGATCTTGCAGCAGATTGAAATTAGTGAAACTGATTGATAATTTGCGGTCTTCTCTCGGTAGCCTTTCATGAACTTCATACCTTTGTTCAATGTTGTGTAGCGATGTGGTGTCGAGTCATTTCGTTCCTTTTCCCGTTCATCTCCCAGGTCCAGTCCTGGAAATGCGACATGTGCGAGTGCAATTGCTCCCGTCAGCACTCGTGTTTTCTATTTTATGGGAGCTAAAAAATGCACTTGTTGAAAAATATTGTGGAACACTAATATATACTGTGTGGACATATGTGTATTGTTTTGAGAAAGCTTCACTCTGTGGCCAATAGGAAGTTACTATTATTGTTCAACAGGTCCTTATACATTTAGAGTTTCTGGTGTTTGGAGACAGTGTTCCCTCAAAATTCATACACTAACATTTTAAGGGGGCAATTTACTCCCGTATTTGATTTCACACGAGCTTAAAACTGCACCCATCAATTTTGTTCATTTCCAGCACTGCGTATATGCAAGGGGATCAGTAAAACTGCTTCTTTATAATTCACACACTTATAAAAGCAGCCATTAACAAAATAGAATTAGGAAATAATATTAAAAAGTGTAAATAAACTTTGTACAGCCATTCATAAACCATTCATGGATAAAGTAGGGGAGAAACCCACTCCCATCAATAGCAAAGATCACACAACAGTCACAATATTATAATACAGTTAAAACTAGAAGTCCTATCAAGAACTGTGTGCTTATCTAGGCTTAATTACACGTAGGAATTGCGCGCAATTGCCATATCGAATGGCATCCAGAGCACGCCAGGTTCTCCTGCTTACTCATACCAAACACAGGCAATGTTTCAGCCAGTGGACCTCCGGGTTACCCGGAGGTCCATTGGCTGAAACATTGCTTCTGCACAGGCCATATGTACAGCATTTGATACCTGTACTATGGTCCTTACGCATAGATTACTGCGCAGAACGATGTGCTATATGTGCGCATTTTACGACAGGACTTCTAGTTTTAACTGTAGCAGATTCTTTTCTATCATTGCCTATAACTTTTCTAATTGAACACACTCAAAACTTCTTGAAACACTCTGACCAAGAAGACACATGGAAAAAGTAGATGAAGTGCAGGAGGGATTGAAAAACAAGCTTCCTGCCAACATATACAGAAAACACCAAGCAAGGATTGAAACAAGCTTGCCTGGTTGGGACCAGTGTACATTTTAAATAAAAAAATTAACAAATATATAACAGTCCATTTAAGGGCTCTTGGGTGTCTCTTTGTGAGTATGCGAGGGTGATGTGTGCACTGTGCAGGTGTGTATTTTGAGTTGTGACTGTTTTTTTTATGTTGTGTGGGTGTTTTTTATTTATTTATTCTTTTTTTTTTGGGGGGGGGGGGGGGAGGGAATGGTTCTCCACTACTCTGTCATCTGCTCTCCCTGAAGGCAGACCAGATGGCCAAAGTTCAGCACCACTTTCCCGCAAAGTCTGATTGATGACTCCCAGTTTTCAAAAACATGTATTTGTGAATTTTTCTCCTTTTTGTAACCGTTATGGATAATATGTTGTGGCTGTTTCCAAACCAGTGGTCTGTTCGGGTTTCTTTTTCTCCTTCCTAAAATAAACCATGACACTGTGGTTTCAGTATTTACCAAAAATGTCCCCACCTTTCTAAGTAAAACACCGAGAGCAGAATTTTGGAAGTTATGCACGATTCCTAGTCTTCTTCCAGTCCAAGGTTATCTGGGTCTGACCACACTATTGAACCCGTGTTCACATGCAAATAAGATTCTTGGTCCTCAATCCCTTCTGTCGTGGTTACATAAGCAAATAAAGTTATTTGGATGGCAAGGGACTTCAAATTCCACATCATCCCTATGTGCTTTCGGCGTGCTGAAACTTTCATTCTTTTATCATCAAAGATAAAATTTTACAAACCTCTGCAAGAAAGACGCACAGACAATAGAATCCGGGTGATGAAAAGCACTAAATTTGAATTTCAACAAAGACCTAAAGTATTCTGAGCTAGTACACGTCTGTGTCCATAATGGTGAATATAAACTAAATCTAAAAACTGGTGTTGGATCTCTGCATCAAAAGACTATTAGAACAGGATGTGATTTTGTGAGTAACAGAAAGCACACAAAAGAAAAAAATGCATGCTAAGCTTCAGTGGTTTGTAGAACAGGAACTTCCAGATCAGGCCATGCATGGCACAATATTAACAGAAAACGACAAAGATACAAAATCTGAAAATGTTCCTTCATGTTGCTTGGACAGTAATGTTGATATCAATTTAATTGCTAATTATGTCTCCCCTTCACTGAAGAGAGACATATTGTTTTATCCTGAATTCTTCTTCTTCTCATTGTTCTTCTTGTTGTTGTTTTTCTTCTTCTCATACAACCGTGTCCCGGCCAAATTGAAAACGTATTTACCTTTTCACCTCGGCTTGTGATATTTGGCATGTGGGTTTATCACCATGAGATGATGTGTCGCGTACCATCATGACCCACATATGACATTGACCTTTGACCTCAAGGTCAAATTACTAATTTTTTAGCAAGTAAGCTTGTCCGAGCAAGAACTTATTTACCTTTTCACCTTGGCTTATGATATTAGGCATGTGGGTGTATCAACAATGATACGATGTGTCGCGTACTATCATGATCCACATATGACTTTGACCTTTGATCTTAAGGTCAAATTATTGATTTTTTTTTTTATCTAGGCGTATGATATTTGGCATGTGGGTGGATCACCATGAGACATTGACCTTTGACCTCAAGGTCAAATTACTGATTTTTTTGCAAATAAGCTTGTCTGGGCAAGAACTTATTTACTTTTCACCTTGGCTTATGATATTTGACATTCGAGTGTATCACCATAAGACGATGTGTCGCGTACCTTCATGACCCATATATGACATTGACCTTTGACCTCAAGGTCAAATTACTGATTTTTTGGCAAGTAAGCTTGTCTGGGCCAGAACTTTTTTACCTTTTCACCTCGGTTTATGATATTGGTAATGTCAGTGTATCACCATGAGACAATGTGTCACATACCATCATGATTCACATATGACCTTGACCTTTGACCGCAAGGTGACATTATTGACTTTTTTTTATTAAACTTTTGACCTAGGCATATGATTTTTGGCATGTGAGCGTATCACCAAAAGATGATGTGTCATGTATCATCATGGCCTACATATGACCTTGACCTTTGACATCAAGGTCAAATTATTGAATTGTTCAGCTGGGTTTATGATATTTGGCATATGAATACAACAGCCAGGCTGATGTGTCACATCCTACACTACTGCGTGAGCGACTGTTACATGAATATCCTTGGTCCGAGGTGAGACAAAAGTATTAAACCCACCCGAGATTACGCGGACAATGAAAGCAGTAATTAAATTGGACAAGACATTTGGAGTGAAAGGGATTGACTCCAGAGAGCATAATCGCAGCAGTAACCCTTTACCCAATGAATCGCCTGCATCCGCCCACCTAATCTGCAGATTCAGCAGCTGAAAAAATATTATTTTTGGAAAATTTTAACAAAACCATATCATATGACCCCTCTCTGGAACGAGCTCGTTCCAGTGAAAGGTCACATGATATGGTTTTGTTGAAATTTTTTGAAAAAAATTAAAAAGGATATTTAAATTAAAAAAATTTGATATCGTCTGCATTGGGTAAAGGGTTAATTGTGAAATAGATTAGACCAAATAAACTACTGCATGTTGATGTCACAGAATGTCAGAATGATAACCAGTCATCAATAATTTTCTGAATCAAATTTATGTACGTTTGTGTCAGAATGTTGCAATTTGTCAAAATTTAACAAAAAATATTCTAACTGATTAAAAACGTAAATATTTTATGAATGTTGGTGATGGTAAGGCCAACGTCATTTTGTTGAGTTGAGATTGTTGAGTTATACATGTATTTTGACTACAAAATTGTGAGAGTCATGTAAAATATGACAATAAGTACATCCTTTTCACTCAGATGCCCTAGAAATTAATTACTGCTGTAATTTGTTTGACCGAGAATCACGACAATTTTAATATCGTGTCGGACATTGACTCGAGAAACAATCACCAATATTAGTCGGTGACTTCTCTTAGATCTTGAGTGAAGATATCGTGGACCTGGGATATTCAAGTAATGGTCGCTTGCGCAGTGGTGTATCTTGAACTTCCATGATCTTGACATTTGACATTTAGTTTGATCTTTGTTAGTCATAAGTTGGAAGCATGGAACTAATCAAAGGGAACATATGTGTTTTAGTTCACAAAAACAGTTCCCTCTAGTTGTTTTGATGTTGATGGCTGGAAAGCAGTGCATTTCTTTGTTGAATCTAGGAAATGTTTATCATTTCTTTGTGTTCATTGTGATAGTAACCTGTCAGATGTTAGAGCGGTAGGAGTTGACAGTTGCCTGAACGGAATTATTCATATGCACATGTATAGATACAGTGAAGCCCACTTAATTGGATATCTCTAACTGAATAACTCTGCTAACTGAATATAATTTCCCTACACAAATCCATTTACATACATGTACCTCCAGTACAAATTTGACCTGTTAATTGAATATAGCTTTAGAGTAAACTCCTTTAATTGAATAAAAAATCTTGTAACCTGTCAAGAAATTATCCTGACTCTCCCCAGTTTTCCTTTGTATTTAGACCTATTTGGCCTTGGTGCATCCAATACAGTCATTTAATCTATTATATCTTGTTTGACAGAGCTCATTGAGCTCTGTCACACAAGATATAATAGTTTAAATGCTAAATTCATCTCTTGAATACAGGAAAGTGACACAAACCTTGCTAATTGAATTCTCGTCTTAATTGAATAATTATACCCAAACAAAACAGTTTTGAGGGGGGTATGTAGGAGTCAACTTTTCCATCGGTTGGTCTGTTGTCGTCGGTCCTAGTGTTGAAACATTTTTTTGACTAGTCGGCGCCGACGTGATTAGTACTAAACAAATCTATTAACTGATTAGTGAATCACTCTTTGATTAGATGCCTGAGTGTATTCTCTAAAGCCTTGAAGTTTCCACTTTGTTTAACTTCTAAGAAATTTAATTAAATTATATTAAAATTAATTCAGTGCTTTCGATTTGATGTGTGCTATCGCACTTACAATTCTACATTGGAAACAAGAGCTCTCTACAGATGCTCATGCTTTTTCAACATGTTCTTGTTTTGGGTAAATGTTGCTGTAATAAGATTGGTCAGAAAACAAGATGCCACATAATGATATTTACTATTGAATGAAGCTTTACAACTCGCATTACGTAATGCACATACTGACCAAACAAATCACACTGTTTGGTAAGTGACCAATTTAATATTCAATGAGGTTATTGTTTATAGTTTGTCTAGCTTTTCATTGGAGGTTGATTAAGTTATGCAGGTTATGGAACATTCACATTATCAGTGTACACTTCTTCAGTGACTTGTTTTCTGCTTTCAAATCGAAGTTTTTTAGCACAATAACAAAGTGCAGAAATTTCTCATTAGACCACAATATGCAATGGAATTTGGGGGGAAAAGTTAAATTTTGCTTAAAAATACTTGACAGAACCGAATATTGGAACGCCAAAGATTTATTATTAGACCAATGTATTTTTTGTAGAACCTGTTGTTTGGTCGCAAGGAAATGGAGACATCGGCTTTGGTAATGTCACGCAGTTACCCAGTTAGAGTTCAACTTAGACCCATTAATTGGAACCCAATCCAGCCAATGAATTCACTTGAAACCACAGTTTTGTAGAATTTATTGCTTAGTTTAGCATCTGATATTGGAATACCGACTAGTAGATTAATAGTCGACTAAAACCCGACAATTAGTCGAATACTTGTAGTAAAATCCAAATGGCATTAATCGTTTCAACACTAGTCGGTCCATTGCACATGTAAAATTGTGAAGCGAACTACTTCCGCAGTTTTAGCTGCATTTTCATGAAACTTCACAAAAATGATCAACATTAAAAGGGGAAGTGTGTGACATAATTTTTTTCAAGTTCGGTTTCAAGATGGCCGACTGGTGGCCATATTGGATTTCTTTTATGTAACTTGTGGAGCGAACTACTTCTACAGTTTTAGCCGCATTTTCATGAAACTTCACAAAAATGATCAACATGATGAGGGGAAGTGCATGACATAATTTTTTACCCACATTTTTTCATTCGCAAAGTGCCTATTCAATTAACAGGGTTCCACTGTATTAAAACTGAACCAAACGTCAAGTCCATGAACCTATAGTAAATATAATATTAAGAAGGATGTAAATAGGAGTTCCCATGTTAATTTTCAGAGCAAAAATTGAGAATATTGACAAGTTGTGTTGATTGGGACTTTTGCCTCATGAATAGAGCATCAACTTACCTAGAGGAATATAAGCATTTTTGTATTTTTGGGCGCAGCATTTAACGCTGTAACTTTGGGAGAATTTGAAGGTCTGAGTATTTTTTCAGTTTCAAAAGTACTCAGATGTAACATATAGCATTTCCATTTTACTAAAATTTATCTACATGTAGTAGAGCTGAACAGTATTGAAATTTAAAGTTCTGCTATGGTATCGTTTTTTTTTCAAAATGATTTACATGTATGTCGGTATCAGTATGTTTTTTAGTGTCAACAACATGCATGAACTGACACCAATACCAATGTTGAATGGTATTTTTCATACACTGCCCAGCTGCAGATCCCTGTTATACAGCAAACAAGGCTGCAGAATTGTCAAAATGTTGGAAGTAACACAGGCACTCACAATTGGTCATTTGATGTTACAAAAAAGTTGAGAGAAAATACCCCTTAGGGTTACATCAAATGATCGGCGGTGACTCAGGCTTGTCATTTTAAAAATTGCAGGAGGGCTATTATGGTTCGCCTCAAATCACCCCAGGAGGTCCATTTTGGGTTCACCTACATGTAAAATGACCCCTGGATGGTCATTTATGATTTGCGGGGGCCATTTTGTTTCAGCCTGATGGGTAGACAACTAATATCATTTTAAGGTACATGGTTTGTGTAATTATGATGTACATCATCACGTAATGTATAGATGCAGTCTTGAATATTTGGATGCAAGATACCAGGTTTCCCATGACACTCACCAACAGTGAGTGTTTGTTATAATATAGTTATCTTGCACCCAAATAACCAAGCCTGTATCTATACATTACATGACGGTAAAAGCCTGTGCACTGTGCTCACTGCCAGATGCTGATAACTTGGGAAGAATCAATAAGATTTGGGGCTATCGTCCTGGCTATGAATCGTCCTGGCTATGATTTTGGGATGAAACATCCCAAGCAAATGTTCAGGGGTCGATCTGGCTTGGGGATGATACATCCCGTAATCGTGCATGACACGAGAGTTGTTTCAGTCTGATGTACAATGTAATAACTAATTACAACTTCAGAATTGGTAGACCTCCCACTCATATTTGGAAAGTTACTTACTGTCTCTGGGTGACTGCGTTGACAACACGCTACAAACTTCACAAATTGCGCTTTTGTTACATGTACCTCCTTCAATCTGTGAAAATTGCCTTTTGAGGCGGCCGATTTTGAGGTGCCTTCAACTTAATTAATGGGCCGCAGAAATCAGGGTTAGGTGGACGTTTACCATCCACGGAATATTAAACTCAGGAGGGCGACTGCTGCCCGGGGCGATCTCCCACCTCAAAATGACAAGCCTGGTGACTGCCTTTAGAAATACACAGTCTATGGACTCTTCTTGTCTTGAATTTTGCGTAATATTCTGTTGTTTGCCCTTTTACTTTTTAACAAAATTAATGTCATGAATATTTTTCAATTCCGAAATTTTGGAAGTTTGAAATTCCCTTGGTAATGTAAATCGTTATTGATTCGCTATGATACCGAACAGTATTTACGGTATACCAACCATTTCTAACATATTGTCACTAGTGCTAAAACGACTAGTGAATTCCAAAGTCTACTAGTCAATACCCAAAAGTCAAGTTGACTTCAACTAGTCATTGGTGATAACTTGTCTCCTTATAACAGTGTTGGTGTTCCGGTAGAGTGCTGAAGGTCCAAATTTGGCTTCACTTGGGCATTCATATACAGCAACTTACTGGAACATTATTCTGTTAATGTGCTTCTAATTATGCTAAGAGTGAAATTATATAGTCTTATTTAATTTGCCTTGTTGCAATTTATGGGAGAGTGCCTATAGGCACTCTCCCATAAATTGCAACAAGGCAAATTAATAACATATCCTGATAGCCCAAAATAATTCAGCACTCTACTAGTGCCAGTTAAAACAAACTACTGTCACTACTATTAGATGGCAATAGATGTATACATTGATTGCCCAATTTTGCTGTTCAAACTGTCTGACAGTGGCACCGAAGGGATACTATTTACCTAAAAGCTTTAACTCCTCCGACTAGTCGACTGCACAATTGAGAGTTGACTACTGGTTTGCCCAGAGTCGACATCGACTAGTCGACTAATCATTTGAGTACTAATTGTCACTCTATTCTTTTCTGCTTTCAGAATGAGTTCTCCAAATTGGAAGATTTTATGGAATACTTCAAAGCAACTTACCTGGAGTTCATAGACTATGAGTTTAAACATTTAAATGAAGGGTAAATTTTATTCATTGCCAACAAGGTTTAGAGGGAGTTTATATATTAAGTTTGTCCACATGCCTCACAAATACATTTTCAGATTTTTCACTCGCAGTTGCGCTTATGATGTACCATATTTACTCTATGTATTGGGACACTCTATGATTTGGGACAGACATTTTTTCCAGAAAACTATATTTTTTTATGCTCCAAAGTTTGGGACATTCAGGAGATTTGTTTCCAGTTGGCCCGTCGCTAGTAGCAGACGACACTCATAAAAAAAATTCTTGAGTAACTAAAAATTTTAATTTTTTGCTTCCAAAACATAGCTTATGATCCCTCATTGGAACGACCGCAAATAAAATGAAAATATAAAAAAAAATTGGACGGCGATTTTTGTATATAGTGATGGAAAATGAATCACGCACAACTTTATTCAGCATCAAATCAAGACCAGGCTCTGTTCTTTCCCCATTTTCTAAGAATTGGGACACCTGTGAAAATAATTATTTTTAGCTGTCCCAATACATAGAGTGAATACGGTAGTTAGGCCTAAAAAAATAAAAAAGACTGTTTCTCACGCCCTCCCACATGGTCCCTTTGGCTGCCGCATTCTCTCTTTTTATAACCAATTTAAACCAAAAAAAAAAAAAAATTAAATGGTTTATGTCTGATATTTTACCCAAGTTGAAAAAATTGATGAATTTGTCCCTTGAGTGCAAGAAGGCTTTGCAAAGCCTTAGCATTGCAAAGCCTTCTTGCACTCAGGGGATGAAATACACCACCACCCATGCTATTCTGTAGATTTTGAGGCCTAAAACTTGAACCAAGAACATGAACATTTGATGGTAAAGAAGTAATTACTGAAATAAAAAATAAAATAAAAAACCGCTCGCCCGCATGCAATTTTACAAATAATGGCCTGAGAAACAGAACATCAACTTTGTGTGGCCTTAACTTAACGCTCACAGATTAAACAGATTTGTGTCAGACTGTCCACCTTGCTTCTGCAGATATGGCTAAGAGGATGAGGAACATTATTTATTACATGCCTGTTCTATGAAATTCCCAACTACAGCAACACTAAACCATGCGGAAAATGAAAATCCATTCTGCAAATATGTGCCAAACGAAAATCAACTATTTTTAAATAGAAGTGAAACGTCACTGGAATTTTCTACAAATCGTGCACTACAATTACAATTCCAATTTGAATCGCTAGTGATAGCTAAAAATAGTAACAGGGTTTCCCTTAGTAATTTGCTTGGCGATAAAATGTGTTCTTTTTGTTGATACTTCATCCCCGGAGTTCCAATGTGTTCTATGTGCCGACTGTCACATAGAACACAATAGAACTCAGGGGACGAGTTGCCAAATGAATTGTTGAGTGTCCTAAGGCCCAAAAAAATTAATGGTTTGGTTCTGGTTACATAGCAGAAAAAAATAGGGTCAGTAGGTTGGGATATTTTTTATTTTTTTTTTTATTTTTTTTCCTTTGAATTTGTGCTTGAGTTAATTTTTAGGACCAAATTCTTCCAACAGTTGTGACTGAAATATACTGCTTTGATATTCTGTGGAGTCGGAATTGCAAAATCACACTCAAAATGGCAGTTTATCAGCAGATGCTTTATTCGTGATTGCAACGAACATTTTGCGTGTAATTCCGCAACTTCAAAATGAAACTGACTCGGAGGTGTCTTGATAATAATATTATCATCAGCTGTCCTCAGATTCTGAAGTGAAGTGTGCGTTCGCACGTCTCATTTTATCATGGGAAGTTGACATTTTAAGTGATTGTGGTAATTGGCTGGTTAAACTTGCTTTAGTTTATTTGAAAACAATGTACCTTGCGCCGGTCTTATATCAAACACATGCATGCGCACTGTTTGAAGGCAAGATGCTATCATGACATCACCATGTGCAAACAGCCAATTACTTTGAAGTACAAGTGTAAAACTACAGGGAAATGTCTTGGAGAATCCCAAGAAACATTTCCTGTTTTAAATAGCAGGAATGCAGATTGCGGTTGGTCGAATGTTCAGTGTGACTGACTACGCAACCTTTGTGTAATGCAGTACACATGGTTGTGGCTTTTCACCTCAACATGTTTATGACAAATTAGAGGTAAACAATGTTCTATCATTTTCGTAATAATGGTGATTGTTGAAACAAACCACTTGAACAGTTTGGAATGAAAAGTAATAAAGAAAGGTCCCATAGTCAACGAGTTTAGACAGGGTGGTAAAAAGGGAAAGACCAAAATTTAAACCAACAGTAACCCGCACCAGTGAGGTAAATTCACTTCTTGTTAACCGTGATAAACAAGTTGAAATTTGCATACCGGAGTTAAAACAACTTCGGTATACAATTACCAATTATGATTAAATTTGCTGATGACAGTTTTGAACATGGTACTGATTACATATATAAATCGGTATACCAAAAAAATGCCCAACACTATTTGTGCGTTGTTGCAGAAGTTGGCGTGTGTTTTTTTCTGTTTCTTTTTCAATTTCAATAAAAAAAATCGTAAGGGTCAGGGCGCAAAATTAGGGTCGGTCGGGTAACCGGAACCAAATCATTATTTTTTTTTTGCCTAATAATAATTGCTTTTATAGATGTGAAAGCATGTAATAAATGCAGAACATGCTTAACTTATGACAATTAACAAATGCATTTTCAGGTTGCAAAATTATAAATTTGCAATACCTTATTCCAGGTTATTGAGAAAAAAATTTGCATTTCCCATTTTTGTTTGCATAACTTATATGGTGGAGACGTCATGCCAAATGGTTTGGTCTGATGAGAGAAAATATTGAAATTTGATACCTAAGGATTGCATCTTTTGATGTCAAATTGCAGGATGTTTTCATGTTGTTCACCAATTCACTCAGTTTGAACTGAAATTGGATTTTACAAATTCATGCTGTTGCAAATTTGCAAAATAGTGATTGGCAGAACGTACAGTAGAGTGATTTTATCATGTGAAAGCCTTGGCAACATATATACTGAGTCAAAAAAGAAAGTATAATAAACTTCGAGAAGCAATTTTTTTCGTATTATCGACTTTAATCCCAAACAAATTTATTGTAAATTCATATTTCGAGTCTACATGTAGCTGTATGAATTTTCGTAATTTCATGTTCTTACTGTTGCCAGCGTCACTTCAGGACGTCACAATTCAGACATGTGGTGAAATGAAAAGTTCACATATAGCATGTATGTGCACCATTTGCCTCTTGGATGGCAAGACATCGACGGCGCATGGACCTGATAAGTCTCTGGATGTCACCCTGTGGTATTGCGTTCCACTCCTGCCTTAGAACATTACGTAAATCGCCTAACTTCTGAAGATCATGAAGTCGTTCCCAACGGTCCAATTGATCCCATAGATGCTCAATTGGTGACAAATCTGGCGAAAGTTGGGGCCAGGAAGAAGTTTGATGCTCTGCTCCTCAAGAAAGTCACGACAGATATGTGCCATGTGACATCGGGGATTGTCTTGCTGGAATAACTGCAATTCGACATTAGCGATGAACAACGGGACAACAGCATTAAGAATTTCATCCCTATATTGCTGTCCATTGAGATCACCATTGATGAAGATCAACTGTGTTCGTTGGTGCATGGAAATTCATGCTCAAACCATTACACTACCCCCGCTGAAACGTCGCATTCCCGCACACAAGCATCAGAAAACCGTTCTCCTCATCGGCCCCACCATCAGCGTGCCGTAGACAAAATCGCTATTCATCATTAAAAAGAACTGTGCTCCAATGCTGCTGAGTTCAGCGAACACGTACCCATTCCATTCTGACAGTACGATGACGTTTGGTAAGGATTGGTCCGTGATATGGATGGCTACTTAGGATGCTGTGTTCAGCGAGTCTGTTGCAGACAGTTTGTGCACTGATTCTATTGTTAGTTCCACCAGGAGTAATTGCTGCTGTCCTCATTACCAGAAGGAAGCGATCCCACAAGTGAGACGTCCTGATGTGTTGGTCTTGTGCAGTGGTCGTAACTCTTGGTTGACCTGAACGTGGCTGGTCGGCAGTAGATCCATTGGTTCTATACCTTCCAATGAGATGGTAAATAGTGGCCACAGTGACTCCGAACTCAGCAGTGAGCTCATCTGGAGGTATCTAAGCTTAATGCATACCAATGGCACACAACCTCTGATTTTCAGTTAACCTTGGCATTTTTTAAAATGTTGGAAGATAAAAACTAACGTGTTTTCTCAATAACCGAGGCTCTCGAGCACAATATAACACAAAGGAAATCATCGGTCACCCATTCAATTTGACATTCTTGTGTAGCATGTGCTATTTTGAAATCCATAGTAAAATTTATATGGTTGGGTGGACAACAACAACATGTCATTAAACTCTTTGCTCGACTTCTTGTCCACAAACATGCAACATTAGAACTATTATATTTCATCCTTTATGCTATTTTTTCACATTTGTTTCTATTATACTTTCTTTTTTGACTCAGTATATGTTTATTATTCAGCTGCATGCAAGTTAGTCACAAAGGAGAGAAATATTATCGACTTTCATTATTCACCTGCAAAAAATTGTTTCAGTTTGACTAGAACAAAAAGTTGCCTGAACTTTGAGGTGGAGAGCTGACTTACAATAGCAGTTTTGTTTGACTCCTATGTTTCCATGTAGTATGTAAAAAGTATGTCAGACAAATGTTGGGAGTTAACCATAACTATATAGATCATGGAGTCCAATTTTTTGTGATATAAAATGATTACTCTAAATCAGTTTCTTCATATTTGTCAATGAGAAGGGTTCATACATGTCATGGAAAACAAGGAAAGTCATGGAAGTTTCATTTATAGCTTAACTTGGCAAAGTCAAGATAAGCTATTGCCATCATGTGTGCGGAAGTCTGTTAGTCTGTGAGTCTGTTCACATTTTCCTTTAGCACAGGCTACACCCTGTAATTCTTGTCCGATCGTCAGGAAATTTCATATGCAGGTTTGAGGTCATGTCTAGATGAGAACGTCCCCTTTTTGTCACGATTGGTCAACCGTGATGGCTGCCCGAGACCAAAACCCAAAATTTTTAGCACAGTCTGCAGGTCATATTTATGAAGGGATTTCATTGTAACTTGGTAGGATGACTCAGTATAATGACTAGATGAGAACGTCCCCTTTTGGCCATGATCTGTCAACAATGATAGGTGCCCAAGCCCGAGAACCCAAAAACTTTTAGCACAGTCTTCAGGTCATATTTAATATGGAGGGATTTCATTGTAACTTGGTAGGATGGCTCCGTATGATGTCTAGATGAGAACTTCTCCATTTGGCCACAATCTGTAAACCGTGATGGCTGCCCAAGCCCAAAACCCAAAAACTTTTAGCACAGTCTACAGGTCGTATTTATGGAGGGATTTCATTGTAACTTGATGGATGACGCCATATAATGTCTAGATGAGAACGTCCCCTTTTGATCGAGATTGGTCAACTGTGATGGCTACAGGGGCCCGAAGCCCGAAAACCTTTAGCACAGTCTACAGGTCGTATTTATGAAGGGATTTCACAGTAACTTAGTAGGATGCTTCCAGATAATGTCTAGATGAGAATGTCCCCTTTTGGTAGCGATCATTCAACCGTGACAGGTGCCCGAGCCCAAAACCTGAAAACCTTTAGCATAGACTACAGGTCGTATTTATGAAGGGATTTCATTGAATCTTGGTAGGATGACTACTGGTAGGTATAATGTCTAGATGAGGACGTCCCCTTTTGCTTGCGATCAATCAATCATGATGGCTACACAGGCCTGAAGCCTGAAAACCTTTAGCACAGTCTACAGGCCATATTTATGAAGGGATTTCATTGTAACTTGATAGGATGACTCGTTTTTGAATAATTTCACTGTAACATGGTAACTTTGGTTGCCATACATTAACTGTGAGGGCCACATTTCCCCACCCCTCAATTCTTTAGTACAGTCTACACCTCAAATTATTTTTATTGAAAACATAGCATTCAGGAACAGAATAAACCTATTCTCAATTATCACAATTCTTGTCGTATTTCATAATCCTTTCATAAACTTTGACAATTATCCTTTTCATCAAACACAACACATGGTCAAGTTAAGCTACAGTGTTATTGACACTTTCATTAAAATAAAGTCATTGAAAATCAAGTTTGTTCAAGCCAAGTCCCTGGGTTCATCTTTAGACTGAAAATTTGGGGCCCCATTGCGGACTTAGAAATTTTGGACCAAAATCCAGAATTTTTGTTGTTGTTTTTTATGCATTTCGGTCAATTTTAAGCTAAAGAAAAAAAATGTTTTCACACTGAAAATTTGGGGTCCGGGTGGGACTTAGAAAATTTTGGACCAAAATCTGGAAATTTTTTTTGTATTTTATGCATTTCAGTCAATTTTTAGACAAAAAAAAAAATTTTTTTTACACTGAAAATTTGGGGTCCGGGTGGGACTTAGAAAATTTTGGACCAAAATCCAGAAATTAGTTTTTGGTTTTTGTTTATGCGTTTTAAGAAGAAAAAAAAAATTTTAGGCTGAAAATATTTTGTTTGGGAAAAAAATCTGTTTTTTATGCGTTTATATCAATTTTGGGACGTAAAAGTGCAGGAACTGAAAATAGAAGGAAAATCCTTTGTATTGTGTTCGCTTCATCCAGTTGGTATATGCTTTTCTTACGAGGGACGTATGCAGCTTATTCAAGTCAAGTCCCTGGTTTGATATTTAGACTACCATGTCAGGTGAGCACCCTCAGGCCCTGTGGGGCCTCTTGTTTTTTCGTTGTCTTCTTCTTCTTATTATTCTCCTGTCTTCTGTGTTCTAAGCACTTTTTTGTCCGCACGGTAACTCGAAAATTAATTGTCCTATCTGGCTGATTTTTGGCATATGGATAGACAGGCACAGTTTCTTGGCACCCTGTGTTTTTCAGGTCGCAAAAGCCCTTGAGTATGGCCCAATCGGCCACAGGGATTTCACAGCCTCCAATTTCCTGATACAGTAAATTATCCCCAAGCAATACTATGTTATGTTATTCACACTGGAGACAATGTAAACATCAGTGGAGTTAGCTGTCAAACATTAAATATAATCTTATTATAATCAGATGTCAGTTCATGATCCACACTAAACTTGGTAACATATTGATGTGTCCAATCACACGTATCCAGTAGCATTTTCCAAAATTATCAACATCAGTTTGGATATCCTCTACTTTTTTTTAATAGTATATGTTGTATTTATTCACAGTGGAGACAATATCAACAGAAATGGAGGTAGCTGTCAAACATTAAATGTTATCTGCTATTTCAATCACAGATGTCAGCTCCTCAAACCAAGTTGAGAGAAACCCTTTTCTTTGCAAGGAAATAAAGTATAAATTATTCAGTTAAATGCTTTTAACCCTCTCATAACTTCAATATGGATTCCAAAGATTTTATTTCAGTGAGAATAATGTTAACCCTTTCCATACTCACATTACTGCTCTTTAGAAACATCATTCAAATCAGTGGCAGTTTAAAAAATGTGCATTTCTGATTCCATGATCGAACCCTTTTAATACTGTGCACGTGTGTTTTTTGTGGTTTCTTGGAAAAATTGATCTGATTCTTGTATGAATCCCTTTAAATACTATTAATGAAAACCTCTTTCTGATTTCTTTAAAAATAAGCCTCCATAAATTCTCTTTCTATTTTGTTTATTTCTGATGCTTTAACCCCTTTCACACAGACTTGAATTTACTGTATGCAGTAAACTGACCGAGGTTTTTAGTTTTTTTAAAAAAACAAAACTGTCAACATTCCGTAATCTAAGGTTTTTCGTTTTTTATTAAATACTCTCTTGCTGCAGAAATTCACAGAATATAGCCATCCCAGAGTAGTGAGAGTACCCAGACACTGCCAATGTTAGTGTCTGGGTACTCTCACTACTCTGGGAAGGCTACATTCTGTGAATTTCCGACATTTCAGTTTAGTTGTGTTTGCAGCTTTCCTCAAGTTGCGTGTAGGTGTCAGACCTCGCAAAATGGCCAAGCACAATAAAAGTTCTGTATATTTAGGTAATTATTATATTGGCCTTCCTGATTATTCATGTATTATAGCTTATTTCGGGCATTCATTGAGTTTCACTCAATTTCACTACCATTCAGTTATGACTCCGGACATAAGAATAAGTTTTATTGAATTTTACTTCGCCTCGTGAACAAACCGAAAACCGAACCGAACCGAAGTTTTACTCCACCTGAAAAACCAAAACCAAAACCGAACAAGAAATTTAAAAACCTACAGCTGTAGTGTAAAGCCACTATAGTGGCTTTCAGCACATTTCAGTAGAGCCATGATAGTGGCTTTTAGCACTCAACTTGTTGTTTAACCCTTAAAGGGGGGGGGGGGGCGCGGTGGCTCAGTAGGTAGAGGTGCAGGCTGCAAGCCGAGAGGTCCTCGGTTCGAATCCCACCTGCGGCAACCGCGTTGTGTCCTTGGGCAAGACACTTCACCCCCATTGCCCATGTGGGGGCACGATGACGCCGTGTACTAAGGCGTACTGCACTTCGATGGTACGCATGTCTTCAACCAATCTAACCCTGTCTGTGCTGCAGTGCGGAGTTACAATATTGGGGAAGCTGGCAGCTGCTCGTCGTTGCTCGGTGGTTCTCTCCGGGTACTCCGGCTTCCTCCACCCGTAAAACTGTCACGGTCATGATTAGCCATTGTGCATAAATATGTGACCTTAAACATCAATAAATAAATCAATAAATAACCCTTAAAGGCTTAATTCTGACTTTTCATCACTCTGTCAACATCAATTGTAGGGTTGATGCTGTCACAGTGTATCGTCCTATCAGGTGGGATGTAAAATGGCTGTCCTCTGTACAGAGAGAGACATACTCTGTGCAGGCTGAAGATCCCTTTGCAGTATTCGAGAAGAGGGAGGCCACAATGTTACCACTATAAAGGTCATCCCATTCACCTGCGTCATTGGGCCAAGGAGAGTAGGGCTGTCACGATTAATCGATTAATCGACTGTTGATCAGTCATGGTGAAATCGATTAATATTTTTCGTTGTCGAATAATCGGTAAATTGTCTCCCGTTTTAGACTTTTAATAACTAAAAGAAAAATGATGATAAAAATATTGTTTCTATAGGTAAAGAGTTAAGAACATCACTGTTAAACCTCAATAAACTGTGGGAAGTATTTGTCTTTCAGGTAGTTTGATCAAAACTTTGATGTTCTGAACTTTTGAACCGTCAGTGTAATAATCAAGACCGGTCGGCAGTTGCGAAGTTCGCAACTGCCGACCGGGCTTGATTATTACACTGATGGTTCAAAAGTTCAGAACATCAAAGCTTTGAATGTAACTAAAAGAGGATCGTCTTCGTTGTTTACTTGAGGTAGGTCAACTGACTTGAACTTCATTTTTATCGTCTCCAAAGAGAGGAAGAGGGGGTCATCTAGATACGATCAATCGATTATCATCGATTATTTGCGATGATTAATCGATTCCTAAATTAAAAAATCATGACAGCCCTAAAGGAGAGGCGTAATATAAGTTTCGTAAATCTTTGGCTAAGCTTGCAAGTTACATTCCTAGTGCTTTGACAGTTGTTTCTTTTTTTGGCAGCCAAGACTTGCCAAGAAACAACTGCAAAGTCACTGGTTGTAGACTGTCAAAGTGTCACAAAAATGAATACATAAAAATCCTCATGACTCCAGGGTTAAAGTTGCATAATATAATCAGTAAGTCTTAAAATATATGTTGACAACAGAAAACATAAAAGTCATGTAGCCTGTCAGTTTCCTGCTATTAAGCACTATCGTGTTCTAGATGTCGTTTTCAAGGTATTGACCTCTTCATTATTTCCTGTCAAATATTACAAACAGTCATGGACATTTTTTAAAGATGTCATCAAGCTGGAAAATAAGCAATCTGTCATTTGCAGAACGAGGTTCAGAGAGGGCGAATTTTCTGATGCTATCCCATACAGTGGGCCTATTTTTCCTTTGGGTACCTCTTTCTGTTTATGTTTGAGACCCTGATTCAGATAGAGGTTCACATAGGATAAATTTAGTCATCACCAAATTCACCCTCGGGGGACGACCTCCTTTTGCAGATGAGAGTCTGCTTATTTTCTGGCTTGGATGTAATTGACAGGCGTGGAATTTCTTTCTGATTGGGTGTATGAACCCTGAGTGATGAATACTGTAGATGTTTGTTTAGTATTTATTGGGGTCTAATGATGCTTTCAACAGCCAGACTCACATTTTGCATGACAATTTTATGTGAAGGACTCCAGAGTATCAGGAGATAACCCCAAATAGCAGGCCGTAAAATTTGAGAGGAACAACTTAATTGTGTCCCTGGTGGTTATCTAAAAGGAAAAACAGAAAATCGAAAAGTTGTTCGTCTGGAATTACAAACAGTTCAACTCAAAGTTGTGTCTTATCACCTTATTTGATAGCAGTGTTTCAAAATGTTCCCCTCTATTCAATGCGCAAACTCCCTAAGACAGCTGATGCTCCCTGTGCTTGCTGCAGATACTTTGGAAATATGTGAATTGTCATACAGCAGGGTCATTGTGGAAGGATCAAAATCCATGGGTTGTCATTTTTTCCATGCATGTAATTCAGAGATGATCCACTAGGACACCTAGCAAAATTTCCACCAATGAAGCACCTGGATTACCGGTATCTGTCATAGCGGATCATCTCTGAATTATATGCATGGAAAAAATGACAAGCCTTGGATTTTGACAATGACAATATGCGTGGAAAAATGCCCTCCCATAGATTTTGACCCATCCACGATGGGTGTACTGTAATTGCTCCTCTTTATTATATCCAGATGAATGGTAATTAAGTTATCTCAAAATTCAAGATTTTATTCTCTGAATAGTAGCAAGCACCTGTCAGACAGTGGTATTTATTAACCCATCCTAAGGAGAGTTAACAGTGGTCGAAGTCAAGCACACTATCGACGTGCAGTACGCATTCATTTTTACATAGCACCACCTTGACCCCCATGTGGGCTATCAAGATTTATTGTCTTGCCCAAGGACAGCACAGTTACCACTGGTCAGGTTGGACCCATCAACTTTTGGTTTATAGTTCAATGCTCTAACCTCTGAGTAACGACACACCCAATAGCAGAGTTTATTATTATCCCTGGTGGGTGAGGGTGTGAGATAGGGAAATCTCACCCACAAGCAAGATATTTGGGCCAGACACTCAGTTTTCTGAGTGTCTGGACCAAATATCTTGTCCCGAGGGTGAGATTTCCCCATCTTACACCCACCCCATCAGGGATCATTTTCTCCCCCACCAAAACACTGACGTCATCCAAAGTAATCCAAGTTCACATGCAAAAGTATTGAACAATTTGTTGTCCATTTCTGAAAAAAACTGATTTGTTTATCGGAAGGAACGCACAAAAGTTCTGTATATACCACAGGTATATATACCACAAAATTAAATCCAAATGCCGGCAAACAAGGGTTAAAGATTTGTAACGAAATGAACTCTCCACTCGCAATGGCGTTCACTCAAAAATTCATATAAACGAGTCAAATGTCCTTTGATTTTGTGATCTGTGTTTTTATTTCTATTTTCTTCGACAATCATTCGTCAGCTAATATTTCCGAAACGTGATGCCATGTTGTTTGTTTGCAAAAGGATGTGCGATGATTAAATAATCTGTGCCTTCATTAAATATGCTAATAAGCTGGTCATGTGAGATAGATATCTCTCTCACATGGCCTTCTCACACGAGACATGCATATCTTGTATAGGAAGTGGGGGAGAAAATGCATCTTACCCCTTAACTCACACCTGGACAAACCTTTTGAGTCACAAATGGAAAATCAGTTCTGCAAATGGGTTTTCACATAATGGTTTGAAGAACAAAACAATTCTTATAATTTTGAGACCCCCAAGTACACCCTTATATTTAAGAAACAAATACATGTATGAAATAACCTATCAGGATAAGCTGTATACAGCCTTAAAAAATATGCTTTGATCTTGAAAAATAATTTTAATCTTATCATATTTGTGAAAACATTAGTGTTGCATATTTGTGAAACTTTGGGCCTAAAAAAGTTGAAAATCTGTTTCTTAGTCCCTCCCGCTTGATCCTTTTGGCTACCACATGCTCTCTTTTTATAACCATTGCAAATTTTAAAAAATAAAAATTAAATGGTTTGTGTCGGATATTTTACCCAAGTTAATAAAATTGATAAATTTGCCCCTTGAGTGCAACAAGCCTTTGCAATGCTTTAGCATTGCAAAGCCTTGCACACAAGGGATGAAATACACCACTACTCATGCTATTCTGTAGATTATGAGGCCTAAACATAAAACAAACCAAGAACATGAACTTCTGATGGCAAAGAAACAGTTACAAAAATAAAAAATAAAAACCATCCGCCCACATGCAATTTTACCAAAAAATGGCCTGAGAAACAAGATCTACTTTGTGGGGCCTAATCTATCATGTTTGTGAAAACGTTAGTGTTTCATTTTTGTGGAATGTTAGTATTGCTGAAAAATGCACCATTTCTTTAACTACAGGTACTCTTCAGAAGCCTAGAAGTAAAAAAAAAGAAATAAATACACAAAATGTAGAGCTGAAACGGTTAGCTCATTTTCACAACCGACTAACCGAGAGCTGTAACGGATAATATCCGGTTAACTGTAGCCATTATTTCACCGAATCTGGGATCAAAACTATAGGAATTGAAAAGCAGTATTCTCAGAAACTGTTCCGTAGTGTGTATACAAACGAACGTTCTTGAGTACTTGACAACTTTCCTTTGTATACATACTACAGAATAGTTTCTGTAGTTACTCAGTATTCACGGAAATTGCCGATCATTAACAAAGTCTTGAATGCCAAAGTCGATTATTTCTCAATATATACAGCACTGCTTCGAGGTGTAATCTCTCCCAAAGGAGAAGCGGCAGATTTACTATGTTTTAACCGTGGAATGACGATCACTATCGATATTTTGGATAACCGGTTGTCATTTTTTTTAATTGGTTAGGCAGGTGACCGGTTTCAAACGGGTTATCCGGGTTAACCATTTCAGTACTAACAGAATGTCACAGTGTGAATGTGTTGACCAATATGTCACTCATGCCATCGTAGAAGGATAAAAATCAAGGCACACATGGAGTTCAGCATTTATTACATGCCTCCATGACATAGAATCCCCATTTATAGAATAAGTTTAATTTCGTTAATTTTGGTGGATGTGAACAAAAACATTTTCCAATTGACATTCGATTTATCACTGCATTTTCCAAATTGATCTGGATCAGAATCCGATGTTTTTGATTGGCCAATTATGAGAATGGGATGAGTTTCATTCTTTTGTTGGAACCCTGCCATGACACCAGGTGGAGAAATAGTCCATTAACGGAAATCCATATGAAACATGTGTTCAGTACAGATTTGTGAATACGGAACAGTAATAGGCATGTAATAATATTTGAAAACCATATTTTGATCGATTCATTGAGAATCATTGAAAAAACTGTTACTGACTTTTCAGCTTGTGTTGAGCATATATGGTAAAACCATGCCACTCTTCTGCAATAAAGAAATTACATTTTGATTTCCACTGTTTATTCTGTGTGTGGACACAACTGATAGGATAAAATATGTAGTGATGAACTGGTAATCAGAATCGTCACTCGGCACCGGACAGTTATGGAGCATCGGCTGATTATGACAACTAGCAGTTAAAAAATGGCAGTTTCCTATTAGTCTATATTGAACACTGACTGTTAAAACTCTCTTTGACATTTGGCCATTTCAATGAAGTTTGCCTATTAAAAATGTATGTTGTGCAAAGCAGAATGTAAGATTTGGCAGCGCCGAGATATTAAGGCATTTACCATTTGCAGTTGGTATGAGATTAGCACCGTTTCCCAGCTGATTGAAATCGCTGGCCTTACACAAATAAATACATGTTTAGTCGGTAGTCTGCAGTATTTCATGATGATCGCAGTCTACACTCCGTAGTTCTTGTCCGATCATCACTAAATTTCATGTGCAGGTTCGCAGTCATGTCTAGATGAGAATGTCCCATTTCGGTTGCAATCGGTCAACTGTGATGGCTACATGGGCCTGAAACTACAAAACCTTTAGCACAGTCTACAGGTTGTATTTATGAAGGGATTTCATTGTAATTTGGTAGGATGACTCCGTATAATGTCAAGATGGGAATGTCATATTTTGGTCATGATCGGGGTCAACCATGATGGCCGCAGGGGCACGTTACCTAGATTCATTTTGCACAGTGTACAGGTTGCATTTATGAAGGGATTTCATTGTAAATTGGTAGGATGACTTGGTATATGTCTAGATGGGAATGTCATATTTTGGTCATGATCAGGGTCAACTGTGATGGGCGCACAGGCACATGACCTAGATTTGTTTAGTACAATCTACAGTTCATATTTATGAAGCTATTTTATTGTAATTTGATAGGATGACTCGGTATGATTTGTAAATGAGACTGTTCTATTTTGGTCACAATTGGTCAGCCTGTACTGCTTCTTGTGCACATGACCTAGATTCCTTTAGCATAGTTTACAGGTCGTTTTTATGAAGGGATTTCATTGTAACTTGGTAGGATGACTCGGTATGATATCTAGATGAAACTGTTCTATTTTGGTCACGATTGGTCAACCATGACCACTGGATGGGCACATGACCAAGATTCCTTTAGCAAAGTCTTCGAGTCATATTTATGAAGGAATTTCATTGTAACTTGGTAGGATGACTCATTTTGGAATAATTTTGCTGTAATTTGGTAAATATGGTTGGCATATGGTAACTGTGAGGGCCACATCAACCCAGGCCTCATTTCTTTAGTACATTCTCAAATTATTCCTCTTGATTACATAGCATGTAGAGAACAGAACTTAACAGTCAAGTTAAGTTGCAGCATCACTGACACTTTCATTGTGAATAATAATAATAATAATAATATACACATTCATATAGCACCAAAATTATAGTTCAGAAGATGTAGAACCATATTCTAAGGCACTGTACATCTGTACATCTCTCTGAATAGTGCATAGTGCTGGTCAGTTTTGGCCGTTACATTGGGTAAAGAATTAAACATATGCTGGATTCAACATGCGGGGCACATAGCAAATCTCTCAATGTATGTATTGAATAGAGTAACATTGAATACACACTGCAGTCGTGGTATAAAGTATAGTTTATTTTCTATTTCTTCTGAAAAATGAACAAACATCAGTACAATGGAACCCCATTAATTGAATACAGTACAGCCACCAAGGACTGGTCACTTTCTACTAGTGGGGAATATTTCCATGGACTCATTAATATCAGATTCCAGACACGAACTACCCCGGTATAAGAATAATCATCAAAAATTCAATTAATGAAGCTGGTACTACCCAGTGCTTCATTAATTAGTAGAGGGCCTTTGACTCTGTGACAGATTACAGACCATTGGGGAATTATCATAAGAACTATTACATATCACCATAGGATGACACAAAAGAAGGATGACAGATGACAGACCTGTGATAGATTACAGACCATTGGGGCATATATCACATGAACTGTTAGGGTGACACAAAAAGGTACTCCCATCTCTTTACCAAATGTGAGAGTGACTTGATTTGATAATTTTGTGAAAAAAATATTTTATACTTTATATATGTTGTGCCTCTGTAAGACATGTGTAACCATATCCTAAAGTTTCAACTCTCTACATTAGAAATTGTGGGAGGAGTTGATTACACCATGAAGGTACCCTTAATTAAATGCGATATTCATGATTGAATTTTGGGACGGATAGATGGGTGGATGGATGGACAGATGGACTGACGGATGGTTCAAGGCGAATCCTGTGTCCGGGGTGTAAAAAATTCTGAATAACAAATTCAGGCCACCAAAAATAATCTAGTCTTGTAGTCACTGTGCCAGACAAAATTATTCAGTTATAAGGGGTTCTGTCAAACAAGATACAATAGATTAAAAGCTTATACTGGATTACTGATGTCTATAAATACAGAACTCAGTTTCTTTTCAACCTACTCACAATTGTTTACAATTGGCTTTAACGTAAGTGCAAGCCCTACTTCGGAACTAACTCAAGCTTTTAGAGAACTTTTCCAAACAAGTTGGAAAAGTAATAGAGTACAAAAGCACGAAAAAGATCAAAAAAAGGGTCGAGCGAGACCAGCGCTCAAATTACAGGTACTCTCTCTGCACACCTCTTGCGTTTACCGAGCGCAAGCGCAACAACCGTGACGTCAATTCCTTTTATTTCTGCCATTTGTACATGGTCGGAAATTTTTGTGACTCGTGCTACTTTGCAGTTTTTCTTCATGAACAACTTATTATATGTGCTCTGCATTTCATTGTGAGCAAGTGGATTGTATCCTTCTATCAAGCTATCCAAATTGTTTTTGATTAATGTTATTTTTGATCATTATTGCTTGTTTCTTCACACTTAATCTTGTTTTTCCCCAATGTGTGAACACGACCTTTGTGCTGTTTTCCGTCGGCGGGAAGCTTGATTCCATTCCATTATTTTCATTCATATAATGCCAAAGACTATTCCTTGTACCTCTTGCTTGCAAGTGAAGCATGTGGACGACTCTCATTCCACATGTGTCACTTGCAGCAATTGCACTCAGGCCCAATCATGTGGTATTTGTGGGGTTTGGTCCTCTAAATTCTGTGCTTCTGTTAACAAGGTAGTTTTGTCCAGGGCTAGAACCCCTCGTTCTCGGGGTAAGGGTACCCGTGCCGTAGCAGACATTTCTGCTGGTGCACGTGGTGACTCTGTCACACAGGATTCTGATCTGTCTTCTGTGGCGAGTTCCTCTGCAACTGTTGACGGTGCCAGTTCAGTGATACCTGACGTGGAGACCGTGGTCTCTTTGTCTTCTGATGTCGCTCTTGAGGTGTCTGTTTTCGTAGAGAGCTTCTCCGAGGTCAGCTCGGTGACCCTCTCCGATCTGCCTCTTACGCTGTTGATAATTGCTGAGGAAGTTGTTACTACAGATCCTATTCTGTCTGATGGTGGCTCTTCCATCTCCTCTGGGGATGGTCTACAGTCTCGGGTGACCGAGGCTGTATCTGCTGGTGTGTCTGTGTGCTCTCAACCTCCCCTAGCCTCATGGCGGGGCTGTGCGGGTTTGCTGTCTGCTCCTTCTCATCTGGCTAGGTTTGCTCCTAGTTGGTTGAGCTGGTCAGTCGCTTTGGCAGCGATTCCTCTCCCCTCGAGTGAATCGTTTATTGTTCCTCCTTCCCCTGCTAGTGTGCCGCCTAGCAGGATGGGGTTGGGACGTTGGCATCCAGGGCCTGCTGTTCGGCAGTGGTCAGTGACAGCCCCTGTTAGCTGTCACTCTCGGAACCTTCCTCCGGTGATTCCTCACTGTGTTCCGAGTCTGGGTGTCGATCGATGCTTGCCGTCAGTCTCAGAGGATGGGCAGTTGAGGCCATCTGCCGCACAGAAGCCAACGACAGGTTCCTGTCATTCTTGGGACAATCCTCCGGTGTCTTCTCACCGTGTCCTAGGTCCAGTTACCAATCGACATGCGCCGTCGGTCTCTTTCGAGGATTTGCAGGCAGGACCTTCTGTTTCGCAGAGGTCAGTGATGGCTCCTGGGCGTCACAATGGGGACTATCCTCCGGTGTCTTCTCACTGTATCCCTATTCTGTCTGCCGATCGACGTTTGACGTCGGTCTCTTCTGAGGATTTGGGTTCTACCAGAAGGGTCCATTGGGAGGACATTCCGTCAGGCGATTCTGCTGCGACGGATTTTCAGGGGGACCTGCGTCAGGCCGTTTTGGCGCTCACCCAGTTGCTTTCTGGCAACCCTCAAGTTGACCTCCCTGTGCCTCCTGAGGCACAACCTCCTTTGGTCGGTCGCCGAGATGTCCCGCCTGGCCCCTTGGATACTGCTCAGTCTTCCCAGGAGGTTTCTGCTGGTCAGCTCGAGTTGGGCTACGTCTCTGCGATGGAGGACGATTATCTGGAAGGTCACCGGCTCCCCTCGTCAGTCTTGGGGCAGGCTTTGGATTTTGTCTTCGGCTTATTGCCGGAAGTTCAACCTTCAGACCAGCCATCTGTGACCGTCCGGCCGCGGTCCACTGTGGTGCGCCGTAACCCTGTTGAGCCTTCTAGCTCTGGGGCTTTGCGTCCTCTGCAATCGGTTCGGGTTGTTGAGTCCTCCCAGGGCTTAGAAGCCAAAATGCGTTCTAAGGCCCTCAAGGGTTCCTTCTTTTCTAGAGCTGATGCCTTTCTGCCTCCATCGCGGTTTCGTGTTTACGATTCCGTCTCTCCACCAGTCTTCCAAGGGATGACTACTGTGGATGAGGATTCTTCTTCCCTCGGGTTAACTAAGCCTAAATCGGCAGTTCCCCCGATGTCGGTAGTTGAATCTATGGTGGGCCTGTCCCGAGAGATGCTGGGTATGTTATCTCTCAGGGACCATGTCGTCGCTGCTCTGGCTGAATATTTTCCACCAGGGGAATTTGATGACGCTCAGGCGCCTTTTTGCGTTTTGTCACAGGCTCTTATGAACTTGACACACGCTCAGCCCTGTAACACGGCTAATTTGGAGCTGGCACGCCGGGATGCGGTGTTGGATTCTTCTCCATCCCTTCCTTCTGAGCAACGTGCTGTTCTGAGGTCTGCCTCTTTGGTGGGACCTCAGTTGTTCCATGGTTCCGTTGAAGCTGTTCGTAGCGAAGTTCTTCGTCATTCGAAGTACCAACTTTTGCTGCGACAGCTTGACCAACCTGCTGCTGCAGGTGGTGGTCGTTCCAGGCCCGCCAAGCATGCTGCTGCATCTGCCTCGTCGGCTACGCCTTTGGCTCCGTCTGCTCCTTCTGCACATAAGAAGCGCCGACGTGGCCAGGCTCGCTGGCAGCCTCACGAAGGAAAGTCTCAGGACTCTGTCACTTTCTCCTCTCGGGGGCCTTGTCGAGGCCGCAAGTGAAGGTTCTCACCTCGATTCGCCTCCAGTCAGGGGAAGGCTGTCGCTGTTTTACGACCGTTGGACAGAGATAACGTCGGACCCTTGGGTCCTCGACGTCATTCAATCTAGTCTGCGACTGTCCTTCCATCGGCACCCCAGTTTATCTCAGGTGCCCCTCCCGACTCAGGTCCCTTCCGATTCTTTGCGTCGGAACCTTCTGGTGCAGGAGATCGACAATCTCCTCTCCAAAGGGGCGATCGAGGTGGTCAGGAACACCCTTTCACCGGGGTTTTACTCGAGACTTTTCTTGGTGCCGAAGAAAAACGGCCAATTCGTCCTGTCATCGATCTGAGTATCCTGAACGAGTACATTATAGCTCCTCGTTTCAGTATGGAGACTTTCCGGTTGGTTCGACGTTCAGTTCATCAGGGCGACTTTGCTGCCAGTATCGACCTGAAGGATGCCTACTTCCATGTACCCATTCATCTGGCGTCACAGAAATACCTTCGGTTCTCGTTTCGGGATCGAGTTTATCAATTCAGAGCGCTCCCATTTAGTTTGAACCTGGCTCCTTGGGCCTTCACCCGACTGATGTCACATGTGCTTGCTTTCCACCGTACTCAGTCGGCTGTGACTTCATCAGCCTACCTGGACGACATCCTCCAACGGCACCACGATGCTGCTGTTCTGGAGTTAGATGTCCGGCAGTTTCTTTGCCTGCTAGCGTCGCTGGGTTTCAGAGTCAATCGTGAGAAATCGGATCTCCTTCCTTCTCAACAATTCCGTCATTTGGGGATGGTTTTCGACACTCTTCACAATGTAGTGTCGGTCCCCCATGCTCAGGCGACAATTCTTTCCGCCTTGACTCATAACCTGCTTCAAACTTCCTCAGTCTCGGCCAGGACTTTCCTTCGGATGCTGGGCCTTTGCGGTTCGGTGACAGATCTCATTCCTCTCTGTCGCTTGTTTGTCCGACCTCCCCAACACTTCCTGTTGGATCATTGGCGTCCGAATGTAGATCCACTGGATCTGGAACTCACTATTCCTCAGTCTCTGCTGTGTCACCTCCACCCTTGGGCCGATATTCCCTGTCTGACACAGGGTATTCCATTGGATCTTCCTTTGGCCAATCGCATCCTTACTGCGGATGCCAGCGATCGGGGCTGGGGTACGACATTGGATCCTCTCGGTCTGTCTACTCACGGCGAGTGGGACAGCGAGCAGGTGGGCCTTCATATCAACCAGAAGGAGCTCCTTGCTCTTCTGTTGAGCTTTCGGCTTTGGATCCCTCATCTGTCGGACCATTTTGTCCTACTTCTTTCGGACAATTCAACAGTAGTGGCCTACATACAGAATCAAGGAGGCACACATTCGATTCCCATGTATCGGCTGTCTCGGGATCTTCTTCTGTTGGCGCGGGATGTGAACGCTCGGGTGTCCATTCGACACATTCCCGGGCGTCTCAACGTCCTAGCAGACTCCCTGTCCCGACGCGACAGTGTCCTTCCAACCGAATGGATGCTACATCGGTCGGTGTTTCAGGCGATTTGCGAGCAGTGGGGCCGTCCTCAGGTTGACCTTTTCGCTACTCGCTGGAATCATCAGGTAGAGACCTTCGTCTCCCCTTGTCCAGATCCTCTGGCATTTGCAGTCGACACTCTGTCTCTGGACTGGACAGGTTGGATCGGCTATGCCTTTCCTTCTGCACCGATTCTTCCTCAAGTATCGATGAAGATTTGTGCTTGCAGTTGCAGGATTATTCTGATCGCACCTCTGTCTCCACAGAGGGTGTGGATCAATCTGCTGCGGCCTCTGTTGGCAGATCAGCCGATTCATCTACCTCTACGTTGCGATCTTCTTTCCCAGGGTCATCCCAGGAAGTATCACAACAACCTGGCGAGCCTGTCCCTTCACGCCTGTCTTTTATCAGGTCCAGTCTCCAACGTAGAGGTTTTTCAAGATGAACAGTGGAGTGCATTTCTGCATCGCGGCGACATTCCACTGACATGACTTATGCTGCGAAGTGGAAGGTTCTCTGCTGCTGGTGTGCAGATCACAATGTGGATTACCGTGATCCGTCAATCGCTCAAATTGCGGATTTTCTGGTATATCTTTTTGACTCCAAGGGCCTCCAGCCTATTATGATTAAGGGCTATCGGTCTATGCTGTCTGATACTTACTCTTATGTGCGAAAGCGGTGCATCGGTCATAATCTTTTTCTCTCCAAACTCATTCGGCACTTTTCTTTGAAGAGGCATCGAGTTTTGCGTCTTACACCCAAGTGGAACTTGGCATGGGTGTTGCATTGTTTGGAGGGGGCGCCATTCGAGCCTTTATCTGAGACCGATATGCGTTTTCTCACCTATAAGACGGCTTTTCTTCTTGCGTTTGCTTCTGCTCGACGAGTCAGTGAGCTTCATGCTCTATCTGTTGATTCTGCCTTCGTCAGAAATGAGGCTAACAGTGTCACCTTCACTACTGATTGCTCTTTTCTGGCTAAGAATCAACTTCCTGATTCAGTACCTCCTTCCATCTGCATTCGGGCTCTCCCTGCTGTCGATGGCCAGAGACCTCTTCTTTGTCCTGTTCGTGCGATCGAGACTTACATTACTTGCACTCAGTTCATTAGGAGGGGTCGGAAGATATTCTTTCTGTCTCTCATTCCTAAGAGGTAGTCTATCTCTTCCCATTCTATTTCCAGGTGGATCTGTCTTGCAATCAAGCTGGCCCATTCCCGTTTGTCTGCGTCGGATCTTGTTTCGAACCGGTTTAATGCTCATGAGGTTCGTGCCATTTCTACATCCTGGGCGTTCTCCAATTCTGTTTCGCTCTGGGATGTTATGAATGCGGCTTACTGGAGGAATGCCTCTACCTTCTCCTCCTTTTATCTCCGCCACCTTCAGCAGCAATCTGAGGATCTTTATTCTTTAGGCCCTCTCGTTGCTGCTCAGGCTGTTGTGCACCCTCGTTAAAATTGTTTTCATCGAGGTTGTGCTTCGCTCAGCCTTGTTCTTTTTAGGTGCCTTCTCTCTATCTTCATTACAGGTTTCGCTATTGTTCTCTGCCCTCCTTGCTTTTCTTTCTGCTACTCTTGTTGGTATTGGTTATGTGATTCACCTCCTCCTATTGTTTATTCAGCCAATTGTAAACAATTGTGAGTAGGTTGAAAATAAATTAAAATTTTTTAGTAAATTTTGTTTCTTAACATACCAACCGCAATTGTTTGTTTACCGGAGAGCCACCCTCCTTGGGGATATCTTTGATATCGATGCCACCCCGCTAAATCACAAACTTCTCATTGGCGGAAATACGCAATTGACGTCACGGTTGTTGCACATGCGCTCAGTAAATGCAAGAGGTGTGCAGAGAGAGTACCTGTAATTTCGAGCGCTGGTCTCGCTTGACCCTTTTTTCGATCTTTTTCGTGCTTTTGCACTCTATTACTTTTCCAACTTGTTTGGAAAAGTTCTGTAAAAGCTTGAGTTAGTTCCGAAGTAGGGCTTGCACTTATGTTACAGCCAATTATAAACAATTGTGGTAGGTATGTTAAGAAACAAAATTTACTAAAAAATTTTTATGTTTGTAATTTCCGTTGTTATTTTGCAAGATTTGTATTCAATTAACAGGAGTTTATGCTATATGCAATTAACAGTTTGTGCTGAAAGTATGGTAATCAAGCCAGAAAATGAGCAGACTGTCATCTACAAAATGAGGTCCCCAGAGGGTGAATTTAGTGATGCTACCCTGCATAGCAAGGTAGCATCACTAAATTTACCCTCTGTGAACCTCAATCTGACTCAGGGTCTCAAAACTAAACAGAAAGAGGTACCTAGAGGATAAATTGACCCACTGTATGGGATAGCATCATCAAATTCGCCCTCTGGGGATCTTATTCTGCAAATATCAGACTGCTTATTTTCAGTCCTGATGATAATAGCTTGGTGTTTGGAAATTATATGCAGTTAACAGGCTTGGTATTAATGTGAGATATTTTTTTCAGTTTTTCTTCTGAGGGACCTCACCTGACTCGGCTGCCAGATGGTATTTTGGAGGTGTTAGGAAACCAGCTGCAGCAATGTAGTGATAAATTTATTTGTGCCTTTGACATGGAGGCACTCTCATTAGCAAAATCTGTCTTGGAATCTTTGATTATCCTGTGCAGGTAAGTGAAAAAGTTTTTTTTTGAGTTCATGGTGAGAGATGGACAATATACCGAAAAACTGAACTGATACTGATATCATGGGGATCCCCCCCCCAAAAAATGAACCAACCAATCGCTGAATAGCAATACTGTCTTGAATTTTCAGTTTTTCCTATATTCTCTATTTATAAGTCCCTGTTGAGGCTTGATAACAGCTGAAAGTTTCATTTTCATGAAAGAAGTGACTGGTTTTCTTTTCAGTTTTAACTCTCAATGGGGGGGGGGGGGGGGGGGAGGGGGGTGGTGGCTCAGTAGGTAGAGGTGCAGGCTGCAAGCCGAGAGGTCCTCGGTTCGAATCCCACCTGTGGCAACCGCGTTGTGTCCTTGGGCAAGACACTTCACCCCCATTGCCCATGTGAGGGCACGATGATGCCAGGTACTAAGGCGTACTGCACGTCGATGGTACGCATGTCTTCAACCAATCTAACCCTGCCTGTGCTGCAGTGTGGAGTTACGATGTTGGGGGGCTGGCAGCTGCTCGTCGTTGCACGGTGGTTCTCTTTGGGTACTCCGGCTTCCTCCACCCATAAAACTGTCACGGTCATGATTAGCCATTGTGCATAAATATGTGACCTTAAACATCAATAAATAAATAAATAACCCTCAATGGACTGGAAAACTGTCCTGAATTCCCACTAGTCTGCAACCTGTACATGTCCCATTGCTTAGCAGTGATTTCTAGTCAAACAGGCAGCCAAGACCTGATTGGAAATCACTGCCCAGATGTTTTGTCTATTGTCAGCAGGATCTCCTAAAGATGACATGGTCGGGCACATGCTCTGAGTTTGAAAACGCCTGAAATAGGTCTTTAAACATTAAGATGCATTTAGAACAAGTCACAAAATTACTGCAGATATGATTTGTGGTCATAAAAGAATACAACTGTTGAGCTCATTGGCAGTGTCATTTATTTAAAAATTGAATGCAATTTTTATAATCTTTATTGGAGTATGAACGTGAGGGAATGGGTACAAATTATGTATGAATCCCTTTGAGTATGAACGTGAGGGAATGGGTACAAATTATGTATGAATCCCAAATGGATTCATACATAATTTGTACCCATTCCCTCACGTTCATACTCCAATAAAGATTATAAAAATTGCATTAAATCCTTATAATTACATTCCGTAACTGTTTAAACTACTTTTTACCAAACAACAAAGCAGAAAGACGAAATAACATGTACGAACGAACAAGGCGAAAAACCACCCTCACACAAAAGACAAAGCGCCCAACTCTGAGTTGAGCGCCGGTTTTCGGCATTGACCCAAATTTGTCAAATTGCCGTCTTTCGCAACGAAACTTGGAATGTTCAAAACAATTTATTTAACATATCAGTAAACTATAATCACTGATCACTGCGAGATGCGCTAAAAGTTATAAACACACCCAAACACTGCCCGAATTACATTCTGTCAACTGCACTCTACCGTAAATGCAGGTCAAAGTTCAACCAAATGTATTCATTGGAAAATGAATTACATTTGGTCATGACGTTTTCATCCAGCTGACCAATGGGAATTGAGTATTTGGACCCAAAACGTATAACTACATTAACAATGTAATTATAGCGTTATGATAGAATGATACTACAACAATGTATTCTGTTTTTCCTGATGTGGATTCCTCTTTGGTACTACCGGTATCGGCAAATCTCAAGTCAAGTCAGATACCGAATACCGAACTGATACCGAGGTATACCCCTAAAAATATCAAAATCGATATCGAACTCAAAATTCCAATACCACCCATCTCTAAATTAATTTCAGAAGTGAAAATATGAAGCCTTCAACATTTTGTTAATAGACTGTCACTCTAACCCAGGTTTCATTGTGGTCCTTGAAAGTCCTTGAATTGAGAAAAGTTTTATTAAGACCTTGAAACTACTTGAAATTTGTGCATTCGGCTTGAAAGTCCTTGATATTTAGCCCAACTTGACAGTGTCAGGTATGAGCTGTTGGGATGGGTTGCAATCTGTCGTCCATCTGTTCCTCTGTCTGTCCACAATTTCTTTACCACACAGCTCTCACCCGATCAGTTCCAAATTGCATATGTGGCTTTGGGGCAATGTCTGGATGGGAGTTATCAAAATTTTTTCAAATTTCGTTGAAAAACATGGCCACCTCTGGCCATCTTGGATTTGACATATAAATTGTCAACAATTCCATTTGCACACCCAACAGGCTGCATCTCTTACCCGATCAGTTTCAAATTTCATATGTAGCTTTTGTGTGATGTCTATCAAATTTATCTGAATTTTGTTGAAAAACTCAGCTGCCAGTAGCCATCTTGGATTTGGGACATAAATTGTCAACAATTCCATTGGCACACCCTACAGGCCACATCTCTAACCCGATCAGTTCCAAATTTCATATGTTACTTTGGGGCAATGTCTAGATGGAAGCTATTGAATATTTCCAAATTTTGTTGAAAAATCTTAGATTTGGCATATAAATTATCAACAATTACATTGGTACACCCTGCAGGCCACATCCCTCACCCGTTCTTTTTCAAATTTCATACATAGATTTGGTGTGATATCTACAGTTAAAACTAGAAATCCTGTCATGAAATGTGCACACATAGCACGTCGATCTGCGTGTTAATCTATGCGTTAGGACCACAGTAAGGCTATCAAAATCTGTACATATGGATGCCATTCGATATGGCAGTTGCGCGCAATTCCTACGCGCAATTAAGCCTAGATAAGCGCACAGTTCATGACAGGACTTCTAGTTTTAACTGTATATGGGAGCTATCAAATTTTTCTGAATTATGTTGAAAAACATGGCCACCAGCAGCCTTCTTGGATTTGGCACATAAATTGTCAACAATTCCATTAGCACACCCTACAGGCCACATTTCTCACCCGATCTTTTTCAAATTTCAGATGTAGCTTTGGTGTCATATCTAGATGTGTGTTATCAAATTTTTCTTAATTTCATTCAAAAATATGGAAGCCGATTCGGCAATCTCAGATTTGGCATATAAATTGTCAACAATTCCATTAGTACACCAAACGGGCTGCATCCCTCACCCGATCTTTTTCAGGCTTCGTATGTAGCTTTAGTGTGATGTTGTTTCTGTAGAAACTTAAGTGAATGACTTGGCGAAAGTGGATCTTCCTATTTAGTTCGGTCCCTTCTTGAACAGGTTGTACTGCTGTGTCATTGACACTTTCATTTAGATTTAATGCTTTAAAATTTTAATTTCTGCTGAGCAACATTTGATGGGAAATGATGGTACTGATGAAAAGATAAGGCATTAACCCTTTACCCAACAAACGGCAACAAACGGCCAGCGCTATTCTAAAAAATCCCCAATTAATTTTCATTATTTTTTCATTTTTTGTCCCCAAAACATAGGTTATGACCCCTCTTTGGAACGAGCTCGTCGAGTTCATTCCAATGAGGGGCTATAACCTATGTTTTTGAGACAAAAAGTTAGTCATTCAAGATTTTGTTTGCAAGTGTCGTCTTCTTTTCATGTTAGGTAAAGGGTTAAAATAATGAGAAAAATGCCAATATGCACCATGACAAAGCTCATAAAGTTAGTTTATGTTTATCAGTTTTTTCAATTTTGCGGAGAGCTGCCACTCTGGTGCTCCACTGCACCTGTAATTTTTACTTTTTGTGAGTAGACAGCAGTGTGCCTAATTTCACCTAGCAAGTGATTTACTTTACCGAATCAGCTGCACCTTCCCCATAATTTACAAATTGTGTCATAGAAAAAAACTCAACAAAACCATATCATGTGACCCCCCCCCCCCCCCCCCCCCCCCCCCTCAGTTTAATTTGGGCACAATGGCAAATATGGTTGGCTGGAGAAAAAGCACCGGTATTTTCTTCTTCTTAGCGTCTGTTTTAGGTTTTAGGTCCCCCGTCTTAAAATGTAACTTTACAACCCCTTGTTACAGGTCTTCACTATTATCACTGGTTCCCGCCACCACTCTTTGACGTAAGTTTACTTGACTAACTCGAGAAGGCTTCTTAGTTTCCCAGTGTCGAGCCAAAGGTCTATTTGAATGTAAATACGCATGGCTTTTTCTTAGAAATGCCGCATACTTGGATATATTAGATCTGAAGCTTTAAGTGCATGATCATATGGAATTGGAATTCACCACAGAAAAGCAATCGTCGTCGACAGTGTCGTATACGACACTGTCGACGGCGATTGCTTTTCTATGGTGAACTCTGTGGGTTTTAAATTTTTTTTTATCTGTTGCGATGTTTGATTCAAAGGTAAGCTCTAAGCTATACTGTGAGCATCAGGGAAACCTGGCCAAACCATATATTGCAGAAAAATATATATTGGAAAAAGTTTTAAACTCCGCATAATTTGGGCGCAATTATCTTATTTGGGCACAACGTTTACCGTTGTTAGTTGGGAAGAATTTAAAGGCCTGGCTCCATTGATTTTGCATTTTATGCTTTATACCGAACTCAAATAAACTTGATTATGCTACGAAAAGCTTATTTGAAAAATCAGGTAATATTTTTGGATATCCCTACTAATTGTACACTTATGGAGTGAACAGTGTGCAGATGTTTGTTGATATTTTTCTTAAAACATTTTCCCAATGCTGGCTCTCAACAACAGCGTGCATCACTTCAAATGGTAGCGAACAGTATACACCTCGCTTCCCATTTTCATAATCAATGACTGATGTTTACAAGACATGGTGTTGTGTTACATTGGGAAGTTAGGTACTTATGTCCCTGTCTTGTATCTCATCCAGGACGCAGGCATCTTGGTAGGTAGGAGGTGGGAGAATTTTTTATTCTTCTTGCTAGCTTTGTTTGCAGTCTTGTAGAATATGTGTTGCAATGACTGATGATTCTTTAGGTGCTATTCTATCCTGTTTTCTGAACAGAGATTGTAACTAAGTGTTAATTTTGGCGTTTTTTCTACATTCCAGAAACTATGACAATATTCCTCTTGTGGCCTCTTGTGAATTTGTTAGCAACACTGTTACCATAGCATCCATCATTATTGAGAAGGTAAGGCGTGACAAATTTTATTTTGGGGGTTGAAGAACCTGTTATAAGGCCTTAAAAGTTAAAAATCTGTTTCTCAGGCCCTCCTGCATGGTCCTTTTGGTTGCCACATCCTCTCTTTTTACAACCAATGCAAACTTTAAAAAAATAAATAAATGGTTTATGTCTGATATTTCCCCCAAGTTGATAAAATTGATAAATTTGTCCCTTGAGTGCAACAAGGCTTTGCAGTGCTTTAGCATTGCAAAGCCTTCTTACACTCAAGGGACGAAATACTCCACCACCCATGCTATTCTGTAGATTATGAGGCCTAAAACATAAAACAAACCAAGAAGATGAACTTCTTGCTGGCAAAGAAATAGGATACCATTCGATATGGCAATACAGTCTGTTAATAAATCGGTTAACTGAAGTAGATCATAATCTTACAGACATACAAGTACCAAATCCACCCACAGACAAGATAATCCACAGACAGTATAATTGCTGTTTATGTCTGGTAAAGCATGCAGGTGAGGTCTATTTATCAGCTTTGATCGTTACGACCAAAGCTGATAAATAGACCTCACCTCTATGATTTACCAACGTTTTTTTTAAGTGTGAAATCTTTCAAATACATCTTCTGAAAAATCTCAAAATATGCACTCAGATGCATGGAAGTGGGGGTTTGGGGACCTGGAATTTAAAATGTTCATACCGACGACAATCCATCGCCCGATCCAGCCCCCCCCCCCCCCCTACTTTGAAAATTGTTCCGCCGCCTGTGCAACCAGTTAATCTAATATATAAATGCGAATGTCTGTATCTATCTATCTCTCTCTCTATCTCTCTATCTATCTTTGTTCTGGGTGAACTCCTCTGTTTCTTGACCGATCGATCTCAAATTTTCTACATGGGGGTAATTCGTCCCTGCGAGTAACATGGGATGGGTGCCGTGCCCGTGCGAGGTGACCTTGACCTTGAAATTGATGACCTTGACCTTTTATTTCGAAAACGGCTGGGCCGATCGGGCTAAAATTTCATATGTGCAGGTATATTGACCCATCGATCATTTTGCCTTTATTGGGGTGCCCGTGCGGGGTGACCTTGACCTTGAAATTGTGACCTTAACCTTTTATTTCGAAAATGGCTGGGCCGATTGGGCTAAAATTTCGTATTTGCAGAGATAATGACCCATCAATCATTTTGCCTTTATCGGGGTGACCTTGACCTTGAAATTGGTGACCTTGACCTTTTATTTCAAAAACGGTTGGGCCAATCGGGCTAAAATTTCATATGGGCGGGTATATTGACCCATCAATCATTTTGACTTTATAGAGGTTCCCATGCAGGGTGACCTTGACCTAGAACTTGGTGACCTAGACCTTTTATTTCGAAAACGGCTGGGCTGATCGGGCTAAAATTTCATATGTGCGGGTATATTGACCCATCGATCGTTTTGACTTTTATCAGGGTGACCTTGACCTTGGAATTGGTGACCTTGATCTTTTATTTGAAAACGGTTGGGCCGATCAGCTAAAATTTCATATGTGTGGGTATATTGACCTATCGATCATTTTGACTTTATCGGGGTGCCGTGCGGGGTGACCTTGGCCTTGAAATTGGTGACCTTGACCTTCTATTTCGAAAACGGCTGATATAACCACCTTCTCCTGTGCAACGCTGGGTATCACCCGCTAGTCTAATGTATAAATGCCAATGTCTGTATCTGTCTCTCTATCTTTGTTCCGCGTGAACTCCTCCATTTCTTTACCGATCGATCTCAAATTTTGTACACGGGGGTAATTCGTCCCTGCGAATAACATGGGATGGGTGCCGTGCCCATGCAGGGTGACCTTGACCTTGATATTGATGACGTTGGCCTTTTATTTTGAAAATGGCTTTGCCGATCGTGCTAAAATTTCATATGTGTGGGTATATTTACCCATCGGTCATTTTGACTTTATCAGGGTGCCTGTGCGGGGTGACCTTGATCTTGAAATTGTGACCTTGACCTTCTATTTCGAAAACGACTGAGCCGATCATATCTGAGGGTATATTGATATAACCATCTTCTCCCGTGCAACGGCGGGTGTTCACCCGCTAGTGAAATATAAGAGAAGATTAATTCAATTCTACTTCCAAAACTAACTCAAGTGTGACGTTGCCTTCTGACAGCATTCCCATATTAGATGTGTTATGAAATCGAATAATATTTTCCATAATGGGCTATATGGTGATGATTATACGATAAATGGATTATCGCTGAATAAATATTCAATTCATATCAATATTTTTTGTTGAATTTTTCTTGGAAATTAACTGGCTGTGGAACCAAGGAACTTTTGTTGTGGAAATGAAATTGAACTACAAATTCTTCTTTTGAAGTAACACTGAGAGCAGACTGTGGGTCTTTGTGGTAATAATTACTGACCCCAAGCTATTTCTGTATGTATACATGAAAACGTGAAATAGAAGGGCTCCAGTCAGCCACACAGTAAATGCTATGTGCATAAATGAGGATTTCCTTTCTTAATGAGCCCCAAGTTTATAGGGATTCAGTAATTGTCAGCATAATTTCTCAACAGATTACAAGATATTTTTTTTTACAATTAGCAGGAGTTTACTCTTTAACCCTTTACCCAACGTAATGGCCAAAACCAGCCAGTGCTATTCTCAAAAATCGCCCATTAATTTCATTATTTTTGTCTCCTTAACATAGGTTATGTTGGAATGAGCTCGTTCCAATGAGGGATCATAATCTATATATTTTTATACTGTACCAATGACCCAGACATAGCTGGTGCTAACTCTTAAAATATAGGGCCAAACACAAATTTTGCCCCCCAATCCCCAAAATTTGCATCTAAAACTAAAGAAAACATGTCCTGAGAGGCCCTCCACACTTCGCCCCTACTGCGCATGCGCAGTGTCAAGGACGTTCCGAAATTGGCGCCATTTATCATTCTAAGTTTGGCCCTTCATCAGTTAACATCTGACTGATCTTTGTGCTTTTAAATCTCAGTTTAAATGATGCCAGACACATAAATATTAGTGAAATGGTGATTCTAAGGAGGATAGAAAAGGAGGAGAGGAAAAGAATGTGTGACAGAATATTATCAGGGCTGTAACTTAAAATTTTTTAATGAAATTATGTTAAGTTACCTATTTTCAAGGCAGCAGCCATTTTGTTGTCATTCTGATTATTTAGTTACACTGTTTTTTCAAGTGTTTTTCCTCTCTCCCTGTCCTTTAAGTTCCCCCTTGCTATTCTCCCATGCTTTTGGCATAATTTCTGTAATTATTATTACTAAAATTTCTTGGGAGTTTTAGCTGAATAACAGAATGAATTCTGTTCTTTCCCCATGTTTACGTCTTCACCTACTGGTGGTTAGGCGTTGTGTTCTGCATCTACCATCTGATGTTCTGCAGTTTCTTCCCTGGAAGTCTCTGTTTTGCATCAGATGGTGTATTTTTGGTAACTGATTTCGGGCCTGGGTGCCTGGAGTCTTATTTTAGTGTTTTTACACTCATTGTTTACATTTACAACAGCCCTCTGTGTGAGGGGGGATTTCTAAATAATAATATCTTTATGTTATTTTAATCATAACTAGATACATTATTATTGTTCGTAAGTGTTGAATAAATTGTTTAAAATATTTTTAAAATTTTTGTCCACACTTAGGCTTGGGATCCATTGGGGCTCAACGTTACTTTTCAGAAACTTGGGCTGTTCTGAAAAAATATTTTTTCAAAATATTTTGATTTCAATTATTTTTTCTATATTAATGGATCATATTATTATTATGTATTTTGATTGCCAGGGGTTAGTGCGAGTACCAGGACTTGTTTTCTTTTCATATTGAAAGGATATTGATCAATTGTTTTAAGAGGAAGTCTTCCTCTGACCTTATTATCATTCTATATGTGGTCAGTGTACTCGCATTAACTCCTGTTCTGTATCGTATGATTTCGATGACAATATGGGAAGCGTATGTCACGGTATGTTGTTGGGGATTTGGACACTCCGGTCCTTTCCCCGCAGGGTCACTCTACTTTATCAATTTCTATTTCAGACGATCAAGATTAGGGTGATGTATCTGTGATGTCTTCCAACAGTGTGCCTCCGTCGTCACAATTAATGAAGGGCTAGCGGAAAAGTGCTCATGTAATACGCCAATTGCCTAAGAGGACCCTAGTAGGTTCGACGGCCTTTGACGTCCGCTAGCTCGCCCGGTGTAGCATCCATTCACCGAATGGTTCGGCAGCCGGGTTCGTCCGTTGCGGTCTAGAAGGAATTTTGGGGTGATGCGAGCACTATAAAATTAACTTAATGCGCACCCAGTGACGGCGGATCGGAGGGAGAACGGAGGAAGCCTTTTAGTCCGGTTCATAGCTCGTTCCGGTCCATCCGGACGGCAAGCGAGAGAGGCCCCTCTCTCGTTCAACAACATCTGGCCCCAGATGTTGTGGTACAAATGTGTCGTTAGCGGAGCATACGTCCGTCACTCGGGACGCTCCGTTGTATAGGCAGTCCGCTGAGACTGCTAAGGCTTCCTCTTCTCGTCAGCGCACACGACCGCACCTTGGCTGCGTGACCGCCGATATATTACCAGCTTTGCCGATCAAGGATTCTTCGGCGACCAGGTCACACCATCCGACAGCCAGGGATTCGAGACCGATGGACTCCGGACGTTCGCATAGGAAAAGTATGCGGGAGCCATCTGATGCGGAGCTGCCCTCGGCGAAGCACCGATAGACTGCGCCTCCGCAGGTCTTGACGTCGGACATTCTTGTGCACATAGCACAGCTTATCGCAGCATCCCAGCAGCCGACAGAAACGGTGTCGGATCGAGAATTATCCGACAGCGCTGGGTCGGTAGTCGGGGACTCGAGGCCTGCAGACTCCGGACGTTCGCATAGGAAGTGTGCGGGAGTCAACGTACACGGAGCTTCCAGCGGCAATGCATCGTAAGTCCGCTACTGCACAGGCCTCGGGAACGGACGTGCTTTCCTTAATAGCACAGTTTATCGCAGCATCCCAGCATCAACTGAATCTGTCGCATATATTTTATCCGACGATGCTGGGTCGGGACGCTCCGCGGAAGCGGGTACGGACGTCCGAAAGTTTCATCCGGTCCGACGGGATGCCGAAAGGGATTCGGTGGATTTCAAGCTTTCCCTTTCGGAACAACATATGCTGCGATGCCGGATAAGAAACTGATAGCGTCGGTGGACTTAGAAATTTTTGGTTCGGTTCAGGGACATCGTCCCTCAGTTCCGACATAGTCCAATAATGTCACACAAACTTTCGAATTATTGAACGACGCTATATATATTATTATTTTATGCTTGCTATCCAAGCATTTCTGGTTTCTTGTTCGAAGAGTTATGGAGATGTCTTTCAAAAGTGTGCCTCTGTCGTCATAGTTAATGAAGAGTTAGCGGCAATAAGTGCTCATGGAATATGTCTATCGCTTACGGAGTGACATTCGCTAGCTCACCCGGTGTAGCGTACATTCATCGAATGGTTCGGCTGCCGGGTTCGTCCGTTGCGGTCTAGGAAGGAGATTTGGGTGATGCGAGCACTTTAATTACTTTAGTACTCACCCAGTGACGGCAGATTGAGGACAGATCGGAGGAAGCCAACAACATAGGGGACCGCATGTTGTGGTTCAGATATTTTACATTCGGAGCATATGTCCGTTGCTCGGGACGCTCCGTTATATTGACAGTCCGAGAGACTGTCTTTAATGCTTCCTCATCCTCACAGCAGGGCACACGACTGCACATTGGCTACGTGACCTCGAGTATCCGATCAGTTTCGGCATTCAGTGATTCCACAGCGAATAGGTCGCGCCATCCGGTAGCCAAGGGACACGAGGCCTATACACTCCGTTCGCTCGCATATTGAAAGTATGCACGGGGTAACGATCTCGGAGCTTCCTGCGGCAATGCATCGTAAGACCGCTGCTCCTCAGGCCTCAGTGACGGACGTGCTATCCGAGTTAGCACAGTTGTTTCGCAGCATCCCAGCAATTGACGGTTTCTCGGTCGAATCAGGAATTATCCGACGGCGCTGGGTCGGTGCGGTCCGCGGTTGCATCAAGCTACGGACGACCGAACGCTTTATAGGGTCCGACAGGATGGCGAAAGGGATTCGAAAGATTTCGAGTTTTCCCTTTAGTAGTATCGGAAGATGCCTTTCATATCTTCTGGCATTTCTTCCAGTGATTATTTTTCGGACTTCATTGCTGCGATCTTGGATAAGAGACTTATAGCGTCATTGGACTCGGATTTTTCGATCGGTACAGGGACTTTGTCCCTGACTTACCGACGCAGTCCAATATTGTCATTACAACATGTGTTTTATTTTTCGACGCTATATATTTATATATATATACAAGCCTGCTACTAAGCATGATAGTTTAGTTTCTTGTCCGCGTGGCTCATTTCTGCCATTTTATCTTTTTTACATATGGTTTATTTTGGCAGAGCAGGGCATACCGAGAGTTCATATGCATCTAGACGGTGTGATTAAAGACTGCATATATTCTTTTTCGCCGTTTATGTCTTTTCCAATTTCAATGTTGGGAACGACATTATGTATAGTAGACTTAACTTAGACGCTTTATTATACGTAATCCGCCTTACTGAGGTGTTATCATTACGTCTTCAAGAAAAGATTTACGGGATATTATTCTCAATGTAATTTCTTTTGAGGGCAGTAGTTTGTTCACGTATAACTCCGCCCTTCAGTGGCTGATTGGAGTTGGTTAGACGTGATGCAGCCCTAGCTACATCCACGCGTGGATAGTAGGTTAAGAACTCTCTCAGAGTCGCTTCGTTCTCGGAGGAGCTTCTCTTCGACGGCAACTTTCCGGCAATCCATGAATTGCTTGATTTATGCATTCTCTTGTCTATCTAGTGTTACAAGAGATTCAGACTGGGGCAAACATTCGGTGGTTGACTCAGAGAGTGCCGCCGCAGTTGCCGGACCCGAGTGTGGCTGTTATGACGGTTGCCAGTCAACAGATTGGGATATATTCTGATCCCTACGGATTCGAAGTGCCAGGGTCTTTGGGTTCCGCAGTCTTTTAGCTATCAGTTTAACTTCCGCGGAATAATGTTTTTTAGGCTTGCTTTATGTCATTGCATGAACATTATTCAGAAACGCATGCCCAAATTCCTGTCCTTTAATTCGACAGTAGTGGCGTATCTCCGGAACCAGGGAGGCACTCTTTCGTTTTCCGTTATTCAATTTAATGGAAAGAATCCGTCTGTTGGTTATAGTACACCAAGTTCAGTTTTGGTCCGTCATATTCTGGGTCGTCTGATTGTTTTATCGCACTCCCGTTCTCTCACGGGTCGCTTGTTGCTGTCAGAATGGACTCTCAACAAACAAGTATTCAATCAGATTTGCTATCTATGGGAGCGCCCAATGATGTTTTATTTATGACACAGCTTGCTAATCAATTGCAGACGTATGTGTTGGCTTGTCCAGATCTCTGAGCTAATACTGTTAACGCTCTATTGATCTATAGGACGGAATGATAGGATACGCGTATCCTCCGGCGCTGTTGTTTTAGCAGGTATTGCTAAGATAAACAACCACAATACATTTCTGTTGATAGCATCTCTATCTTCACAGAGATCATGAGTAATTTACTCTCTTGTCTCCTGTGGATCTTAACGTGAAATCTTCCTCTATGTGAGGATCTTTTTTCACTGGGTAAATCGTGTCATCTTTATCACAACCAGCAAGGTTGCAACCTTCATGTATTCCGTTGTGTGGTCCGTATTGCATTGTAAGCACTGTACTGGACGAGCTTTGGACGCGATTTCTTACTATAGGAGATCCTCTTCTTCGCTATTCTATGCGACTAAAGTGGAGGCTCTTCCGTCGTGGTGTAGGGATCATTATGTTCATATGGTTGATCCCTCCATACTACTCATTGCTATTTTTTTAGTATACTTGTTTCACAAGATCTACTGCAGCCTGTTGTTATTTAGGTTATAGGTTTATGTTACCTCATACCTATGCACTCTACGATAGTTTACAATTGAGTCTTTTGTCTCTTTATCTAAGTCAGTTAGTAACTTTTTGATAAATAGACTTAGAATCTTTAGATTAAATTCCTATACGGATTTTAACTTCAGGTTCTTTTTTAGCTAAGTAATCATTTGAGCCTCTGGAAACAGTAGTTTTCAAATTCTGACCTTTTAGACAGTAATTCTGTTGGTTTCTCTTTTACTGTAGAGTCAGTGAGTTTCATGCACTATCGATGGATGATTTTCACTTTCATAGTTTCGGAATCAATACTTCCGTTACTATTTAGGTTGGATTGTTGCATAAGAGTTAGGCTCCTATTATCCAGAACCTATTATTTTAAGGTCCTTCCGTCTTCGTATGGGCATAGGCCTTTACTCTTCCGGGTACAGTTTATGTATTTATAAACAGATATCTGTTTATTACAAGGGCGTAAGCTTCTTCTGTCTTTGATGTCTAGTAGAAGGACGTTACGCTCCATTTTATTGTTAATGGATTCTATTAACTAGCGTACTGCTTATGGTATATCATTGCCTTAGCAGTTGTGCTTAAGATTTCGGCTCATGAAGTAAGAGTTCTTCTACTTCTTGGGCTTACATTAATAGTGTTGCTATTATAGATTTTTTAAGGCTGCTCATTGCGCTCAGCCATCCATTCATGAATTTTATCTCAGAAATATCGAGTCCATTTCTGGAGGCCTCTATTGTTAGGTCTATTATCTACTGCTCAGAATGTCATTCACTTAACAGTTGCTACTATAGCTAGGTAGGCTGTCTGTTTCGGCAGTGTCTCCGTTCGGCTGCCCTCTTCGCTCTGGGCTATTTGACCCAGGGCAAGAAAAGGGGGGGGGGAGGGTGTTCCCTTGGGTCACCTGTTTTTACTATGAAAACAAGGGGATACCTCCTCTGGAGTTAGTAATTCTGAGCTGTTATTGGGATGGTTGTTTAGTGAGAAGTTTAAGTTTATAAAATTCATTCAAGTCTTAGTTTTTAAAGTATAGCTTTTGAATATTGCATATGTCAACGGACATGATTATGCAATTCTCACACACTTTTAGGAGTATAAGAGTCTCTATTCTCTAGACTTACTTTATTATTGGCTTACTTTAAAAATTATTAGTATAAGGATTATTGGATATTAATAGAGTACATGGATGTATGAAGCTCAATTTTTGGAAGGTGTTGTATCTTTCTAATTTATCATAAATAAGAAAGATACATGTAAGGCCTATTACTTCTTTTCCCTACAGGGGATGACTCCATTTTATTTTATTGAGCGTATTCCATTTTGCTCTATGTCCTTGGCCCTCCAGCCTTTTTACTATTCAGCTATGTCTGGGTCATTGGTACAGTATAAAAATGTTAAAAAATTTATAGTAATTTATATATTTTTTATACTTACCAATGACCCAGACGGGGATGGCCCTCCCAGGAGTTGGGAACTCTTGCCTCCCCGCTGAGTACATAGCGCTTACCAGGCACTGGTTATTAGAATGATAAATGGCGCCAATTTCGGAACGTCCTTGACACTGCGCATGCGCAGTAGGGGCGAAGTGTGGAGGGCCTCTCAGGACATGTTTTCTTTAGTTTTAGATGCAAATTTTGGGGATTGGGGGGCAAAATTTGTGTTTGGCCCTATATTTTAAGAGTTAGCACCAGCTATGTCTGGGTCATTGGTAAGTATAAAAAATATATAAATTACTATAAATTTTTTAACTTTTGAGGCAAAAAATGAAAAAGATTAGTAATTCAAGAATTTTGTTTGCAAGTTTCGTCTGCTTTTCATGTTAGGTAAAGGGTTAAGCTACATGCAATTAACAGGTCAATTTTGTACTGAAGGTATGGTAAATGATTTAGTGTTCGGAAGTTCTATACAATTAACATGGTTATTCAACTAAGAGATATCCATTTGAGTGGGCTCCTTTGTACTGCTTAGAGTTCTATTTGAGCTCTTACTAGGGCTGTCGCGATTATTCGATTAGTCGACTAACCGTCGACTATTGAAGTAGTCGACGTTTTTCATTTTTAGTCGATCGTCGTTCATTTTCAAGGTGGTACACGTCTACTACACGTCAGGGCTAAATTGCATTGTTTTGTGAGGTGAATGATCAATGAAGGTGAATAACTTTAAATATCTAACCATAGTTAACATTCATATCCGGAAGACTGTACGACTGTCACTGACTATGTAAGAAAGAACACTCACAGTTACTCGAGAAGAATAGATTCTTCTGAATTTCTCCAGTCTTGTACACACGAATGCACCCATTGGAAAACCCAAAGCGCGGAAGTGACAAAATTATGACGAAAGTCAGAACGTCAGATCACTTCTCAAAGTTCGGAACTTCAGACTAAGATCCAATTTTAACAACTGACGAGGGAATGCATAGATCTCAATGTTCAAAATTTCGAGAAACTTATTGCAGAAAGGAAACATATGCAGGAACGTTCTTTGGTAAATTCATTTTAATTCATCGGCTTCAATCTAGTTCAAACTTGGACCCGCAGTCAGTAATATTATTTTTGGGGTTGGTACGTCCTACAGGACGTACCAACCCCAAAAATTATATTACGGACTGTGGGTCCAAGATTGGACTACACCTAGCTTCAGTCGGGACCGATTTGTTGTTCCCACAACCCCACTTCGTCTGAACACACTGGTGCCATTGTCATTTTCAGAGTTTTACGAACAGAAGAATGATTTGCTAAAAAATCATGGGAAGCGACTATTAATCGACTAACCGTCGATTACTGGTCACGATTAGTCGATTACAAAAAATGATAGTCGCGACAGCCCTAGCTCTTACTCCATTTAATGTTTGTTTCAATTTCAGATATGCACGATTCCAGATGACTGTGATATAGACCCTCTCATGTCATTCATCATACACACATTACATTGGTTTGAATGTCTCTATGATCCATATTTTGTCTGGAGAAAAAGATTGAAAGGGTAAGCATTTGTATTTGATACTTTCCTCCTTGTAAATGGAAACAACCAAGCCTCGAATTAAGCAGTCTGTCATTTGTAGAATGAGGTCTCCAGAGGGTGTATTTGCTGATGATATCCCCATACAGTGGGCTTGAATACTCCAATTTATCCTATGGGTACCGCTTTCTGTTTGAGCATGAAACCTTGATTCAAATTGATGCTCATAGAGGGTAAATTTAGTAATGCTACTCTGCTGTGCAGGGCAGCATTACCAAATTCACCCTCTGGGGACCTCATTCTGCAGATGACAGTCTGCTTATTTCTACGCTTGGAAACAACCAACAAGCCTTTAGAATAGTGTAGTTTGAGCACATTGGCACAGTGGGGGAGAAAAGCATTGGTGTGTTTGGTCAAGTTTTGTTAACAACCAAGACCTATGTTTGGCGACAGTCAGTGTACGGACAGGCGAGCTGGGCATCCTCACACTGTTAGCACAATAACTTGAACAAACTTTCTCCGCTTTGACTAATATTTGCCATACTTGTCTTTTGCAATAAAATCTCAGGTGAGTTCGAAAACTGGCCCTGCCCGACTTTATGGGCCTTAATTAGTCAATTTTTACAAATTCTGAGCTCATTAGCGCAATAACTTGAACAAACATTCTCCGACTTGACTATTATGTGCCATACAGGTCTTTTGCAATAATATCTCAAGCGAGTTAAAAACTGGCCTGGCCCAATTTTTTGTTACAGGGTTATGGGCCATAAATAATTTTTACGAATTCTGAACTTGTGAGCATTAATTGAGATATGATTGATAGCCAGGTTATGGACATGCAACACTCTCCGATTGCCACCACAACTCGACGCCTGCATCTCCGATGCCTACCTCTTGTTTCCTTCTCTGTGGCTGTTCCATATACGCTTCAGGTTTTTCCCTCTTAGAATCAAAGTTTACAGCCTCCTGTTATAGGTCTTCACCATTATTATTGGTTCTCTTCCTTAAGGTGATGTTTACTTGAGAAGATTTCTGTTTGTTTATTTATTAAGATTTAGCAACACTTTCATCAGACAGGATCACATCGTCTCTGTACAGTTTTATGGGTGAAGGCAGCTGGAGTACCCAGAGAGAACCAACGAGTAGCAGTGAGCAACTTAGTAACTTGCACAAGCAGTGGTTGAAGGGATAGGCACCATCGATGTGAAGTTTGCCTAAGTACACTATGTTGCTGTGCCCTCACATGATTAATCTTTCTGGTGTCAAGTCGAAAGCCAACTTAAACTAAATTATGCAAGATGTTTAACTATTTGAATGCTGGAAGCCACTATAATGGCTCTACTGTAAAGTGCTGAAAGCCACTATAGTGGCTTTACACTGCATGTGTTAGCTTGTTTGGTCAGCAGTAGTAAAAAAATGTTAATATAAAATTGTTTTGTGACCATTTATTGGCAAGTGCCAACAGGCAGCCAACAGTCACTCTCCAATAAATGGTCAGGCTTGTCTGTTTGAAGAGGGCGATTGCTCTCGCTACTTATTGCACACCTTATTTATTTCCAAGGTGGGCGTTTTATTGCCCACCTCAAGCAGTATTGATTTCCATATTGCCCACCTAACAGTACAGTGGAACCCTGTTAATTGAATAGGCACTTTGCCAGTGAGAAGTATTCAATTAACAGGGATTTGGTCAGTTTCTTGTATTTTAGAGATAAATTGAGCATTTATTCTATTATATCTTGTTTGACAGAGCTCAAGGTGCTCTGTCAAACTAGATATAATAGAATAAATGCTTATATTAGATGCACTGATATAAAATAGGTCTCTGAACATTGGGTATTTGGTGATTGTCAAGATAATTTCTCGACATATTACAGGATTTTTTATTCAGTTAACAGGAGTTTGCTCTATAACCCATATTCATTCAAGATGTCAAATATGTACTGAAAGTATGGTAAATGGTTTGGTGTTTAGAAATTATATTCAATTAACAGGATTATTCAATTAAGATATATACAATTAAGTGGGCCCCACAGTACTAGTAAAGTAGTAATTACGACAAAACAGTTTCACGAAGTGCACATGCATGCATTGAATTTACACTAGCCAAGACTGTATCTGTATGCATACTAGGGCTGCATGGTATATCGATAAACCGATATATACCGGTATTCAAACCAATATCGATTGAATACCGGTGTAATTACAAAAATATTGATTTATCGTCGTTATTTATTTACCCACAATTTAATTTTCAAGATGTCTTGAGTTTTTTAACTGTAGCCCCAAATGAATAATATTTTATTATACATCCGTAACTGTATTTGTCATGATCACATAGATTTTAGGGGCATGCGGTAATTTTAACTAGAAAGCTCTAGTGCAATCCGATAAAAAGTACCGGGTCACATGATATAATTTTGTTGAAATTTTTTAAATTTATTTTTCAACTGCTGAATTTGTATATCGAACCCAATTGGAATTTTTTGCCCTAAAATTAAGTTTTCCTTGATTTTCAATAACGAAAGCAAAGGTTGAGTTTCAATGTTCAATTTCTTGGCAGAGATCATCTGTCTTTCATGACTTTCAACAGTTTTTAGCATAGTTGTGCAACAAACATTTTGTAATGAGAATTGGTAATTCCGACAGCTAAATATAGCTGATGGTTCTCATTGGTTATATTCCACTGAACGCTGCAAACTAGAAGAACCAGTCTAACGAGAGAACTTGTGCATGCGAAGGCCCTCATTGGAACGAACTGGTTGAGCTTGTTCCAATGAGGGGGTCACATGATATAGCTTTGTTGAAATCTTTGGCGAAAATCTGATAAACTGATTTTGAAAATAATAAATTTTAATATCGTCTGTGTTGGGTAAAGGTTTTTCGAACTGCATCATCAAGGAAGGCTAATTCATTCCAACTGTGATGCCTCGAGTCTCGATTGCAGTACTTGTGTTTTTATATCTGAGCAGTTTTCGATATACCGGTATACCGCGGTATTTTTTTGAATACCGATACCGGTATTCAGTTTTGAATATCGTGCAGCCCTAATGCATGCATCATGCATGCATTGAATTTACATTAGCCAAGACTGTATCTGTATGCATACTCCAGTGATGTGAATATAATTTTAAATCAATGAGTTCACTTATATTCGCATCACGGATCCGGAGTATGCATATTAAATTGTGAATGAGTAACACCTGTATCACTGCACATATAGATGTACATGTAGTATTGAGTTGGAAATATCATATCAAACTGAATTCACTTACTGACAGCCACTGTTGCATGTTTATAGCAAACATACAAATCTGAAGTACATGATACTGTCAGAATATTGTCCATATTCTAATCCCTCAATATTTTGATTTCTTATACAGTTGACCACACCCCTCTTAAACCCAGTACACATGCCGTATGGTAGGTTGGTCAATGAAATGAGACAAGCCGAAGACAATATAATTAATTGTTTAATAATTCTAAACAATGAAATTCAAGTGTTCTTGTATCAAACATCAACATCTGACTCGGTTCCTGTTCAAAATGAAGGCTACACACTGTTCTGAAGGTGTTGTTAAATTTAGGAGGGCAGTGCACTCCTGAACTCATTTTAAGCCTAAAGGAGGGCGATAAATTGCCCTCCTGGATTTTTCAAACTGACAAGCCTGAGTGATAATAAATCAATTATTTATGAAGAATATCTTGCTAAACGAAGACTCTCCTTGGTGGTTGCATGGCATCTTTGGAAAAAAATACTAATGTTACAAATCACCTTTAAAAATTATTATTAATCCAGTAATTGTTATTGACCAATCAGCTTCAATATCCAGTGACCATATATGAGACTGTGTATCATCGAGCTGACCATATATAGAGCTTATATATGGTCAGTTCCGACATTTTGTTTTTGACATCCAGTGCTCGCTTCGATGTTTTTCCTAATTTCGCATGTTCAACGAACAACAAATAATTCCGCGTGTGTGTCTGTTGAGCAACGTACAACTATAATACGTTTCTTCCAGTCTTTGAGAAATTTTAATAAACAAATGTAAATAAATACAATAAATAAACCACTAAAACGACATGTGTAGAAGCCAACTGGCACTGTCTGTGACGAACTCAAGCGAGAATCCTTACCCGAATAATCTGCCCTTCTCAGTTCATGCAAATATTTTTGAGTTACTCCCCCTGGACTGTAAATTTTATCGTCTGTTTTGTTTTGATTTGAATGATTGAACTTGAAGGTTGATCGATATCGAACATAAATTACACTTATGGTTGTGTCTCTTTCAAAGGACTGGGACAATACATTATGGGGCTTTCAGGTGGTGGATATGGTGTGATATAAGGCTCAGCTAGATCAATATTAGGCTCGGCCTTCGGCCTTGCCTAATATTGATCTCACTTTGCCTTACATCACACCATATCCACCACCTGAAAGCCCTATAATGTATTTATTATTCCAGTCCTTTTAATTCTTCACCCAATGTAACGGCCAAAACCGGCCAGCGCTATTCACTACAATGGCTAATTAATTTTCATTATTTTTTCATTTTTTGTCCCCAAAACATATGTTATGACCCCTCTTTGGAACGAGCTCAGTGAGCCATAACCTATGTTTTTGAGACAAAAAACGAAAAAGAAATAGTTATTCAAGAATTTTTTTTTCAAGTGTCATCTCCTTTTCATGTTAGGTAAAGGGTTAATAGGAAATTTCACAATGTAATATGAATATATTAGATCTCAAGCTTTGTGTACATGATCGCCACAGAAAAGCAATCTGTAGCGATAGTGTTATACATGATACTGTTGACACGATTTACTTTTCACAATAACTGGCAAAGACAGTTTTTTTTAAAACTTATTTATCTGTTGCATAGTTTGAGTCAACTGGTAGGTACCAAATTATATTGTGTACATCAGACAACTTGACCAAACTATGTGTATATATAACCAGAACACTGCAAAACTTTAAAAAAAAAGTTTAACCCTTTACCCAATGCAGACAATATCAAAATTTATTATTTTAAATATCATTTTTAAAACCTTTTCAACAAAACCATATCGTGACCCCTCATTGGAATGAGCTCGTTCGAGAGAGGGGTCGCATGATATGGTTTTGTTGAAATTTTTTTAAAAATAATATTTTTTCAGCTGATGAATTTGCATATTACACAGACAGATGTGGCCGATTCGTTGGGTAATGGGTTAAACTCTGCATAATTTGGGCACAGTTACGTTATATGAGCTCAACAGATTACCATTACAGTGGAGCCCACTTAATTGGATATCTCTTAATTGTATATCCCTGTTAATTGAATATAATTTCCCAACACAAAACCATTTACCATCCCTCCAGTACAAATTTGACCTGTTAATTGAATATAGGTTATAGAGTAAACCCCTGTTAATTGAATAAAAAATCTTGTACCTTGTCGAGAAATTACCCTGTCTCTCCTCAGTTTTTCTTTGTTTATAGACCCATTTGGCCTCAGTACATTCAATACAGGCATTTAATCTATTATATCTTGTTTGACAGAGCTCAAGGAGCTCTGTCAAACAAGATATAATAGAATAAATGCTAAATTTATCTCAGAATACAGGAAAGTGACAATTAAAGACAACAAAGTCACTATTAATTGAATACTCCTGTTAATTGAATAATTTTCATTGGCAAAGTGGCTATTCAATTAACAGGGTTCCACTGTACTATTTGTAGGAATTTAAAGGCCTTTAACCAAACCAAATGTTTGATTGATCTGATGAGTGTGTTTGTTGCTATAAAATTGTAACAAGTCAAATCCATACAGACGAAATACAAAGATAATATGAAGCACTTTGATAGAATCTGAATCCTTTAAGTTGTGTTATCCGCCCTCCAGAATGTAGCGCAAACTAACTTCACATGTTAATGAAGTAATAGCATTAATAAGTACTATTTATTGGTAGCAGAATACTGTTCACTTATTTAAAACAAACTATAGTTACATTTTCTATGAGCTACGGGCAAACCGAGAAAATATTTAATTAGCTGGCGGGCAGATCGAAAATTTTAAAAGTTGGGCATCCGGTAAATCGGGACATAACTATTAGAATAGGGTTTGAAGATGTGCACAAGGGTTTCTCAGTTAAATAGACTTCTGTTTACTAGCAAATTCATTTGCAGTATTGTGAAATATTATAACATAGATTAATATTTATTTGCAGGTGGACAGTTGATAAATCTAGGCTCAAATTTAAGCCAGCATTTTTACATGTTGCAGTAATGCCATTTTTCCATGGTTAGTATAAATAATTTTTTAATCTGTTTTATAATATAAGACTTTTAAGACCTCTTCCTTTAACAAAGTATGGCTTGTTAAGCCTCCAAATTGGTTTTTATACTGCCACTCTCGAAGAGATTGGTGGGGTATAATAGATTAGATGCATCTGTCAATTTGCCAGTTCATCTATCCAGGGTTTCCACTAGGGGAAAATTTGTGGGTCCGGTAGTTTAATGAAAGTGAAGCTCAGACGCCAAAGGCGTCTGCCGCACGTGCCAAAGGCACGTGCGTATAGAGGGGAATCTGGGAGGGTTCTCACCCCCAGGAAAATTTTGATTTTTAGGTGCTCTCTGGTGGCATCTGGGGGCATTCTGGTCGCTAAAATGCTGATTAATTGAAGTGGAAAATATGTATTTTTTCCTCCTACAATTCTCTAAATTCCAACGGGAAACACAATACTACATCTGGTCGGAGGTTTCATAAAAATACAAACCCGAAACAACACAAAATCTACGAATCCTGATAGTGACTGCGACGCTTGGCGCCAATTTTTTTTATATAACCCGATACATGCCAACGTAAATAATTGGAAATGCAGAGAGAACGAAATATTCGAAAAGAACCATGATGCGGACGTGTGACATCCTGCTCATGCAATTACATCATTTATCGCTTGAAATAAAAGCCAGTGATTTTGGACCAAACACGACAATTTGAGTCCGAAATTTTATAGGTGACGTTTAGGATTTGAACTTTGTTTCCCCCTCTCGTCTGGGGGTTATAAAGTATCAGGTTGTCGCCAGTAATAGTAGGCATAGTATACAACATAATTATGCCTATATTACGTGGAAACAAAGGATCCTGAGTGTCGTTACGATACAGCATTGTACTCAACATTTTAACCACCAGCTTTTCTGACTAATCATAGTATGATCGCCGGGGGGAATGGGTCCAGTTGACGGACCCGCAGCCGGTCTAGCGGAAATCCTGATCTATCCTTCCAGATCCATATCTCAGCAGTGAGTGAATGGATTTCAATGAAATTGATATGTGGCAAGGCAGAATACAATGGTTGGGTTATGCACTGAGCTGATTATGGTTTGGTAAAAATTAGTGTTCAACCGATAACCAAAAATGGCCACTGACTGATTACCACTTATTTGAGTTCACAATCGGTCGATACTGATGACGATTCCGATTGTAAAACCGTGCACTACTAGACAAGTTGAGGCTGGAAAGAACTACAGTAAATTGAACATATTTTACAGTGTTTACAGACTAATGCTTACAATTGAGTGTACTTGTGGCAATCGCATACCAGTCGTGATTGCCAGTACTTAGCGTGCACTTGGGCGGTACACATGGCTCTCATTCAGAGCCATGTGTACCACCCAATTGCATGCGACTGGTAATCTTACTGCGATATTAGTCAATGGAGTGCAACCTTCACATTTCCAGTCTGAACTGGCGATTGCCACAAGTGCGCTCATTTGTAAGCATTACATGTCATTTAACTTGTATTTCCCATAAAGGGGCATCTAGAGAGATTAAGAATACACGTTGTGGTTGTTTCTCAGCTTGATTGATTGGTATCATTGACATCATTTTCCATTAAAAATTGAACAATTGCAAAAGATAATAAAATGCGGTTTATGAATCCCCACAAAATGCTTAGCAACAATCGGTTGAACCGATGTTCCAGGAGCCATTGCTATTGTCATCTGATTGCCTACAATCGGCTGATTGTAATGGCCTGTTCCGATCATCGGTTGAACACTAGTCAAAATGACCATGGCAGGTGTTACTGGTCACAAACAGGACATACTGAAAAAGATAAAAGTTAAATGAGTTCATTGTGTTTGCCGATAGTGGGGACTTGTGTACCCAGTCTTGTTGGATTCTCAATTTAACCTCCCAATTGATTCAGTCATGACCTCATTGATGTGGTTAGATTAGATGCTATGGAGAGGAGGGGTTATTAAAAGTATTGTGCCGGAAAGATTTTATAGAGAGTTCAATATATTCCCTGATTTTCATGGAACCAGGAACTGGAATATTTTTACAATATATATTTATATTTTAACAGAAAATCCGGTGAACCAGGAATTCTTATTTTAATTATTGATTTTATTAAATTTTCGAAAAAATACAACGTAACCATATCATGTGACCCCTTGTTGGAACGAGGTTGTTTCAATGAGGGGTCACTTGATATGGTTTTGTTAACATTTTTGAAAAAAATATATTTTTTCCTAATGCTTACTTTGAAAATTACGTTGGCAGATGCCGCCGATTTGTTGGGAAAAAGGTTAATAAATCTCAGTGATAATTATGCGCAGTTGGCTGCTGTTCATAATTATTAAGATATATAAAAGGAAGTGAGAATTTTCTAGTTGGCAGTATGTATATAGTAAAACATATTACTGATGTTTCTTTCGGTCAACAATTTTGGACACATGCTGTTCTCAAGCCAGAAAATAAGCAGACTGTCATCTGCAAAATGAGGTCCCCAGAGGGTGAATTTAGTGATGCTACCCTGCACAGCAGGGTAGCACCATTAAATTTACCCTCTGTGAACCTCAATCTGAATCAGGGTCTCAAAACTAAACAGAAAGAGGTACCCAGATGATAAACTGGCCCAGTATTTGGGATAGCACCATCAAATTCACCCTCTGGGGACCTCATTCTGCAAATGTCAGACTGCTTATTTTCAGGCCTGGCTGTTCTAAATACAAATTCTCACAAATGCTAACGAGAAAGATAGTGATGTCATCAGTTGAATTTTTGAGCTTCTTTGGATGAAAAAGACACAAAAAGAAAAGAAAATCGCAGATTATTTTGATGGAAACATTGTCATTGCTACAGTTGATGAACACGTCATTCCCATTTTGGGTTTTGGATCCAGAAATTCTCGATTCCAAATTAACCCTTTACCTAACATGAAAAGCAGACGACACTTGCAAACAAAATTCTTGAATAACTAATTTTTTTTCATTGTCTGTCTCAAAAACATAGGTTATCACCCCTCATTGGAACGAGCTCAGTGAGCTTGTTCCAAAGAGGGGTCATAACCTATGTTTTTGAGACAAAAAATGAAAAAATAATGAAAATTAATTGGCCATTTTTGTGAATAGTGCGGGCTGGTTTGGGCCGTTACGTTGGGTAAAGGGTTAAACCCTAATTTTAGAGACTTATTCTTTCCATACTACGAATAATGTGCTAGTCCCAAATTCTACTCTTTAATATGAAAAAATTGACAAATGTGAAATCCCCCTTAAGTTCAGTGCAGTCTCTGTGGTGACTGAGAATGTCAGTTAACAAAAATACAGAGGAAGAAATGAATGCCTAGTCAAGCAAGCATTTTTAAAAATAAAATAAGGCTTAAAAAAGTTAAAAATCTGTTTCATGAATTCTGTTGAAGATGGTTTAACCCTTTACCCAACACAGACGATATATAGAGGATATTCACGAAAATTTGATGAATACCGAAAATATCTCGTGAGTGGCTACAAAGAAATATGAGGATCTTCACGAGCGACGCAGTCGCGAGTGAAGATCCTCATATTTCTTGTAGCCACGAACGAGATATTTTCGGTATTCATCAAATTTTCGTGAATTTTCTTTTTATTTAATGCTCTACGACTACAAACTCTCCAATTTGTGGCCTTTATTTGCCATTAAGGCGCAAAATTTATGTGCCGAACCGGCGTCCATACAAAAATTACAACAACCAAACTCCAACCATTGGAATGTGTGAATATCCGCACAAAAAGTAGTCCCGTCTTATTTCTCCCCTAACTTTACGATTTACCAAGGCTGGCGAATTGAAATAATCGCAATGTGTTTCGAAGAAATAGAACAATAACAAAAAACACCACTTTCTTATTTTCAATAACAAGACACGTCATTTTATTTTTTTTGAACTCAATGCACTGAAGACGTGTGAAGTTGAACTGAAGAAATTTGAAAGTGATTTCGGCTTTTCGCTGGAAGGTGAATGAGAAAGTCAAACTTTGAAACCGCTGATTTAATGAATTGATTTAGTCACTGTCACTATCAATTATTCGAATTCGTTTGTATTTGGGACTCTGGAATTCATTACTGATGTGCTGACTCGTTTAAAGTACATGTGATTCGTCATCCGAACCTACGATGAAATATCGATTTCTAAATATCATTTTGATATTTCGTTTTGCCGACCGACAGGGGAATATGACTTAATTTTTCAGCGTGAATTGATGCCTGAGCATTAAATAAAAATAGCTATTAATTTAAATATTATTTTTTAAAATTTGTCCAAACATTTCAACAAAACCATATCATATGACCCCTTATTGGAACGAGCTCAACAAATTGTCAACAATTCCATTAGCACACCCTACAGACCGCATCTCTCACCCAATTAGTCCCACATTTCATACGTGCCTTTAGGACAATGCCTAGATGGGAGCTATTGAATTTTTTTGAATTCTGTTGAAAAACATGGCCATCTTAGATTTGGTACATAAATTGTCAAGAATTACATTGGCACACTGTGTAGGCCGCATCTCTCACCCAATCTTTTTCAAATTTTATTTGTAGCTTTGGTGTGATGTCTAGATGGGTGCAGTCGAATTTGTCTGAATTTTGTTGAAAACCGTGCCCACCAGCAGCCATCTTGGATTTGACATATAAATTGTCAACAATTCCATTAGTACACTCTACAGGCCACATCCCTCACCCAATCTTTTTCAGGTTTCATATGTAGCTTTGGTGTGATGGGGTGTTTTTTGTAGACACTTTATTGAGTGACTTAACTGGAGCTTTCTATTTAGTTCAGTTCCTTCTTGGACACGTTGACCTGCAGTGTCATTGACCCTTTCATTGTTCTTTCAGAATGTTTTCAGAAACCACATCTACCAGTAAACGTCCAGTTACACTTGTTACATTTGTTTGGTGGAATTATGTCGGGTGCTCAGGTAAGTGACTGGTTTCAATCTCACAGGCTATGAAACTAGAAAAGATTTTTAGTTTGATAGTTTTCTTTCGCAGATTGAAACATTTGAGACATCAAGCCTGGAAATGAGCAATCTGTAGAATGAGGTCCCCAGAAATAAAATTTGCTTATGCTATCCCACACATTGTGCCAATTTATCCTGTGGGTACCTCTTTCTGTTTAGACTTGAGACCTTGATTCATATTGAGGTTCACAGAGGATAAATTTAGTGATACAGTGGACCTCGCTTAATTGGATATCTCTTAATTGTATATCCCTGTTAATTGAATATAATTTCCAAACACAAAACCATTTGCCATACCTCCAGTACAAATTTGATCTCTTAATTGAATATAGGTTATAGAGTAAACTCCTGTTAATTGAATAAAAAAATGTGTAACCTGTTGAGAAATTAACCTGACTCTCCCCAGTTTTTATTCTTTGTAGACCGATTTGGCCTTTGAACATCCAATACAGGCATTTAATCTATTATATCTTGTTTGACAGAGCTCATGGAGCTCTGTCAAACAAGATATAATAGCATAAATGCCAAGTTTATCTCTAGGAGACAGGAAAGTGACACAATCCCTGTTAATTGAATACTTCTGTTAATTGAATAATTTTCTTTGGCAAAGTCGCTATCAATTAACAGTGTTCCACTGTACTACCCTGCTGTGCAGGGTATCAACACCAAATTCACTCTCTGGGGACCTTATTCTGCAGATGATGGTCTACCTATTTCCAGGCTTGTTTGTGACATCTATATTAATAATTCCTGAATGCACTTTGCAGGTCAGTTACCTAAACACGTTTCCCACTATCTGGAACAAACTTAACAATAACTTACTTTGCATAGTTCCGAGATGTAAATTTAAATAATGCTCTTCTGAACTGTTATGAACTCATATTCGTCTGTTGTTAGTTGCAACAATTCAAACTGCCCTGATTGTTTGAATAGTTAAACCTAGAATCAGTTTACAGAGGCAAATATGATCATTAGGCCTAAAAAACTAAAAATCTGTTTCTCAGGACTCCCCTCGCATGGTCCTTTTAGGTGGCTAATAATTTCCCAAGTATGGAAATGTTAAGAGGAAAAGATGTCCTAATGTTCAGTTACTTCAAGAACATTAGGCCTTTAAGGGTTCAGATTAAATATGATATCAAGTTAATACAATACATCCCTTTAAGCCTTTACATAAAATGAATGGTAAATGACACTCACAAAAACATACCATATGACCCTTCATTTGAATGAGCTGAATGAGCCATAAGCTGTTTTTGAGGCAAAAAATTAAATATTATAAAATATTAGGTCCCAAAAAATGTTTTCATTCTCAGGCTAACCTTCACTGATATTGAACCCCGTCATTGAAAAGTTTTGTTGCCTTGCAGTGTCTTTCAGTATTACTACAGTTAAAAATCTGTTTCTCATGCTCTCCCACGTGATCCTTTTGGCTGCTACATGCTCTCTTTTTATAACCAATACAAACTTTAAAAAAATTAAAATTAAATGGTTTATGTCTGATATTTTACCCAAGTTAATAAAATTGATAAATTTGTCCCTTGAGTGCAACAAGACTTTGCAATGCTTTAGCATTGCAAAGCCTTCATGCACTCAAGGGGCGAAATACGCCACCACCCATGCTATTCTGTAGATTATGAGGCCTAAAGCATAAAACAAACCAAGAACATGAACTTTTGATGGCAAAGAAATAATTAAAAAAATAAAATAAACCACCCGTCCACATGCAATGTTTCAAAAACAGGATGGAGAAACAGAAGATCTAAGTGATGAATTATTGTTAAAAAATTCCTTAACCCTTTACCTAACGTAATGGCCAAAACTGGTCAGCGCTATTCTAAAAAATCTCCAATTAATTTTCATTATTTTTTTAATTTTTTGTCTCAAAAACATAGGTTATGACACCTCGTTGGAACGAGCTTGTCGAGCTCGTTCCAACGAGGGGTCATAACCTATGTTTTTGAGACAAAAAATGAAAAAAATTAGTTATTCAAGAATTATTTTTGCAAGTGTTGTCTGCTTTTCAGGTTAGGTAAAGGGTTAAATCACTTTGTGAAGAATCAATGGGCCTTTGCCAGGCATGAGCTTCAGGCCCCCTTGGTGCCTCTTGTTTGTTTATCTAATCTGTTATACTCTTTGTTATCTTTGATTTTGTTACATTGCAGTGCAATGCTTTGAAAGTAATTTGTCCGGCAACCTTGGATGTTTTACTGAAGGTTTTATCCCAGAATAGTAATCATGGGCCAACTAATGAGCTCAGAGAAGACTTAAGGAACTTAAAGAATCTTGTGCTGAAGTGTGTAGTGAGATTGGTGCATGTGATACACTGCTGTAGTCCTGATCAGGTAAGTAATATTATCAATAAAACCTCTTGAAATTTATAATAGATCTTATCAGCTATCCTCCATGCGCAATGCATTTTGGGACGCCACCCAAATGAAAATGTAAACATAAACACAAACGCACGTGTGCAAACAGAACCGACTCGCTTCGAAAGTTTAAGTTTCAATGTATGTTCTCGTGAATATTGTCAACTTCACATTTAATAATCACAAGTAAAGATAAATCGAATCATAATTATGCAGAATTTTAGTTGTTGAGCAAAATGAATAACCAACAACAGGATTTATTTCAACATTTATCGGCTGAAATCTCTGTGATCGCCGTGGGACCTCCGGCGCCCAGATGATACATAATTAATATTAATGTTAATTTTATAGTCTAGTTTTGGTACGTCCTGTGCACGTACCAAAACAAACAAAATATATTATAGACTGTGGCTCCAAGGTTGGACTAGGCATGCAGGTGGGGGGTAACTCGCAGGTGGGGGTAATTCGTGGGTGGGACCAGTCCTTCCTCCACATTTAGAAGCCCACGGAGGTCTTGGAAAGTCCTTTTATAACACCCCCCCCCCCCCCCCACCCCACCACACACACACACGTATTAGATATTCCCAATCCCCCAAGATGTGAGAGTCAGGTAGGCCCGATCATATCTAAGTCTCACATATACTATGTGGCTGGAAAAATGGTGGAAAGTAAGGGGGGGGGGGGGGGGGGTCTGAAAATTTCTTTCGAACACGAGGCCGGGGGTGGGTGAGTCACCAGCCCAGAAAACACATTTTATCCTGGCCCTGTAGGGCCCTGCAAATTTTTCTTGTGTTTATTTTTCTTGAAAATGATGGAGCCAAATTGTTCAGGCATGCTTCTATGGTGTTTACTGTTTCGACATGTATTTATCTCCTCTGAGTGAACTTGAGGCGGCAGGTGGAGGGTTGAGTTGACAATCCTTTAGGAATGAGAGCTGATAGGGCCCAGGTCAACTTGGAAAAATCTTGCCTTCCTCCTCTTATTTATAACACAATGAAAAATATTGCTCCACAATTTTTTTTTCAACAAACGTAAATGCATGTACACCCCAAAAGAAAGCTGAATACCATATATCAAGACATTGTATGTGTCTGTTTGTGAAAAGATTTTTAAAAAATGTTAGTGCATTTTTCCCACCACTCCCTATGGGCAGCAATTGGATTTGTACAAAACCAATAGGCAACTCCCCAACCAATCATTTCCTAAACTGTCTTTTAAATCAGTTCAATGTTTTTTTTATAATTAAGCCACAAAAAGCACCTTCACAAGTTCACTCAGGATGTCGGATGATGGCAGACAGACGACGGATGGGGTGTGATCACAAAACATCCTGACTTTCTGTCAAGTACCGGTAAGCTAAGAATTCTGAATGGTGCTGTCTGTTGGAACTTAATAAGATTTTCCAAAAAATGTCCTCACATTGCATTAAATTAAACTTTGAGCTTTTTCGAATGCAGCAATAAACATTTGATGGAAGGTTGGCATGACGAAATGGATAAAATAGACATTGCTTATGGTGTAAGGGGGTGGGTCCCTATCTGAAAATCAGAATTTTTATTTTTTTTTTGCTTCCCTAAAGGAGTGAGTGGGTTCCCAAAAGTTTGAAAAAACTTTTTTGTACCCAGTCGGAAAAATTTATTGTCCCCCCCCCCCCCCCCCCCCCCCACCCCCCCCCCCCCCCCCACCCCCTCTGGGAAAAAAATCATTCAATATATTGTCTGGGTTGGTTCAGTCAATGATTACTCAAAATAACACCATTATTTATGCTAAATGAATTTTATTTTCTCATTACAGAGAAAAATGTAAAGTACCAAATTAACAAAAATAGAACCATTTTAAATATCTTAATTTCAATTTGTGTAAAATAAGGTAGCATTTTGCATAATTAATCGAATATCAAGATGGAAGAAAACAGTAAATTTACTTCTTTCTCTGTTTCTCAAATGAAAGAATTTTTAAAATCAAGAAGTGTACCACAGACCGTTACTCAAAGAGAACTACTAAACCGCTGTTATTGGGTTGATAAACTCAACCTACAGACATATCCAACTCCTGGGCAACAAAAGGCGAAAGCAGAGTTAAGATACATTGAAAAGCTGACATTGGAAAGTGGGGTCAAACTACCAGACACAAACCTTATTATCAATTGGTCAGATGATTTGCACAAAATGCCCGATATTGACTATTCAGATATTTAATCCTATTTGATTAATACACCTGGTGATTTTAACAATGAATGTTTAAAATGTAAGAAAGCACTCAAAGCCACCCAATACGTGAAGGATGGATGGGTGCAAACTTTGAACAGTTCCCTTTTTTCCTCCCATCTGCACCACATCCTCTCACACAACAGTAGCGATGCCCCATTATCTGAAGACAAACAATAGAAAGAAATCATCATTGCTGTGATGTGCACAGATTGCCAGAAATAACAAGAATATCACAAACCCAGAACCTTTTAATTTCAACCCAATAGATGTTACATTTTAGGTATGTGTGTGTAGGGGTTTGGGGGGGGGGGGGGGGGGGGTCGAGAATTTGTTATTTATTTATTGGTGTTCAATGTCACTTTTCTTCAGCTATGGCTAATTGTGACCGCAACATAGGTGTAAAGTCAAGTTTAGCCAATAGTTTACTATTCTCCTATTTAAAAATCATTTGTAAAATGCCCCTAAGCAGGGCCATCGGAAGATCAAAAGGGCTGGGCCTGGGGCACCCATAAGATTAGGGCAATCCAGTGGGGGTAGGAGTTTCCCCCCCACCCTCCCAATCTGGTGGCCCTGCCATGTGGTCTTACTTTTGACATTATAATTATATATACCGGTTTTGTTGAACTTGAATGTTGTGAAGTTTCCACTATCTGGAGGGCGACTCATAGAATTGACTTAATTTGTCTTGCCAAAAGCTTTAATCATATTACGGCGTTCAGTCACCAGTATCAGTAATCTTGAAATGCCAAAGTTACCTGGAAGGCATATTCGAAAGGTGTACCGTAATACCACTGTGCAGAAACTGGAGTAAGACGAAGTGTCAAAATGGTTTGTTTTGGTAATTTGACAGCGACTCTAACAAGTTAGTGACGTCTGCCATGCGCAATATGTGCCCAAACCCCAATTTATACCTCAACAGAATGCTTGTAAATATACATATAATTGTTTTTGAATGTTGCTACTCGGTTTACGAACCTAAAATACATTCACAAGTCCAAATCGTGCAGAAACGTATTCATTCTGAATTTTAACATGGCTGTGTGCAGTTTGCTGACCATGTGCGTTTGTGTTTACGTTTATATTTGGGTGGCGTCCCGAAATGCATTGTGCATGGAGGATAGCTGATAAGATCTATTAAGTAATGATAAGGCCACACAAAATAAATTAATTGATTCTCGGGCAATTTCTTTTTCAAATCAGTGAGGGAGGGAGGGTTTTATTTTTTATTAGCTCAACTTTGGCGAAGCCAAATTTGAGCTTTTGTCATGGCCCGTCGTCCGTCTGTCCATCTGTCCGTACGTCAACAATTGGATACGGCTCGGGCTAGAGGCCGTATTTATGAACCGATCTTTACGAAACTTCTTGGGTACCTTTGTTATGACCGTGGGACGAGAACGAGTGTTTTTGGGTGCGGTCCAAAATTCAAGATGGCTGCCAGCCGCCATTTTGTACCGATCATGCAGAAATCTGTTTTTTGTACAGAACTTCCATATGAAAGCTCTGATTTGAATAATTTTTTGTATGAATGTTTAGTACCATGGGATACACCACATATAATACGGGGTTTTTTCTTGTGTGTAAATTGTGCAATTTAGACTAATTTTGATGTTTTTTGGTGTTACTTTCAGCACTGTAAGTGCAAATGCCAATACGGCTCGGGCTAGAGGCTGTATTTATGAACCGATCTTTACGAAACTTCTTGGGTACTTTTGGTATCACCGTGGGACGAGAACGAGTGTTTTGGGGTCCGGTCCAAAATTCAAGATGGCCGATGGCAGCCATTTTGTACAAAATTAGGTGCAATCAGATTTTTGCACAGAACTTCCATATGAAAGCGCTGATTTGAATAATTTTTTGTGTGAATGTTTAGTACCATGGGATACATCACATATAATAACGGGTTTTTTTCTCGTGCAGAAATTATGCAAATTAGATGAACTTTGATTTTTTCAGTGCGACTTATACACAGTAAGTACACATGTCAATACGGCTCAGACTAGAGTCTGTATTTATGAACTGATCTTCACGAAATGTCTTGGGCACCTTTGTTATCACCTTGGGACGAGAACGAGTGTTTCTGGGTGCGGTCTAAAATTCAAGATGGCTGCCAGTGGCCATTTTGTACCGAAATTAGGTCTAATCAGTTTTTTGTACACAACTTCTATACAGCTCAGACTAGAGGCCATATTTACAAACCAATCTTTACGAAACTTCTTGGGTACCTTTGTTATCACCGTGGGATGAGAGCGAGTGTTTTTGGGTGTGGTCCAAAATTCAAGATGGCCACCAGCAGCCATTTTGTACTAAAATTAGTGCAATCAGTCTTTTGTACAGAACTTCTGTATGAAAGTTCTGATTTGAATAAATTTTTGTATGAATGTTTAGTAACATGGAATACATCACATATTGTAAGGGTTTTTTTTTCGTGCAGAAATTGTGCAAATTAGATGAACTTTGATTTATTCAGTGCTACTTGCACAATGTGAGCACACATGTCAATACGGCTCAGGGTAGAGGCTGTATTTATGAACCGATCTTCACAAAACTTCTTGGGTACCTTTGTTATCACCTTGGGACGAGAATGAGTGTTTCTGGGTACGGTCCAAAATTCAAGATGGCTGCCAGTGGCCATTTTGTACCAAAATTAGGTCCAATCAGTTTTTTGTCACAAGTTCTATACAGCTTGTATTTATGAATTGATCTTCAAAAAACTTCTTGGGTACCTTTGTTTTCACCTTGGGACAGGAACGAGTGTGTTTTGGGGTGCCTTTGTTACCACTGTGCTATGAGAACAAATATTTTGGGGTTCAGTCAGACCCACTCTGGGACTCAAAGTTTTCTTTTCTAGTTTAGCATCTGACTGTCACCCACCTTTACAATACTTTACCTATACATTTGTTACAGGCAACGGTCAGTATTTATGTACAGACCGTTAGAATACTTTATATGTACCTTTGTTATCAGGTCATTACCTAGATGTTTGTCATTGCTGTGTCTATACATGTGCATGTCTTTGTCTTGACAAGTTGAGCTACAGTGTCATTGACACTTTCATTTTGCTTTTTCTTCTGCAAAACGTAAGCAAACATCATGAGGATTTCGGATGTCTTTTTACACACAGAAATATAGAAAGTGCATATTTATACAAATAAATCCATTTTTAATTTGAAAAATAAAACATTCCTCTAAAAACAAACTGAGGGTACTGCAATTCAAAGGTTTCATATTCTTTTGATGCTCTTCATATTATCTTTGAAGTAAAAGTATTCAATCTATGGGGATTTGCCTTGTTACAGTTTATGTAACAAGGCAAACATATTGGATACGAAAGTAGATAAATATGCATCAATCAAGAAGTGTAAAAAGTTTTGGATCTCCCCGAGTTTGTAATAATATTAGAAGACACTGAAATGCAATAAAAATGTCCAATAAGGGGGGTTCAAATTCAATAAGGCAATGATTACCTGAGAATCAAAACACTGTTTCAAGCCTAATTTTGTGTACTGCTCAATATCTTTTTGAATATGCAAAAATTGGATAGGTTTTTATCAATTATTATCACCAAATAGTTCATCGTGAAAATATTGTCCCACTGTCAAGTCTACTAAAACTTGATGTCAGAAGTCAACCTGACATCATAACATTGTGAATGAGTTGGTCAATTTCAGAAGTAGAATTGAAGTAATCTTCTCTGCTTTTAAGTCTTCCGATAAAAAGATTTTATTTATTTATATGTTGGAGTTGAACGACACTTTTGACTGCCAGGGTCACCTTGTGTCAGAGTTTTACTGGTCTAGGAAGCTGGAGAATCACTGAGCTGTGGCAAGCAACTGTCAGACTCACCAACATATTAACTCAAGCAGGGTTAGTATTGGTTGAAGACAGGTGTGCAATTGACATGCAGTATGCCTTAGTACCCAGCGCCACCATGTCTCAACATGAGTAGTCGAGATTAAGTGCCTTGCCCAAGGACACAATGCAGTGACCCCTGGTGGGGATCAAACCGTTGACCTCCAGTTTGAGGTTCAATGAGCCACTGCACCCCATGATAAAGTGAATATCAAGTTCATCTTGATTTTATGTGAAATTTCTGTACTTTGTTTACTAAAATCGATCTGAGCCAAAAGTTTACTTCAGCTCAGATCAGTTTCAGTGAACATTCAAACATTTCATATCAAAACGTGACTCACTTCAGATCCTCTATATATTAACCTTGTCATCATTTAATCCAGCAAAACAGTCTGTTACGTTCAGCTTTGTATGTGGAAAAGTAACCAGTGGTTTTTAGCTGCGACAAGCAGCTCTGTATGTGGCAATGTGGGTCTGTTTGTCTGTCTGTCTGTCGGTCTGCACATCATTCAGATAATTTCTGTCACATTTATGGACTTGTCACCAACGAGTTTTTTTTGTCACCAACAAGTTTTTTTTGTCACTAACGAGTTTAAAATATGCCATATCTCCTAAAATACTTGATGGAATGACACCATACTTGGTATGAAAGTGTATCTTCATGATGTCTACACCCTCTCAATAGTGCACATCATTCGGATAATTTCTGTCACATTTATGGACTTGTCACCAACAAGTTTATTTTTATACTTACCAATGACCCAGACTTAGCTGGTGCTAACTCTTAAAAATATAGGGCCAAACACAAATTTTGCCCCCCAATCCCCAAAATTTGCATCTAAAACCAAAGAAAACATGTCCTGAATGGCCCTCCACACTTCACCTCTACTGCGCATGCGCAGTGTCATGGACGTCCCGAAATTGGCGCCATTAATCATTTCTTTGTTTGGCCCTTCATCAGTTAACATCTGACTGATCTTTGTGCTTGTAAATCTCAGTTTAAATGATGCCAGACACATAAATATTAGAGAAATGGTGATTCTAAGGAGGATATAGAAGGAGGAGAGGAAAAATGAGTGACAGAAAATAATCAGGGCTGTAACTTAAAATTTTTTAATGAAATTATGTTAAGTTACCTATTTTCGAGGCAACAGCCTGTTGTGGTCATTCTTGTTAATCAAATTACACTGCTTGTTCAGTGTTTTCCTCTCTCCCTTTCCTTTAAGTCCCCTCTTGCTATTCTCCCATGCTTTTGGCATATTTTCTGTAATTTTATTACTAAAATTTCTTGGGAGTTTTAGCTGGATAACAGAATGAATTCTGTTCTTTTCCCCATGTTTACGTCTTCACCTATGGGTGGTTAGGCGTAGTGTTCTGCATCTACCATCTGATGTTCTGCAGTTTCTACCCTGGAAGTCTCTGTTTTGCATCAGATAGTGTATTATTGGTAACTGATTTCGGGCCAGAGTGCCTGGAGTCTTGTTCTTGTGTTTTTACACTTATTGTTTACATTTACTACAGCCCTCTGTGTGAGGGGGGATTTCTTGAAAATAATATCTGGATGTTAGTTTAATCATAACTAGATACATTATTATTGTTCGTAAGAGTTGCATAAATTGTTTAAAATATTTTTAGAATTTTTGTCCACACTTAGGCTTGGGATCCATTGGGGCTCAACGTTACTTTTCAGAAACTTGGGCTGTTCTGAAAAAATATTTTTTCAAAATTTTTTGATTGCAATTATTTTTTCTATATTAATGGATCATATTATTATGTATTTTGATTGTCAGGGGTTGGTGCGAGTACTAGGACTTTGTTTTCTTTTCACAATGAAAGGATATTGTTCAATTGTAATAAGAGGAAATCTTCCTCTGACTTTCATAATCAATGTATATGTAGTTAGTGTACTCGCACTAACTCCTGTTCTGTATGTGTTGATTTCGATGACAAAATGGGAAGCGTATGTCACGGTATGTTAGTGGGGAATTGGCCATTCTGGTACTTTCCCCGCAGGGTCACTCTACTTTATCAATCTCTATTTCAGACGATCAAGAATAGGGTGATGTATCCGTGATGTCTTCCAAAAGTGTGTCTCCGTCGTCACAATTAATGAAGAGCTAGCGGAAAAGTGCTCATTTAAATACGTCAATTGCCTAAGAGGACCCTAGTAGGTTCGACGGCCGTTGACGTCCGCTAGCTCGCCCGGTGTAGCGTCCATTCATCGAATGGTTCGGCAGCCGGGTTCGTCCGTTGCGGTCTAGAAGGAGTTTTGGGGTGATGCAAGCACTATAAATCAACCAAATGCACACCCAGTGATGGCGGATTAGAGGAGAGAATGGAGGAAGCCTTTTAGTCCGGTTCATAGCTCGTCCAGGTCCATCCGGACTGCGAGCGAGAGAGGCCCCTCTCTCGTACAACAACATCTGGCCCCAGATGTTGTGGTACAAAGTGTTTCGCATTCGGAGCATACGTCCGCCGCTCAGGATGCTCCGATATATAGTCAGTCCGGAGAGACTGTCAATAAGGCTTCCTCATCCTCATGGTAGCGCACACGACCGCTCTTGGCTACGTGACCTCGGATATCCAGTCAGCTTCGCCAATCAGAGAATCATCGGCGACCAGGTCACACCATCCGGTAGCCAGGGACACAAGGCCTGCAGACTCCGGACGTTCGCATAAGAAAGTGTGCGGGAGTCAACGTACACGGAGCTTCCAGCGGCAAAGCATCGTAAGACCGCTACTGCACAGGCCTCAGTGACGGACGTGCTATCCCAAATAGCACAGCTTATCGCAGCATCCCAGCAATGACAGAATCTCTGTCGCATTATGTATTATCCGACGACGCTGGGTCGGGATGCTCCGCGGAAGCAGGTACGGACGTCCGAAAATTTCATCCGGTCCGACGGGATACCGAAAGGGATTCGGATGATTTCGAGCTTTCCCTTTCGGAACAACATAAGCTGCTGTGTATGTCATCTGACTTTATCTTCTAGAGGTTCTTTCGTCGGACCAGAATGCTGCGTTGCCGGATAAGAAACTGATAGCGTCGGTGGACACAGAAATTTTTGGTTCGGTGTAGGGACGTCGTCCCTCAGTTCCGACACAGTCCAATAATGTCACACAACTTTCGAATTATTGAACGACGCTATATATATTATTATATGCTTGCTATTACCAAGCATGTCTGGTTTCTTGTTCGCAAAGTTACTGAGATGTTTTTCAAAAGTGTGCCTCTGTCGTCATAGTTAATGAAGAGCTAGCGGCAATAAGTGCTCATGGAATACGTCAATCGCCTAAGAGGTCCCTAGTAGGATCGACGGAGTTGACATTCGCTAGCTCACCCGGTGTAGCGTCCATTCATCGAATGGTTCGGCAGTCGGGTTCGTCCGTTGCGGTCTAGGAAGGAGATTTGGGTGATGTGAGCACTATAATAGACTTTAGTACACACCCAGTGACGACAGATTAGAGGACAGATCGGAGGAAGCCTGTTAGTCCGGTTCCTAGCTCGTCCAGGCTGCGAGCGAGAGAGGTCCCTCTCTCGTACAACAACATATGGGACCGGATGTTGTGGTACAGACATTTCGCATTCAGAGCATATGTCCGTCGCTTGGGACGCTCCGTTATATAGACAGTCCGAGAGACTGTCGATAATGCTTCCTCATCCTCACAGCAGCGCACACGACCGCACATTGGCTACGTGACCTCGAGTATCCGGCCAGCTTCGTCATTCAGTGATTCCACGGCGAACAGGTCACGCCATCCGGTAGCCAAGGGACACGAGGCCTATACACTCCGTTCGCTCGCATAATAGAAGTATGCACAGGGTAACGAACACGGAGCTTCCAGTGGCAATGCATCGTAAGACCGCTTCTCCACAGCCCTCAGTGACGGACATGCTATCCAAAATAGCACAGTTTATCGCAGCATCCAAGCAAATGACAAATTCTCGGTCGGATCAGAAATAATCTGACGGTGCTGGGTCGGTGCGCTCCGCTGTTGCATCAGGTTCGGACGACCGAACACTTTATAGGGTCCGACAGGATGGCAAAAGGGATTCGGACGATTTCGAGCTTTCCCTTTCGGAACAACAGAAGCTGCCATACTTTTCTTCCGGCATTATCTTCCAGAGGTTGTTCCGTCGGACTACATTGCTGCGATGCTGGATAAGAGACTAATAGCGTCATTGGACACGGCGTTTTGGAGCGGTTCAGGGACATTGTCCCTGACTTACCGACACAGTCCAATAATGTCTTTAGAACATTCGAATTATTCAACGACGCTATATATAAGCTTGCTTCCAAGCATGATAGTCTAGTTTCTTGTCCGCAATGCTCTATTCTGCCTTTTTTCAATTCTAGGAAATATTTTATATTGGCAGAACAGGGCATACCAAGAGTTCATATGCGTCTAGACTGCGGTGCTGAAGACTGGGAATTATCTTTTTCGCCGTCTATGTCAATTCCAACCACGATGTTGGAAACGACAATGATGTCTAATAGACTTAACTTAGACGCTTTATCATACGTAGACCACCTTACTGAGGCGTTATCATTACGTCTTCAAGAGAAAGAATTCCAGGATATGATTCTCAATGTGATTTCTTTCAAGGGCAGTAGTTTTTCCACGTATAACTCCGCCCTTCAGTGGCAACCTGGAGTTGGTTAGACGTGACGCAGCCCTAGCTACATCCACGCGCGTGGATAATAAGGTGAAGAACTCTCTCAGAGTCTCTTCGGTCTCGGAGAAGCTTCTCTTCGACGGCAACTTTTCAGCAATCTATGAATTGCCCGATATACACGTTCTCTTGTCTATCAAGTGTAGCAAGAGATTCAGACTGGGGCAAACATTCGGTGGTTGAATCAGAGAGTGCCACTGCAGTTGCCAGATCCGAGTTTTATGATTATGACGGATGCCAGTCAAACAGGTTGGGGTACAATATTGATCCCAACAGAATCGAAGTGCCAGGGTCTTTGGGTTCCGCAGTTTCTAGGCAAGCACTTAACTTCTGGAAAATGATGTTATTTAGGCTTGCACTATGTCATTGGATGAACATTATTCAGAAACGCATGTCCAAATCCTGTCCGTTAATACGACAGTAGTTGCGTATCTCCGGAACCAGGGAGGCACTCATTCGATTCCATTATTTAATTTAATGGAAAGAATCCTTCTGTTTGTTATAGTACACCAAGTTTTGCTTCGGTCCGTCATATTCCGGGTCGTTTGATTGTATTAGCAGACTCCCTTTCACGTAAGGGTCGCTTGTTGCCGTCAGAATGGACTCTCAACAATCAAGTATTCAATCAGATTTGCTATCAGTGGGAGCGCCCAATGATAATTTATTTGCGACACAACTCTATTCAATTGCAGACGTATGTGTTTCCATGTCCGGATCCCTGAGCTTATGTTGTTAACGCTCTATTGATCTAATAGGATGGAATGATAGGATATGCGTATCCTCCAGCGCTGTTGATTCAGCAAGTATTGCTAAGATAAACATCCACAATACAATTCTGTTGATAGCATCTCTGTCTTCACAGAGACCGTAGGTAAATTTACTCAGGTGTCTACTGTGGGACTTACCGCGAAAACTTCCTCCATGAGAGGATCTTCTTTCGCTGGGGAAATCGTGTCAACTTCATCACAACCCGCAAGGTCTCAACCTTCACGTATTCCGTTGTGTGGTCCTTCTTGCTCGGCAAGCATTGTACAGGACGAGCTTTGGACGCGATTTCTTACTGTAGGAGAACCTCTTCTTCGCTATACTATGCGGCTAAAGTGGAGGCTCTTCTGTCGTTGGTGTAGGGATCATTATGTTGATATTTTTGATCCCTCCATACTAGACATTGCAACTTTCTAGTAGACTTGTCTGACAAGATCAACTGCAGCCTGTTACTATTAAGGTTATAGGTCTATGTTATCTCCTACCTATGCACTCTATGACAGTTTACAATTGAGTCTTATGTCTCTTTATCTAAGTCACTTAGAAACTTTTCGATAAATAGACCTAGAATCCTTAGATTAAATTCCTATACGGAATTTAGCTTCGGTTCTTATTTAGCTAAGTAATCATTTGAGCCTCTGGAAACAGTAGTTTTCAAATTCTGACCTTTTAAGACAGTAATTCTCTTAGTCTTCTCTTCTACTGAAGAGTCAGTGAGCTTCATGCACTATCGGTGGACGATTCTCACTTTCGTAGTATCGGAAACACTATTTCCTTTACTACTAATGTTGGATTTTTGGTTAAGAATCAGGCTCCTAATAAATATCCGGAACCTATTGTTATTAAGGTCCTTCCGTCTTCGTACGGGCATAGGCCTTTACTCTGTCCGGTTAGAGTTTACGTATTTATAAACAGATATCAGTTTATTAGTAAGGACGTAAGCTTCTTCTGTCTTTGATGCCTAATAGAAGGACATTACGCTCCATTCTATTGCTAATGGATTCTATTAACTATCAGTACTGCTTATGGTATATCATTAACTCAGCAGTTTGTGCTTGAGATTTCGGCTCATGAAGTAAGAGCTCTTTCTACATCTTGGGCTTACATTAATAGTGTCGCTATTATAGATTTTATGAAGGCTGCACATTGGGCTCAGCCATCCACATTCATGAATTTTTATCTCAGAAATATTGAGTCCATTTCTGGAGGCCTGCATTGTTAGGTCTATTATCTACTGCTCAGAATGTCATTCACTTAACAGTTGCTACTGTAGCTAGGTAGGCTTTCTGTTCTGGCAGTGACTCTGTCCTGCTGCCCTCTTCGCTCTGGGCTATTTGACCCAGGGCAAGAAGAAGGGGGGGGGGGGGGAGGGTGTTCCCTTGGGTCACCTGTTTTATTATGAAAACAAGGGGATACCTCCTCCGGAGTTTGTAATTCTGAGCTGTTACTGGAATGGTTTTTAAGTGATAAGTTTATGTTTTAAAAATTCATTCAGGTCATAGTTTTTAAAGTATAGCTTTTGAATATATCACGTGTCAAATGGGCGTTATTATACAATTTTCTGACACTTTTAAGGAGTATAAGAGTCTCTGTTCTCTAGACTAACCTTATTTATTGGCTTACTTTAAAAATTATTAGTATAAGGATTATACTGGATATTATAGAGTACATGGATGTTATGATGCTCAATTATGGAAGGTGTTGTGTCTTTCTAATTTATCATGAATAAGAAAGGTCTATGTTATCTCATACCTATGCACTCTATGACAGTTTACAATTGAGTCTTATGTCTCTTTATCTAAGTCAGTTAGAAACTTTTCGATAAATAGACCTAGAATCCTTAGATTAAATTCCTATACGGGATTTAGCTTCGGTTCTTATTTAGCTAAGTAATCATTTGAGCCTCTGGAAACAGTAGTTTTCAAATTCTGACCTTTTAAGACAGTAATTCTCTTAGTCTTCTCTTCTACTGAAGAGTCAGTGAGCTTCATGCACTATCGGTGGACGATTCTCACTTTCGTAGTATCGGAAACACTATTTCCTTTACTACTAATGTTGGATTTTTGGTTAAGAATCAGGCTCCTAATAAATATCCGGAACCTATTGTTATTAAGGTCCTTCCGTCTTCGTATGGGCATAGGCCTTTACTCTGTCCGGTTAGAGTTTACGTATTTATAAACAGATATCAGTTTATTAGTAAGGACGTAAGCTTCTTCTGTCTTTGATGCCTAATAGAAGGACATTACGCTCCATTCTATTGCTAATGGATTCTATTAACTATCAGTACTGCTTATGGTATATCATTAACTCAGCAGTTTGTGCTTGAGATTTCGGCTCATGAAGTAAGAGCTCTTTCTACATCTTGGGCTTACATTAATAGTGTCGCTATTATAGATTTTATGAAGGCTGCACATTGGGCTCAGCCATCCACATTCATGAATTTTTATCTCAGAAATATTGAGTCCATTTCTGGAGGCCTGCATTGTTAGGTCTATTATCTACTGCTCAGAATGTCATTCACTTAACAGTTGCTACTGTAGCTAGGTAGGCGTTCCGTTCCGGCAGTGACTCCGTCCTGCTGCCCTCTTCGCTCTGGGCTATTTGACCCAGGGCAAGGAGAAGGGGGGGGGGGGGGGGGGGGGGAGGGTGTTCCCTTGGGTCACCTGTTTTATTATGAAAACAAGGGGATACCTCCTCCGGAGTTAGTAATTCTGAGCTGTTACTGGGATGGTTTTTAAGTGATAAGTTTATGTTTTAAAAATTCATTCAGGTCATAGTTTTTAAAGTATAGCTTTTGAATATATCACATGTCAAATGGGCGTTATTATACAATTTTCAGACATTTTTAAGGAGTATAAGAGTCTCTATTCTCTAGACTAACCTTATTTATTGGCTTTCTTTAAAAATTATTAGTATAAGGATTATACTGGATATTATAGAGTACATGGATGGTATGATGCTCAATTATGGAAGGTGTTGTGTCTTTCTAATTTATCATGAATAAGAAAGATATATGTAAGGCCTAATACTCCTTTTCCCCTCGAGGGGATGACTCTATTTTATATAATTGAGCTTATTGGAATTTCCTCTATGTCCTAGGCCCTCCAGCCTTTTTACTATTCAGCTCTGTCTGGGTCATTGGTACAGTATAAAAATGTTAAAAAATTTATAGTAATTTATATATTTTTTATACTTACCAATGACCCAGACGGGGATGGCCCTCCCAGGAGTTGGAAACTCATACCTCCCTGCTGAGTACATAGCGCTTACCAGGCACTGGTTATAAGAATGATTAATGGCGCCAATTTCGGGACGTCCTTGACACTGCGCATGCGCAGTAGAGGTGAAGTATGGAGGGCCATTCAGGACATGTTCTCTTTGGTTTTAGATGCAAATTTTGGGGATTGGGGGGCAAAATTTGTGTTTGGCCATATATTTTTAAGAGTTAGCACCAGCTATGTCTGGGTCATTGGTAAGTATAAAAAATATATAAATTACTATAAATTTTTTAACTTTTCAAAAAATTTCAACAAAACCATATCATGTGACCCTTCGTTGGAACGAGCTCGTCGAGCTCATTCCAACGAGGGGTCACATGATATGGTTTTGTTGAATTTTTATGAAAAATTTTAAAAAATGATATTTAAAATAATAAATTTTGAAACCGTCTGCGTTGGGTAAAGGGTTAAGATCTTATAAATAGGAAATGTAGGAATATTTTAAAATACAAAAGCTTTCGATATTGAATGATTGGTTCATTTCAGTTTGTTTTTTCCTTTCCTTGATATCGGTATCTGATCGTTTTTTCAGTATATTGCCCATCTCTACATTAAAACCACACATAATATTCTTAGTACAGCAGACAAGGTATAATCTATGAAAACATGTGACCTCTTATTAGATTGAGCTCATCAAGCTTGTATCATTGATGATGAGCCCAACTGTCCAGCATTACATGTGATATGAAGGTGCTAAACTCAGTAACTGCTTTGTTTTCTTCATGTTACTGGGAGTGAGGATATGAGAGTGTTAAACGGAATAGTATGTAAATAAGTTGACCTCATTTTTGTCTGATAAATAGAAATTCCTGACAAACGTAAAAAAAAGAACCTTCATACATGACCGAAACTCATCCCACATTTCTCTTTGAACAAAATTATCCCTGAATACCAAATTTTAATATTATATCTCGAAAACTTGTGGAGTGCATATCCAACATCAGCAGAAAGAGAGATTTATTTTAATAGTTTATTAACACTGAGGGGAGGGGGGGGGGGGGGGGTCACATGATATGGTTTGGTTGAAATTTTTTGAAAAATAATATTTTTTAAGCTGTTGAATTTACATACTATGCAAGTTGATTTGGCCGATTCGTTTGTGGCGTATTGGAAGTTGAGACCTCACCTGTGAGCATATGCATATATGAGCATATCTAAAAAATGAGTCATTATGGGGCCCACAGACAAGGTCAAAGTCAAGTCAAGACTTCAGTACTCCAGAACAACCCCCCTCTCCTCCCCCTTCCTGGTGGCAGTGAACAATTTATGATACAATATCCTCTCAAATGAGTGACTTGCTCTTCATTTAAAAAAGAAACTATTGTTGATTTTGTTGTTGAGCGAATACAATCAAAGAAATGTCATCCATCCATTAATTATGATAGAATTGAAGAGTGTTCTTAAATTGGGTCCATAGTAAATGTTACGTCAGGCATTGCAGCGATATTTTTTATGTAGTTCAAATTTGGAATAGGAAGATTCATTGTTGTTAATTTTTGTAGCGCCAGGTCGAGGTTAGTCAAGTAATGGAAGGATACATGCAGGTCATGTTGAGCATGAGTGTTGATGAGACATGGGGAGCAGAAATACAGCTGAATGTGATAAGTATGTCATCATATGATGTGTTTAAATATTTAGTCATTTTTATGTTTATCTTTTAAGCTGAAATTGCACCTATGTAACCAGTGAGGGAATGGGGGTCCAAGGGGTGTTTTTCCCCCTTGCTTTAAATTGAATATTGAAGGATTTCAGTTGATTTAGTGAAGACACACACAAAAAAAATCTGCATCCTGTATAAACCCAACCATTTTCACTTGGATCATCTAGATGAACAAATGTTCTGTACAAAATTACCGTATTTACTCTATGTATTGGGACAGCTAAAAATAATTATTTTCACAGGTGTCCCAATTCTTAGAAAATGGGAAAAGAACAGAACCTGGTCTTGATTTGATGCTGAATAAAGTTGTGTGTGATTCGGTTTCCATCACTATATATGAAAATCGCCGTCCAATTTTTTTTTATATTTTCATTTTTTGCTTCCAAAACAATGCTTATGATCCTTCATTGGAACGAGTGTATTGCGCTCGTTCCAGTGAGGGATCATAAGCTATGTTTTGGAAGCAAAAAATGAAAATTTTTAGTTACCCAAGAATTTTTTTTGAGTGTCGTCTGCTACTAGCGACGGGCCAACTGGAAACAAATCTCCTGAATGTCCCAAACTTTGGAGCATAAAAAAAATATAGTTTTCTGGAAAGAATGTGTGTCCCAAATCATAGAGTGTCCCAATACATAGAGTAAATATGGTACTTGAAATCCTTCAAAGCTCAGAACTTGTTTACTATGTAGACAAGTTTGGCTTTACTTGTAAAATAGAGTCCACTAAAATGCTTATCTCTTAATTGAGTGTCTTTGTTAATTGAATATAACTTCCAAAGACAAAACCACTTATCATACCTTCAGTACAAATTTGACCTGTTAACCCTTTATCTAACACAGCTTTTTAAAAAAAATCAGTTAAATTTCACATTTTTCAAAAAAATTCTCACAATTTTTCAATAAAACCATCCAAATGTGGATATCATAAAAGTCGGCTCGACAAGCCAGTTCTAATGATATCCATGTTTGTATGGTTTTATCAAGACATTTGTAAGCTATTTTAAGCCGTGGTAGGCTTATTTTGGTCAATTTCCTGGCCGTTTGTTTGCCGCTATGTTAGGCAAAGGGTTAATTGAACAATAAATCTTTTGATATGTAGGGGACATTACCAAATTCCCATTGTTGACCTTTTCAACCTCACTACATTCAATTCCCTTTGGGAACCACAGGAAGTGAAGAATTGCTTGTTTACTGTGGTAGCCCAGCTCTCTTTTATTGATAAAATAGGATTCAGTCACCAATGTTTGGGATAGGAGTCCTCTAAAATGGCCAACATGGGTATAAACGATTGGCTGGACTTGACTTTATATTCGTGTTTCAGTCACGATTAGCCATTGTGCAGAAATATGTGGCCTCAAGGCCACACAAAGATCTGTTTCTCAGGTCATTATTTGTAAAATTGCATCTGGGCGAGCAATTTTTTATTGTATTTTTTTATTAGCTCAACTTTGGAGAAGCCAAATTTGAGCTTTTGTCATGGCTCCGTCGTCCGTCTGTCCGTACGTCAACAATTGGATACGGTTTGGGCTAGAGGCCGTATTCATGAACCGATCTTTGCGAAACTTCTTGGGTACCTTTGTTATGACTGTGGGACGAGAACGAGTGTTTTTGGGTGCGGTCCGAAATTCAAGATGGCTGCCAGCCGCCATTTTGTACTGATGATGCAGAAATCTGTTTTTTGTACAGAAGTTCCATATGAAAGCTCTGATTTGAATAATTTGTTGTATGAATGTTTAGTACCATGAGATACATTACATATCATACATGTTTTTTTCTCGTGCTTAAATTATGCAAATTAGACTAACTTTGATTTATTTCATGTTACTTTCAGCACTGTCAGTGCAAATGCCAATACGGCTCGGGCTAGAGGCCGCATTTATGAACCGATCTTTACGAAACTTCTTGGGTACCTTGTTATCACCATGGGACGAGAACGAGTTTTTTGGGGTCTGGTCTGAAATTCAAGATGGCGCTGACGGCCATTTTGTTCAAAATTAGGGGCAATCAGATTTTTGCGCTGAACTTCCACATGAAAGCTCTGAATTGAATAATTTTTTGTATGAATGTCTAGTACCATGGGATACATCACATATAATGTGGGTTTTTTTCTCATGCATAAATCATGAAAATTAGACTAACTTTGATTTATTCAGTGTTACTTTCAGCACTGTAAATGTAAATGCCAATTCGGCTCGGGCTAGAGGCCTTATTTATGAACCGATCTTTACGAAACTTCATGGGTGCCTTTGTTATCACCGTGGGATGAGAACGAGTGTTTTGGGGTGTGGTCCGAAATTCAAGATAGCCACCAGCAGCTATTTTGTACCAAAATTAGTGCAATCAGTCTTTTGTACAGAACTTCTGTATGAAAGTTCTGATTTGAATAAATTTTTGAATGAATGTTTAGTAACATGGAATACATCATATATAGTACGTGTTTTTTTTCTCATGCAGAAATTATGCAAATTAGATGAACATTGATTTATTCAGTGCAACTTATACACTGTAAATACCCATGTGAATACGGCTGGGGTTAGAGGCTGTATTTATCAACCGATCTTCACGAAACTTCTTGGGTACCTTTGTTATCACCTTGGGACGAGAACAAGTGTTTCTGGGTGCGGTCCAAAATTCAAGATGGCTGCCTGTGGCCATTTTGTATCAAAATTAAGTCCAATCAGTTTTTTGTCACATCTTCTATACAGCTCGTATTTATGAACTGATCTTCACGAAACTTCTTCTTGGGTACCTTTGTTTTCAACTTGGGGCAGGAACGAGTGTGTTTTGGGGTGCCTTTGTTATCACTGTGCTGTGAGAACAAATATTTTGGGGTTCAGTCAGACCCACTCTGGGACTCAAAGATTTCTTTTCTAGTTTAGCATCTGACTTGTCACCCACCTTTACAATACTTTACCTATACATTTGTTACAGGCTACGGTCAGTATTTATGTACAGACCGTTACAATACTTTATATGTACCTTTGTTATCAGGTCATTACCTAGATGTTTGTCATTGCTGTGTCACATACTATACATGTACATGTCTTAAACAAGTTGAGCTACAGTGTCATTGACACTTTCTGTAATTATGTCTTTGCCACCAAAAGTTCATGTTCTTGGTTTATGTTTTAGGCCTCATAATCTACAGAAAAGCATGGGTCCTGGTGTATTACATCTCTTGAGATTGCAAAGCCTTGATGCACTAAAGGGACAGATTTATCAATTTTTTTAACTTTGGTAAAATATCCGACATAAAACATTTAAGTTTTAATTTTTTTTTAAGTTTACATTGGTTATAAAAAGAGAGCTTGCGGCAGCCAAAAGGAGCATGCGAAAGGGCCTGAGAAACAGATATTTAATTTTGTAGGCCTAAACACCAATAAACATATAAATACAGTACATCCAGTGTAGACATTTAATCTATAATATCTTGTTTGACAGAGACCCACGAGTTTTGTCAAACAAGATATAGACCAAATGTTCAGTTTATCTCTGGAATACAGGGAAGTGACAAAATCTCTGCTAATTGAATAGTCATGTTAATTGAATAATTTTCATTGGTAATTGGCTATTCAATTAACTGGAGTGTGATGTATAATAGTCTCAATAACTGACCTCTGAGGTTCTGAGTCCTTTAAAGTCTGTAACATAATTATAGACGTTTGGTTAAATGTGACTTCATATTTGAGTTATGGTCATGATATAGCTATTGGTAATGAATCTTGAAACTTTAAACCCCAATGAACAAACAAACAGCACTGATGCAACAGAAACCACAGTCGTTAACCCTTAACCCAGCACAGACGATATAAAAATTTATTATTTTAAATGTCATTTTTAAAAAAATTCAACCAAACCATATCATATGCCCACTCATTGGAATGTACTCGGTGAGTTCGCTCTGAAGATGGGTCACGTGATATTGTTTGGTTGAAAGTTTTTGAAAAATATTTTTTAATCGGTTGAATTTGCATATTACGCAGGTGGATGTGGCCGATTCGTTGGGTAAAGGGTTAACAGAAACAACTGTCATGATTTTGTGATTTTGTCTCTGTATCATGAATTTGTAGCACCACACTGCATCATCCATGAAGCTACTAAATTTTCCAAGCAGCAAAAACACATTAGTATAAATGTATCAAAAATTAAATTTGGAAATACTTTAGAAATAGGGAATAATACTGCTTTCTGACAAAATTGTTTAATAAAAGATTTAAAGTTTGATGACTAATGGACAGAAATATTCCCCTTGCAACAATTTAAACAATGAACATTGCAGAATGAATTCAAACATAATTTTATGTCAGCTGTTTTGCTAGTTAGCCATCTACATAGTGATGTCAAAATACCAAAATTTCAACAGGAATTGTTTTCCATAATGCAACTAGGAATTTAACCAATTCAGTCTTCTTTGACAGAGCTCGGTGAGCTCTGTCAAACAAAATTGAATTGGTTAAATTTGTGTTAGGCCTAAAAAAAGTTTAAAATCTGTTTCTCAGGCCCTCCCTCTTTTTATAACCAATGCAAATGTAAAAAATCAATTGGTTTTGTCTTAAATTTTACCCAAGTTAATAAAATTAATAAATTTGTCCTTTGAGTGCAAGAAGGCTTTGCAATGCTTAAGCATTGCAAAGTCTTCTTGCACTCAAGGGACAAAATACACCACCACCCATGCTATTCTGTGGATTATGATGCCTAAAACATAAAACAAACCAAGAACATGAACTTTTGATGCAAAGAAATAATTACAAATATAAAAAGTAAAATAAAAAAACGCTCGCCCACATGCAATTTTAAACAAAATGGCCTGAGAAACAGAAGATTTACTTTGTGGGGCCTTACCAATACACTAGAAGTCCTTTCTGTTCAGTCCTTGTGGTTGAAGTGTTCTGAGAGTGAATATCCATTTGATTTCTATTCTCCGACGTTGGTCAACCTTATTGGGGTGTCCAGGTTCAGAGCAGACAACTTGTATGATGCGGTAATTTAGGTTCATTTGGTGGTGGTTGTTGTGGTTGAAGTGAATAGCCACAGGGGGTATCACATTTATGCTTGATAACCACTATATGTTCGCAGAGTTGAATGTGGAAGTGTTTTTTGGTCTCTCCCACATATTGTTTTTTTATACTGTACCAATGACCCAGACTTAGCTGGTGCTAACTCTAACAAAACCAGGGCCAAACACAAATTTTGCCCCCCAATCCCCAAAATTTGCATCCAAAACAAAAAGAAATCATGTCCTAAAGGACCTCCATACTACGCCCCCACTGCGCATGCGCAGTGTCACGGACGTCCCGAAATTGGCGCCAATTATCATTCTCTGTTTGGCCCTTCATCAGTCAACATCTCACTGATCTTTGTGCTTGTAAGTCTCAGTTTAAAGGATGCCAGACACGTAATATTTTTATACTGTACCAATGACCCAGACATAGCTGGTGCTAACTCTTAAAATATAGGGCCAAACACAAATTTTGCCCCCCAATCCCCAAAATTTGCATCTAAAACCAAAGAAAACATGTCCTGAAAGGCCCTCTACACTTCACCTCTACTGCGCATGCGCAGTGTCAAGGACGTTCCGAAATTGGCACCATTAATCATTCTAAGTTTGGCCCTTCATCAGTTAACATCTGACTGATCTTTGTGCTTGTAAATCTCAGTTTAAATGATGCCAGACACATAAATATTAGTGAATTGGTGATTCTAAGGAGGATAGAGAAGGAGGAGAGGAAAAATGTGTGACAGAATATTATCAGGGCTGTAACTTAAAATTTTTTAATGAAATTATGTTAAGTTACCTATTTTCGAGGCAGCAGCCATTTTGTTGTCATTCTGATTATTTAGTTACACTGTTTTTTCAGTGTTTTCCTCTCTCCCTGCTCTTTAAGTCCCCCCTTGCTATTCTCCCATGCTTTTGGCATAGTTTTTGTAATTATTATTACTAAATTTTCTTGGGAGTTTTAGCTGAATAACAGAATGAATTCTGTTCTTTTCCCCATGTTTACGTCTTCACCTACGGGTGGTTAGGCGTTGTGTTCTGCATCTACCATCTGATGTTCTGCAGTTTCTTCCCTGGAAGTCTCTGTTTTGCATCAGATAGTGTATTTTTGGTAACTGATTTCGGGCCTGGGTGCCTGGAGTCTTATTTTAGTGTTTTTACACTCATTGTTTACATTTACAACAGCCCTCTGTGTGAGGGGGGGATTTCTGAAAAATAATATCTTGATGTTATTTTAATCATAATTAGATACATTATTATTGTTCGTAAGTGTTGAATAAATTGTTTAAAATATTTTTAAAATTTTTGTCCACACTTAGGCTTGGGATCCATTGGGGCTCAACGTTACTTTTCAGAAACTTGGGCTGTTCTGAAAAAATATTTTTTCAAAATATTTTGATTTCAATTATTTTTTCTATATTAATGGATCATATTATTATTATGTATTTTTATTGCCAGGGGTTAGTGCGAGTACCAGGACTTGTTTTCTTTTCACATTGAAAGGATATTGATCAATTGTAATAAGAGGAAGTCTTCCTCTGACTTTTATAATCATTCTATATGTGGTCAGTGTACTCGCATTAACTCCTGTTCTGTATCGTATGATTTCGATGACAATATGGGAAGCGTATGTCACGGTATGTTATTGGGGAATTGGACACTCCGGTCCTTTCCCCGCAGGGTCACTCTACTTTATCAATTTCTTTTTCAGACGATCAAGATTAGGGTGATGTATCTGTGATGTCTTCCAACAGTGTGCCTCCGTCGTCACAATTAATGAAGGGCTAGCGGAAAAGTGCTCATGTAAATACGCCAGTTGCCTAAGAGGACCCGAGTAGGTTCGACGGCCTTTGACGTCCGCTAGCTCGCCCGGTGTAGCGTCCATTCTCCGAATGGTTCGGCAGCCGGGTTCGTCCGTTGCGGTCTAGAAGGAATTTTGGGGTGATGCGACCACTATAAATCAACCTAATGCACACCCAGTGATGGCGGATCGGAGGGAGAACGGAGGAAGCCTTTTAGTCCGGTTCATAGCTCGTTCTGGTCCATCCGGACGGTGAGCGAGAGAGGCCCCTCTCTCGTACAACAACATCTGGCCCCAGATGTTGTGGTACAAAATGTTTCGCATTCGGAGCATACGTCCGTCGCTCGGGACGCTCCGACATATAGTCAGTCCGGCGTAGACTGTCAATAAGGCTTCCTCATTCTCATGGTAGCGCACACGACCGCTCTTGGCTACGTGACCACGGATATCCAGTCAGCTTCGCCAGTCAGAGAATCATCGGCGACCAGGTCACACCATCCGGTAGCCAGGGACACAAGGCCTGCAGACTCCGGACGTTCGCATAGGAAGTGTGCGGGAGTCAACGTACACGGAGCTTCCGGCGGCAATGCATCGTAAGACCGCTACTGCACAAGCCTCGGGAACGGACGTGCTTTCCTAAATAGCACAGTTTATCGCAGCATCCCAGCATCAACTGAATCTGTCGCATATTTTTTATCCGACGATGCTGGGTCGGGACGCTCCGCGGAAGCGGGTACGGACGTCCGAAAATTTCATCCGGTCCAACGGGATACCGAAAGGGATTTGGAGGATTTCGAGCTTTCCCTTTCGGAACAACATATGCTGTTGTGTATGCCATCTGACTTGGTCTTCTACAGCTTCTTTCGTCGGACCAGATTGCTGCGATGCCGGATAAGAAACTGATAGCGTCGGTGGACTTAGAAATTTTTGGTTCGGTTCAGGGACATCGTCCCTCAGTTCCGACATAGTCCAATAATGTCACACAAACTTTTGAATTATTGAACGACGCTATATATATTATTATTATATGCTTGCTATAACCAAGCATTTCTGGTTTCTTGTTCGAAAAGTTACGGAGATGTCTTTCAAAAGTGTGCCTCTGTCGTCATAGTTAATGAAGAGCTAGTGGCAATAAGTGCTTATGGAATATGTCTATCGCCTACGGAGTGACATTCGCTAGCTCACCCGGTGTAGCGTGCATTCATCGAATGGTTCGGCTGCCGGGTTCGTCCGTTGCGGTCTAGGAAGGAGATTTGGGTGATGCGAGCACTTTAATTACTTTAGTACTCACCCAGTGACGGCAGATTGAGGACAGATCGGAGGAAGCCTGTTAGTCCGGTTCCTGGCTTTTCCAGGTCCGTCCGGGCTATGAGCGAGAGAGGTCCCTCTCTCGTCCAACAACATAGGGGACCACATGTTGTGGTTCTGATATTTTTATACTGTACCAATGACCCAGACATAGCTGGTGCTAACTCTTAAAATATAGGGCCAAACACAAATTTTGCCCCCCAATCCCCAAAATTTGCATCTAAAACTAAAGAAAACATGTCCTGAGAGGCCCTCCACACTTCGCCCCTACTGCGCATGCGCAGTGTCAAGGACGTTCCGAAATTGGCGCCATTTATCATTCTAAGTTTGGCCCTTCATCAGTTAACATCTGACTGATCTTTGTGCTTTTAAATCTCAGTTTAAATGATGCCAGACACATAAATATTAGTGAAATGGTGATTCTAAGGAGGATAGAAAAGGAGGAGAGGAAAAGAATGTGTGACAGAATATTATCAGGGCTGTAACTTAAAATTTTTTAATGAAATTATGTTAAGTTACCTATTTTCAAGGCAGCAGCCATTTTGTTGTCATTCTGATTATTTAGTTACACTGTTTTTTCAAGTGTTTTTCCTCTCTCCCTGTCCTTTAAGTTCCCCCTTGCTATTCTCCCATGCTTTTGGCATAGTTTCTGTAATTATTATTACTAAAATTTCTTGGGAGTTTTAGCTTAATAACAGAATGAATTCTGTTCTTTCCCCATGTTTACGTCTTTACCTACGGGTGGTTAGGCGTTGTGTTCTGCATCTACCATCTGATGTTCTGCAGTTTCTTCCCTGGAAGTCTCTGTTTTGCATCAGATGGTGTATTTTTGGTAACTGATTTCGGGCCTGGGTGCCTGGAGTCTATTTTAGTGTTTTTTACACTCATTGTTTACATTTACAACAGCCCTCTGTGTGAGGGGGGGATTTCTAAATAATAATATCTTTATGTTATTTTAATCATAACTAGATACATTATTATTGTTCGTAAGTGTTGAATAAATTGTTTAAAATATTTTTAAAATTTTTGTCCACACTTAGGCTTGGGATCCATTGGGGCTCAACGTTACTTTTCAGAAACTTGGGCTGTTCTGAAAAAATATTTTTTCAAAATATTTTGATTTCAATTATTTTTTCTATATTAATGGATCATATTATTATTATGTATTTTGATTGCCAGGGGTTAGTGCGAGTACCAGGACTTGTTTTCTTTTCACATTGAAAGGATATTGATCAATTGTTTTAGGAGGAAGTCTTCCTCTGACCTTATTATCATTCTATATGTGGTCAGTGTACTCGCATTAACTCCTGTTCTGTATCGTATGATTTCGATGACAATATGGGAAGCGTATGTCACGGTATGTTGTTGGGGATTTGGACACTCCGGTCCTTTCCCCGCAGGGTCACTCTACTTTATCAATTTCTATTTCAGACGATCAAGATTAGGGTGATGTATCTGTGATGTCTTCCAACAGTGTGCCTCCGTCGTCACAATTAATGAAGGGCTAGCGGAAAAGTGCTCATGTAATACGCCAATTGCCTAAGAGGACCCTAGTAGGTTCGACGGCCTTTGACGTCCGCTAGCTCGCCCGGTGTAGCGTCCATTCACCGAATGGTTCGGCAGCCGGGTTCGTCCGTTGCGGTCTAGAAGGAATTTTGGGGTGATGCGAGCACTATAAAATTAACTTAATGCACACCCAGTGACGGCGGATCGGAGGGAGAACGGAGGAAGCCTTTTAGTCCGGTTCATAGCTCGTTCCGGTCCATCCGGACGGCAAGCGAGAGAGGCCCCTCTCTCGTTCAACAACATCTGGCCCCAGATGTTGTGGTACAAATGTGTCGTTAGCGGAGCATACGTCCGTCGCTCGGGACGCTCCGTTGTATAGGCAGTCCGCTGAGACTGCTAAGGCTTCCTCTTCTCGTCAGCGCACACGACCGCACCTTGGCTGCGTGACCGCCGATATATTACCAGCTTCGCCGATCAAGGATTCTTCGGCGACCAGGTCACACCATCTGGCAGCCAGGGATTCGAGACCGATGGACTCCGGACGTTCGCATAGGAAGTATGCGGGAGCCATCTGATGCGGAGCTGCCCTCGGCGAAGCACCGATAGACTGCGCCTCCGCAGGTCTCGACGCCGGACATTCTTGTGCACATAGCACAGCTTATCGCAGCATCCCAGCAGCCGACAGAAACGGTGTCGGATCGAGAATTATCCGACAGCGCTGGGTCGCTAGCTGGGGACTCGTGGCCTGCAGACTCCGGACGTTCGCATAGGAAGTGTGCGGGAGTCAACGTACACGGAGCTTCCAGCGGCAATGCATCGTAAGTCCGCTACTGCAGAGGCCTCGGGAACGGACGTGCTTTCCTTAATAGCACAGTTTATCGCAGCATCCCAGCATCAACTGAATCTGTCGCATATATTTTATCCGACGATGCTGGGTCGGGACGCTCCGCGGAAGCGGGTACGGATGTCCGAAAGTTTCATCCGGTCCGACGGGATACCGAAAGGGATTCGGTGGATTTCAAGCTTTCCCTTTCGGAACAACATATGCTGCGATGCCGGATAAGAAACTGATAGCGTCGGTGGACTTTGAAATTTTTGGTTCGGTTCAGGGACATCGTCCCTCAGTTCCGACATAGTCCAATAATGTCACACAAACTTTCGAATTATTGAACGACGCTATATATATATTATTATTTTATGCTTGCTATCCAAGCATTTCTGGTTTCTTGTTCGAAGAGTTATGGAGATGTCTTTCAAAAGTGTGCCTCTGTCGTCATAGTTAATGAAGAGTTAGCGGCAATAAGTGCTCATGGAATATGTCTATCGCTTACGGAATGACATTCGCTAGCTCACCCGGTGTAGCGTACATTCATCGAATGGTTCGGCTGCCGGGTTCGTCCGTTGCGGTCTAGGAAGGAGATTTGGGTGATGCGAGCACTTTAATTACTTTAGTACTCACCCAGTGACGGCAGATTGAGGACAGATCGGAGGAAGCCAACAACATAGGGGACCGCATGTTGTGGTTCAGATATTTTACATTCGGAGCATATGTCCGTTGCTCGGGACGCTCCGTTATATTGACAGTCCGAGAGACTGTCTTTAATGCTTCCTCATCCTCACAGCAGGGCACACGACCGCACATTGGCTACGTGACCTCGAGTATCCGATCAGTTTCGGCATTCAGTGATTCCACAGCGAATAGGTCGCGCCATCCGGTAGCCAAGGGACACGAGGCCTATACACTCCGTTCGCTCGCATATTGGAAGTATGCACGGGGTAACGATCTCGGAGCTTCCTGCGGCAATGCATCGTAAGACCGCTGCTCCTCAGGCCTCAGTGACGGACGTGCTATCCGAGTTAGCACAGTTGTTTCGCAGCAGCCCAGCAATTGACGGTTTCTCCGTCGAATCAGGAATTATCCGACGGCGCTGGGTCGGTGCGGTCCGCGGTTGCATCAAGCTACGGACGACCGAACGCTTTATAGGGTCCGACAGGATGGCGAAAGGGATTCGAAAGATTTCGAGTTTTCCCTTTAGTAGTATCGGAAGATGCCTTTCATATCTTCTGGCATTTCTTCCAGTGATTATTTTTCGGACTTCATTGCTGCGATCTTGGATAAGAGACTTATAGCGTCATTGGACTCGGATTTTTCGATCGGTACAGGGACTTTGTCCCTGACTTACCGACGCAGTCCAATATTGTCATTACAACATGTGTTTTATTTTTCGACGCTATATATTATATATATATATACAAGCCTGCTACTAAGCAAGATAGTTTAGTTTCTTGTCCGCGTGGCTCATTTCTGCCATTTTATCTTTTTTACATATAGTTTATTTTGGCAGAGCAGGGCATACCGAGAGTTCATATGCGTCTAGACGGTGTGATTAAAGACTGCATATATTCTTTTTCGCCGTTTATGTCTTTTCCAATTTCAATGTTGGGAACGACATTATGTATAGTAGACTTAACTTAGACGCTTTATTATACGTAATCCGCCTTACTGAGGCGTTATCATTACGTCTTCAAGAAAAGATTTACGGGATATTATTCTCAATGTAATTTCTTTGAGGGCAGTAGTTTGTTCTCGTATAACTCCGCCCTTCAGTGGCTGATTGGAGTTGGTTAGACGTGATGCAGCCCTAGCTACATCCAAGCGTGGATAGTAGGTTAAGAACTCTCTCAGAGTCGCTTCGTTCTCGGAGGAGCTTCTCTTCGACGGCAACTTTCCGGCAATCCATGAATTGCTTGATTTATACATTCTCTTGTCTATCTAGTGTTACAAGAGATTCAGACTGGGGCAAACATTCGGTGGTTGACTCAGTGAGTGCCGCCGCAGTTGCCGGACCCTAGTGTGGCTGTTATGACGGTTGCCAGTCAAACAGATTGGGATATATACTGATCCCTACGGATTCGAAGTGCCAGGGTCTTTGGGTTCCGCTGTCTTTTAGCTATCAGTTTAACTTCCGCGGAATAATGTTTTTTAGGCTTGCTTTATGTCATTGCATGAACATTATTCAGAAACGCATGCCCAAATTCCTGTCCTTTAATTCGACAGTAGTGGCGTATCTCCGGAACCAGGGAGGCACTCTTTCGTTTCCGTTATTCAATTTAATGGAAAGAATCCGTCTGTTGGTTATAGTACACCAAGTTCAGTTTTGGTCCGTCATATTCTGGGTCGTCTGATTGTTTTATCGCACTCCCGTTCTCTTACGGGTCGCTTGTTGCTGTCAGAATGGACTCTCAACAAACAAGTATTTAATCAGATTTGCTATCTATGGGAGCGCCCAATGATGTTTTATTATGACACAGCTTACTAATCAATTGCAGACGTATGTGTTGGCTTGTCCAGATCTCTGAGCTAATACTGTTAACGCTCTATTGATCTATAGGACGCAATGATAGGATACGCGTATCCTCCAGCGCTGTTGTTTTAGCAGGTATTGCTAAGATAAACAACCACAATACATTTCTGTTGATAGCATCTCTATCTTCACAGAGATCATGAGTAATTTACTCTCTTGTCTACTGTGGATCTTAACGTGAAATCTTCCTCTATGTGAGGATCTTTTTTCACTGGGTAAATCGTGTCATCTTTATCACAACCAGCAAGGTCGCAACCTTCATGTATTCCGTTGTGTGGTCCGTATTGCACTGTAAGCACTGTACTGGACGAGCTTTGGACGCGATTTCTTACTATAGGAGATCCTCTTCTTCGCTATTCTATGCGACTAAAGTGGAGGCTCTTCCGTCGTGGTGTAGGGATCATTATGTTCATATGGTTGATCCCTCCATACTACGCATTGCTAGTTTTTAGTATACTTGTTTCACAAGATCTACTGCAGCCTGTTGTTATTTAGGTTATAGGTTTATGTTACCTCATATCTATGCACTCTACGATAGTTTACAATTGAGTCTTTTGTCTCTTTATCTAAGTCAGTTAGTAACTTTTTGATAAATAGACTTAGAATCTTTAGATTAAATTCCTATACGGATTTTAACTTCAGGTTCTTATTTAGCTAAGTAATCATTTGAGCCTCTGGAAACAGTAGTTTTCAAATTCTGACCTTTTAGACAGTAATTCTGTTGGTTTCTCTTTTACTGTAGAGTCAGTGAGTTTCATGCACTATCGATGGATGATTTTCACTTTCATAGTTTCGGAATCAATACTTCCGTTACTATTTAGGTTGGATTGTTGCATAAGAGTTAGGCTCCTATTATCCGGAACCTATTATTTTAAGGTCCTTCCGTCTTCGTATGGGCATAGGCCTTTACTCTTTCCGGGTACAGTTTATGTATTTATAAACAGATATCTGTTTATTACAAGGGCGTAAGCTTCTTCTGTCTTTGATGTCTAGTAGAAGGACGTTTCGCTCCATTTTATTGTTAATGGATTCTATTAACTAGCGTACTGCTTATGGTATATCATTGGCTTAGCAGTTGTGCTTAAGATTTCGGCTCATGAAGTAAGAGTTCTTCTACTTCTTGGGCTTACATTAATAGTGTTGCTATTATAGATTTTTGAAGGCTGCTCATTGCGCTCAGCCATCCATTCATGAATTTTATCTCAGAAATATCGAGTCCATTTCTGGAGGCCTCTATTGTTAGGTCTATTATCTACTGCTCAGAATGTCATTCACTTAACAGTTGCTACTATAGCTAGGTAGGCTGTCTGTTTCGGCAGTGTCTCCGTTCGGCTGCCCTCTTCGCTCTGGGCTATTTGACCCAGGGCAAGAAAAAGGGGGGGGGGGAGGGTGTTCCCTTGGGTCACCTGTTTTTACTATGAAAACAAGGGGATACCTCCTCCGGAGTTAGTAATTCTGAGCTGTTATTGGGATGGTTGTTTAGTGAGAAGTTTAAGTTTATAAAATTCATTCAAGTCTTAGTTTTTAAAGTATAGCTTTTGAATATTGCATATGTCAACGGACATGATTATGCAATTCTCACTCACTTTTAGGAGTATAAGAGTCTCTATTATCTAGACTTACTTTATTATTGGCTTACTTTAAAAATTATTAGTATAAGGATTATTAGATATTAATAGAGTACATGGATGTATGAAGCTCAATTTTTGGAAGGTGTTGTATCTTTCTAATTTATCATAAATAAGAAAGATACATGTAAGGCCTATTACTTCTTTTCCCTACAGGGGATGACTCTATTTTATTTTATTGAGCGTATTCCATTTTGCTCTATGTCCTTGGCCCTCCAGCCTTTTTACTATTCAGCTATGTCTGGGTCATTGGTACAGTATAAAAATGTTAAAAAATTTATAGTAATTTATATATTTTTTATACTTACCAATGACCCAGACGGGGATGGCCCTCCCAGGAGTTGGGAACTCTTGCCTCCCCGCTGAGTACATAGCGCTTACCAGGCACTGGTTATTAGAATGATAAATGGCGCCAATTTCGGAACGTCCTTGACACTGCGCATGCGCAGTAGGGGCGAAGTGTGGAGGGCCTCTCAGGACATGTTTTCTTTAGTTTTAGATGCAAATTTTGGGGATTGGGGGGCAAAATTTGTGTTTGGCCCTATATTTTAAGAGTTAGCACCAGCTATGTCTGGGTCATTGGTAAGTATAAAAAATATATAAATTACTATAAATTTTTTAACATTTTACATTCGGAGCATATGTCTGTCGGTCAGGACGCTCCGTTATATTGACAGTCCGAGAGACTGTCCATAATGCTTCCTCATCCTCACAGCAGGGCACACGACCGCACATTGGCTACGTGACTTCGAGTATCCGATCAGTTTCGTCATTCAGTGATTCCACGGCGAATAGGTCGCGCCATCCGGTAGCCAAGGGACACGAGGCCTATACACTCCGTTCGCTCGCATATTCGTAGTATGCACGGGGTAACGATCACGGAGCTTCCAGCGGCAATGCATTGTAGGACCGCTTCTCCTGTGGCCTCAGTGACGGACGTGCTATCCGAGTTAGCACAGTTGTTTCGCAGCATCCCAGCAATTGACAGTTTCTTGGTCGAATCAGGAATTATCCGACGGCGCTGGGTCGGTGCTGTCCGTGGTTGCATCAGGTACGGACGACCGAACGCTTTATAGGGTCCGACAGGATGGCGAAAGGGATTCGAAAGATTTCGAGTTTTCCCTTTTGTAGTATCGGAAGCTGCCATTCATATCTTCTGGCATTATCTTCCAGTGATTGTTATTTCGGACTACATTGCTGCGATGTTGGATAAGAGACTTATAGCGTCATTGGACTCGGAATTTTCGATCGGTTCGGGGACATTGTCCCTGACTTACCGACGCAGTCCAATAATTTCATTACAACATGTGTTTTATTTTTCGACGCTATATGCATACAAGCCTGCTACCAAGCATGATAGTTTAGTTTCTTGTCCGCGTTGCTCATTTCTGCCGTTTTATCATTTATACGAATAGTTTATTTTGGCAGTGCAGGGCATACCGAGAGTTCATATGCGTCTAGACGGTGTGGTTAAAGACTGGAAATATTCTTTTTCGCCGTCTATGTCTTTTCCAACTTCAATGTTGGAAACGACAATGATGTCTAGTAGACTTAACTTAGACGCTTTATCATACGTGAGGCGTTATCATTACGTCTTCAAGAAAAGATTTACGGGATATTATTCTCAATGTAATTTCTTTTGAGGGCAGTAGTTTGTTCACGTATAACTCCGCCCTTCAGTGGCTGATTGGAGTTGGTTAGACGTGACGCAGCCCTAGCTACATCCACGAGCGTGGATAGTAAGGTTAAGAACTCTCTCAGGGTCGCTTTGTTCTCGGAGAAGCTTCTCTTCGACGGCAACTTTTCGGCAATCCATGAATTGCTCGATTTACACGTTCTCTTGTCTATCTAGTGTTACAAGAGATTCAGACTGGGGCAAACATTCGGTGGTTGACTCAGAGAGTGCCACTGCAGTTGCCGGACCTGAGTGTTGCTGTTATGACGGTTGCCAGTCAAACAGATTGGGATATAATACTGATCCCAACGGATTCGAAGTGCCAGGGTCTTTGGGTTCCGCAGTCTCTTAGCAACCAATTATCTTCCGCGGATAATGTTTTTTAGGCTTGCTTTATGTCATTGCATGAACATTATTCAGAAACGCATGCCCAAATCCTGTCCGTTAATTCGACAGTAGTGGCGTATCTCTGGAACCAGGGAGGCACTCTTTCGTTTCCGTTATTCAATTTAATGGAAAGAATCCGTCTGTTGGTTATAGTACACCAAGTTCTGTTTTGGTCCGTCATATTCCGGGTCGTCTGATTGTTTTACCGGACTCCCCTTCCCTTAGGGGTCGCTTGTTGCTGTCAGAATGGACTCTCAACAAACAAGTATTCAATCAGATTTGCTATCTATGGGAGCGCCCAATGATGATTTATTTACGACACAGCTTGCTAATCAATTGCAGACGTATGTCTTGGCTTGTCCGGATCTCTGAGCTAATGTTGTTTACGCTCTATTGATCTATAGGACGGAATGATAGGATACGCGTATCCTCCGGCGCTGTTGTTTCAGCAGGTATTGCTAAGATAAACAACCACAATACATTTCTGTTGATAGCATCTCTATCTTCACAGAGACCATGGGTAATTTACTCTGTTGTCTACTGTGGGACTTAACGTGAAATCTTCCTCAATGTGAGGATCTTTTTTCACTGGGTAAATCGTGTCATCTTTATCACAACCCGCAAGGTCGCAACCTTCATGTATTCCGTTGTGTGGTCCGTATTGCATTGTAAGCATTGTACTGGACGAGCTTTGGACGCGATTTCTTACTATAGGAGATCCTCTTCTTCGCTATTCTATGCGGCTAAAGTGGAGGCTCTTCCGTCGTTGGTGTAGGGATCATTATGTTCATATTGTTGATCCCTCCATACTACTCATTGCAATTTTTTAGTATACTTGTTTCACAAGATCTACTGCAGACTGTTATTATTAAGGTTATAGGTTTATGTTATCTCATACCTATGCACTCTAGGATAGTTTACAATTGAGTCTTATGTCTCTTTATCTAAGTCAGTTAGTAACTTTTCGATAAATAGACTTAGAATCATTAGATTAAATTTCTATACGGAATTTAACTTCGGTTCTTAATTAGCTAAGTAATCATTTGAGCCTCTGGAAACAGTAGTTTTCAAATTCTGACCTTTTAGACACTAATTCTATTGGTTTCTCTTTTACTGAAGAGTTAGTGAGTTTCATGCACTATCGATGGATGATTTTCACTTTCGTAGTTTCGGAATCACTACTTCCGTTACTATTTAGGTTGGATTTTTGCATAAGAGTTAGGCTCCTAGTATCCGGATCCTATTGTTATTAAGGTCCTTCCGTCTTCGTACGGGCATAGGCCTTTACTCTTTCCGGTTAGAGTTTATGTATTTATAAACAGATGTCTGTTTATTACTATGGGCGTAAGCTTCTTCTGTCTTTGATGCCTAGTAGAAGGACGTTACGCTCCATTCTATTGTTAATGGATTCTATTAACTATCGGTTCTGCTTATGGTATATCATTGACTCAGCAGTTGTGCTTAAGATTTCGGCTCATGAAGTAAGAGTTCTTCTACATCTTGGGCTTACATTAATAGTGTCGCTATTATAGATTTTTGAAGGCTGCTCATTGCGCTCAGCCATCCACATTCATGAATTTTTATCTCAGAAATATCGAGTCCATTTCTGGAGACCTCTATTGTTAGGTCTATTATCTACTGCTCAGAATGTCATTCACTTAACAGTTGCTACTATAGCTAGGTAGGCTGTCTGTTTCGGCAGTGTCTCCGTTCTGCTGCCCTCTTCGCTCTGGGCTATTTGACCCAGGGCAAGAAAAAGGGGGGGGGGGGGGAGGGTGTTTCCTTGGGTCACCTGTTTTACTATGAAAACAGTTTGTTTTAAAAATTCATTCAAGTCTTAGTTTTTAAAGTATAGCTTTTGAATATTGCATATGTCAACGGACATGATTATGCAATCCTCAGACACTTTTAAGGAGTATAAGAGTCTCTATTCTCTAGACTTACTTTATTTATTGGCTTACTTTAAAAATTATTAGTATAAGGATTATATTGGATATTGATAGAGTACATGGATGTATGAAGCTCAATTTTGGAAGGTGTTGTATCTTTCTAATTTATCATAAATAAGAAAGATACATGTAAGGCCTATTGCTTCTTTTTCCCTACAGGGGATGACTCTATTTTATATTATTGAGCGTATTCCATTTTGCTCTATGTCCTTGGCCCTCCAGCCTTTTTACTATTCAGCTATGTCTGGGTCATTGGTACAGTATAAAAATGTTAAAAAATTTATAGTAATTTCTATATTTTTTATACTTACCAATGACCCAGACGGGGATGGCCCTCCCAGGAGTTGGGAACTCTTGCCTCCCCGCTGAGTACATAGCGCTTACCAGGCACTGGTTATTAGAATGATTAATGGCGCCAATTTCGGAACGTCCTTGACACTGCGCATGTGCAGTAGAGGTGAAGTGTGGAGGGCCTTTCAGGACATGTTTTCTTTGGTTTTAGATGCAAATTTTGGGGATTGGGGGGCAAAATTTGTGTTTGGCCCTATATTTTAAGAGTTAGCACCAGCTATGTCTGGGTCATTGGTAAGTATAAAAAATATAGAAATTACTATAAATTTTTTAACTTTTGGAGAAATGGTGATTCTAAGGAGGATATAGAAGGAGGAGAGGAAAAAGAAGTGACAAAAAATAATCAGGGCTGTACTTAAAATTTTTTGATGAATTATGTTAAGTTGCCTATTTTCGAGGCATGGGCCTCTTGTTGTCATTCTTGCTAAATGTTGCACTGCTTATTCAGTGTTTCCTCTCCCCTAGCCTTCTAAAGTCCCCCCTTGCAATTCTCCCATGCTTTTGGCATATTTTTGAGAAAGTTCATTTCTAAAATTTTCCTGGGAGAGTTGCTTGGATACAGAATGTTTTCTGTTATTTTCCCCATAGTTACGTTTTCACCCATGGGTGTATAAACTTTGTGTTCTGCATCTTCCATCTGATGTTCTGCAGATTCTCCCCTGGGAGTCTCTGTCTTGCATCAGATAGAGTGTATTTTTTATGACTGATTTCGGGCCAGTTTTTTCAGTGCCTGGAGTCATGTTTTCTGGTGTTTTACACTGTTTGTTCACATTGGCAACAGCCTTTTTTGAGGGGGGCTGTTTGCCTTTGGTGCAGTTTATCTCACTATAAGATACATTTATATTATCCGTAAGTGTCTCATTAATTATTAAATATAAATTTAAAATTTTTGACCACACTTTGCCATCGGATCCATCGGGGCTCAACGTTACTTTTCAGCAACTTGGGCTTCGCTGAAAAAATATTTTTTCAAAATTATTTTGATTTGCAATTGTTTTTTCATTTATCAATGGATTATGTTATTATGTATCTTTGTGTCAGGGGTTTGTGCGAGTAACTAGGACTTGTTGTTGACTTTTCACAATGAAAGGATATTGTTCAAATTGTAATGGGAAGAAATCTTCCTCTGACTTTCATGATCATTGTATTAATTGTAGTCAGTGTTCTCGCACTAATCCCTGTCCTATTTGTCAATATTGGGATGATAAACATTGGAAACGTGTGTCACGGTATGTTGTTTCTGGAGAAAGGGCTATGCCAGCTCTTTCTCCGCAAGGTCACTCTACTCTCTCAGTTTCTATTTCAGAGGAACAAGAACAGGGTGATGTTTCCATGTTATCTTCTACGAGTGTGCGTCCATCGTCACAAATGAATTCAGAGCTAGCGGCAAAAGTGCTCATGGAGATTAGACAAATGTCGTCCGCTAGCTCGCCCGGTGTAGCGTCCATTCACCGAATGGTTCGGCAGCCGGGTTCGTCCGATGCGGTCCAGGAGGAAATTTTGGGTGATGCGAGCACTATAAACATACAAGGTGCACACCCAGTGACGGCGGATAGTAAGCGAGAACGGAGGAAGCCTTTGAGTCCAGTTCCTAGCTCGTCCAGGTCCAGCCGGGTCGCGAGCGAGAGAGGCTCCTCTCTCGTACAACAACATCTGGGACCAGATGTTGTGGTACAAAATGTGTCGCTAGCGGAGCATACGTCCGTCGCTCGGGACGCTCCATTGTATAGGCAGTCCGCGGAGACTGCTAAGGCTTCTTCTTCTCGTCAGCGCACACGACCGCACCTTGGCTGCGTGACCGCTGATATTTTACCAGCTTCGCCGATCAAGGATTCTTCGGCGACCAGGTCACACCATCCGGCAGCCAGGGATTCGAGACCGATGGACTCCGGACGTTCGCATAGAAAAAGTATGCGGGAGCCATCTGATGCGGAGCTGCCCTCGGGGAAGCAGTGAAAGACTGCGCCTCCGCAGGTCTCGACGCCGGACATTCTTGTGCAGATAGCACAGCTTATCGCAGCAGCCGACAGAAATGGTGTCGGATCGAGAATTATCCGACGGCGCTGGGTCGGTACGCTCCGCCGAAGCATCGGGTGCGGACGACCGGGAACATCATGAGGTCCGACCGGATGGTGAAAGGCATACAGATGATTTGGAGCTATTCCTTTCGGAACAACATAAAGCTGCCGTGGACTTCATCCGGCACTTTCTCCCTCAAGTTGTTCCGTCGGGCCAGACTGCTGCGGTTCTGGACAAGAGGATTATAGTGCCATTGGACCCTGAATTTTTTGAGCGGTTCAGGGACATCGCTCCCGAGTTTCCGTCGCAGTCCAATAATGTTGCAAGAACATTTGAATTATTGAACGACGCTATATTTAAACTTGCTTCCAAGACGGGGAAAGCAGGTTTCTTGTCCGCTAATACTCTCAACCTGCCTTTCATTAATGCAAGGAATAAATTCGACACGGCAGGACAGGGTATCCCGAGAGTTCCTCTGCGTATGGACGATGAGGCGGAAGACTTAGAGCTATCATTACCGTCGTCGGCTTCTATTCCAACCGCGGTGTTGGAAACAGCTATTGCGTCTAACAGAGCCAATTTAGATGCCTTATCTTACGCAGATCACCTTACTAAGGCGTTATCACTGCGCCTTCAAGGGAAAGAGTTTCAGGATATACAATCCTCTTTAAGACTTCTTTCAAGGGCAGTAGCTTATTCCACGTGTAACTCCGCCCTTTCAGTGGCAAACCTGGAGTTGGTTAGACGTGACGCAGCCCTAGCTACATCCACACTCGTGGATTCTAAGGTGAAGAACTCTCTTAGAGTCACTTCGGTCTCCGGAGAACTTCTCTTTGACGGCAAGCTTTCTGCTATTTATGATAAAATTACAAAGAAAGCTTCGGATTCTCTGTTGTTCAAATCTGCTTCTAAGAAGTCGGATACAGCAGACAAGAATAAGACAGGCACTTCTGGGTCTAATGTGCCCAAGAGAGGTTCCTATAGAGGTTCCGTGCGTCCTCTTGGTCTTATTCGAGAGACCGTCAGGGTAGCGACTCTCGTTCGGGACGTCCTTCGGGCCGGGACAACCGGTCGGACGCCCCGAGGTCGACGGGGCGAGGTGCGGGTCGTGGAGGACGTGGTTTCTCCTACCGCAGGCCTCGCAGGTCCAGTAGGTGATGGCTTAAACCTCTATCGCGTACCGGTTGGCGGAAGGTTGTCGAGCTTTTCACAAGAATGGTCGTCGATTACGGACGACCCTTGGGTGAGAGGAGTGACTTCGGAAGGTCTAAAGATATCCTTCAAACGAAAGCCTCCATTAACTCGAAGTCCAAAGTGGACTCAACTTCCGTCAAATCCGCAGAAAAGAGACGCTCTGTTATCAGAGGTGCAGTCTCTTTTAATGAAGAACGCGGTAGAGGTCGTAGAAAACCAGGAAACTCCGGGATTCTACAGCTATCTGTTTCTGGTTCCGAAACCAGACGGCTCGTTCCGTCCAGTCATAGATTTGAGCTGGATAAACAAGCTGATCGTCGCTCCGAAATTTTATATGGAGACGATTCGTTCGGTCAGAGCGAGTATTCGGGTGAACGATTATGCAACAAGCATAGATCTCAAAGATGCATACTTTCACGTCATGGTGCATCCGACATTCCGAAAGTATCTACGCTTCGCAGTCCTAGGAGTGGTGTATCAATTCCGAGCGATGTGCTTCGGATTGAATCTAGCACCCTGGGCTTTCACTCGGGTAATGAACTCGGTAATGATCTATTTCCGAGCTCATTCGTCTGCGGTAACGTCGGCCTACCTGGACGACATTCTTCAGAGGTACGGCAACGAGTTAACGCTTCAGAACGATGTTCAGAATCTACTTCTATTGCTCCGACGTCTCGGTTTTATAGTAAACGAGGAGAAGTCGGATCTGGTGCCGTCCAAGTCATTCACTCATCTGGGAATGAGCTTCGAGACGCACAACAATCTCGTTCGTCTGCTGTTAACCAGAGCGAAATTAGTCAGTTGTTACGCTCGCTATTGTCTGCACGCAGACAAAGTCACAGCGAGAGAATTTATGACACTGATAGGTCTGTGCAGAGCCGCTGTGGATCTCATTCCGATGGGGCGGTTACGCACACGTCCTCTCCAAATATTTTTATACTGTACCAATGACCCAGACATAGCTGGTGCTAACTCTTAAAATATAGGGCCAAACACAAATTTTGCCCCCCAATCCCCAAAATTTGCATCTAAAACTAAAGAAAACATGTCCTGAAAGGCCCTCCACACCTCGCCCCCACTGCGCATGCGCAGTGTCAAGGACGTTCCGAAATTGGCGCCATTTATCATTCTAAGTTTGGCCCTTCATCAGTTAACATCTGACTGATCTTTGTGCTTTTAAATCTCAGTTTAAATGATGCCAGACACATAAATATTAGTGAAATGGTGATTCTAAGGAGGATAGAAAAGGAGGAGAGGAAAAGAATGTGTGACAGAATATTATCAGGGCTGTAACTTAAAATTTTTTAATGAAATTATGTTAAGTTACCTATTTTCAAGGCAGCAGCCATTTTGTTGTCATTCTGATTATTTAGTTACACTGTTTTTTCAAGTGTTTTTCCTCTCTCCCTGTCCTTTAAGTTCCCCCTTGCTATTCTCCCATGCTTTTGGCATAGTTTCTGTAATTATTATTACTAAAATTTCTTGGGAGTTTTAGCTTAATAACAGAATGAATTCTGTTCTTTCCCCATGTTTACGTCTTCACCTACGGGTGGTTAGGCGTTGTGTTCTGCATCTACCATCTGATGTTCTGCAGTTTCTTCCCTGGAAGTCTCTGTTTTGCATCAGATGGTGTATTTTTGGTAACTGATTTCGGGCCTGGGTGCCTGGAGTCTTTTTTTAGTGTTTTTACACTCATTGTTTACATTTACAACAGCCCTCTGTGTGAGGGGGGATTTCTAAATAATAATATCTTTATGTTATTTTAATCATAACTAGATACATTATTATTGTTCGTAAGTGTTGAATAAATTGTTTAAAATATTTTTAAAATTTTTGTCCACACTTAGGCTTGGGATCCATTGGGGCTCAACGTTACTTTTCAGAAACTTGGGCTGTTCTGAAAAAATATTTTTTTCAAAATATTTTGATTTCAATTATTTTTTCTATATTAATGGATCATATTATTATTATGTATTTGATTGCCAGGGGTTAGTGCGAGTACCAGGACTTGTTTTCTTTTCTCATTGAAAGGATATTGATCAATTGTTTTAGGAGGAAGTCTTCCTCTGACCTTATTATCATTCTATATGTGGTCAGTGTACTCGCATTAACTCCTGTTCTGTATCGTATGATTTCGATGACAATATGGGAAGCGTATGTCACGGTATGTTGTTGGGGATTTGGACACTCCGGTCCTTTCCCCGCAGGGTCACTCTACTTTATCAATTTCTATTTCAGACGATCAAGATTAGGGTGATGTATCTGTGATGTCTTCCAACAGTGTGCCTCCGTCGTCACAATTAATGAAGGGCTAGCGGAAAAGTGCTCATGTAATACGCCAATTGCCTAAGAGGACCCTAGTAGGTTCGACGGCCTTTGACGTCCGCTAGCTCGCCCGGTGTAGCGTCCATTCACCGAATGGTTCGGCAGCCGGGTTCGTCCGTTGCGGTCTAGAAGGAATTTTGGGGTGATGCGAGCACTATAAAATTAACTTAATGCACACCCAGTGACGGCGGATCGGAGGGAGAACGGAGGAAGCCTTTTAGTCCGGTTCATAGCTCGTTCCGGTCCATCCGGACGGCAAGCGAGAGAGGCCCCTCTCTCGTTCAACAACATCTGGCCCCAGATGTTGTGGTACAAATGTGTCGTTAGCGGAGCATACGTCCGTCGCTCGGGACGCTCCGTTGTATAGGCAGTCCGCTGAGACTGCTAAGGCTTCCTCTTCTCATCAGCGCACACGACCGCACCTTGGCTGCGTGACCGCCGATATATTACCAGCTTCGCCGATCAAGGATTCTTCGGCGACCAGGTCACACCATCCGGCAGCCAGGGATTCGAGACCGATGGACTCCGGACGTTCGCATAGGAAGTATGCGGGAGCCATCTGATGCGGAGCTGCCCTCGGCGAAGCACCGATAGACTGCGCCTCCGCAGGTCTCGACGCCGGACATTCTTGTGCACATAGCACAGCTTATCGCAGCATCCCAGCAGCCGACAGAAACGGTGTCGGATCGAGAATTATCCAACAGCTCTGGGTCGGTAGCCGGGGACTCGAGGCCTGCAGACTCCGGACGTTCGCATAGGAAGTGTGCGGGAGTCAACGTACACGGAGCTTCCAGCGGCAATGCATCGTAAGTCCGCTACTGCACAGGCCTCGGGAACGGACGTGCTTTCCTTAATAGCACAGTTTATCGCAGCATCCCAGCATCAACTGAATCTGTCGCATATATTTTATCCGACGATGCTGGGTCGGGACGCTCCGCGGAAGCGGGTACGGACGTCCGAAAGTTTCATCCGGTCCGACGGGATACCGAAAGGGATTCGGTGGATTTCAAGCTTTCCCTTTCGGAACAACATATGCTGCGATGCCGGATAAGAAACTGATAGCGTCGGTGGACTTAGAAATTTTTGGTTCGGTTCAGGGACATCGTCCCTCAGTTCCGACATAGTCCAATAATGTCACACAAACTTTCGAATTATTGAACGACGCTATATATATTATTATTTTATGCTTGCTATCCAAGCATTTCTGGTTTCTTGTTCGAAGAGTTATGGAGATGTCTTTCAAAAGTGTGCCTCTGTCGTCATAGTTAATGAAGAGTTAGCGGCAATAAGTGCTCATGGAATATGTCTATCGCTTACGGAATGACATTCGCTAGCTCACCCGGTGTAGCATACATTCATCGAATGGTTCGGCTGCCGGGTTCGTCCGTTGCGGTCTAGGAAGGAGATTTGGGTGATGCGAGCACTTTAATTACTTTAGTACTCACCCAGTGACGGCAGATTGAGGACAGATCGGAGGAAGCCAACAACATAGGGGACCGCATGTTGTGGTTCAGATATTTTACATTCGGAGCATATGTCCGTTGCTCGGGACGCTCCGTTATATTGACAGTCCGAGAGACTGTCTTTAATGCTTCCTCATCCTCACAGCAGGGCACACGACCGCACATTGGCTACGTGACCTCGAGTATCCGATCAGTTTCGGCATTCAGTGATTCCACAGCGAATAGGTCGCGCCATCCGGTAGCCAAGGGACACGAGGCCTATACACTCCGTTCGCTCGCATATTGGAAGTATGCACGGGGTAACGATCTCGGAGCTTCCTGCGGCAATGCATCGTAAGACCGCTGCTCCTCAGGCCTCGGTGACGGACGTGCTATCCGAGTTAGCACAGTTGTTTCGCAGCATCCCAGCAATTGACGGTTTCTCGGTCGAATCAGGAATTATCCGACGGCGCTGGGTCGGTGCGGTCCGCGGTTTCATCAAGCTACGGACGACCGAACGCTTTATAGGGTCCGACAGGATGGCGAAAGGGATTCGAAAGATTTCGAGTTTTCCCTTTAGTAGTATCGGAAGATGCCTTTCATATCTTCTGGCATTTCTTCCAGTGATTATTTTTCGGACTTCATTGCTGCGATCTTGGATAAGAGACTTATAGCGTCATTGGACTCCGATTTTTCGATCGGTACAGGGACTTTGTCCCTGACTTACCGACGCAGTCCAATATTGTCATTACAACATGTGTTTTATTTTTCGACGCTATATATTATATATATATATACAAGCCTGCTACTAAGCATGATAGTTTAGTTTCTTGTCCGCGTGGCTCATTTCTGCCATTTTATCTTTTTTACATATAGTTTATTTTGGCAGAGCAGGGCATACCGAGAGTTCATATGCGTCTAGACGGTGTGATTAAAGACTGCATATATTCTTTTTCGCCGTTTATGTCTTTTCCAATTTCAATATTGGGAACGACATTATGTATAGTAGACTTAACTTAGACGCTTTATTATACGTAATCCGCCTTACTGAGGCGTTATCATTACGTCTTCAAGAAAAGATTTACGGGATATTATTCTCAATGTAATTTCTTTTGAGGGCAGTATTTTGTTCACGTATAACTCCGCCCTTCAGTGGCTGATTGGAGTTGGTTAGACGTGATGCAGCCCTAGCTACATCCACGCGTGGATAGTAGGTTAAGAACTCTCTCAGAGTCGCTTCGTTCTCGGAGGAGCTTCTCTTCGACGGCAACTTTCCGGCAATCCATGAATTGCTTGATTTATACATTCTCTTGTCTATCTAGTGTTACAAGAGATTCAGACTGGGGCAAACATTCGGTGGTTGACTCAGAGAGTGCCGCCGCAGTTGCCGGACCCTAGTGTGGCTGTTATGACGGTTGCCAGTCAAACAGATTGGGATATATACTGATCCCTACGGATTCGAAGTGCCAGGGTCTTTGGGTTCCGCAGTCTTTTAGCTATCAGTTTAACTTCCGCGGAATAATGTTTTTTAGGCTTGCTTTATGTCATTGCATGAACATTATTCATAAATGCATGCCCAAATTCCTGTCCTTTAATTCGACAGTAGTGGCGTATCTCCGGAACCAGGGAGGCACTCTTTCGTTTCCGTTATTCAATTTAATGGAAATAATCCGTCTGTTGGTTATAGTACACCAAGTTCAGTTTTGGTCCGTCATATTCGGGGTCGTCTGATTGTTTTATCGCACTCCCGTTCTCTTACGGGTCGCTTGTTGCTGTCAGAATGGACTCTCAACAAACAAGTATTTAATCAGATTTGCTATCTATGGGAGCGCCCAATGATGTTTTATTATGACACAGCTTACTAATCAATTGCAGACGTATGTGTTGGCTTGTCCAGATCTCTGAGCTAATACTGTTAACGCTCTATTGATCTATAGGACGCAATGATAGGATACGCGTATCCTCCGGCGCTGTTGTTTTAGCAGGTATTGCTAAGATAAACAACCACAATACATTTCTGTTGATAGCATCTCTATCTTCACAGAGATCATGAGTAATTTACTCTCTTGTCTACTGTGGATCTTAACGTGAAATCTTCCTCTTTGTGAGGATCTTTTTTCACTGGGTAAATCGTGTCATCTTTATCACAACCAGCAAGGTCGCAACCTTCATGTATTCCGTTGTGTGGTCCGTATTGCATTGTAAGCACTGTACTGGACGAGCTTTGGACGCGATTTCTTACTATAGGAGATCCTCTTCTTCGCTATTCTATGCGACTAAAGTGGAGGCTCTTCCGTCGTGGTGTAGGGATCATTATGTTCATATGGTTGATCCCTCCATACTACGCATTGCTAGTTTTTAGTATACTTGTTTCACAAGATCTACTGCAGCCTGTTGTTATTTAGGTTATAGGTTTATGTTACCTCATACCTATGCACTCTACGATAGTTTACAATTGAGTCTTTTGTCTCTTTATCTAAGTCAGTTAGTAACTTTTTGATAAATAGACTTAGAATCTTTAGATTAAATTCCTATACGGATTTTAACTTCGGTTCTTATTTAGCTAAGTAATCATTTGAGCCTCTGGAAACAGTAGTTTTCAAATTCTGACCTTTTAGACAGTAATTCTGTTGGTTTCTCTTTTACTGTAGAGGCAGTGAGTTTCATGCACTATCGATGGATGATTTTCACTTTCATAGTTTCGGAATCAATACTTCCGTTACTATTTAGGTTGGATTGTTGCATAAGAGTTAGGCTCCTATTATCCGGAACCTATTATTTTAAGGTCCTTCCGTCTTCGTATGGGCATAGGCCTTTACTCTTTCCGGGTACAGTTTATGTATTTATAAACAGATATCTGTTTATTACAAGGGCGTAAGCTTCTTCTGTCTTTGATGTCTAGTAGAAGGACGTTACGCTCCATTTTATTGTTAATCGATTCTATTAACTAGCGTTCTGCTTATGGTATATCATTGGCTTAGCAGTTGTGCTTAAGATTTCGGCTCATGAAGTAAGAGTTCTTCTACTTCTTGGGCTTACATTAATAGTGTTGCTATTATAGATTTTTGAAGGCTGCTCATTGCGCTCAGCCATCCATTCATGAATTTTATCTCAGAAATATCGAGTCCATTTCTGGAGGCCTCTATTGTTAGGTCTATTATCTACTGCTCAGAATGTCATTCACTTAACAGTTGCTACTATAGCTAGGTAGGCTGTCTGTTTCGGCAGTGTCTCCGTTCGGCTGCCCTCTTCGCTCTGGGCTATTTGACCCAGGGCAAGAAAAAGGGGGGGGGGGAGGGTGTTCCCTTGGGTCACCTGTTTTTACTATGAAAACAAGGGGATACCTCCTCCGGAGTTAGTAATTCTGAGCTGTTATTGGGATGGTTGTTTAGTGAGAAGTTTAAGTTTATAAAATTCATTCAAGTCTTAGTTTTTAAAGTATAGCTTTTGAATATTGCATATGTCAACGGACATGATTATGCAATTCTCACACACTTTTAGGAGTATAAGAGTCTCTATTCTCTAGACTTACTTTATTATTGGCTTACTTTAAAAATTATTAGTATAAGGATTATTGGATATTAATAGAGTACATGGATGTATGAAGCTCAATTTTTGGAAGGTGTTGTATCTTTCTAATTTATCATAAATAAGAAAGATACATGTAAGGCCTATTACTTCTTTTCCCTACAGGGGATGACTCTATTTTATTTTATTGAGCGTATTCCATTTTGCTCTATGTCCTTGGCCCTCCAGCCTTTTTACTATTCAGCTATGTCTGGGTCATTGGTACAGTATAAAAATGTTAAAAAATTTATAGTAATTTATATATTTTTTATACTTACCAATGACCCAGACGGGGATGGCCCTCCCAGGAGTTGGGAACTCTTGCCTCCCCGCTGAGTACATAGCGCTTACCAGGCACTGGTTATTAGAATGATAAATGGCGCCAATTTCGGAACGTCCTTGACACTGCGCATGCGCAGTGGGGGCGAGGTGTGGAGGGCCTTTCAGGACATGTTTTCTTTAGTTTTAGATGCAAATTTTGGGGATTGGGGGGCAAAATTTGTGTTTGGCCCTATATTTTAAGAGTTAGCACCAGCTATGTCTGGGTCATTGGTAAGTATAAAAAATATATAAATTACTATAAATTTTTTAACTTTCTTGACTCAGAATTGGAGTGTGAAAATTCATTCGCTCGACGTAGACATTCTCTTGTCAGATCAAGTGAAACAAGAGATTCAGACTTGGGCAAACATTCAGTGGTTAACTCAGGGAGTTCCGCTGCAGTTGCCGGATCCGAGTTTTACCATTATGACGGATGCCAGTCAAACAGGTTGGGGTGCATCATTAATCCCAACGGATTTGAGATGCCAGGGTCTTTGGGATCCGCAATTCCTGTGCAAGCACATAAACATCAAGGAAATGATGTCAATTTGGCTTGCGTTACGTCATTGGATGGACATTATTCACAATGCTCATGTCCAAATCCTATCCGACAATACGACAGTAGTGGCGTATATACGGAATCAGGGAGGCACTCATTCAGTTCCGTTGTTCAATCTAACGGAAAGAATCCTTCTGTTTGCGCTAGAACATCACGTTCTTCTTTCGGTCCGTCACATACCGGGTCATCTGAATGTGCTAGCAGACTCCCTTTCACGAAAGGGTCGCTTGTTGCCGTCGGAATGGACTCTCAACAAACAAGTATTCAATCAGATTTGCTACCAATGGGAACGGCCAATGATAGACTTATTTGCGACACATCTCAACAATCAGTTGCAAACGTATGTGTCTCCGTGTCCGGATCCAAGAGCATTTGCAGTAGATGCTCTGTCGATCCCTTGGGACGGAATGATAGGATATGCGTATCCTCCAGCGCCGTTAATTCAACAAGTATTGCTAAAGATAAAACAATCTCAATGCAAGATTCTGTTGGTAGCATCTCTGTCGCCACAGAGACCGTGGATAAATCTACTCAGGTGTCTGTTGTGGGACCTACCGCGAAAGCTTCCTCCACGGGAGGATCTTCTTTCGCAGGGGAAATCGCGCCAACTCCATCACAACCCGCAAGGTCTCAACCTTCACGTTTTTCCGTTGTGCGGTCCTTCTTGCATGGCAAGCACTTTACAGGACGAGCAGTGGACGCGATTTCTAACTGTAGGAGGACCTCCTCTTTGCTAAACTATGCGGCTAAGTGGAAGGTTTTTCGTCGTTGGTGTAGGGATCATTCTGTAGATATATTCGATCCCTCTATACCAGACATTGCAAACTTTCTAGTATACTTGTTTGACGAAATCAAACTGCAGCCTGTTACTATTAAGGGTTATAGGTCTATGTTATCTGATACCTATGCACATCATGATAGTTTACAAATTGGATCTAATGTCTCTTTATCTAAGTTGGTTAGAAACTTCTCGATAAATAGACCCAGAACTCTTAGATTAATTCCTAAATGGAATTTAGCTTGGGTTCTTCTTAAATTGAAGGAAAAGCCATTTGAACCTCTTGGGACAGTAGATTTCAAATTCTTATCTTATAAGACAGCTTTTCTCTTAGCTTTCTCTTCTGCTAGAAGAGTCAGTGAGCTTCATGCACTGTCGGTGGATGATTCTCACTATCGTAGTGTCGGGAACACTATCACCTTCACTACTAATGTGGGTTTTTTAGCTAAGAATCAGGCTCCTAATAAATATCCGGAACCTATTGTTATTAAGGCTCTTCCGTCTTCAGACGGGCGTAGGCCTTTGCTCTGTCCTGTTAGAGCGTTACGTATCTATAAACAGAGATCTCAGTTTATCAGAAAGGGACGGAAACGTTTCTTTCTGTCTTTGATGCCTAATAGAAAGGACATTTCGGTCCATTCTATTGCTAGATGTAATCAATTAACTATCCGTACTGCTTATGAGAGTTTATCTTCTTCTCAGCAGTCTGTGCTTAAGATTTCCGCTCATGAAGTAAGAGCTCTTGCTACTTCTTGGGCTTATGCTAATAGTGTTGCTATTACAGATTTAATGAGGGCTGCTTATTGGTCTCAGCCATCCACATTCACGAATTTTTATCTCAGAAATATTGAGTCCATTTCTGGAGACCTGCATTGTTTAGGTCCGTTATCTGTTGCTCAGAATGTCGTCCACTAAACAGTTGCAACTATAGTTATGCAGGCTTTCTGTTCCGGCAGTGACTCCGTCCGGCTGCCCTCTTCGCTCTGGGCTATTTGACCCAGGGCAAGGGGAAGGGGGGGGGGGGGGGCGGGTGTTCCCTTAGGTCACCTGCTTTATAGTGAAAAGCAAGGGAATGCCTCCTCCAAGTCAGTATTTCTGAGTCGCTTCCGGGATGGTTTTAAAGTGTAATATTAATGTTAAAATTCATTCATGTCTTATTTTTAAAGTGTAGCTCGGTGTGAAGCATTTGTATATGTCAAGTGTCAAACGGGCTTTAATATACAATACTCGGACACTTTTAAATGACTATAAAGAGTCTCAATTCTCTGGACTACTTTATTTATTGGCTTACATTAAAAATAATTAGTATAAGGGATATACTGGATGTTAATAGAGAACATGAATATTATTGTGCTCAATTATTAAGGGTAGTGTATCTTTCTAATTTAATAATAAATAAGAAAGATACATGTAAAGCCTAATACTCCTTTTCTCCTTAAGGGGTTACCTCTTTATTATATAGTTGAGCTTATTGGATTTTCCTCTATGTCCTAGGCCCTCCAGCCTGTTTACTATTCAGCTAAGTCTGGGTCATTGGTACAGTATAAAAATGTTAAAAAATTTATAGTAATTTATATATTTTGTATACTTACCAATGACCCAGACGGGGATGGCCCTCCCAGGAGTTGGGAACTCTTGCCTCCCCGCTGAGTACATAGCGCTGACCAGGCACTGCCAGTAAGAATGATAATTGGCGCCAATTTCGGGACGTCCGTGACACTGCGCATGCGCAGTGGGGGCGTAGTATGGAGGTCCTTTAGGACATGATTTCTTTTTGTTTTGGATGCAAATTTTGGGGATTGGGGGGCAAAATTTGTGTTTGGCCCTGGTTTTGTTAGAGTTAGCACCAGCTAAGTCTGGGTCATTGGTAAGTATAAAAAATATATAAATTACTATAAATTTTTTATCTTTTTTGCAAGAATTGCATGTGATGAGGTAGATATAGTTTCTTGTCATACAACCCTTTATATCGCTTGTAGGTAATTGTGCTCTCGAACCAAATGTTTTTAGGGAGATTATTGCATATGAGGCAGTTTGGTTTGTTGTATAGGGTGCAGGAATTGGCTATCATTCTGCCGCTTATTTGGTGGAGGCTAGGCAGTTTCACTCATGTTAGTGAGTCTTTGATGAATTTTTCCAGTAATGGGGGGGGGGAGGGGAGGGGAGGGGCTGAAAATATTGCTCAGTCAGTTGATTGACCACATAGAATAGGCCACAGTTGATAGATGTAGCAGCAGTATATGTCTGCTTTCGGGTTGTAATTAGTTATAAATGATAAGCGGTCAGTTTCATTTCTTTTTGATGGGTCCTGTTATCAGGGTCAGACTATCTAACTTAGAGACTTTTTCGAATGCATCGTACAGTGTTTTGTCTTGGCCTATGATGATGTTCACATCGAATGAAGCCGTCAGGCTAAACAAATTTTATGAGGGATAATTTGAGGTTCAAACCCCTCTCGTACTCTTGAGTAGTTCTTTGTTTGACAGTTAAATTTGTAGTTATATCTGGTTGTGTGGGAGAAATTTCCAACTTGAAAGTTTGGGATATTTCAACATCAGTATGCAGAAGGTTAATTTTGAAAACTATTTTAACCCTTTATCCAACGTAACAGCCAAAACCGGCCAGCGCTATTCTCAAAAATCGGCAATTAATTTTCATTATTTTTTTCATTTTTTGTCTCAAAAACATAGGTTATGACCCCTCGTTGGAACGAGCTCGTTCCAACGAGGGGTCATAACCAATGTTTTTGAGACAAAAAATGAAAACATTCAGTTATTCAAGAATTATTTTTGCAAGTGTCTTCTGCTTTTCAGGTTAGGTAAAGGGTTAAAGATAGAGAATGACACTGCTTTTTGACAATAGTGTTTGATAAATATGGGTTATATACACATGGTGTTTGTAAAAAATCTTTTATCGCGACTCGAGCGTTTTCGGGGGCATATATAGCTACGAGTCGCACAGCGACGAGTAGCTATGTAGCCCCCGAAAACGCTCGAGTCGCGATAAAAGATTTTTTACAAACACCATGTGTATATAACCCTTTTATCTACACCCCCACCTCCCCCACTCCCGTAATAAAACAAGTTTTGATTAACAAATGCAGACCACTAAAAATAATCTAGCCTTCAACCAGATAATCACTAATGTGAAAAATATCTGGTTATTTGTACTTTCCGACGTTTGACGTCACATTTTGAAAAATGTTGAAGAAACTGAATTCCCAGTGACGTTTGAACGTCAGGATAATTAAAGTCTCGAAGGGTGAAATAATCTCATTTGAAAAAGTGTAAGTTACTAATTTTTACTCTTTTCCGTCAAATTTTATTTTTACAATTCAGTAAGTTTTATTAATGGCCTTCTTTTTTATTCAATACATTTCGATAAATACGCCCCGTTTTATTTGTTTCGATCCGCGGCAGCGATAATTAGTTATTCAAAGTGTTGAATGAAATAGTACGTCATGCAAATGAGATGGGTGTGAACGTTGTATTCTTGCGATATCACGTGACTTTTATTCTTACTGCAGTAACGATAAAAGATTTTTTATCGACGGCGAGTTTTCGATAACGATAAAAGATAAAACGTTACTGTTTTTACGTATAAAGTAGATAAATGATTTAAACTTTAACAACAAATGGACAGACATATTCCTTTTGTAGCACTTTAGCTGTTTTGCTTTTTCCAGTTAATCCTGTGTTCACTGATGTCAGCAGCGAAATTTCAGCAGCAAGTTTTTCCCTACTAGGAATTTAACCAATTCAGTCTTGTTCGAGAGAGTTCAGTGAGCTCCGTCAAACAAGATTGAATTGATTAAATTTGTAGTTGTATGAAAAAAATTTGCTTCTTGAAATTAAGATGAATTTAATTGAGTACAGTGGAGCCCACTTAATTGGATATCTCTTAATTGTATATCCCTGTTAATTGAATATAATTTTCAAACACAAAACCATTTACCATACCATCAGTTCAAATTTGATCTGTTAATTGCATATGGGTTGTAGAGTAAACTCCTGTTAATTGTATATAAATTTTTGTAATATGTCGAAAAAATTACTGTGACACGCACCACATTCCCCTTATTTATCAACCTTTTTGGCCTCACTACATCCAATACAGGCATTTATTCTATTATATCTTGTTTGACAGAGCTCTATGAGCTCTGTCAAACAAGATATAATAGAATAAATGCTCAGATTACCTCCAGTACACAGGAAACTGACCAAATCTCTGTTAATTGTATACTCCTGTTAATTGAATAGTTTTCACTTGCAAAATGGATATTCAATTAAGAGGATTCTACTGTATTACTCATTTTCAGATACGATAAATGAGATGTTGTCATGTAGAGATCGGGATGCTTTACAAGTTATACTAGTGAGTGCTGGAACATTTGATTCATTTGTTTCTCTTCTGCAGAAGACTCCAGTAAGTAATAATATTATTATTCATGTTATTTAGAGTAAATGTGTGGATTAATATTTAGATGATAATTATTGACAAGCCTGGAAATTAGCAGACTGTCATCTGCAGAATAAGGTCCCCAAAGGGTGAATTTAGTGATACTACCCTGCAATGCAGGGTAGCATTACTAAATTTACCCTGTGAACCTCAATATGAATCAAGGTCTAAAGCCTAAACCCAGAGACATACCCAGGGGATAACATGGGGATTTCTAGCCCACTGTATGGGATAGCATCAGCAAATTCACCCTCTGGGGATCTCGTTCTACAAATGACAGATGGCTTATTTCCAGGCTTGATCATTGAGTGCCATCAGGACCTAAAATAGGAATTAGTTTCATGAAGTGATTGTTGATCATAACAAAGCAATCCTTTCAAGCAATGGGCCTGTGCAGCCGAATAACATGCAGCTTGAACAACATCCAATTTGCATAGTTAACAAATCACTGTTCAAATTTTATTATTTTTAGCTCACCTTGACAAAGTCCAGCTGAGCTTATCTTATCACTCTCCGTCCATCGTCCATCCATCTGCTGTTCATCATCACCATGTTTTGGTCTTCTCCCCCAAAACCTCTGGGCCAATTCAAGTGAAAGTTTGTGTGAGTGATGGTCTAGAAGGGGCATTGCATTTTTGTTCAACTCAACATGCCCAGCCCCATAGGGAGGGGGTAGGGAAAAATGCTGCAAAATATTTTTAAAATCTTCTTCTCATGAACCAGATCAGATATCGGGTCTGTAGGTTAATATTTGGGCTCTCTATGGTAGCCCAAATTTGAACTTGGTGCAATATGAGAAAATTTCTTTAAAAATTTCTTCAGATCCACCAGTCAGAATGCTTTCATATTTGGTATACAACATCTCTAGAGGGTTGGTTCAGATTCAACTTTGTTCAAATCGAGTGCCTGGGTTAATGGTTGGGCTTCCTATGGAAGCCGGAATTGGCCATGTAGCTGAAGAATTAGAAATTTTGTATTCAGTATCCTCTAGAGGTGTGTAACTAAGATTAATCCGCATACGTTGTATCGAGGGGCTTCATAAGGGAGCTCCACTGTTTACAACTGAAGAAAAGGTAAGATGCTTGGACTATTTTAGTTACTCCTGAGGGGCTCAAAGATTGGCAATGTATCCTATGGAGATGGATTCCTTAATGTAGATTCATTCTTGGACTCCGTTTTAAATCGTGTTCCGTTCAAGGAGGTGTTGAAACGATAAGTGATTTTCGGGAATCGACTTGTCGCCGGAAGTAATCGATAACTAATTGACTAGTCGTGTTATTGTTATCGAACATGTGTAGAACGGCTCTTCCCAGGTTAAAACTAACAGTAATACTTGCAATGAAAAAATGGAGAGTGAAGCTTTCAAAGTCCCCCAAACCTCTCCCACTTTCCAGAGAGAATTAATGTTGGTAGCTTCAGTGTTTAAAATCATTTTTTCTCTCAATACAGCCACTGATATTTCTTTTCAACCTACTCACAATTGTTTACAATTGGTTGTAACGTAAGTGCAAGCCCTTGTTCGGAACTAACTCAAGCTTTAGAAACTTTCCAAACAAGTTGGAAAAGTAATAGAGTGCAATAGCACGAAAAAGATCGAAAAAGGGTCGAGCGAGACCAGCGCTTGAAATTACAGGTACTCTCTCTGCACACCTCTTGCATTTACCGAGCGCATGCGTAACAACCGTGACGTCAGTTCCGTATTTCCACCAACGTAATGTAAGTGCAAGCCCTACTTTGGAACTAACTCAAGCTTAAGAAACTTTTCCAAACAAGTTGGAAAAGTAATAGAGTGCAAAAGCACGAAAAAGATCGAAAAAGGGTCGAGCGAGACCGGCGTGTGAAATTACAGGTACTCTCTCTGCACACTTCTTGTGTTTACCGAGCGCAACAACCCTGATGTCAATTCCTTTTATTTCCGCCATTGTGCTGGTCGGAAATTTGGTGACTCGTGCTATTATTTGGCTGTTATCTTCGTGAACAACTTATTTGTATGGTGCTATCTTGTCTGATTATGTGCAAGTGGGTTGTATCCTTTTCAAGCTTTTAAATTATTCACTATTTGATGATATTTTTGATAATTTTTGCTTGCTTTTTCACACATAGTCTTGTTTTTCCCTCGGTTGAACACAACCATTGTTCTGTTTTCCGTTGGTGGGAAGCTTGATTTCATTTATCATATTATGCCTAAGACTATTCCTTGTTCCTCTTGCTTGCAAGTGAAACATGTGGACGACTCATTCCACATGTGTCACTTGCAACAATTGTACACAGGCCCAATCATGTGGTATATTTGTGGGGTTTGGTCCTCAAAATTCTGGGCATCTGTAAACAAGGTGGTTCTGTCTAGAGTTAGAACCCCTCGTTCTCGGGCTAAGGATAGCTGTGCCTTATCAGGCATTTCTGTGAGTGCACATGGTGCCTTTGTCACACAGGATGCTGATCTGTCTTTTTCTGTGGCGAGTTCCTCTGCAACTGTTGACGGTGCTAGTGCGGTGATACCCGAGGTGGAGACTGTGGTCTCTGTCTTCTGATATCACTCTTGAGGCATCTGTTTTTGTCGAGAGCTTCTCTGAGGTCAGCTCGGTGACACTCTCTGATTTGCCTCCTACGCCGTCAACAGTTTTTGCTGAGGAAGTTGTTACTACAGATCCTATTCTGTATGATGGTGGCTCTTCCATCTCTTCTGGGGATGGTATACAGTCTCGGGGGTCCGACTAGCAGGATGGGGCTGGGACATTGACATCCAGAGCCTGTTGTTCGGCAGAGGTCAGTGACAACTCCGGTTAGCTGTCACTCTTGGAACCTTCCTCCGGTGATTCCTCACAATGTTCCGAGTTTGGCTGTCGATCGATGCTTGCCGTCAGCCTCAGAGGATAGGCTGTTGGGGCCTTCTGCCGCGCAGAGGCCAATGGCAGGTTCCTGTCATTCTTGGGACAATCCTCGGTGTCTTATCAACGTGTTCCAGGTCCAGCTACCGATCGACATACGCCGTCGGTCTCTTTAGAGGATTTGCAGGCAGGGCCTTCTGTTCCGCAGAGGTCAGTGATTGCCCCTGGGTGTCACAGTCGGGACTATCCTCAGGTGTCTTCTCACCGTCTCCCTATTCTGTCTGCCGATCGACCTTCGTCGTCGGTCCCTTCTGAGGATTTGGGTTCTTCTACCAGAAGGGTCCATTGGGAAGACACTCCGTTGGGCGATGCTGCTGCGATGGATTCTCAGGGTGACCTACGTCAGGCCGTTTTGGCGCTCACCCGGTTGCTTTCTAGCAACCTCAAGTTGGCTTCCCTGTGCCTCCTGAGGCACAACCTCCTTTGGTCGGTCACCGAGATGCCTCGCCTGGCTCTTTGGATACTGCACAGTATTCACAGGAGGTTTCTGCTGGTCAGCTCGAGTTGGGCTACGTCTCTTCTGCTACAGAGGATGACGATTTTCTTGATGGCGATGGGCCCCCTCGTCAGTCTTGGAGCAGGCTTTGGATTTTGTCTTTGGCTTATTGCCGGACATTCAACCTTCAAACCAGCCATCAGTGACCGTCCGGCCGCGGTCCTCTGTGGAGCGCTGTTAAGCCTTCTAGCTCTGGAGCTTTGCATCCTCTGCAATTGGCTCAGGTTGTTGAGTCCTTCCAGGGCTTTTACGCCAAAATGCGTTCTAAGGCCCTCAAGGGTTCTTTCTTTTCACGAGCTGATGCCTTTCTGCCTCCATCGCAGTTTCGTGTTTACGATTCCGTCTGTCCACCACTCTTCCAAGGGATGACTACTGTGGATGAGGATTCTTTTTCCCTTGGGTTGACTAAGCCTAAGTCGGCAGTTCTCCCTATGTCGGTAGTTGAGTCTATGGTGGGCCTGTCCCGAGAGATACTGGGTATGTTATCTCTCGCGAACCATGTCATCGCTGCCCTGGCTGAATATTTTCCACCAGGGGAGTTTGATGATGCTCAGGCACCTTTTCGCGTTTTGTCACAGGCTCTTATGAACTTGACACACGCTCACGCCTATAACGCGGCTAATTTGGAGCTGGCATGCCAGGATGCAGTGTTGGATTCTTCTCCATCCCTTCCTTCTGAGCAGCGTGCTGTTCTGAGGTCTGCTTCTTTGGTTGGACCTCAGTTGTTCCATGGTTCCATGGAAGCTGTCCGTGGTGAGGTTCTTCGTCATTCGAAGGACCAGCATTTGCTACTACAGCTGGACCAACCTGCTGATGTGGGTGGTGGTCATTCCAGGCCCACCAAGTGTCCTGCTGCGTCTGCCATGGCGGCGACGTCGGCTACGCTTTCGGCTCTGTCTGCTCCTTCTGCACAGAAGAAGCGCCAACGCGGCCAGACTCACTGGCAGCCTCAGGGAGGAAAGTCTCAGGACTCTGTTGCTTCCCGAGGGGGTGGTTTCTCCTCTCGGGGGGGGGGGGGGGGGGCCTCATCGAGGCCACAAACGAAGGTCCTCACCTCGATTCGCCTCCAGTTGGGGAAGGCTGTCGCTGTTGTATGACCATTGGACAGAGATAACGTCGGACACTTGGGTCCTCGGCGTCATCCAATCCGGTCTGCGACTGTCCTTCCATCGGCACCCCTGTTTATCTCGGGTGCTCCTCCCGACTCAGGTCCCTTCCGATTGTCTACGTTGATCGAGGTGGTCAGGAACACCCTTTCACCGGGGTTTTACTCGAGACTTTTCTTGGTGCCAAAGAAAAACGGCCAGTTTTGTCCTGTCATCGATCTGAGTATCCTGAACGAGTACATTATAGCACCTCGTTTCAGTATGGAGACTTTCCGGTCAGTTCGCCGTTTAGTTCATCAGGGTGACTGCTGCCAGTATCGACCTGGAGGATGCCTACTTCCATGTACCCATTCATCTGGCGTCACGGAAATACCTTCGGTTCTCGTTTCGGGATCGAGTCTATCAATTCAGAGCTTTCCTGTCGGATTGAACCTGGCTCCTTGGGCCTTCACCCGACTGATGTCACATGTGCTTGCTTTTCATCGTACTCAGTCGGCTGTGACTTCGTCAGCCTACCTGAACGACATCCTCCAATGGCACCACGATGCTGCTGTTCTGGAGTCCGATGTCCGGCAGTTTCTTTGCCTACTAGCGTCGCTGGGTTTCGGAGTCGATCGCAAGAAGTCGGATCTCCTTCCTTCTCAGCAATTTCGTCATTTGGGGATGGATTTTGACACTCTTCACAATGTGGTGTCGGTTCCCAATGCTCAGGCGATGATTCTTTCCACCTTGACTCGGAACTTGCTTCAATCTTCCTCGGTCTCGGCCACAAACGAAGGTCCTCACCTCGATTCGCCTCCAGTTGGGGAAGGCTGTCGCTGTTGTATGACCATTGGACAGAGATAACGTCGGACACTTGGGTCCTCGGCGTCATCCAATCCAGTCTGCGACTGTCCTTCCATCGGCACCCCTGTTTATCTCGGGTGCTCCTCCCGACTCAGGTCCCTTCCGATTGTCTACGTTGATCGAGGTGGTCAGGAACACCCTTTCACCGGGGTTTTACTCGAGACTTTTCTTGGTGCCAAAGAAAAACGGCCAGTTTTGTCCTGTCATCGATCTGAGTATCCTGAACGAGTACATTATAGCACCTCGTTTCAGTATGGAGACTTTCCGGTCAGTTCGCCGTTTAGTTCATCAGGGTGACTGCTGCCAGTATCGACCTGGAGGATGCCTACTTCCATGTACCCATTCATCTGGCGTCACGGAAATACCTTCGGTTCTCGTTTCGGGATCGAGTCTATCAATTCAGAGCTTTCCTGTCGGATTGAACCTGGCTCCTTGGGCCTTCACCCGACTGATGTCACATGTGCTTGCTTTTCATCGTACTCAGTCGGCTGTGACTTCGTCAGCCTACCTGAACGACATCCTCCAATGGCACCACGATGCTGCTGTTCTGGAGTCCGATGTCCGGCAGTTTCTTTGCCTACTAGCGTCGCTGGGTTTCGGAGTCGATCGCAAGAAGTCGGATCTCCTTCCTTCTCAGCAATTTCGTCATTTGGGGATGGATTTTGACACTCTTCACAATGTGGTGTCGGTTCCCAATGCTCAGGCGATGATTCTTTCCACCTTGACTCGGAACTTGCTTCAATCTTCCTCGGTCTCGGCCAGGACTTTCTTTCAGATGCTGGGCCTTTGCGGTTCAGTGACAGATCTCATTCCACTCGGTCGCTTGTTTGTCCGACCTCTCCAACACTTTCTGTTGGATCATTGACGTCCAAATGTAGATCCGCTGGACCTGGAACTTCCTATTCCTCGGTCCCTGCTTTGTCACCTCCACCCTTGGGCCAATGTTCCCAGGCTGACACAGGGTGTTCCGTTGGATCTTCCTTTGGCCGATCGCATCCTTACTGCAGATGCCAGCAATCGGGTCTGGGGTGCTACGTTGGATCCTCTTGGTCTGTCCACTCACGGCGAGTGGGACAGCAAGCAGGTGGGCCTTCATATCAACCAGAAGGAGCTCCTTGCTCTTCTGTTGAGTTTTCGGCTTTGGATCCCTCACCTCTTGGACTACATTGTCCTTCTTCTTTCGGACAATTCGACAGTAGTGGCCTACATACGGAATCAAGGAGGCACGCATTCGATTCCTATGTATCGGCTATCTCAGGATCTTCTTTTGTTGGCGCGGGATGTAAACGCTCGGGTGTCCATTCCGCACATTCCCGGGCAAATCAACGTCCTAGCAGACTCCCTGTCCTGACGTGACAGTGACCTTCTAACTGAATGGATGCTACATCAGTCAGTGTTTCAGGCGATTTGAGAGCGGTGGGGGCGTCCTCTGGTCGACCTTTTTCGCCACTTGCTGGAATCATCAGGTAGACACCTTTGTCTCTCCTTGTCCAGATCCTCTGGCATTTGCAGTAGTCACTCTGTCTCTGGACTGGACAGGTTGGATCGGCTATGCCTTCCCTCCTGCACCGATTCTTCCTCAAGTATTGGCGAAGATTCGTGCTTGCAGTTGCAGGATCATTCTGATCGCACCTCTGTCTCCACAGAGGGTGTGGATTAATCTGCTGCGGCCTCTGTTGGCAAATCAGCCGGTTCGTCTACCTCTGCGTTGCGATCTTCTTTCCCAGGGTCATCCCAGGAAGTATCACAACAACCTGGCGAGCCTGTCCCTTCACGCCTGTCTTTTATCAGGTCCTGTCTCCGAGGTAGAGGTTTTTCGAGACAAACAGTGGAGTGCATTTCTGCATCGCGGCGACATTCCACGGGCATGACTTATGCTGCGAAGTGGAAGGTTTTCTGCCGCTGGTGTACAGATCACAATGTGTATTACCGTGATCCGTCAATCGCTCAAACTGCAGATTTTCTGGTATACCTTTTTGACTCCAAGGGCCTCCAGCCTATTATGATTAAGGGCTATCGGTCTGGTGCTGTCTGATACTTTCTCTTATATGGGAAAGCGGTGCATCGGTCGTAATCTTTTTCTCTCCATACTCATTCGGCACTTTTCTTTGAAGAGGCCTCGAGTTTTGCATCTTACACCCAAGTGGAACTTGGCATGGGTGTTGCACTGTTTGGACGTGGCACCATTCGAGCCTTTATCTGAGACTGATATGTGTTTTCTCACCTATAAGATGGCTTTCCTTCTAGCGTTCGCTTTTGCTCGACGTGTCTGAGCTTCATGCGCTATCTGTTGATTCTGCTTTCTTCAGAAATGAGGCTAACAGTGTCACCTTCACTACTGATTGCTCTTTTCTGGCCAAGAATCAACTTCCTGATTCGGTACCTCCTCCCATCAGCATTCAGGCTCTCCCTGCTGTCGATGGCCGGAGGCCTCTTCTTTGTCCTGTTCGTGCGATCAAGACTTACATTAATCGTACTCAGTTCATTAGGAGGGAGCGGAAGAGATTAAGAGGCAGTCTATCTCTTCCCATTCTATTTCCAGGTGGATCTGTCTTGTAATCAAGCTGCCTTATTCCCGCTTGTCTGCTTCGGATCTTGTTTCGAACCGGTTTAATGCTCATGAGGTTCATGCCATTTCTACATCCTGGGCGTTCGCCAATTCTGTTTCGCTCTGGGATGTTATGAATGCGACTTACTGGAGGAATGCTTCTACTGTCTCCTCCTTTTATCTCTGCCACCTACAGCAGCAATCTGTGGACCTTTATTCTTTAGGCCTTCTCGTTGCTGCTCAGGCTGTTGTGCACCCTCGTTAAATTTGTTTTTATCGGGTTTGTGCTTCGCTCGGCTTTGTTCTTTTCAGGTGCCTTCTCTCTATCTTCATTACAGGTTTTCACTATTGTTCTCTGCCCTCCTTGCTTTTCTTTCTGCTGCTCTTGTTGGTATTGGTTATGTGATTCACCTCCTCCTATTGTTTATTCAGCCAATTGTAAACAGTTGTGAGTAGGTTGAAAAGAAATTAAACTTTTTTAGTAAATTTTGTTTCTTAACATAACTACCACAATTGTTTACCGGAGGCTCACCCTCTTCGGGGATATCTTTGATATCGATGCCTCCCCGCTAAATCACAAACTTCTCGTTGGCGGAAATACGGAATTGATGTCACGGTTGTTGCGCATGCGCTCGGTAAATGCAAGAGGTGTGCAGAGAGAGTACCTGTAATTTTGAGCACCGGTCTCGCTCGACCCTTTTCCGATCTTTTTCGTGCTTTTGCACTCTATTACTTTTCCAACTTGTTTGGAAAAGTTTCTTAAGCTTGAGTTAGTTCCGAAGTAGGGCTTGCACTTACGTTACAGCCAATTGTAAACAACTGTGGTAGGTATGTTAAGAAACAAAATTTACTAAAAAAAATTTATTTTTATTAAAATGAATCATTATTCTGGTTGTTTTTTTTTCATTCCTTCCTTCCCATTGAATGTCAACAAAAGGAATTGCTGTTTACACATGCCTAAGATACCTGTTGCCTGTCAAAAATTAAGCAAGTTAACACCCACAGCAGTCTGTCAACAACTGCACACAGAACACAACTTCTTGTGTTACAACTTAACCTCTCGCCTGTCCATAATTATGCATACATTGAACACGCCTACTAATATCCATATTGTCTGCTTTGAAAATCACCACCTGACCTGATTGGGTTTTCTTACAAATCAGTTGCAGTTCATAGAAAAGCTAGTTTCACTTTCATTTTCCCTGAAACTCTCAGATTTCCAGGAATTTGTCAACATGTATTTACAAAATGAAAATAAAAGCACATGGGTTTTATGATTGGTTCTTTAGTGATTACAAATTGTTCCAAATACAATTACGAACTGGTATGTGTTCTTCCATAATATCTCTTTGATGTTTCTGTAAGACATTTCAAATTTGCCAGTACCAGGTGAACAAATTGATGTTCGTGTCAACTTTGGGTCCTAATTTTTCTGCAGACTGCTCCCTTGAGAATAAGCTCACTCATATATTGTTTACTTCACGCACCTCTGGGCTTATTCCTGGGTCAGTAGGCCCACTAGGGTTGTTAATCAAGCAATCAGAAATATCAAACGCGTTATTTCTGTGGGATGCTTTTTATCTCCAGAGTTGACTTGTGATGTTCGCAACAATGTTGGGAAACTTTAAGGGTATGGTTGGGGCGGATGTTCCGACTAATCGACTAGCAGATTTTGGGATCGACTAATTTAATAATCGCGTCAACATCGATTAGTCGGCTAATCGTTTCAACACTAGTTCAAGGTGTGTTCTTCAGGCCCTGTGGGGCCTCTTGTTTTTAAATTTTGCCCCCAAAACATAGCTTTTTACCATTTGTGATCTCATTTCAATGATGTGTCATAAGCTAGGTTTCTGAAACAAAAATGAAATATATGGGTTTTTATGTGTACCCATACTATGTATGGTACACATAATGGTACGTCCGTCTGTCCATCCGTCCGTCCATCCGCGCTAACATATGGGGGGTTAGGTGACTGTATGTTGGTAGTACAGAGGGAGCTATTTGGGTGACTAGTCCCACAGTTAAATGCCAATTTTCTAGGGTGGGGTTTAGAGTTGGGGTGGGGTGGGGTTAGGGTCAGTAAAGGGTAGGGTTGGGGTTTGCTACTACCCCAAAATTTTTTCCCCAAAAGAGTTGTTTTAATAGAATGGACATGCATTTTATGCTAAAATACACTAGGAAAATAATTAATTTTCATTAGTCTAGGGTGGGGTTCAGAATTGGGGGAGGGAGGGGTAGGGTTAGGGTCAGTAGAGGGTAGGGTCAGGGTTTGCTGCTACCCCAAAAATTTCCCCCCAAAACAGTTGTTTTAGTATAATGGACATGCATTTTGTGGTAGTCTCCCAAAAAGTAGTCCCATAAACACGATATGTTAGGATGTCCGTCTGTCTGTCCATCCGTCCGGCCGGTGTCCGTATCCATTTCTTTGGCAATCGATAACTTGAAAAATATTGATTGGATTGTCAAGTTACTTTATATTTGGGTTCAGGTTACTGATTTGCTGAGCTGTATAGTTTTTGGTGTAAATCTGATAATTTGATCCTGAGATATTAACCCTTTATCCTTCAAATTGAAAATTCCTCCAATCCCTTTGGCATGAGATAACTTGAAAAATATCAATCTGATTGTCAAATTACTTCATATATGTGTTCAGGTTACTGATGTGCCGAGCTGTATAGTTTTTGGCGTAAATCTGATAATTTGATTCTGAGATATTAACCCTTTATCTGTCAAATTGAGAATTCTTCCAATCCCTTTGGCATGCGAAAATTCAAAAAATATTAATCCGATTATCAGGTTACTTTATATATGTATTCAGGTTACTGATATGCTGTGCTGTATAGTTTTTTATGTAAATCTAATTTGATCCGGAGATATTAACCCTTTATCCATCAAATTAGGAACTCCTCCAATCCATTTCTATATGTACCCATACCATGTTTGGCGTACATAATGTCGGCATCCGGGGTAGCCCTCCGTCATACAGCTTTCTACTAGTTGCGCATATGGGTACACATCTGACGATTTAATCGGTCTATTTTTCAGGAAATGTTATCTGCTTGTCCTGTTGAGTAAATAATTCTATACAATTTTGTTAACAGAATAAAAATCCTATCCATATTTTCACAGCATGTTATTCTTTCAGTCCTTTAATGTAAGCGCCATGTCTGGCCTGGGCTATTTACAAAAATCACCATAAAGATTTAACTTTTTCAATTTTTTTCTTCAAAGACACTGCTTATCCCCCTCTCATTCGAATGATCTGAACAGGATCTATCCAGCATTCTTTTTTGCACGTGTCTTATTCTATTTGTTTTGGGTAAAGGGTTAAAGTTTTGTTACATTTATTCATCTAAATATAGCTTTTTTTTCAAGGAAATACTCAACTTCTCAGAACACGTCCTTGGATACATTATAGTCGCCGTGGACTGGTCATAATCGTCAAATGGAAAGTGATGTCCACTCATGCATTTACCTGGTAATAAATATCATCAGCAAAATTTTAATTTATGAAGCACCGGGTTGTACCTGGTGCTTCATTAATTAAATTTTTGATGATCATTCCAATAATTAGTGTTTGGAATCCAGTATTATTGTGTCCGTTGAAGGGGGGGCACGGTGGCTCAGTTGGTAGAGATGCAGGCTGCAAGCTGAGAGGTCTTTGATTTGAATCCCACCTGCAGCAACCGCATTGTGTCTTTGGGCAAGACACTTCACCCCCCATTGCCCACATGTGGGCACGGTGGCATTGTGTACTAAGACATACTGCACGTCGATGGTGCACCTGTCTTTAACCAGTGCTAACCCTGCTTGAGTGGAGTTAGTATGTTGGGTAGCTGACAGTTGCTTGCCGTTGCTTGGTGGTTCTCGGTACTCTGGCTTCCTCCACCCGTAAAACTGTTGTGGTCATGATTAGCCATTGTGCAGAAACATGTGACCTTAAACACCAATAAATAAATAATAAATTTGTCAGTTGAAATATTGCCCACCCGTAGATAGTGACCAGTCCATGGCAGCTGTACTGAATGTTACATTTAAATTACCTCCCCTATTCATAATGCCCATATTGTGTACATTTTCTTAAAGCTCTCTGTCTGTCCTTAATTGGAGAAACAATGCACAAACATAATCTTACTATATCATCCAAATACACTCAGCTGAATTACATACAAAATGTGTCAAAATAGACAAAATTTTTGCATTTTGGGAATAAATTTATGTATCTATTGTGATAAAACTATGTTGTAGGAATTCTTTATACCCCCACTGAGGATTTTACAGCATAATTTAAACATTGTGATAAAAGAAACACATATGGGTTTCTTATTCATTTTATCAAAATGATTTCTCAAATGAAATTTATTTAAAAAAAATTTTCTTTGTCTCCTGCAAACTGTCAGCTTTCAAACTGAAATGCAACCGACTATACACATTTTGAATCAAGACCGTCAGCAGATTATTTTGTCCATTTCACCATTAATGGACATTATTTACTAAATCCACACCATCACAAAACAAAATGGTTCAAAATAGCCATTTTTTCAATGATATCCAATGACCTGGATATGATTCTTTAACCCTTTACCTAACGTAATGGCCAAAAATGGCCAGCGCTATTCTCAAAACTCGCCACGTAATTTTCATTATATTTTTATACTGTACCAATGACCCAGACATAGCTGGTGCTAACTCTTAAAATATAGGGCCAAACACAAATTTTGCCCCCCAATCCCCAAAATTTGCATCTAAAACTAAAGAAAACATGTCCTGAAAGGCCCTCCACACCTCGCCCCCACTGCGCATGCGCAGTGTCAAGGACGTTCCGAAATTGGCGCCATTTATCATTCTAAGTTTGGCCCTTCATCAGTTAACATCTGACTGATCTTTGTGCTTTTAAATCTCAGTTTAAATGATGCCAGACACATAAATATTAGTGAAATGGTGATTCTAAGGAGGATAGAAAAGGAGGAGAGGAAAAGAATGTGTGACAGAATATTATCAGGGCTGTAACTTAAAATTTTTTAATGAAATTATGTTAAGTTACCTATTTTCAAGGCAGCAGCCATTTTGTTGTCATTCTGATTATTTAGTTACACTGTTTTTTCAAGTGTTTTTCCTCTCTCCCTGTCCTTTAAGTTCCCCCTTGCTATTCTCCCATGCTTTTGGCATAGTTTCTGTAATTATTATTACTAAAATTTCTTGGGAGTTTTAGCTTAATAACAGAATGAATTCTGTTCTTTCCCCATGTTTACGTCTTCACCTACGGGTGGTTAGGCGTTGTGTTCTGCATCTACCATCTGATGTTCTGCAGTTTCTTCCCTGGAAGTCTCTGTTTTGCATCAGATGGTGTATTTTTGGTAACTGATTTCGGGCCTGGGTGCCTGGAGTCTATTTTAGTGTTTTTTACACTCATTGTTTACATTTACAACAGCCCTCTGTGTGAGGGGGGGATTTCTAAATAATAATATCTTTATGTTATTTTAATCATAACTAGATACATTATTATTGTTCGTAAGTGTTGAATAAATTGTTTAAAATATTTTAAAAATTTTTGTCCACACTTAGGCTTGGGATCCATTGGGGCTCAACGTTACTTTTCAGAAACTTGGGCTGTTCTGAAAAAATATTTTTTCAAAATATTTTGATTTCAATTATTTTTTCTATATTAATGGATCATATTATTATTATGTATTTGATTGCCAGGGGTTAGTGCGAGTACCAGGACTTGTTTTCTTTTCACATTGAAAGGATATTGATCAATTGTTTTAGGAGGAAGTCTTCCTCTGACCTTATTATCATTCTATATGTGGTCAGTGTACTCGCATTAACTCCTGTTCTGTTTCGTATGATTTCGATGACAATATGGGAAGCGTATGTCACGGTATGTTGTTGGGGATTTGGACACTCCGGTCCTTTCCCCGCAGGGTCACTCTACTTTATCAATTTCTATTTCAGACGATCAAGGTTAGGGTGATGTATCTGTGATGTCTTCCAACAGTGTGCCTCCGTCGTCACAATTAATGAAGGGCTAGCGGAAAAGTGCTCATGTAATACGCCAATTGCCTAAGAGGACCCTAGTAGGTTCGACGGCCTTTGACGTCCGCTAGCTCGCCCGGTGTAGCGTCCATTCACCGAATGGTTCGGCAGCCGGGTTCGTCCGTTGCGGTCTAGAAGGAATTTTGGGGTGATGCGAGCACTATAAAATTAACTTAATGCACACCCAGTGACGGCGGATCGGAGGGAGAACGGAGGAAGCCTTTTAGTCCGGTTCATAGCTCGTTCCGGTCCATCCGGACGGCAAGCGAGAGAGGCCCCTCTCTCGTTCAACAACATCTGGCCCCAGATGTTGTGGTACAAATGTGTCGTTAGCGGAGCATACGTCCGTCGCTCGGGACGCTCCGTTGTATAGGCAGTCCGCTGAGACTGCTAAGGCTTCCTCTTCTCATCAGCGCACACGACCGCACCTTGGCTGCGTGACCGCCGATATATTACCAGCTTCGCCGATCAAGGATTCTTCGGCGACCAGGTCACATCATCCGGCAGCCAGGGATTCGAGACCGATGGACTCCGGACGTTCGCATAGGAAGTATGCGGGAGCCATCTGATGCGGAGCTGCCCTCGGCGAAGCACCGATAGACTGCGCCTCCGCAGGTCTCGACGCCGGACATTCTTGTGCATATAGCACAGCTTATCGCAGCATCCCAGCAGCCGACAGAAACGGTGTCGGATCGAGAATTATCCGACAGCGCTGGGTCGGTAGCCGGGGACTCGAGGCCTGCAGACTCCGGACGTTCGCATAGGAAGTGTGCGGGAGTCAACGTACACGGAGCTTCCAGCGGCAATGCATCGTAAGTCCGCTACTGCACAGGCCTCGGGAACGGACGTGCTTTCCTTAATAGCACAGTTTATCGCAGCATCCCAGCATCAACTGAATCTGTCGCATATATTTTATCCGACGATGCTGGGTCGGGACGCTCCGCGGAAGCGGGTACGGACGTCCGAAAGTTTCATCCGGTCCGACGGGATACCGAAAGGGATTCGGTGGATTTCAAGCTTTCCCTTTCGGAACAACATATGCTGCGATGCCGGATAAGAAACTGATAGCGTCGGTGGACTTAGAAATTTTTGGTTCGGTTCAGGGACATCGTCCCTCAGTTCCGACATAGTCCAATAATGTCACACAAACTTTCGAATTATTGAACGACGCTATATATATTATTATTTTATGCTTGCTATCCAAGCATTTCTGGTTTCTTGTTCGAAGAGTTATGGAGATGTCTTTCAAAAGTGTGCCTCTGTCGTCATAGTTAATGAAGAGTTAGCGGCAATAAGTGCTCATGGAATATGTCTATCGCTTACGGAATGACATTCGCTAGCTCACCCGGTGTAGCGTACATTCATCGAATGGTTCGGCTGCCGGGTTCGTCCGTTGCGGTCTAGGAAGGAGATTTGGGTGATGCGAGCACTTTAATTACTTTAGTACTCACCCAGTGACGGCAGATTGAGGACAGATCGGAGGAAGCCAACAACATAGGGGACCGCATGTTGTGGTTCAGATATTTTACATTCGGAGCATATGTCTGTTGCTCGGGACGCTCCGTTATATTGACAGTCCGAGAGACTGTCTTTAATGCTTCCTCATCCTCACAGCAGGGCACACGACCGCACATTGGCTACGTGACCTCGAGTATCCGATCAGTTTCGGCATTCAGTGATTCCACAGCGAATAGGTCGCGCCATCCGGTAGCCAAGGGACACGAGGCCTATACACTCCGTTCGCTCGCATATTGGAAGTATGCACGGGGTAACGATCTCGGAGCTTCCAGCGGCAATGCATCGTAAGACCGCTGCTCCTCAGGCCTCAGTGACGGACGTGCTATCCGAGTTAGCACAGTTGTTTCGCAGCATCCCAGTAATTGACGGTTTCTCGGTCGAATCAGGAATTATCCGACGGCGCTGGGTCGGTGCGGTCCGCGGTTGCATCAAGCTACGGACGACCGAACGCTTTATAGGGTCCGACAGGATGGCGAAAGGGATTCGAAAGATTTCGAGTTTTCCCTTTAGTAGTATCGGAAGATGCCTTTCATATCTTCTGGCATTTCTTCCAGTGATTATTTTTCGGACTTCATTGCTGCGATCTTGGATAAGAGACTTATAGCGTCATTGGACTCGGATTTTTCGATCGGTACAGGGACTTTGTCCCTGACTTGCCGACGCAGTCCAATATTGTCATTACAACATGTGTTTTATTTTTCGACGCTATATATTATATATATATATACAAGCCTGCTACTAAGCATGATAGTTTAGTTTCTTGTCCGCGTGGCTCATTTCTGCCATTTTATCTTTTTTACATATAGTTTATTTTGGCAGAGCAGGGCATACCGAGAGTTCATATGCGTCTAGACGGTGTGATTAAAGACTGCATATATTCTTTTTCGCCGTTTATGTCTTTTCCAATTTCAATGTTGGGAACGACATTATGTATAGTAGACTTAACTTAGACGCTTTATTATACGTAATCCGCCTTACTGAGGCGTTATCATTACGTCTTCAAGAAAAGATTTACGGGATATTATTCTCAATGTAATTTCTTTTGAGGGCAGTAGTTTGTTCACGTATAACTCCGCCCTTCAGTGGCTGATTGGAGTTGGTTAGACGTGATGCAGCCCTAGCTACATCCACGCGTGGATAGTAGGTTAAGAACTCTCTCAGAGTCGCTTCGTTCTCGGAGGAGCTTCTCTTCGACGGCAACTTTCCGGCAATCCATGAATTGCTTGATTTATACATTCTCTTGTCTATCTAGTGTTACAAGAGATTCAGACTGGGGCAAACATTCGGTGGTTGACTCAGAGAGTGCCGCCGCAGTTGCCGGACCCTAGTGTGGCTGTTATGACGGTTGCCAGTCAAACAGATTGGGATATATACTGATCCCTACGGATTCGAAGTGCCAGGGTCTTTGGGTTCCGCAGTCTTTTTGCTATCAGTTTAACTTCCGCGGAATAATGTTTTTTAGGCTTGCTTTATGTCATTGCATGAACATTATTCAGAAATGCATGCCCAAATTCCTGTCCTTTAATTCGACAGTAGTGGCGTATCTCCGGAACCAGGGAGGCACTCTTTCGTTTCCGTTATTCAATTTAATGGAAAGAATCCGTCTGTTGGTTATAGTACACCAAGTTCAGTTTTGGTCCGTCATATTCGGGGTCGTCTGATTGTTTTATCGCCCTCCCGTTCTCTTACGGGTCGCTTGTTGCTGTCAGAATGGACTCTCAACAAACAAGTATTTAATCAGATTTGCTATCTAGGGGAGCGCCCAATGATGTTTTATTATGACACAGCTTGCTAATCAATTGCAGACGTATGTGTTGGCTTGTCCAGATCTCTGAGCTAATACTGTTAATGCTCTATTGATCTATAGGACGCAATGATAGGATACGCGTATCCTCCGGCGCTGTTGTTTTAGCAGGTATTGCTAAGATAAACAACCACAATACATTTCTGTTGATAGCATCTCTATCTTCACAGAGATCATGAGTAATTTACTCTCTTGTCTACTGTGGATCTTAACGTGAAATCTTCCTCTATGTGAGGATCTTTTTTCACTGGGTAAATCGTGTCATCTTTATCACAACCAGCAAGGTCGCAACCTTCATGTATTCCGTTGTGTGGTCCGTATTGCATTGTAAGCACTGTACTGGACGAGCTTTGGACGCGATTTCTTACTATAGGAGATCCTCTTCTTCGCTATTCTATGCGACTAAAGTGGAGGCTCTTCCGTCGTGGTGTAGGGATCATTATGTTCATATGGTTGATCCCTCCATACTACGCATTGCTAGTTTTTAGTATACTTGTTTCACAAGATCTACTGCAGCCTGTTGTTATTTAGGTTATAGGTTTATGTTACCTCATACCTATGCACTCTACGATAGTTTACAATTGAGTCTTTTGTCTCTTTATCTAAGTCAGTTAGTAACTTTTTGATAAATAGACTTAGAATCTTTAGATTAAATTCCTATACGGATTTTAACTTCGGTTCTTATTTAGCTAAGTAATCATTTGAGCCTCTGGAAACAGTAGTTTTCAAATTCTGACCTTTTAGACAGTAATTCTGTTGGTTTCTCTTTTACTGTAGAGTCAGTGAGTTTCATGCACTATCGATGGATGATTTTCACTTTCATAGTTTCGGAATCAATACTTCCGTTACTATTTAGGTTGGATTGTTGCATAAGAGTTAGGCTCCTATTATCCGGAACCTATTATTTTAAGGTCCTTCCGTCTTCGTATGGGCATAGGCCTTTACTCTTTCCGGGTACAGTTTATGTATTTATAAACAGATATCTGTTTATTACAAGGGCGTAAGCTTCTTCTGTCTTTGATGTCTAGTAGAAGGACGTTACGCTCCATTTTATTGTTAATCGATTCTATTAACTAGCGTACTGCTTATGGTATATCATTGGCTTAGCAGTTGTGCTTAAGATTTCGGCTCATGAAGTAAGAGTTCTTCTACTTCTTGGGCTTACATTAATAGTGTTGCTATTATAGATTTTTGAAGGCTGCTCATTGCGCTCAGCCATCCATTCATGAATTTTATCTCAGAAATATCGAGTCCATTTCTGGAGGCCTCTATTGTTAGGTCTATTATCTACTGCTCAGAATGTCATTCACTTAACAGTTGCTACTATAGCTAGGTAGGCTGTCTGTTTCGGCAGTGTCTCCGTTCGGCTGCCCTCTTCGCTCTGGGCTATTTGACCCAGGGCAAGAAAAGGGGGGGGGGGGGGGAGGGTGTTCCCTTGGGTCACCTGTTTTTACTATGAAAACAAGGGGATACCTCCTCCGGAGTTAGTAATTCTGAGCTGTTATTGGGATGGTTGTTTAGTGAGAAGTTTAAGTTTATAAAATTCATTCAAGTCTTAGTTTTTAAAGTATAGCTTTTGAATATTGCATATGTCAACGGACATGATTATGCAATTCTCACACACTTTTAGGAGTATAAGAGTCTCTATTCTCTAGACTTACTTTATTATTGGCTTACTTTAAAAATTATTAGTATAAGGATTATTGGATATTAATAGAGTACATGGATGTATGAAGCTCAATTTTTGGAAGGTGTTGTATCTTTCTAATTTATCATAAATAAGAAAGATACATGTAAGGCCTATTACTTCTTTTCCCTACAGGGGATGACTCTATTTTATTTTATTGAGCGTATTCCATTTTGCTCTATGTCCTTGGCCCTCCAGCCTTTTTACTATTCAGCTATGTCTGGGTCATTGGTACAGTATAAAAATGTTAAAAAATTTATAGTAATTTATATATTTTTTATACTTACCAATGACCCAGACGGGGATGGCCCTCCCAGGAGTTGGGAACTCTTGCCTCCCCGCTGAGTACATAGCGCTTACCAGGCACTGGTTATTAGAATGATAAATGGCGCCAATTTCGGAACGTCCTTGACACTGCGCATGCGCAGTGGGGGCGAGGTGTGGAGGGCCTTTCAGGACATGTTTTCTTTAGTTTTAGATGCAAATTTTGGGGATTGGGGGGCAAAATTTGTGTTTGGCCCTATATTTTAAGAGTTAGCACCAGCTATGTCTGGGTCATTGGTAAGTATAAAAAATATATAAATTACTATAAATTTTTTAACTTTTTTCATTTTTTGTCTTTAAAACATAGGTTATGACCCCTCATTGGAACGAGCCCATCGAGCAAGTGTCATCTGCTTTTCATGTTAGGTAAAGGGTTAACTCAGATATTGAGCTGATTTTTGGTATGTTAGTCTGACATGGTGACCTACAGATCAAGTTTGCATTTTGTTCCGCTCCACTGATTTTTACCGAAATTACGGCCCTTGAACTTAGAAAAGTTCATCAAAATTACAGTTTTGCAGACTTTTTTCCCACACGCTTCCAGATATTGAGCTGATTTTTGGTATGTTAGTCTAACATGGTGGCCTACAGAACAATACCGTTGAAACTACAGAACACTGTTTTCTGCAGTATTCCTAGAATCTATGTTTATTTTTAAAAAAATGATTAGAGCTTGAAATATAAGGGCACGTGGGGTATGTGAGGGTACTCACTAAGGTTCTATATTTATGACAATATTAACTTTAGTAATCATTATTAGTACTTATCTATATTTCAGTTAACTGGGTTTGAGGCTCAAAAATTAGCAATGTCTGTGTTAAAAGTGATGAATGCAGTGCTAGCTGGTTCTGGTATTGCAAAGGTTGGTATTTTTTAAAAAACTTAATTGAATATGTAGTCCAGAGAGAGTAGGCGGCATGCATAATCCTGATTGTCTACGGGGACATGGTTTTGCTGTGTACTAAGGCATACTGTGCAGCAATGGAACACTTGTCTTCAACTAATGCTAACCCCGCTTGTACGGAGTTATTTTTGGGGAGTCTGACAGTTGCTTGCTGCTACTCAGTGGTTCTCCAGATACTGTGGCTTCCTCTGCCTGTAAAACTGGCCGACACAAGGTGCCCTGGCTGTTGAAAGTTCTGTTAGTCCAAAAAAAATTAAAAATCTGTTTCTCGGGCCCTCCTGAATGGTCCTTTTGGCTGCCGCATACTCTCTTTTTATAACCAATGTAATCTTAAAAAATAGAGGATACCTACTGTTTTTGAGTGAGTATCGGAATTATCTCATGAGTGGCTGCAAAGGAATATTAGTTTTCACGAGTGGCTGAAAGCCGCGAGTGAAAAATTAAATTCCTTTGCAGCCACGAATGAGATAATTCCGATACTCACTCAAAAACAGTAGGTATTCTTTTTATTATAGTGTTGCGTTGTTTTTGTTGCACTTAAAAGAGGTAATGTGGTGTTTTCATTGCAATCAAAAACCCGAGGTGGAGAAAATGATGACAATGTCAACAAAAAAAGCTGACCCATTTACTTATTGGACCCGATTTCAAAATCAAACTACCACACAACAAAATAGTTCCACATAAATCCCCTTAGAAAATGGCTATATTGTCAGTTACGCATACAAAATCAATGAACGCGTCTGAAAGTGGTTTATGACATTCTCCCCAAAACAACGGGTGGCACATTTATTCAAAAGTAATAACAAAAGTGCACTGCGCAGATGCACACAAACATGACAGTTCACAAAATGTTCAATGAAGGACGAAGGAGGATTTTTCAAATGTTCAAATTGTTTTTAGCATATTTGTCAATCACTGTCACTGTCACTATCGATGAGTCGGATTTTCTTGTACTTCCTTTTTGGACTATTTGCAACACTAACTTTGTTACTTGGAGACAAGCTAAAATACACATTTACCGGTGCATTGAACGTGTTCCCACTAAAAATGGGTGTTGCCATGTCGGTATGACAATGAGAATCGATGGTGGAACTGGTGTTAACACTAGTTGTTTCGGTTGCAAAGAATGACGAAGTGCCACATGGAGATTTACATGCAAAAGTAGATGATTGATTTTGTTGAGATTCTTTCTCACAAGTGATGGCTGGTTTTGAATTGAGTCAGACTCATTTCCAGACAAAAGTGAAGAAATTTGCCTTCTTTGCTCTGGATTTACCTTGGAATAATTCAGCAGGCTGTTCACATTCTTGTGACCAGAAATTTCGATGATCTGATGTGGAGGAACCCCCTCATCATTAAGGGTCTGAATTAGATGTTTGCGAACACTGTACGGGGTAAGTCTTTTGTCACTTTCAGTGTTGGCATCGTGTAACATAATTTTCATCATTGCATAAATAAAGTTCAGGCCAAGTGCATTTGTCTTTAACCATGGCTTTCCTTTCAACCAACCCTGATGATTGATAGCCAGAAAGAATGGACTGTCCGAGGTCTTTGCTTGAATGGGGCATTTTGCGTCAAACAGACGATATAACCTAACAGGGTCCTTCATTGCGTCATCAGTGGCATATGCTCTTGGTTTCGTCTTGCGAATATCACATGGATTTTCCCCTGTCCTTGTCTTGGTCTGCCGTTCTTGGGTATATATTACATATTCATGTCCCTCGTCGTCTTCTCTAATCTCAATATCTCCCCATTTCAGAGAATGAGTTTCCACCCCTGTGCGCATTGTGAAGTAACTTTCGTAAAGTGGCACTTGAAGTGTGCGATAATGTTTGTGTATGGCTCCATGATGTTCTATGGGGTACCTGTGATGCTCTATGGGGTAAATCGTCCAACCCAAATTTAATTTATTTAACTTGTTCAACCCTTTCATTTTTATAAATCTGAAGCTTTCCTCCCTCCGTTTTTCTTGGGAACCCATGCCGTAATTATCTTCAGAGAATAATCGCAAAAATGAATATTGACAAGTAACATCAGACCTCAGCAGACAGCAGGCCTTGAAATGTTTCAAAATTTCTACCTGTCACACATGACAGGTGGATTTTTTTCTTATGTTTTTCCATGTACATATATAGGGCTTCTATTGCTCCGACGTCTTGGTTTCATAAGTAAACGAGGAGAAGTCGGATCTAGTGGCGTCCAAGTCATTCACCCACCTGGGGATGAGCTTCGAGACGCACAACAATCTTGTCTGCTGTTAACCGGAGCGAAATTAATCAGTTGTTACGCTCGCTATTGTCTTCACTCAGAAAAGTTACAGCGAGAGAATTAATGAGACTGATAGGTTTGTGCGGAGCTGCCGCAGATTTTATTCCGATGGGGTGGCTATGCACTCGTACTCTCCAAATTTTTCTGACCCAGAATTGGAGGGTGAAGATTCATTCGCTCGATACGGACATCCTCTTGTCAAATGAAGTGAAACAAGAGATTCAGACTTGGGCAGATATTCAGTGGTTAACTCAGGGAGTTCCACTGCAATTGCTGGATCCGAGTTTTACAATTATGACGGATGCCAGTCAAACAGGTTGGGGCACAACATTGAGCCCAACGGATTTGAAGTGCCAGGGTCTTTGGGATCCGCAGTTCCTAATGAAGCACATAAACATCAAAGAAATGATGTCAATTTGGCTTGCTACGTCATTGGATGAACGTTATTCAGAATGCTCACGTGCAAATTCTGTCCGACAATACGACGGTAATAGCGTGTATTCGGAAACAGGGAGGCACTCATTCCTTTCTGTTATTCAAGTTAATGGAATGAATCCTTCTGTTTGTAATAGAACATCAAGTTCTCCTATCGGTCCGTTATCTTCCGGGTCATCTGAACATATTAGCGGACTCCCTTTCACAGAGGGGTCGCTTGTTGCCGTCAGAATGGACTCTCAACAAACGAGTATTCAATCAGATTTGCTACCAATGAGAGCGGCCAATGATAGACTTATTTGCGACGCATCTCAACAATCAGTTGCAGATGTATGTGTCACCATGTCTGGATCCTCGAGCGTTTGCAGTAGACACTCTATCGATCTCGTGAGACGGAATGATAGGATATGCGTATCCTCCAGCGCCGTTGATTCAGCAGACATTGCTCAAGTTAAAACCATCTCAATGCAAAATTCTGTTGGTAGCATCTCTGTCTCCACAGAAACCGTGGATTAATCTACTCAGGTGTCTGTTGTGGGACATGCCGTGGAAGCTTCCTCCACATTTCGGTCCATTCTATTGCTAGATGGATTCAATTAACTATCCGTACTGCTTATGATAAATTATCTTCAACTCAGCAGGCTGTGCTTAGGATTTCAGCTCATGAAGTAAGAGTTCTATCTACATCTTGGGCTTACGCTAATAGTGTTGCTATTACAGATCTAATGAAGGCTGCATATTGGTCTCAGCCTTCCACTTTCACAAATTTTTATCTTAGAAATATTGAGTCCATTTCTGGAGATCTGCATTGTTTTGGTCTGTTATCTGTTGCTCAGAATGTCATCCACTAAACAGTTGCAACGATAGTTATGCAGGCTTTCTGTTCCGGCAGTGACTCTGTTCTGCTGCCCTCTTCGCTCTGGGGTATTTGATCCAGGGCAAGGGGAAGGGGGGGGGGAGGGAAGGTGTTCCCTTAGGTCACCTGCTTTATAGTGAAAAGCAAGGGAATACCTCCCCTGGAATCAGTAATTCTGAGTCGATGTCGGGATGGTTTTAAAGTGTAAAGCTAATGTTAACTCATCCATGTAATATTTTTAAAGTGTAGCTTGGTGTGAAGCATTTGTATATGTCACGTGTCATACGGGCGTTAATATACAATCCTCGGACACTTTTAATGAGTATAAAGAGTCTCATTTCTCTGGACTTCCTTTATTTATTGGCTTTCCTTTAAAAATAATTAGCATAACTTGTTATACTGGAGGTTAATAGAGATCATTGATGTTATTGTGCTCAATTACAGAATGGTGTTGTGTCTTTCTTTTTTGATGCAAATAAGAAAGATACATGTAAAGCCTATTTCTCCTTTCTCCTCGAGGGGACAATTCTGTTATATGTAGTTGAGCCTATTGGATTTTCTTTTATGCCCTAGGCCCTCCAACCTTTTTACTATTCAGCTAAGTCTGGGTCATTGGTACAGTATAAAAATGTTAAAAAATTTATAGTAATTTATATATTTTTTATACTTACCAATGACCTGGACGGGGATGGCCCTCCCATGAGTTAGGAACTCATACCTCCCCGCTGAGTACATAACGCTTACCAGGCACTGGTTGTAAGAATGATAATTGCGCCAATTTCGAGACCTCCTTGACACTGCGCATGTGCAGTGGAGTAAAAGTATGGAGGACCATATAGGACATGTAATTTTTTATGCAAATTTTGGGGATTGGGGGGTAAAATCTGTGTTTGGCCCTAAATATTTAAGAGTTAGCACCAGCTAAGTCTGGGTCATTGGTAAGTATAAAAAATATATAAATTACTATAAATTTTTTAACTTTCGAAGCAATTTTTAACTATAGCTAATCAATTTCACATGACAAAAACATAAATAATAGGAAATGCTAATCAAAATTTATCCAGGTTACCAAACTGCTATACAGTTTTTAAAAAATAAATCGACCCCTGACAATATATCATCCCTTGAGTACAACAAGTTGACATCTGCAATACTTTAGCATTCAAGGGATTAGATATATATTAATATATTAACTGGTAGAGTTCTGGAAGGCCATATTTGGGCTTTATTCTGAAATGCCGGAGTACCCCCCCCCCCCCCCCCCCCCCCCCCCCCCCCCCCCCCCCCCGATTATCTTATTATCTAGTTAGCTCACTAAAAGGCCATGTGAACTTTTCTCATCACTTGGCGTCCGTCATCCGTCGTCTGTTATCTGGCGTCCATGAACTTTTCACATTTTTATCTTCTCTGTAACCGCTGAGCCGGTGTGAACCAAACTTGGTAGGAATGGTCTATGGGAGGTCCTCTGCAAACGATCCTCATTTTGTTCCCGTTGGAAGAAAAACATGGCTTCCAGAGGCATTCTTTGATTTTGGTTGGTGGATTTTCAAAAATCTTCTTCTCTGAAACTGCCAGGCCAAATGTTTTGAACCTTCACATAAATGATGACTGGGACCCCCCTCTACCAACAATCCTCATTTAATGTTGATTGGGTCACAAACATGGCCTTAATTGCTGCTTATACTTACTGTAGAAATCCTATGGGAAATCACATTTTCCTCTTCTTCTCTGGAAAAACCAAGGCAACGTGAAAACAAACCTGGCAGGAATGGTCTATGGGAGGACCTCTACAAATGATCCTCATTTTGTTCCCGTGGGTTGAAAAACATGGCCGCCAGAGGCATTCTTTGATTCTGATTTGTGGATTTTCAAAAATCTTCTCTGAAACTTCCAAGCCAAATGTTTTGATACTTCACATAAGTGATGACTGGGACCCCCTATATCAACGATCCTCATTTAATGTTGATCGGGTTGTAAACATGGCCACAATTGCAGCTTATAGTTACTATAGAAACCCTATGGGAAATCACAATTTCATCTTCTTCTCTGGAACTACTGAGCCCACGTGAACCAAACTTCGCAGGAATGGTCTATGAGAGGATGGAAATATGTGGCCACCAGAGGCTATATTCTAATGCTTAACCTAATGCCTCTCCTGTCTGCACGAAGATCGGTACTGTCAGCAAAATACTTGTTTTTTGAAAATCTGGTAAGGGTTGGTTCCAGTTTTCTCCACTGAGAACTGGGAAAAAAAACCCAAAATATTGTGTATACAGTACAAGTCAAAATAAGCTATAGCATAACTGCAGTAAACTAAGCGAACTGCTGCTCCTGCCCTGACAAGATCAGAATCTGACATTTTCTGGAAAGCTATCAGTGAGAGTTTTCCAGAAAAATGATGTCAGCTTCTGGTCTTATCAGTGTAGGAAGAGAAAGATACATAGTTTATAGGATTATCTTACACAACTTATTTTGACTTGTACTCCTGTAAACAATTACAACTGTATATGTTGATTATTAGTGTCATGTTACTTATCAGAAAATACTGACTGAGTGATGAAAGCAGTTTGGAATGCCAGGAAAGTTTTTTGTTTATATCATGAGAGCTTAGATGACAGTTATTATATATATCTTTCAAGATCTGACAAAATTGAAGTAAAATGTGTTTCCTGTAACCCTTTACCTATCCAAAGCACTTTTGAAAGAGAATACTGTCTGAGAAAATTGTAATTTTCAAAATATTTAACCTTCTTTTACTGATTTTTTTTTTGTTAACACAGAATTCATAAATGTGTGCATTTTCAAGAAAATCTTCTTTGAAACTACAAGGCCAAATGGTTTGAAAACTTAGTGTGACTGATCACTGTAACCCCCTCTATCAAAGATCCTCATTTTAATCTTCAAGATCAGAATCTAACATTTTCTGGAAAGCTATCAGTGAGAGCTTTTCAGAAAATGATGTCAGCTTCTGGTCTTATAAGTGTAGGAAGAGAAAGATACATTGTTTATAGGATTTTCCTACACAACTTACTTTGACTTGTACTACTGTAAACGATGGCAACTGTGTGTTGATTATTAGTCTCATGTCACTTATCAGTAAATCTTGATTGATGACAGTGCTTGGAACACCAGAAAAGTTTTCATTTATATTCACTTGTCATCATGTCAGCTTAGGTGACAGTAATTATTGTTTATCTTTTAAGATTTGACAAAATTGGAGAAAAATGTGTTTGACTGTAACCCTTTACCTATCCAAAGCTATTTTGAAAGAGAATACCGACTGAGAAAATTCTAATTTTAAAATATTTAACCTTCTTTTACTGTTTTTTTTGTTGAAACAGAATTCATAAATGTGTGCATTTTCAAGAAAATCTTCTTTAAAACTACAAGGCCAAATGGTTTGAAAACTTAGTGTGACTGATGACTGTAACCCTCTCTACCAATGATCCTCATTTTAATCTTCATCGGGGTGCAATTATGGCTGCAATTGTGGCTTATAGTTACTATAGAAACCCTATATGAAATCACATTTTCATCATCTTCACTGAAAGTACTGAGCCAATGTGAACCAGACTTGGCAGGCATTGTCTATGGGAGGCTCTCTACAACTGTTACTCATTTTATTCCTGTTGGGTGAAAAAACGTGGCCGCCAGAAGCATTCTTTGATTCTGATTGGTCAATTTTGAAAAACTCTTCTTCTCTGAAACCACAGGGCCAAATGTTTTGAAATTTTGCATGGTTGATTACGTGGAACAGCGTTCCTCATTTAATGTTGATTGTTTTGCAAACATGGCCACAATTGCAGTTTATAGTTACTATAGAAAAACCCTAGGGGAAATCACATTTTCATCTTCTCTCTGGTACTACTGAGCCACCGTGATCCAAAACTTGGCAAGAATGGTCTATAGGAGGCCCTCTACAAACGATCCACTTTTTTGTTCCTGTTGGTTGGAAAAAAATATGGCCACCAGAGTCATTCTATGATTCTGTTTGATGGATTCAAATGTTTTGAAACTTCACGTCATTGAAGATTGGGACACCTACCAATGATCCTCAAGTAATGTTGATGTAATTTTGCGAACATGGCCACAATTGCAGCTCATAGTTACCATGGAAAGACTATGGGAAATCACATTTTATATGTAGTTCCAGGTGAGTGGTGATTACAGGCTCTGGAGTTTATCTTCCCCGACCCTGATTATCACCCCTCCCCCCCCCCCCCCCCCCCCACCACCACCTAGAATTTCACCTCATCACATACTTGAAAGTTAGATTCCTTTTATCATTCATTGTGATTCATTGATTCAATTCAAATTGGGAAAAATAAAATAATTTTATAAATATTATAAAGTCAGGGCTCGCAAATAGGGTCGCCCGACTTCCCGGGACAACCAGAAATTTTCTAGGGCAACCAAAAATGCTATTCCCTCTGCCCGACGGGCAACCAGATTTTTTCTGTCCAATTTTAAAAGATAATTCTTTGAGAAAATTAAAATATAAAAAACGAGCGGGAATTAATGATTAAACAACGGTTAAAATGGTTGAATACGCGTTCCGTTGGTTAGGGGAAGTACTTTTCAGACAGTGACAGCAGCTTATAAACTTCAGCAGTCAACAGGAACATCATTCCTTTTCTGATCTATGATATTATCGATGGCACGTGCTGGGATTGGTTGTCAATAACACACCGCTATCTATTATCACGTGAACAAACTGTGTTGGAACTGGAATTGAAATCGACAGTCATTCAATTCACTTTCCTCCCACAGCGACATTCAGGGCAAATTTTGATATTGTTCAGTAATGCTCACGTGAGTGGAGTCTGGTTGTATTTGAATCAATGTTCCCAGATATTGGGAGTGCACCGATACGATAAGCAACCGAGAATTGCTGACGGCATATCCCTGTAGAGACAATACTGTGCATTCATAATGTCCTGAACAACGATTCAAACAACTATTACTTTCCCCCGAAATCGTTTTTCGAAAGTAAAAGTTGATGTTGCGCTCATTCAGCATTGCAATGGTCTCTGTTGCTGATCTTCCTCTTGGTCAGGTACTTATTTATTTTTTTGTTACAGTGTTCAAACGATATAATATGTTTGAGATTAGTTCTCAGTTGAGATAGTAAGTTAACGTAGCTCAGTGAACCAGGACACTTTCCAGGCCGTAATAGGGGAGGGGAGGGGGTGGGGGGATTGTACTACGTTGCCGAATCCAAGGTGTCAGTTGTCATGACGCATGGCTTTTTTTGCACAACTGAATCTTGATCTGTCCCGTCTTTCAACACCTGTTGTTATACATCGTTTGTTGTCATATCTGATCGACTCACATTCAAATGTGTATAAATTGAGCAATCAAATATCAGTCCTAATGCCGGGCCACCATTTTCTGGGGCGGGCAACCAGATCTCAAAAGAAGCCTGCCCGACGGGCAATCACGTTTTTTCACTATTTGCAAGCCCTGAGAGTTACAGCCCTGAATGTCCAAAACCACCGTTGAACACTTCCTTCATCCAATAACAGCCTTGTATTCACCAATTCTTGCATTGATTTGTATCTGGCATCCTCAAAAAAGGAGATTTTAAAGCACAGATGTCATTTCATTGTTGATGACTTTTAGGGCAAAACAAAGAATGATGTTGGCACCAATTCCGGTCATTTCCTGATGTCTGCGCATGCACAGAGAGTAAATGTATGGGAGTCCAGATAGGACTTTTAATTTTCGGTTTTGCAAGCAAATTTTGGGGATTTGGGGAGGGGGGGGGGGGGGGGGCGGGGTCAAAATTTGTGTTTGGCCCTTAATAACTTTGTTGTGTGTTTGAATTGAATCACTGAATCCCAGGGATTGACTCCTCTGGGGGTGGGGGAAGGGGGGGGGGGGTCAAAATTTGTGTTTGGCCCTTAATAACTTTGAGTTAAGTACCAGCAAGTCTGGGCCATTGGTGTACAGTGTAAAAATATACAAATTACTGTAAATTTATAATTTTCAGGTGTGTGTGTGTTTGAATTGAATCACTGAATCACAGTGATTGACCCCCCCCCCCCCCTCCCCCCTGCCCCCAGTTAAGTGCAATATGTTGTGAACATTTGGTGTTCCATGTGTTCTCACCACCTTTTTCCTCGGTTTATTTTACAAATATAAATAAAGGACCAGTTCTTTTTTATTTATTATTATTTAGTGTTGATCAAATATAGTTCATTGATTGAATGAGTAACATCTGTTATGAAATTGAGGAATTGTTTTATTCTGGTGCAAACTATGTTATAAAGTCTGATTTTTATCTTGTTACAGGAAAAATTCAAGAATAAGGTTGGCTATATAAAATTTGTTGATGCTCTGAAAAGCCTTGGTCAGCCATCAGTTGAACTGCTGAAAACCGTTTTGGAGTTGGTGAGTTTATTATACAATGAAATCCTGTTAATTTAATAACAACTTTGCCTGTGAAAAGTATTTAATTAACAGAAATAATCAGCAGGAATTTGGTCATATTTTTATACTGTACCAATGACCCAGACATAGCTGGTGCTAACTCTTAAAATATAGGGCCAAACACAAATTTTGCCCCCCAATCCCCAAAATTTGCATCTAAAACTAAAGAAAACATGTCCTGAAAGGCCCTCCACACTTCGCCCCTACTGCGCATGCGCAGTGTCAAGGACGTTCCGAAATTGGCGCCATTAATCATTCTAAGTTTGGCCCTTCATCAGTTAACGTCTGACTGATCTTTGTGCTTATAAATCTCAGTTTAAATGATGCCAGACACATAAATATTAGTGAAATGGTGATTCTAAGGAGGATAGAGAAGGAGGAGAGGAAAAAATGTGTGACAGAATATTATCAGGGCTGTAACTTAAAATTTTTTAATGAAATTGTGTTAAGTTACCTATTTTCAAGGCAGCAGCCATTTTGTTGTCATTCTGATTATTTAGTTACACTGTTTTTTTAAGTGTTTTCCTCTCTCCCTGTCCTTTAAGTCCCCCTTGCTATTCTCCCATGCTTGTGGCATAGTTTTTGTAATTATTATTACTAAATTTTCTTGGGAGTTTTAGCTGAATAACAGAATGAATTCTGTTCTTTTCCCCATGTTTACGTCTTCACCTACGGGTGGTTAGGCGTTGTGTTCTGCATCTACCATCTGATGTTCTGCAGTTTCTTCCCTGGAAGTCTCTGTTTTGCATCAGATAGTGTATTTTTGGTAACTGATTTCGGGCCTGGGTGCCTGGAGTCTTATTTTAGTGTTTTTACACTCATTGTTTACATTTACAACAGCCCTCTGTGTGAGGGGGGGATTTCTAAAAAATAATATCTTGATGTTATTTTAATCATAACTAGATACATTATTATTGTTCGTAAGTGTTGAATAAATTGTTTAAAATATTTTTAAAATTTTTGTCCACACTTAGGCTTGGGATCCATTGGGGCTCAACGTTACTTTTCAGAAACTTGGGCTGTTCTGAAAAAATATTTTTTCAAAATATTTTGATTTCAATTATTTTTTCTATATTAATGGATCATATTATTATTATGTATTTTGATTGCCAGGGGTTAGTGCGAGTACCAGGACTTGTTTTCTTTTCACATTGAAAGGATATTGATCAATTGTTTTAAGAGGAAGTCTTCCTCTGACTTTATTATCATTCTATATGTGGTCAGTGTACTCGCATTAACTCCTGTTCTGTATCGTATGATTTCGATGACAATATGGGAAGCGTATGTCACGGTATGTTATTGGGGATTTGGACTCTCCGGTCCTTTCCCCGCAGGGTCACTCTACTTTATCAATTTCTATTTCAGACGATCAAGATTAGGGTGATGTATCTGTGATGTCTTCCAACAGTGTGCCTCCGTCGTCACAATTAATGAAGGGCTAGCGGAAAAGTGCTCATGTAAATACGCCAATTGCCTAAGAGGACCCTAGTAGGTTCGACGGCCTTTGACGTCCGCTAGCTCGCCCGGTGTAGCGTCCATTCACCGAATGGTTCGGCAGCCGGGTTCGTCCGTTGCGGTCTAGAAGGAATTTTGGGGTGATGCGAGCACTATAAATTAACCTAATGCACACCCAGTGACGGCGGATTGGAGGGAGAACGGAGGAAGCCTTTTAGTCCGGTTCATAGCTCGTTCTGGTCCATCCGGACGGCAAGCGAGAGGCCCCTCTCTCGTTCAACAACATCTGGCCCCAGATGTTGTGGTACAATGTGTCGCAAGCGGAGCATACGTCCGTCACTCGGGACGCTCCGTTGTATAGGCAGTCCGCGGAGACTGCTAAGGCTTCCTCTTCTCGTCAGCGCACACGACCGCACCTTGGCTGCGTGACCGCCGATATATTACCAGCTTCGCCGATCAAGGATTCTTCGGCGACCAGGTCACACCATCCGGTAGCCAGGGACACGAGGCCTGCAGACTCCGGACGTTCGCATAGGAAGTGTGCGGGAGTCAACGTACACGGAGCTTCCGGCGGCAATGCATCGTAAGACCGCTACTGCACAGGCCTCGGGAACGGACGTGCTTTCCTTAATAGCACAGTTTATCGCAGCATCCCAGCATCAACTGAATCTGTCGCATATATTTTATCCGACGATGCTGGGTCGGGACGCTCCGCGGAAGCGGGTACGGATGTCCGAAAGTTTCATCCGGTCCGACGGGATACCGAAAGGGATTCGGAGGATTTCGAGCTTTCCCTTTCGGAACAACATATGCTGTTGTGTATGTCATCTGACTTGGTCTTCTACAGCTTCTTTCGTCGGACCAGAATGCTGCGATGCCGGATAAGAAACTGATAGCGTCGATGGACTTAGTAATTTTTGGTTCGGTTCAGGGACATCGTCCCTCAGTTCCGACATAGTCCAATAATGTCACACAAACTTTCGAATTATTGAACGACGCTATATATATATTATTATTTTATGCTTGCTAACCAAGCATTTCTGGTTTCTTGTTCGAAGAGTTATGGAGATGTCTTTCAAAAGTGTGCCTCTGTCGTCATAGTTAATGAAGAGTTAGCGGCAATAAGTGCTCATGGAATATGTCTATCGCCTACGGAGTGACATTCGCTAGCTCACCCGGTGTAGCGTACATTCATCGAATGGTTCGGCTGCCGGGTTCGTCCGTTGCGGTCTAGGAAGGAGATTTGGGTGATGCGAGCACTTTAATTACTTTAGTACTCACCCAGTGACGGCAGATTGAGGACAGATCGGAGGAAGCCTGTTAGTCCGGTTCCTGGCTTGTCCAGGTCCGTCCGGGCTGTGAGCGAGAGAGGTCCCTCTCTCGTCCAACAACATAGGAGACCGCATGTTGTGGTTCAGATATTTTACATTCGGAGCATATGTCCGTCGGTCGGGACGCTCCGTTATATTGACAGTCCGAGAGACTGTCCTTAATGCTTCCTCATCCTCACAGCAGGGCACACGACCGCACATTGGCTACGTGACCTCGAGTATCCGATCAGTTTCGGCATTCAGTGATTCCACGGCGAATAGGTCGCGCCATCCGGTAGCCAAGGGACATGAGGCCTATACACTCCGTTCGCTCGCATATTGGTAGTATGCACGGGGTAATGATTATGGAGCTTCCAGCGGCAATGCGTCGTAAGACTGCTTCTCCTCAGGCCTCAGTGACGGACGTGCTATCCGAGTTAGCACAGTTGTTTCGCAGCATCCCAGCAATTGACAGTTTCTCGGTCGAATCAGGAATTATCCGACGGCGCTGGGTCGGTGCGGTCCGCGGTTGCATCAGCTACGGACGACCGAACGCTTTATAGGGTCAGACAGGATGGCGAAAGGGATTCGAAAGATTTCGAGTTTTCCCTTTAGTAGTATCGGAAGATGCCTTTCATATCTTCTGGCATTATCTTCCAGTGATTGTTATTTCGGACTTCATTGCTGCGATCTTGGATAAGAGACTTATAGTGTCATTGGACTCGGATTTTTCGATCGGTTCAGGGACCTTGTCCCTGACTTACCGACGCAGGTCCAATATTGTCATTACAACATGTGTTTTATTTTGCGACGCTATATATATATATACAAGCCTGCTACTAAGCATGATAGTTTAGTTTCTTGTCTGCGTTGCTCATTTCTGCCATTTTATCATTTATACGAATAGTTTATTTTGGCAGAGCAGGGCATACCGAGAGTTCATATGCGTCTAGACGGTGTGATTAAAGACTGCATATATTCTTTTTCGCCGTTTATGTCTTTTCCAATTTCAATGTTGGGAACGACATTATGTATAGTAGACTTAACTTAGACGCTTTATCACACGTAATCCGCCTTACTGAGGCGTTATCATTACGTCTTCAAGAAAAGATTTACGGGATATTATTCTCAATGTAATTTCTTTTGAGGGCAGTAGTTTGTTCACGTATAACTCCGCCCTTCAGTGGCTGATTGGAGTTAGTTAGACGTGACGCAGCCCTAGCTACATCCACACGTGTGGATAGTAAGGTTAAGAACTCTCTCAGAGTCGCTTCGTTCTCGGAGGAGCTTCTCTTCGACGGCAACTTTTCGGCAATCCATGAATTGCTCGATTTACACGTTCTCTTGTCTATCTAGTGTTACAAGAGATTCAGACTGGGGCAAACATTCGGTGGTTGACTCAGAGAGTGCCACCGCAGTTGCCGGACCCGAGTGTGGCTGTTATGACGGTTGCCAGTCAAACAGATTGGGATATAATACTGATCCCTACGGATTCGAAGTGCCAGGGTCTTTGGGTTCCGCAGTCTCTTAGCAATCAGTTTTCTTCCACGGAATAATGTTTTTTAGGCTTGCTTTATGTCATTGCATGAACATTATTCAGAAACGCATGCCCAAATTCCTGTCCTTTAATTCGACAGTAGTGGCGTATCTCCGGAACCAGGGAGGCACTCTTTCGTTTCCGTTATTCAATTTAATGGAAAGAATCCGTCTGTTGGTTATAGTACACCAAGTTCAGTTTTGGTCCGTCATATTCCGGGTCGTCTGATTGTTTTATTGGACTTCCGTTCTCTTACGGGTCGCTTGTTGCTGTCGGAATGGACTCTTAACAAACAAGTATTCAATCAGATTTGCTATCTATGGGAGCGCCCAATGATGATTTATTTATGACACAGCTTGCTAATCAATTGCAGACGTATGTGTTGGCTTGTCCAGATCTCTGAGCTAATGTTGTTAACGCTCTATTGATCTATAGGACGAAATGATAGGATACGCGTATCCTCCGGTGCTGTTGTTTCAGCAGGTATTGCTAAGATAAACAACCACAATACATTTCTGTTGATAGCATCTCTATCTTCACAGAGATCATGAGTAATTTACTCTCTTGTCTACTGTGGGTCTTAACGTGAAATCTTCCTCTATGTGAGGATCTTTTTTCACTGGGTAAATCGTGTCATCTTTATCACAACCAGCAAGGTCGCAACCTTCATGTATTCCGTTGTGTGGTCCATATTGCATTGTAAGCACTGTACGGGACGAGCTTTGGACGCGATTTCTTACTATAGGAGATCCTCTTCTTCGCTATTCTATGCGGCTAAAGTGGAGGCTCTTCCGTCGTAGTGTAGGGATCATTATGTTCATATTGTTGATCCCTCCATACTACTCATTGCTATTTTTTAGTATACTTGTTTCACAAGATCTACTGCAGCCTGTTATTATTTAGGTTATAGGTTTATGTTACCTCATACCTATGCACTCTACGATAGTTTACAATTGAGTCTTTTGTCTCTTTATCTAAGTCAGTTAGTAACTTTTTGATAAATAGACTTAGAATCTTTAGATTAAATTCCTATACGGATTTTAACTTCGGTTCTTATTTAGCTAAGTAATCATTTGAGCCTCTGGAAACAGTAGTTTTCAAATTCTGACCTTTTAGACAGTAATTCTGTTGGTTTCTCTTTTACTGTAAAGTCAGTGAGTTTCATGCACTATCGATGGATGATTTTCACTTTCGTAGTTTCGGAATCACTATTTCCGTTACTATTTAGGTTGGATTGTTGCATAAGAGTTAGGCTCCTATTATCCGGAACCTATTATTTTAAGGTCCTTCCGTCTTCGTATGGGCATAGGCCTTTACTCTTTCCGGGTACAGTTTATGTATTTATAAACAGATATCTGTTTATTACTATGGGCGTAAGCTTCTTCTGTCTTTGATGTCTAGTAGAAGGATGTTACGCTCCATTTTATTGTTAATGGATTCTATTAACTATTGGTACTGCTTATGGTATATCATTGACTTAGCAGTTGTGCTTAAGATTTCGGCTCATGAAGTAAGAGTTCTTCTACTTCTTGGGCTTACATTAATAGTGTCGCTATTATAGATTTTTGAAGGCCGCTCATTGCGCACAGCCATCCACATTCATGAATTTTATCTCAGAAATATCGAGTCCATTTCTGGAGGCCTCTATTGTTAGGTCTATTATCTACTGCTCAGAATGTCATTCACTTAACAGTTGCTACTATAGCTAGGTAGGCTGTCTGTTTCGGCAGTGTCTCCGTTCGGCTGCCCTCTTCGCTCTGGGCTATTTGACCCAGGGCAAGAAAAAGGGGGGGGGGGAGGGTGTTCCCTTGGGTCACCTGTTTTACTATGAAAACAAGGGGATACCTCCTCCGGAGTTAGTAATTATGAGCTGTGATTGGGATGGTTGTTTAGTGAGAAGTTTAGGTTTTTAAAATTCATTCAAGTCTTAGTTTTTAAAGTATAGCTTTTGAATATTGCATATGTCAACGGACATGATTATGCAATCCTCAGACACTTTTAGGAGTATAAGAGTCTCTATTCTCTAGACTTACTTTATTTATTGGCTTACTTTAAAAATTATTAGTATAAGGATTATATTGGATATTAATAGAGTACATGGATGTATGAAGCTCAATTTTGGAAGGTGTTGTATCTTTCTAATTTATCATAAATAAGAAAGATACATGTAAGGCCTATTACTTCTTTTTCCCTACAGGGGATGACTCTATTTTATTTTATTGAGCGTATTCCATTTTGCTCTATGTCCTTGGCCCTCCAGCCTTTTTACTATTCAGCTATGTCTGGGTCATTGGTACAGTATAAAAATGTTAAAAAATTTATAGTAATTTATATATTTTTTATACTTACCAATGACCCAGACGGGGATGGCCCTCCCAGGAGTTGGGAACTCTTGCCTCCCCGCTGAGTACATAGCGCTTACCAGGCACTGGTTATTAGAATGATTAATGGCGCCAATTTCGGAACGTCCTTGACACTGCGCATGCGCAGTAGGGGCGAAGTGTGGAGGGCCTTTCAGGACATGTTTTCTTTAGTTTTAGATGCAAATTTTGGGGATTGGGGGGCAAAATTTGTGTTTGGCCCTATATTTTAAGAGTTAGCACCAGCTATGTCTGGGTCATTGGTAAGTATAAAAAATATATAAATTACTATAAATTTTTTAACTTTCAGCATTTTATTGGTAAACTGAGTCTTAGGCCTACAAAAGTTAAAAATCTGTTTCTCAGTGGTTCCTTTGGTTTATGCATGCTCTCTTTTTATAACCAATGCAAACTTAAATAAATCAAAATTACATGGTTTATGTCTGATATTTTATCCAAGTTATTAAAATTGATAAATTTTGAGTGCAACAAGGCTTTGCAATGCTTTAGCATTGCAAAGCCTTGTTGCATTCAAGGGAAGAAATACACAATCACCCATGCTATTCTGTAGATTATGAGGCCTAAAACATAAAACAAACCAAGAACATGAACTTTTGATGGCAGAGAAATAATTACAAAAATACGAACTAAAATAAAAAAACCTTCCACTCACATGCAATTTTACAAATAATGGCCTTATATCTTGTTTGATAGAGCTCATGGTCAAACGAAATATAGAAGATTAAATGTTTATATATACTTTGTCCAAATAGGACTAAAAAAGATTGTTTCCACAGTACCAAAACCAAGTTAGGGAACCCTGTCAGGTGAAATATAAGCTAGTGAAATATGTATATTCACAAGTAAAAACGTAAGGATTCAACTTGACCGAATCAGTGCTTCATATGGATTAAGGAATCCTCTAAAAGTCATGAAATTTTACAATTCTCTTTCCAGATCTTGAAAATAGGGCCGTTCGAAATTTGATATGATTCTAAATGTCCTGATGATTTGATATGATTCAATTTGAATCAAGAAATCTTTTTATCTCACAATTGTGCGTTTTTGCACTGTTACACAACTAAAGTTTAATGTATCTGGGCCCTTGTTCCGAATCCGTATCAAGGTCCCCTGATACAAGCGCGTGATTCTGCTGTTGCCAAAACAACGGGATTAATATCCTTTTTCGATCGCTTCACGTTTTTCCCTTCAGAGAAAACAATATTAGGTGAGGCCAAGCCGAAACTAATATTGTTTTCTCTGAGTCGCATATGACACTGTATCTGTCAACTAAACGCCCTGTAACATATTTATTATGCACGGGCATGCTAAAATGTCACTGAGAAAGTTAATGCAACAAATAGTTAATTCATACGCACTTTTTGGCATCTTGGGCTGGTTTGTAGCCTATTATTGGGATTTTGCTGAACGCTCGAGTCGAGGCTTCTCTCTTGAAGTTACTGGATTAGCTTTCGCTATGAAATGTGGAAAACACCACCTCAATAAACGATGAACGGCATATTATAAAATATAATAAACCTTTACACCAAGGGGGATATTTAATTCACTAGTAATTATTGCAGAAGTAACAACCAAATTCACGTTGACGAAACACACAGTTGCTCCACTTCGCAAGACAGTATTCAGTAAAGTGAATCCCAGTGACGTAATTTTCTCTGAAGTATAACGTCATCATTGACCTCAATATGGAGATCAATGAATGCTATTCTATTTTTCAATTTGCGACTTTCCATTGATAAGGCAAATGAAAAAGTTCCTCTTAAAATAGTTTTATAACACATTTTGTGGTCAATATTGTGAGATATGTTTATCATCACCACAGTGTGTGTCTCCGGAAATGCTGATCAAGTCTCGTTGTAGGCCCAGAATCGCATTTCGACTCGCCCTAACGGGCTCATCGAAATACTGTTCTGTTCCTACAACTCGACTTGATCTGAATTCCCAGAGACACACACTGTGGTGATAATCTGTATATATCATCCTCTCAAATGCTTCTTCTATCATCAAGTCTCCAGTAGATGAGACCTGATGACAGAAGAAGAGTTCCAAGAAGTACAACTTTCACAGCTACTTTGATTTCCTTTTGGAATATTCTGCTTTTGAGTTGATTGATTTTCTTAAAGAAACAAGCCGCTGTTGGATTCAAAACTTGAGTAGAGACTGATGGTGTTGAAACAATTAGTGAAATTCATAGTTGAATTGTCACCAACCATTAGTCAATTACTATTCGCTTAGTCAATAAGGCTTCCACGTTTAGACAAAATTGTAAACGTTTAAACGACTGTCTGTAAACGAAACGTAAACGTTTACACATACTAACAATGCAAGTAGTCAATATTTGATAGAAGTGTGTAATAATACACAGTATGTCAATAAGTTCATCATATCTTTGCGTACAGGGCATACAATTTATGTTATTGAGACAGACGATTTACAGTTTGTCCAAAAACGACGTAGACGAACGATCACAGCATGCAGATGCTGAAGGCAAAGTCTCTCAGTCTATGGGGCGGAGGGGGGTGTCTGGGGGATTCTCCCCCAGGTAAATTTTGAAATTTATGGGGGTCACTGAGCTCATTCTGGTGGGTTCGTGGTGAAATTCCTTGTGTTTTTTCAAACAGTAATGTTGGAGCGTGTTGCCATGGCACACAATAATGACAATACCGGACGTGAGAGTGGAATGCAATGTCGCAAAAATAAACAAAGTCTACAAACCATGCAGGAGAATCCAAATTTTCAAACACCGCAAGTGCCAGTCTGTCTGTCAAACTCCATAAATTGATCCTAAGATCATCCCATGTGTGAATAATAAATTAATAATCCATGTCAGGTGAACGAAATCATCGAGAACAATTGTGTATTACTTTGGGAATATACATGTAAATCCGAATAAACTAAAACATCCCACACATGTTTCGAAGGAAACACCAAAGATAAGCACGTGCCATGCGGCTCACGTGACTGTGTCACATATGATATCACATGATTTGAAGATGATTTTGTTCGGTTACTGTGGTGGTGGCGGCGCCAGACGGAACCAGTACACAGTTTTTCTGAAGCATTATCAAAATATTGCATTGCAAAGTTGGACATTTTTTTTTTGTTTCTTTGACTTTCTGCATTAATCTGCAATTTTGAAATTACTCTATTAAAACTTCATTCCGTGTACACGTTTACCAGAACTGTAAACGTTTAAGGCCCATAAACGAAACGTTCACGTTTACACGTGTAAACGTGGAAGCCTTATTAGTCAACATGTCACCCTCCACTCCACCAGTATCTGCGGTTTCAATTCATAACAGAATGTCTCTCAAGTCGCAACATTTTATTCACATTCTTGATGTCTCCTGGTCGTAAATCTATCTTTGATCCTCATTTCCATCCCTCCCAATCATGTGTGGTTGTAAACATAGCACTTTTAGTGAGAAAAGCCTTTGCAAAAGGTTTAGCATTTATCAATGCCAAGTCGCTCAGTTTTGCTCAGTAACTCATAGATAGGTGCAAACTGCCAAATTTGTACATGGAAAATGTGATAGATGAGAATGGTAAGTGGGACGCATGTGATGTGGTCTCAGTGAGACTCCTTACCACCCCTGGCCTACCTGGGCTCGGACCGAGCCCAGGTAGGCCTGAGGTGGTAAGGAGTTTCACCGAGCCCAGGTAGGCCTGAGGTAGAAAGGGGTCTTACAGAGACTACAAGTGCTGGTAACCCATGGCATCGAACAATTGTCACAGTTGAGACATTAAAGGCGCCACTGCTGACATAATTATGCTTCATTCATGATCAGATCTTTATCACCCAGTCTATGATCATGGCATGACAAGCCTGAAATATCAAAACAATGATGACTGGTGGACTAGCCGATGGGCGATTTTGTAATTGACTACAGTTATTACTCATGTTGACTATGACTAGACGATTAATCATTTCAACACCAGAGCCTGACAGAATTTATGGTTATAAAAAGGTGCAATATATATAATTTGAAGTGCGATGAGATTCGATTCGAAATTCTTTGCCTTGTGCAATTTAGGATTTGATTCAACCTGAAATTTGAGATTTACAGAGCACTTCTTGAAAAGTCCTGGAACAAGACAAACTGCAGTTGAGATTTTTGAAAAGTCATTTAATTTTAACTCTTAACCCACTGAGCATTTTTAAAAATATTTTCTTTAAATCTTGGCGTGGCTGCTGTGAAGCAGTCATGACTAGATTTGATGAAAATCTTTTGGAAGTTTAACTGAAGAAATCATTGGTTGAAATCTTGATCTAATTTACAGAGGGTAAATTTAATTAAAAATACCCAAATTTTACTTATTTGAACGGCAAGAGATTTGCTGTCCAGGGCAGAAAATACACACCACCAGCAAGTAAAGAGTTAAAAGTTTACATTCATGTCTAGCAATGTGATATAAAATTTGACAGCATATTTTAATATGGGTGATGCAGTATAATTATGATGCCCCTGAAAAAAAAATTTCAGGGCCACATAGTGTTTGTCATTTCCATCCGCCTGTCTCTCCATCTGTCAGGAAGATTTTCGCATCTGCTCCATAACTCTGAGATGCTCCATTGGATTTTGTTGAAACTTGGCATACATGTTGCTTATGGGGAGATGATGTGTCGCGCACAAAATTGTTTTTGGTTCAATGGAGGTCAAGGTCACAGATCAAGGTCATAGTTAGGGGGCATCCGTGGCCATGCAGTCACTGTTAGTCTTGTTTCATGTTCAGTTAATGTGCAGGTGTAGTTCAAAACCACAATATTTTTCACACCTTAATTTTTAATTTCATTTTTTAGCTCACCAACTTTAGTTGTGTGAGCTTATGGCATGGCTCGATCGATTGGCGTTGGCGTCTGTGTTGGCGTCGGCATCAGCGTATGTGTCCAATAATGTTAAAGCTTCTGTTTAGGTCACTTACTCGCCCTATTTCCATATCATGGCCTTTATAATGCTGCTATATGATGATTATTATCATTCTACCATGATTTAACCCCTCATACCCTACATTTTAAACATTTTTCTTGACATTTTTAGTTGCGTTTAGTTTTCTGTTTAGCTCAGAATTTCATGTTTAACTAAGTGTTTAGGTCAGCTGCTGTGCTCCTTCTCTTCCCATGGCACTTACATTCATCATACATTTTCCTCAGTATCATTGTTCCATGATTAACCCCTTATACTCTGCATTTTAAACATTTTTCTTGACATTTTTAGTTGCATTTAGTTTTCTTTTTAGCTCGGAATTTCATGTTTAACTAAGTGTTTAGGTCAGCTGCTGTGCTCCTTCTCTTCCCATGGCACTTATATTCATCATGCGTGTTCCTCAGTATCATTGTTCCATGATTAACCCCTCATACTCTGCATTTTAAACATTTTTCTTGACATTTTTAGTTGCGTTTAGTTTTCTGTTTAGCTCGGAATTTCATGTTTAACTTAGGTCAGCTGTGCCCCTTTTCTTCCCATGGCACTTATATTCATCATACATGTTCCTCAGTATCATTGTTCAATGATTAACCCCTCATACTCTGCATTTTAAACATTTTTCTTGACATTTCTAGTTGCGTTTAGTTTTCTGTTTAGCTCAGAATTTCATGTTTAACATAGTGTTTAGGTCAGCTGCTGTGCCCCTTCTCTTCCCATGGCACTTATATTCATCATACATGTTCCTCAGTATCATTGTTCCATGATTAACCCCTTATACTCTGCATTTTAAACATTTTTCTTGACATTTTTAGTTGCGTTCAGTTTTCGGTTTAGCTCAGAATTTCATGTTTAACTAGAGTTTGGGTCAGCTGCTGTGCTCCTTCTCTTTCCATGGCACTTATATTCATCATACATGTTCCTCAGTATCATTGTTCCATGATTAACCCCTCATACTCCGCATTTTAAACATTTTTCTTGACATTTTTAGTTGCGTTTAGTTTTCTGTTTAGCTCGGAATTTCATGTTTAACTTAGTGTTTAGGTCAGCTGCTGTGCACTTTCTCTTCCCATGGCACTTATATTCATCATACCTGTTCCTCAGTATCATTGTTCCATGATTAACCCCTCATACTCTGCATTTTAAATATTTTTCTTGACATTTTTAGTTGCGTTTAGTTTTCTGTTTAGCTCAGAATTTCATGTTCAACTTAGTGTTTATGTCAGTTTCTGTGTTTTACTTTTAAGAGGTTGTGTTGTGTTTAGGTCAGCTTTGTCGCATGTTATGAGCCTGTTTGATATAGTTCTTGTGTTTGCCAAAGTTACTATCAAAGAGGAATGCTGGTGAGCTATAGGGCGTCGGCGTCCTTCTTGTTAAACTTGGTCTGCTTGCAAATGACTCTATCAATTTTGTTTCATAAAAAAGTCTGGTTTCTCGCTGTTTGATTCCAAAACATAGCTTACTGTGCCTTGAGGTCTGTGAAAATCCTGTTAGAAATCCGTAACCATGCACTTAGAAAGTCTATGAATTTTGAAATCTTTCTTGAGAACTCTTCAAAATGAGATACATAGACAAAACTACATGTATGTTTCAATGAGTCGTTTTGTATTCAATGAGTCAGATGTGCGTAGGAAGAAAACGTCGAGACCGAAGGTCGAGACGTTTTCTTTCTACGCACATCTGACGAATTGAATACAAAACGACTCATTGAAACATACATGTGGTTTTGTATTTATTACATGACCCAAGCACCTACTGACCTAATTTTCTTTTCTATCAACGGTGGTAAACACCATGTACTTAATGCAGTCGCATTGCATAAAAAAAGTCCCGGTTGGAACAGGTTGGTGTGCAATACGGAATTCCGTATTGCACAGCCGTATTGCACGCCGTGTTGCATAAGAGAGACTGCATGGGCATGTAATAAAAGGTGCTAAGATGAGATTTAATCCTTAGGTCCTCATATTAATTTTACGACAATAACTACCATATTTACATTTATTATGTCAGCTCTTGGCATCAACCAGTCGGTGTGGATAAATGGTGGCGACCTATGAAGCCATATCAGGTCGATGATGACATCATAGGTGACCCCATATGAAATCAATATTTTTATACTGTACCAATGACCCAGACATAGCTGGTGCTAACTCTTAAAATATAGGGCCAAACACAAATTTTGCCCCCCAATCCCCAAAATTTGCATCTAAAACTAAAGAAAACATGTCCTGAAAGGCCCTCCACACTTCGCCCCTACTGCGCATGCGCAGTGTCAAGGACGTTCCGAAATTGGCGCCATTAATCATTCTAAGTTTGTCCCTTCATCAGTTAACATCTGACTGATCTTTGTGCTTTTAAATCTCAGTTTTAATGATGCCAGACACATAAATATTAGTGAAATGGTGATTCTAAGGAGGATAGAGAAGGAGGAGAGGAAAAGAATGTGTGACAGAATATTATCAGGGCTGTAACTTAAAATTTTTTAATGAAATTATGTTAAGTTACCTATTTTCAAGGCAGCAGCCATTTTGTTGTCATTCTGATTATTTAGTTACACTGTTTTTTTAAGTGTTTTCCTCTCTCCCTGTCCTTTAAGTTCCCCCTTGCTATTCTCCCATGCTTTTGGCATAGTTTCTGTAATTATTATTACTAAAATTTCTTGGGAGTTTTAGCTGAATAACAGAATGAATTCTGTTCTTTCCCCATGTTTACGTCTTCACCTACGGGTGGTTAGGCGTTGTGTTCTGCATCTACCATCTGATGTTCTGCAGTTTCTTCCCTGGAAGTCTCTGTTTTGCATCAGATAGTGTATTTTTGGTAACTGATTTCGGGCCTGGGTGCCTGGAGTCTTATTTTAGTGTTTTTACACTCATTGTTTACATTTACAACAGCCCTCTGTGTGAGGGGGGGATTTCTAAAAAATAATATCTTTATGTTATTTTAATCATAACTAGATACATTATTATTGTTCGTAAGTGTTGAATAAATTGTTTAAAATATTTTTAAAATTTTTGTCCACACTTAGGCTTGGGATCCATTGGGGCTCAACGTTACTTTTCAGAAACTTGGGCTGTTCTGAAAAAATATTTTTTCAAAATATTTTGATTTCAATTATTTTTTCTATATTAATGGATCATATTATTATTATGTATTTTGATTGCCAGGGGTTAGTGCGAGTACCAGGACTTGTTTTCTTTTCACATTGAAAGGATATTGATCAATTGTTTTAAGAGGAAGTCTTCCTCTGACTTTATTATCATTCTATATGTGGTCAGTGTACTCGCATTAACTCCTGTTCTGTATCGTATGATTTCGATGACAATATGGGAAGCGTATGTCACGGTATGTTGTTGGGGATTTGGACACTTCAGTCCTTTCCCCTCAGGGTCACTCTACTTTATCAATTTCTATTTCAGACGATCAAGATTAGGGTGATGTATCTGTGATGTCTTCCAACAGTGTGCCTCCGTCGTCACAATTAATGAAGGGCTAGCAGATAAGTGCTCATGTAAATACGCCAATTGCCTAAGAGGACCCTAGTAGGTTCGACGGCCTTTGACGTCCGCTAGCTTGCCCGGTGTAGCGTCCATTCATCGAATGGTTCGGCAGCCGGGTTCGTCCGTTGCGGTCTAGAAGGAATTTTGGGGTGATGCGAGCACTATAAATTAACTTAATGCACACCCAGTGACGGCGGATCGGAGGGAGAACGCAGGAAGCCTTTTAGTCCGGTTCATAGCTCGTTCCGGTTCATCCGGACGGCAAGCGAGAGAGGCCCCTCTCTCGTTCAACAACATCTGGCCCCAGATGTTGTGGTACAAATTGTGTCGCAAGCGGAGCATACGTCCGTCGCTCGGGACGCTCCGTTGTATAGGCAGTCCGCTGAGACTGCTAAGGCTTCCTCTTCTCGTCAGCGCACACGACCGCACCTTGGCTGCGTGACCGCCGATATATTACCAGCTTCGCCGATCAAGGATTCTTCGGCGACCAGGTCACACCATCTGATAGCCAGGGACACGAGGCCTGCAGACTCCGGACGTTCGCATAGGAAGTGTGCGGGAGTCAACGTACACGGAGCTTCCGGCGGCAATGCATCGTAAGACCGCTACTGCACAGGCCTCGGGAACGGACGTGCTTTCCTTAATAGCACAGTTTATCGCAGCATCCCAGCATCAACTGAATCTGTCGCATATATTTTATCCGACGATGCTGGGTCGGGACGCTCCGCGGAAGCGGGTACGGACGTCCGAAGTTTCATCCGGTCCGACGGGATACCGAAAGGGATTCGGAGGATTTCGAGCTTTCCCTTTCGGAACAACATATGCTGTTGTGTATGTCATCTGACTTGGTCTTCTACAGCTTCTTTCGTCGGACCAGAATGCTGCGATGCCGGATAAGAAACTGATAGCGTCGGTGGACTTAGAAATTTTTGGTTCGGTTCAGGGACATCGTCCCTCAGTTCCGACATAGTCCAATAATGTCACACAAACTTTCGAATTATTGAACGACGCTATATATATTATTATTTTATGCTTGCTATCCAAGCATTTCTGGTTTCTTGTTCGAAGAGTTATGGAGATGTCTTTCAAAAGTGTGCCTCTGTCGTCATAGTTAATGAAGAGTTAGCGGCAATAAGTGCTCATGGAATATGTCTATCGCCTACGGAGTGACATTCGCTAGCTCACCCGGTGTAGCGTACATTCATCGAATGGTTCGGCTGCCGGGTTCGTCCGTTGCGGTCTAGGAAGGAGATTTGGGTGATGCGAGCACTTTAATTACTTTAGTACTCACCCAGTGACGGCAGATTGAGGACAGATCGGAGGAAGCCTGTTAGTCCGGGCTTGTCCAGGTCCGTCCGGGCTGTGAGCGAGAGAGGTCCCTCTCTCGCCCAACAACATAGGGTACCGCATGTTGTGGTTCAGATATTTTACATTCGGAGCATATGTCTGTTGGTCGGGACGCTCCGTTATATTGACAGTCCGAGAGACTGTCTTTAATGCTTCCTTATCCTCACAGCAGGGCACACGACCGCACATTGGCTACGTGACCTCGAGTATCCGATAAGTTTCGGCATTCAGTGATTCCACGGCGAATAGGTCGCGCCATCCGGTAGCCAAGGGACACGAGGCCTATACACTCCGTTCGCTCGCATATTGGAAGTATGCACGGGGTAACGATCACGGAGCTTCCAGCGGCAATGCATCGTAAGACCGCTTCTCCTCAGGCCTCAGTGACGGACGTGCTATCCGAGTTAGCACAGTTGTTTCGCAGCATCCCAGCAATTGACAGTTTCTCGGTCGAATCAGGAATTATCCGACGGCGCTGGGTCGGTGCGGTCCGTGGTTGCATCAGCTACGGACGACCGAACGCTTTATAGGGTCCGACAGGATGGCGAAAGGGGTTCGAAAGATTTCGAGTTTTCCCTTTAGTAGTAGCGGAAGATGCCTTTCATATCTTCTGGCATTATCTTCCAGTGATTATTATTTCGGACTTCATTGCTGCGATCTGGGATAAGAGACTTATAGCGTCATTGGACTCGGATTTTTCGATCGGTTCAGGGACATTGTCCCTGACTTACCGACGCAGTCCAATATTGTCATTACAACATGTGTTTTATTTTTCGACGCTATATATATATATATATACAAGCCTGCTACTAAGCATGATAGTTTAGTTTCTTGTCCGCGTTGCTCATTTCTGCCATTTTATCATTTATACAAATAGTTTATTTTGGCAGAGCAGGGCATACCGAGAGTTCATATGCGTCTAGACGGTGTGATTAAAGACTGCATATATTCTTTTTCGCCGTTTATGTCTTTTCCAATTTCAATGTTGGGAACGACATTATGTATAGTAGACTTAACTTAGACGCTTTATTATACGTAATCCGCCTTACTGAGGCGTTATCATTACGTCTTCAAGAAAAGATTTACGGGATATTATTCTCAATGTAATTTCTTTTGAGGGCAGTAGTTTGTTCACGTATAACTCCGCCCTTCAGTGGCTGATTGGAGTTAGTTAGACGTGACGCAGCCCTAGCTACATCCACACGCGTGGATAGTAAGGTTAAGAACTCTCTCAGAGTCGCTTCGTTCTCGGAGGAGCTTCTCTTCGACGGCAACTTTTCGGCAATCCATGAATTGCTCGATTTATACGTTCTCTTGTCTATCTAGTGTTACAAGAGATTCAGACTGGGGCAAACATTCGGTGGTTGACTCAGAGAGTGCCGCCGCAGTTGCTGGACCCGAGTGTGGCTGTTATGACGGTTCCAGTCAAACAGATTGGGATATAATACTGATCCCTACGGATTCGAAGTGCCAGGGTCTTTGGGTTCCGCAGTCTTTTAGCAATCAGTTTAACTTCCGCGGAATAATGTTTTTTAGGCTTGCTTTATGTCATTGCATGAACATTATTCAGAAACGTATGCCCAAATTCCTGTCCTTTAATTCGACAGTAGTGGCGTATCTCCGGAACCAGGGAGGCACTCTTTCGTTTCCGTTATTCAATTTAATGGAAAGAATCCGTCTGTTGGTTATAGTACACCAAGTTCAGTTTTGGTCCGTCATATTCCGGGTCGTCTAATTGTTTTATCGGACTCCCGTTCTCTTACGGGTCGCTTGTTGCTGTCAGAATGGATTCTCAACAAACAAGTATTCAATCAGATTTGCTATCTATGGGAGCGCCCAATGATGATTTATTTATGACACAGCTTGCTAATCAATTGCAGACGTATGTGTTGGCTTGTCCAGATCTCTGAGCTAATATTGTTAACGCTCTATTGATCTATAGGACGGAATGATAGGATACGCGTATCCTCCGGCGCTGTTGTTTTAGCAGGTATTGCTAAGATAAACAACCACAATACATTTCTGTTGATAGCATCTCTATCTTCACAGAGATCATGAGTAATTTACTCTCTTGTCTACTGTGGGTCTTAACGTGAAATCTTCCTCTATGTGAGGATCTTTTTCACTGGGTAAATCGTGTCATCTTTATCACAACCAGCAAGGTCGCAACCTTCATGTATTCCGTTGTGTGGTCCGTATTGCATTGTAAGCACTGTACTGGACGAGCTTTGGATGCGATTTCTTACTATAGGAGATCCTCTTCTTCGCTATTCTATGCGGCTAAAGTGGAGGCTCTTCCGTCGTGGTGTAGGGATCATTATGTTCATATTGTTGATCCCTCCATACTACTCATTGCTATTTTTTAGTATACTTGTTTCACAAGATCTACTGCAGCCTGTTATTATTTAGGTTATAGGTTTATGTTACCTCATACCTATGCACTCTACGATAGTTTACAATTGAGTCTTTTGTCTCTTTATCTAAGTCAGTTAGTAACTTTTTGTTAAATAGACTTAGAATCTTTAGATTAAATTCCTATACGGATTTTAACTTCGGTTCTTATTTAGCCAAGTAATCATTTGAGCCTCTGGAAACAGTAGTTTTCAAATTCTGACCTTTTAGACAGTAATTCTGTTGGTTTCTCTTTTACTGTAGTCAGTGAGTTTCATGCACTATCGACGGATGATTTTCACTTTCATAGTTTCGGAATCAATACTTCCGTTACTATTTAGGTTGGATTGTTGCATAAGAGTTAGGCTCCTATTATCCGGAACCTATTATTTTAAGGTCCTTCCGTCTTCGTATGGGCATAGGCCTTTACTCTTTCCGGGTACAGTTTATGTATTTATAAACAGATATCTGTTTATTACAGAGGACGTAAGCTTCTTCTGTCTTTGATGTCTAGTAGAAGGACGTTATGCTCCATTTTATTGTTAATGGATTCTATTAACTATCGGTACTGCTTATGGTATATCATTGACTTAGCAGTTGTGCTTAAGATTTCGGCTCATGAAGTAAGAGTTCTACTTCTTGGGCTTACATTAATAGTGTCGCTATTATAGATTTTTGAAGGCCGCTCATTGCGCTCAGCCATCCACATTCATGAATTTTATCTTAGAAATATCGAGTCCATTTCTGGAGGCCTCTATTGTTAGGTCTATTATCTACTGCTCAGAATGTCATTCACTTAACAGTTGCTACTATAGCTAGGTAGGCTGTCTGTTTCGGCAGTGTCTCCGTTCGGCTGCCCTCTTCGCTCTGGGCTATTTGACCCAGGGCAAGAAAAAGGGGGGGAGGGTGTTCCCTTGGGTCACCTGTTTTACTATGAAAACAAGGGGATACCGCCTCCGGAGTTAGTAATTCTGAGCTGTTATTGGGATGGTTGTTTAGTGAGAAGTTTAGGTTTTTAAAATTCATTCAAGTCTTAGTTTTTAAAGTATAGCTTTTGAATATTGCATATGTCAACGGACATGATTATGCAATCCTCAGACACTTTTAGGAGTATAAGAGTCTGTATTCTCTAGACTTACTTTATTTATTGGCTTACTTTAAAAATTATTAGTATAAGGATTATATTGGATATTAATAGAGTACATGGATGTATGAAGCTCAATTTTGGAAGGTGTTGTATCTTTCTAATTTATCATAAATAAGAAAGATACATGTAAGGCCTATTACTTCTTTTTCCCTACAGGGGATGACTCTATTTTATTTTATTGAGCGTATTCCATTTTGCTCTATGTCCTTGGCCCTCCAGCCTTTTTACTATTCAGCTATGTCTGGGTCATTGGTACAGTATAAAAATGTTAAAAAATTTATAGTAATTTATATATTTTTTATACTTACCAATGACCCAGACGGGGATGGCCCTCCCAGGAGTTGGGAACTCTTGCCTCCCCGCTGAGTACATAGCGCTTACCAGGCACTGGTTATTAGAATGATTAATGGCGCCAATTTCGGAACGTCCTTGACACTGCGCATGCGCAGTAGGGGCGAAGTGTGGAGGGCCTTTCAGGACATGTTTTCTTTAGTTTTAGATGCAAATTTTGGGGATTGGGGGGCAAAATTTGTGTTTGGCCCTATATTTTAAGAGTTAGCACCAGCTATGTCTGGGTCATTGGTAAGTATAAAAAATATATAAATTACTATAAATTTTTTAACATTAACTGTGTGTCCACCTTATTGTTTTGGGAAATAAAATACAACCTCCTTGTCACAAAAATGGCAATCTTACAGTAAACATTCTGAATCGTCCGCTGAATGTGATTAATGTTTCAGTAAACTCACTTCAACAAAAAGAAATAATCTGTTTATAATATGTGTCCCAATTGAGAAACTTATTTCGATTGTTTTATTTATTTAAAAAACTCCATCGTAGTTTGCTTTTCCGGATGGCCAGTGTGATCGCCCTTGACATTCGATTGTTGTGATAATTCCAGATGCAACCCAACCCAACGAGAAAGTAAATTACTGGGCCGATTAATTAAAGGGATATTCTGGATTTCGTCCACTGACATCATAAATGCGTTATGGGATGTTTAGTGGTCAGATATGGGGTCAAGTTAGGCAGGGTTTCCGCTAGACCGACTGTGGGTCCATCGACTGGACCCATTCCCCCCGCCGATCATACTATGATCAGTCAAAAAAGCTGATGGTTAAAATGCCGAGTACAATGCTGTATCGTAACGACACTCAGGTTCCTTTGTTTCCACATAATATAGGCATAATTATGTTGTATACTATGCCTACTATTACTGGCAACAACCTGATACTTTATAACCCCCAGTCGAGAGGGGGAAACAAAGTTTAAATCCTAAACGTTGCCTATAAAATTTCGGACTCAAATTGGCGTGTTTGGTCCGAAATCACTGGCTTTTATTTCGAGCGATAAATGATATAATTGCACGTGCATGACGTCACACGTCCGCATCATGGTTCTTTTCGAATATTTTGTTCTCTCTGCATTTCCAATTATTTACGTTGGCACGTATTGGGTTGTACAAAAAAAATTGAAGTCAAGTGTCACAGTCACTGTCAGGATTCGTGGATTTTGTGTTGTTTTGGGTTTGTATTTTTATGAAACCTGCGACCAGATGTAGCATTGTGTGTCCCGTGGGAATTTAGAGAATTGCAGGAGAAAAAAACTACATATTTTCCACTTAAATTATTCAGCATTTTAGCGACCAGAATGCCCCTAGATGGCACCAGAGAGCACCTAAAAAACAAAATTTTCCTGGGGGGAGAACCCCAGACCCAAACCCCCCTCTATACACACGGGCCTTAGACACGTGCGGCAGACGTCTTCAGCGTCTGAGTTTCACTTTCTTTAAACTACCGGACCCACAAATTTTCCCCTAGCAGAAACCCTGAATTAGGCTCAGTGAGATCAATATTATATTGATCTCACTTCGCCTCACCTGACACCATATCCGACCACTAAATATCCCGTAACTTATAATATAAAGCTTCAGATGACCCAACAGTGTTTCTACATTATTGTTGGCTGCCAGTACAGGCAGCCAACAATGATGTAAAATCACTGTCAAGATAAATACATCCTACCAGTCGAGTTTTCAAGGAAGAATACACTTATGTCAACTTTTTCTAAGTAATATAAGAGGGGCTGTTTGTAGATGTATGGTGACTTAAGGGTTAAGCAATATTCAATTCACCATACTGTAAGTGGAATATTGCTGGAATGGATTGTAACTGTTGATAAAATGTCTGTGTAACGGAATTAGAAACATGCATTAGATTTTGGATATGATTAGGCTTAATAAAATTAAAAGTCTGTTTCTCAGGCCCTCCCACATGGTCCTTTTGGCTGCCGCATGCTTTCTTTTTATGACCAATGCAAACTTGAAAAAATAAAAATTAAATGGTTTATGTCTAATATTTTTCAAAAGTTAACTAAACTGATAAATTTGTCCCTTGAGTGCAACAAGGCTTTGCAATGCTTTAGCATTGCAAAGCCTTGTTGCACCCAAGGGACGAAATACACCACCACCCTTGATTATGAGGCCTAAAACATAAAATAAACCAAGAACATGAACTTCTGATAGCAAAGAAATAATTACAAAAATAAAATATAAAATAAAAAAATGCCCGCCCGCATGCAATTTTACAAAACTTGGCCTGAGAAACAGAACATCTACTTTGTGTGGCCTTATGATGTTATATTTTATTTTAGACCAAGAATGTAGTTCCCACCAATACAAGTAAAAATGTCTAGACAAAATACAAATCTGTATTGAGGTAGCAACCCCACATGCAATCATTCCATTCCAAAAAAGAATGTTTTTACCTGCATCGAGTTATTATATATATTTTTGTAACAGCGATTAAATGATAAATAAATCGCCACTTAAAAGTAAATAAATTAGACAAGATCATTTTTATGTGTACCCGTACTATGTATGGTACACATAATGCCGGCATCTGGGGTGACCATCCGTCGTTCGTCCATCCTTTGTCCGTCCGTTGTCTGTCTGTCCGTCCATCTGTCCGACTGTCCGGCATCCTTATCCATTTCTTTGGCATTCGATAACTTGAAAAATATTGCTTGGATTGTCAAGTTACTTTATATTTGTGTTCAGGTTACTGATGTGCCGAGCTGTATAGTTTTTGGTGTAAATCGGATAATTTGATCCTGAGATATTAACCCTTTATCCTTCAAATTGAAAATTCCTCCAATCCCTTTGGCATTCGATAACTTGAAAAATATTGCTTGGATTATCAAGTTACTTTATATTTGTGTTCAGGTTACTGATGTGCCGAGCTGTATAGTTTTTGGTTTAAATCTGTTATTTTGATCCTGAGATATTAACCCTTTATCCTTCAAATTGAAAATTCCTCCAATCCCTTTGGCATTCAATAACTTGAAAAATATTGCTTGGATTGTCTAGTTACTTTATATTTGTGTTCAGGTTACTGATGTGCCAAGCTGTATAGTTTCTGGTGTAAATCTGATGATTTGATCCCGAGATATTAACCTTTTATCCTTCAAATTGAAAATTCCTCCAATCCCTTTGGCATTTGATAACTTGAAAAATATTACTTGGATTGTCAAGTTACTTTATATTTGTGTTCAGGTTACTGATGTGCCGAACTGTATAATTTTTGGTGTAAATCTGTTATTTTGATCCTGAGATATTAACCCTTTATGCTTCAAATTGAAAATTCCTCCAATCCCTTTGGCATTCGATAACTTGAAAAATATTGCTTGGATTGTCAAGTTACTTTATATTTGTGTTCAGGTTACTGATGTGCCGAGCAGTATAGTTTTTGGTGTAAATCTGATAATTTAATCCTGAGATATTAACCCTTTATCCTTCAAATTGAAAATTCCTCCAATCCCTTTGGCATTCGATAACTTGAAAAATATTGCTTGGATTGTCAAGTTACTTTATATTTGTGTTCAGGTTACTGATGTACTGAGCTGTATAGTTTTTGGTGTAAATCTGTTATTTTAATCCTGAGATATTAACCCTTTATCCTTCAAATTGAAAATTCCTCCAATCCCTTTGGCATTTGATAACTTGAAAAATATTGCTTGGATTGTCAAATTACTTTATAATTGTGTTCAGGTTACTGATGTGCTGAGCTGTATAGTTTTTGGTGGTAATCTGATAATTTAATCCGGAGATATTAACCCTTTATCCTTCAAATTGAAAATTCCTCCAATCCCTTTGGCAAGAGATAACTCAAAAAATATCAATCCGATTGTCATGTTACTTTATATATTTATTCAGGTTACTGATGTGCAGTGCTGCATAGTTTTTAGCTCAACTTTGACGAAGTCAAATTTGAGCTATCGTCATGGCCCGTCGTCCATCGTCTGTCTGTCCATCCGTCCGTCTGTCCATCCATCTGTCCGTAAGTCAACAATTGGCTATGGCTCGGGCTAGAGGTCGTATTTATGAACCGATCTTTACAAAACTTCTTGTGTACCTTTGTTATGACCCTGGGACGGGAACGAGTGTTTTTAGGTGTGGTCCGAAATTCAAGATGGCTGCCAGTGGCCATTTTGTACCGATGATGCAAAAATCAGTTTTTTGTACAGAACTTCTGTATGAAAGTTCTGATTTGAATAAAGTTTTGTATAAATGTTTAGTACCATGGGATACATCACATATAATATGGGTTTTTTTCTCATGCGTAAATTATGCAAATTAGACTGACTTTGATTTATTTAGTGTTACTTTCAGAGCTGTAAGTGCCAAGCTGCTATGGCTCGGGCTAGAGGCCGTATTTATGAACCAATCTTTACGAAACTTCTTGGGTACCTTTGTTATGACCGTGGGATGAGAACAAGTGTTTTTGGGTGCAGTCCAAAATTCAAGATGGCTGCCAGCAGCCATTTTGTACCGACGATGCAGAAATCTGTTTTTTGTACAGAACTTCCATATGAAAGCTCTGATTTGAATAATTTTTTGTATGAATGTTTAGTACCATGGGATACATCACATATAATACGTTTTTTTTTCTCGTGTGTAAATTGTGCAAATTAGACTAATTTTGATGTTTTTGGGGGTTACTTTCAGCACTGTAAGTGCAAATGCCAATACAGCTCGGGCTAGAGGCCGTATTTATGAACCGATCGTTACGAAACTTCTTGGATACCTTTGGTATCACCGTGGGACGAGAACAAGTGTTTTGGGGTCCGGACCGAAATTCAAGATGGCCAATGGCAGCCATTTTGTACAAAATTAGGTGCAATCAGATTTTTGCACAGAACTTCCATATGAAAGCGCTGATTTGAATAATTTTTTGAGTGAATGTTTAGTATCATTGGATACATCACATATAATACGGGTTTTTTTCTCGTGCAGAAATTATGCAAATTAGATGAACTTTGATTTTTTCAGTGCGACTTACACACAGTAAGCACACATGTCAATACAGCTCGGGCTAGAGGCTGTATTTATCAACCGATCTTCACGAAACTTCTTGGGTACCTTTGTTATCACCTTGGGATGAGAATGAGTGTTTCTGGGTACGGTCCAAAATTCAAGATGGCTGCCAGTGGCCATTTTGTATCGATATTAGGTCCAATCAGTTTTTTGTCACAAGTTCTATACAGCTCGTACAGGGATTTTTCTAGGTGACGACAGGGGCCGAATATGGGCCCCATTCCCAATGAGATTTAGGCATGATTTTTCCCAATTTCTAACATAAAATTCCCAATTGGTACCCAGTGTCAACTTCATCATAATAATTGTGATTATTTACTGTGAAAGTAGGCCTTATTATGATGATAAAAGAACTGTAAAACCATAATTTCAAACAATAAAACCAACTTCTTCATTTTTAATGTGCCTGTAGAGAAGAAATGTGCCTTTTTCTCCAATCTGCAGTGTCACCAGAATTCCCAATTTGGTCCAATGAGATGGCAGTTTTCCCAATTGTATGGGCCCCTGGCCCCATTCCCAATGCCCGTAGAAAAATCCCTGTCGTATTTATGAACTGATCTTCACAAAACTTCTTGGGTACTTTTGTTTTCACCTTGGGACAGGAACGAGTGTGTTTTGGGGTGCCTTTGTTATCACTGTGCTATGAGAACAAATATTTTGGGGTTCAGTCAGACCCGCTCTGGGACTCAAAGATTTTTTTCTAGTTTAGCATCTGACTGTCACCCACTTTTACAATACTTTACCTATACATTTGTTACAGGCAACGGTCAGTATTTATGTACAGACCGTTACAATACTTTATATGTACCTTTGTTATCAGGTCATTACCTAGATGTTTGTCATTGCTGTGTCACATACTATGCATGTACATGTCTTTGTCGTGACAAGTTGAGCTACAGTGTCACTGACACTTTCATTTTTATGTAAATCTGATAATTTGATCTGGAGATATTAACCCTTTATCCATTAAATTAGACACTCCTCCAATCCATTTCTGTATGTACCCATCCCTTGTATGGTGTACATAATGTCGGCATCTGTGGTGGCCCTCCGTCATACAGCTTTCTACTAGTTGCGCGTATGGGTACACATCTGACGATTTCATCGGCCTATTTTTGCTATGATGATATTTTTATATTGTCCTACCACGTGAAAAATAAAACAAGGAAACACACTGCTGAAACACTATTATAAACTTTAGCAATTACAGTACAAGTGGAACAAGGAATGAGGAGATTACATCATGCACAGCTCAAGAACGCAATACCATGACGTCATGTTCATCATTCGTAAATAATCAATTCGCTGAGTGATTGTCAAAACTGACGTCATTAAAAACTGTACCTGATACCTTCATATGCAAACAAGTCAGGAAAGGGAGGAATATTGTAAAATAAAGTAGTTATTACGACCATTTGGGTTTCTGAGATGGTTTTATTGAAGACGAGGCCTCGTTTCTGGATATATATACAGACAAGTCTGTAAGGATGAGTCGAAATATGATCCAGTGGCAAGGTCCTTACGGACCTGTCTAGCATCTTGGTTGAACATGAGCTCTGAGCCGCAAACCTCACACCATGTTATCAGTTCATGACGATAATTTATAATATTCCTCCCTTTCCTAAAATTGGTCATTTTGAGTACAAATTCCCTGATCGTGTATGTTCATGAAACACAATGTGTATCTTGTGGAGGGGGTTGCTCCATTTGTTTTTACTTAAAAATGACCTAGAAAAACCTTTAAGAGCTCATCTCTTGTTCTTTGAGAAAATATACTGGCAAGATCCTTCATCCCCTTAAAACTGATGTTGAAATATCAAAATTTCAACATGCAATTTTGTACAACAATGAAAATAGGAGTGTATAATTGATATTAAACAATATCATTACTTTCTTTCAGATCATAGTTTTTGTTGCCTCATTGAATTGAGCTTGACCAGGTCTTCTGATGGGGGTGTGATGGCTCAGTAGGTAGAGATGCAGGCTGCAAGCCGAGAGGACCTTGGTTGGAATCCTATCTGCGGCAATCACGTTTTGGCCTTGGGCAAGACACTTCACTCCCATTGTTCATTGCTCCAATGAGGGGTCATAACCTATGTTTTTGAGACAAAAAATGAAAAAAAATTGTCATTCAAGAATTTTTTTTGCAAGTGTCGTCTGCTTTTCATGTTAGGTAAAGGATTAACAGTTCTTAAATCACTTAAAATTTGAGAGCACTCTTATACATGTATCGTTGTGAGTGCAGCCTGTACATATTCCATAGCGAAAAACAAACTTCCTATTTATTTATAAGAGTTTAACCCCTAAGGCATTGTTCCAATTTTGGTGAGTTTCTTGTCTCAGGCCTGGAATTGTTAAAAATGTAGGAAGGCTAAAAATCACTCCCCTCACATGGTTTAGGGGAGCAATTCAAGCTTACAAAAGCTAAAAGTGGCAAAATGAAATTTTACTATTAATGAATTCTGTCTAGTGGGCTTTGTACTTTTTATTTGGTGCTGCTAATAAGGTAGTCTTGGTGAGATGGCTACACTGCCCCTCCCACACCTCTGGGCCTTAGCAAGGCCCTGAGTTCTGGGAGGGGCAGTGTGGCCATCTTACAGAGGCCACTAACATATCAGAGATCTGAATAGATGTGGATTTTTAGGAATAGGCAGTTATGGCAATCATTATTTTCTAAGATCAGGAGGGCTAGTTTTCGCCCTCCTTAATTTTTTTAAGGCGAACAGTAGGTGAGCGAATAAATAGCTTTCCTGAAAATGCCAGGCCCGTTGTCTTAGTAACAGAGCTACATGAACATGTTGAATACATGTGCCATCATACATGTACAGGCTTTTGGTGATCTTGCTGATGGTAGTTGCAGTATTGGGAACTCAGTGGATCAGTTGTTACAGCATTGGACTTCAAATTGAGAGGTCCACAGTTCAATCCCCACCAGGGGTAACCGCGTTGTGTCCTTGGGCAAGGCACTTAATCTTGATTGCCCAGGTGGGGCATGGTGGCACTGTGTACTAAGGTGTACTGCACATCGATGGGGCACAAGTCTTCAACCAATGCTACCCTTGCTTGTGTGAAGTTAGTACGGTGGGGAGTCTGACAGTTGCTTGCCATTACTCAGCGGTTCTCGCCAGGTACTATGGCTTTCTCCACCGTAAAACTGTCCAACACGAGGTGATCCTGGCTGTCGATTGTGTCGTTAAACTCCAATAAATAAATAGTTACAGTATCTTGGCAGTGGTTTCTGGAGAAGTCTTAGCTGCCTGCATAAGCAGCCAACACTTCACTAAACATCACTGCTAAGTCAAAGTGTTACCTTATTATGTGGGAGCAAAAAATAGAATATTTTTATCCTGTACCAATGACCCAGACATAGCTGGTGCTAACTCTTAAAATATAGGGCCAAACACAAATTTTGCCCCCCAATCCCCAAAATTTGCATCTAAAACCAAAGAAAACATGTCCTGAATGGCCCTCCACACTTCACCTCTACTGCACATGCGCAGTGTCAAGGACGTTCCGAAATTGGCGCCATTAATCATTCTAAGTTTGGCCCTTCATCAGTTAACATCTGACTGATCTTTGTGCTTGTAAATCTCAGTTTAAATGATGCCAGACACATAAATATTAGTGAAATGGTGATTCTAAGGAGGATAGAGAAGGAGGAGAGGAAAAATGTGTGACAGAATATTATCAGGGCTGTAACTTAAAATTTTTTAATGAAATTATGTTAAGTTACCTATTTTCGAGGCAGCAGCCATTTTGTTGTCATTCTGATTATTTAGTTACACTGATTTTTCAGTGTTTTCCTCTCTCCCTGTCCTTTAAGTCCCCCCTTGCTATTCTCCCATGCTTTTGGCATAGTTTCTGTAATTATTATTACTAAATTTTCTTGGGAGTTTTAGCTGAATAACAGAATGAATTCTGTTCTTTTCCCCATGTTTACGTCTTCACCTACGGGTGGTTAGGCGTTGTGTTCTGCATCTACCATCTGATGTTCTGCAGTTTCTTCCCTGGAAGTCTCTGTTTTGCATCAGATAGTGTATTTTTGGTAACTGATTCCGGGCCTGGGTGCCTGGAGTCTTGTTTTAGTGTTTTTACATTCATTGTTTACATTTACAACAGCCCTCTGTGTGAGGGGGGGATTTCTTGAAAATAATATCTTGATGTTATTTTAATCATAACTAGATACATTATTATTGTTCGTAAGTGTTGAATAAATTGTTTAAAATATTTTTAAAATTTTTGTCCACACTTAGGCTTGGGATCCATTGGGGCTCAACGTTACTTTTCAGAAACTTGGGCTGTTCTGAAAAAATATTTTTTCAGAATATTTTGATTTCAATTATTTTTTCTATATTAATGGATCATATTATTATTATGTATTTTGATTGCCAGGGGTTGATGCGAGTACCAGGACTTGTTTTCTTTTCACATTGAAAGGATTTTGATCAATTGTAATAAGAGGAAGTCTTCCTCTGACTTTTATAATCATTCTATATGTGGTCAGTGTACTCGCATTAACTCCTGTTCTGTATCGTATGATTTCGATGACAACATGGGAAGCGTATGTCACGGTATGTTAGTGGGGAATTGGACACTCCGGTCCTTTCCCCGCAGGGTCACTCTACTTTATCAATTTCTATTTCAGACGATCAAGATTAGGGTGATGTATCGGTGATGTCTTCCAACAGTGTGCCTCCGTCGTCACAATTAATGAAGGGCTAGCGGAAAAGTGCTCATGTAAATACGCCAATTGCCTAAGAGGACCCTAGTAGGTTCGACGGCCTTTGACGTCCGCTAGCTCGCCCGGTGTAGCGTCCATTCATCGAATGGTTCGGCAGCCGGGTTCGTCCGTTGCGGTCTAGAAGGAGTTTTGGGGTGATGCGAGCACTATAAATCAACCAAATGCACACCCAGTGACGGCGGATTAGAGGGAGATTAGAGGGAGAACGGAGGAAGCCTTTTAGTCTGGTTCCTAGCTCGTTCTGGTCCATCCGGACGGCGAGCGAGAGAGGCCCCTCTCTCGTACAACAACATCTGGCCCCAGATGTTGTGGTACAAAATGTTTCGCATTCGGAGCATACGTCCGTCGCTCGGGACGCTCCGACATATAGTCAGTCCGGAGTAGACTGTCAATAAGGCTTCCTCATTCTCATGGTAGCGCACACGACCGCTCTTGGCTACGTGACCTCGGATATCCAGTCAGCTTCGCCAGTCAGAGAATCATCGGCGACCAGGTCACACCATCCGGTAGCCAGGGACACGAGACTCCGGACGTTCGCATAGGAAAGTGTGCGGGAGTCAACGTACATGGAGCTTCCGGCGGCAATGCATCGTAAGACCGCTACTGCACAGGCCTCGGGAACGGACGTGCTTTCCTAAATAGCACAGTTTATCGCAGCATCCCAGCATCAGCTGAATCTGTCGCATATTTTTTATCCGACGATGCTGGGTCGGGACGCTCCGCGGAAGCGGGTACGGACGTCCGAAAATTTCATCCGGTCCGACGGGATACCGAAAGGGATTTGGAGGATTTCGAGCTTTCCCTTTCGGAACAACATATGCTGTTGTATATGTCATCTGACTTGATCTTCTACAGCTTCTTTCGTCGGACCAGAATGCTGCGATGCCGGATAAGAAACTGATAGCGTCGGTGGACTTTGGTTCGGTTCAGGGACATTGTCCCTCAGTTCCGACATAGTCCAATAATGTCACACAAACTTTCGAATTATTGAACGACGCTATATATATTATTATTATATGCTTGCTATAACCAAGCATTTCTGGTTTCTTGTTCGCAAAGTTACGGAGATGTCTTTCAAAAGTGTGCCTCTGTCGTCATAGTTAATGAAGAGCTAGCGGCAATAATTGCTCATGGAATATGTCTATCGCCTAAGAGATCCCTTGTAGGATCGACGGAGTGACATTCGCTAGCTCACCCGGTGTAGCGTGCATTCATCGAATGGTTCGGCTGCCGGGTTCGTCCGTTGCGGTCTAGGAAAGAGATTTGGGTGATGCGAGCACTATAATTACTTTAGTACTCACCCAGTGACGGCGGATTGAGGACAGATCGGAGGAAGCCTGTTAGTCCGGTTCCTGGCTTGTCCAGGTCCGTCCGGGCTGTGAGCGAGAGAGGTCCCTCTCTTGTCCAACAACATAGGGGACCGCATGTTGTGGTCCAGATATTTTACATTCGGAGCATATGTCTGTCGGTCGGGACGCTCCGTTATATTGACAGTCCGAGAGACTGTCGATAATGCTTCCTCATCCTCACAGCAGGGCACACGACCGCACATTGGCTACGTGACCTCGAGTATCCGATCAGTTTCGTCATTCAGTGATTCCACGGCGAATAGGTCACGCCATCCGGTAGCCAAGGGACACGAGGCCTATACACTCTGTTCGCTCGCATATTGGTAGTATGCACGGGGTAACAATCACGGAGCTTCCAGCGGCAATGCATTGTAGGACCGCTTCTCCTCAGGCCTCAGTGACGGACGTGCTATCCGAGTTAGCACAGTTGTTTCGCAGCATCCCAGCGATCGACAGTTTCTTATTCGAATCAGGAATTATCTGACGGCGCTGGGTCGGTGCGGTCCGCGGTTGCATCAGGTACGGACGACCGAACGCTTTATAGGGTCCGACAGGATGGCGAAAGGGATTCGAAAGATTTCGAGTTTTCCCTTTCGTAGCATCGGAAGCTGCCATTCATATCTTCTGGCATTATCTTCCAATGATTGTTATTTCGGACTACATTGCTGCGATGTTGGATAAGAGACTTATAGCGTCATTGGACACGGAATTTTGGATCGGTTCAGGGACATTGTCCCTGACTTACCGACACAGTCCAATAATGTCATTACAACATGTGTTTTATTTTTCGACGCTATATATGCATATAAGCCTGCTACCAAGCATGATAGTTTAGTTTCTTGTCCGCAATGCTCATTTCTGCCGTTTTATCATTTATACGAATAATTTTTTTTGGCAGAGCAGGGCATACCGAGAGTTCATATGCGTCTAGACGGCGTGGTTAAAGACTGGAAATATTCTTTTTCGCCGTCTATGTCTTTTCCAACCACAATGTTGGAAATGACAATGATGTCTAGTAGACTTAACTTAGACGCTTTATCATACGTAATCCACCTTACTGAGGCATTATCATTACGTCTTCAAGAAAAGATTTACGGGATATTATTCTCAATGTGATTTCTTTTGAGGGCAGTAGTTTGTTCACGTATAACTCCGCCCTTCAGTGGCTGATTGGAGTTGGTTAGACGTGACGCAGCCCTAGCTACATCCACGCGCGTGGATAGTAAGGTGAAGAACTCTCTCAGAGTCGCTTCGTTCTCGGAGAAGCCTCTCTTCGACGGCAACTTTTCAGCAATCCATGAATTGCTCGATTTACACGTTCTCTTGTCTATCTAGTGTTACAAGAGATTCAGACTGGGGCAAACATTCGGTGGTTGACTCAGAGAGTGCCACTGCAGTTGCCGGATCCGAGGGTTATAGTTATGACAGTTGCCAGTCAAACAGATTGGGATATAATATTGATCCCAACGGATTCGAAGTGCCAGGGTCTTTGGGTTCCGCAGTCTCTAAGCAAGCAATTATCTTCCGCGGAATAATGTTTTTTAGGCTTGCTTTATGTCATTGGATGAACATTATTCAGAAACGCATGTCCAAATCCTGTCCGTTTATTCGACAGTAGTGGCGTATCTCCGGAACCAGGGAGGCACTCATTCGTTTCCGTTATTCAATTTAATGGAAAGAATCCGTCTGTTGGTTATAGTACACCAAGTTCTGTTTCGGTCCGTCATATTCCGGGTCGTCTGATTGTTTTACCGGACTTCCGTTCACTTAGGGGTCACTTGTTGCCGTCAGAATGGACTCTCAACAAACAAGTATTCAATCAGATTTGCTATCTATGGGAGCGCCCAATGATAATTTATTTTTGACACAGTTTGCTAATCAATTGCAGACGTATGTGTTGGCTTGTTCGGATCTCTGAGCTAATGTTGTTAACGCTCTATTGATCTAATAGGACGGAATGATAGGATATGCGTATCCTCCAGCACTGTTGTTTCAGCAGGTATTGCTAAGATAAACAACCACAATACATTTCTGTTGATAGCATCTCTATCTTCACAGAGACCGTTGGTAATTTACTCTGATGTCTACTGTGGGACTTGTGTTACAAGAGATTCAGACTGGGGCAAACATTCGGTGGTTGACTCAGAGAGTGCCACCGCAGTTGCCGGACCCGAGTGTGGCTGTTATGACGGTTGCCAGTCAAACAGATTGGGATATAATACTGATCCCTACGGATTCGAAGTGCCAGGGTCTTTGGGTTCCGCAGTCTCTTAGCAATCAGTTTTCTTCCGCGGAATAATGTTTTTTAGGCTTGCTTTATGTCATTGCATGAACATTATTCAGAAACGCATGCCCAAATTCCTGTCCTTTAATTCGACAGTAGTGGCGTATCTCCGGAACCAGGGAGGCACTCTTTCGTTTCCGTTATTCAATTTAATGGAAAGAATCCGTCTGTTGGTTATAGTACACCAAGTTCAGTTTTGGTCCGTCATATTCCGGGTCGTCTGATTGTTTTATTGGACTTCCGTTCTCTTACGGGTCGCTTGTTGCTGTCGGAATGGACTCTTAACAAACAAGTATTCAATCAGATTTGCTATCTATGGGAGCGCCCAATGATGATTTATTTATGACACAGCTTGCTAATCAATTGCAGACGTATGTGTTGGCTTGTCCAGATCTCTGAGCTAATGTTGTTAACGCTCTATTGATCTATAGGACGAAATGATAGGATACGCGTATCCTCCGGCGCTGTTGTTTCAGCAGGTATTGCTAAGATAAACAACCACAATACATTTCTGTTGATAGCATCTCTATCTTCACAGAGATCATGAGTAATTTACTCTCTTGTCTACTGTGGGTCTTAACGTGAAATCTTCCTCTATGTGAGGATCTTTTTTCACTGGGTAAATCGTGTCATCTTTATCACAACCCGCAAGGTCGCAACCTTCACGTATTCCGTTGTGTGGTCCGTATTGCATTGTAAGCATTGTACTGGACGAGCTTTGGACGCGATTTCTTACTATAGGAGATCCTCTTCTTCGCTATTCTATGCGGCTAAAGTGGAGGCTCTTCCGTCGTTGGTGTAGGGATCACTATGTTCATATTGTTGATCCCTCCATACTACTCATTACAACTTTTTAGTATACTTGTTTGACAAGATCTACTGCAGCCTGTTATTATTAAGGTTATAGGTTTATGTTACCTCATACCTATGCACTCTATGATAGTTTACAATTGAGTCTTATGTCTCTTTATCTAAGTCAGTTAGTAACTTTTTGATAAATAGACTTAGAATCTTTAGATTAAATTCCTATATGGAATTTAACTTCGGTTCTTATTTAGCTAAGTAATCATTTGAGCCTCTGGAAACAGTAGTTTTCAAATTCTGACCTTTTAGACAGTAATTATGTTGGCTTCTCTTTTACTGAAGAGTCAGTGAGTTTCATGCACTATCGATGGATGATTTTCACTTTCGTAGTTTCGGAATCACTACTTCCTTTAATATTTAGGTTGGATTTTTTGCATAAGAGTTAGGCTCCTAATATCCGGAACCTATTGTTATTAAGGTCCTTCCGTCTTCGTACGGGCATAGGCCTTTACTCTGTCCGGTTAGAGTTTATGTATTTATAAACAGATATCTGTTTATTATTACGGGCGTAAGCTTCTTCTGTCTTTGATGCCTAATAGAAGGACGTTACGCTCCATTCTATTGCTGATGGATTCAATTAACTATCGGTACTGCTTATGGTATATCATTGACTCAGCAGTTGTGCTTAAGATTTCGGCTCATGAAGTAAGAGTTCTTCTACGTCTTGGGCCTACATTAATAGTGTCGCTATTTTAGATTTTTGAAGGCTGCTCATTGCACTCAGCCATCCACATTCATGAATTTTTATCTCAGAAATATCAAGTTCATTTCTAGAGGCCTCTATTGTTAGGTCTATTATCTACTGCTCAGAATGTCATTCACTTAACAGTTGCTACTATAGCTAGGTAGGCTGTCTGTTTCGGCAGTGACTCCGTTCTGCTGCCCTCTTCGCTCTGGGCTATTTGACCCAGGGCAAGAAAAAGGGGGGGGGGGAGGGTGTTCCCTTGGGTCACCTGTTTTACTATGAAAACAAGGGGATACCTCCTCCGGAGTTAGTAATTCTGAGCTGTTATTGGGATGGTTGTTTAGTGAGAAGTTTATGTTTTAAAAATTCATTCAAGTCTTAGTTTTTAAAGTATAGCTTTTGAATATAGCATGTGTCAACGGACATGATTATGCAATCCTCAGACACTTTTAAGGAGTATAAGAGTCTCTATTCTCTAGACTTACTTTATTTATTGGCTTACTTTAAAAATTATTAGTATAAGGATTATATTGGATATTAATAGAGTACATGGATGTATGATGCTCAATTTTGGAAGGTGTTGTATCTTTCTAATTTATCATAAATAAGAAAGATACATGTAAGGCCTATTACTTCTTTTTCCCTAGAGGGGATGACTCTATTTTATATTATTGAGCGTATTCCATCTTGCTCTATGTCCTTGGCCCTCCAGCCTTTTTACTATTCAGCTTTGTCTGGGTCATTGGTACAGTATAAAAATGTTAAAAACTTTATAGTAATTTCTATATTTTTTATACTTACCAATGACCCAGACGGGGATGGCCCTCCCAGGAATTGGGAACTCTTGCCTCCCCGCTGAGTACATAGCGCTTACCAGGCACTGGTTATTAGAATGATTAATGGCGCCAATTTCGGAACGTCCTTGACACTGCGCATGCGCAGTAGAGGCGAAGTGTGGAGGGCCATTCAGGACATGTTTTCTTTGGTTTTAGATGCAAATTTTGGGGATTGGGGGGCAAAATTTGTGTTTGGCCCTATATTTTAAGAGTTAGCACCAGCTATGTCTGGGTCATTGGTAAGTATAAAAAATATAGAAATTACTATAAATTTTTTAACTTTCCAGGCCTTTAAGGACACTTTCAGAATCTGTGCTGAGAACCAAATGAACATTTTGTGAGAATCAGAGTTGATTCTCATTTTTTTCCTTGTGGCATTCAATTGTGAGAATCAATTTTAACTCTCACATTGAATTTTAAGTTCTGTGAGCATATGATGAAGTAACTCTTTTTATAACAGGTTTGAAGCAAGTTAATATTTCTTGACCTATTTTGTTAAACTTTTTTAAAAGGTTGTTGAAGGAGACTTTGATGGCTCAACTAAGCCAGTCAAGAACATACAGGCAGCTCTTATGTTAATTCAGTGGCTTCCAGATATCCAGTCACATGATCTTCAAGTATGGTTGTCTGAGAATCTGCATCGGATATGTAGCCATGGACACAACAATAAGATGAGATGTTGTAGTGAGGGAATGATTGGTGCAATTATCAGTGTACTGAATCGAGCTAAGCAAATCAATCCAAATGCTGTCGGTAAGTAATAATCATTCAGTTAGGCCTAAAAAAATAAAAAATCTGTTTCTCAGACCCTCCCGCATGGTCCTTTTGTCTGCCGCATGCTCTCTTTTTATAACCAATTTAAACTTAAAAAAAAAAAAAAAATTAAATGGTTTATGTCTGATATTTTACCCAAATTTAAAAAAATTGATGAATTTGTCCCTTGAGTGCAAGAAAGCTTTGCAATGCTTTAGCATTGCAAAGTCTTCTTGCACTCAAGGGATGAAATACACCACCAACCATGCTATTCTGTAGATTATGAGGCCTAAAACTTGAACCAAGAACATGAATTTTGAGGGCAAAAAAGTAATTACTGAAATAAAAAATAAAATAAAAAACCGCTCGCCCGCATGCAGTTTCACAAATAAAGGCCTGAGAAACAGAAGATCTACTTTGTGTGGCCTTATATGCTTTCCTTGAAATTATGCACTGATTGCAAATGAAACTTGACAATATCGTGCAATTTATGTATTTATTTATTAGTGTTTAAGGTCTCATATTTCTGCACAATGGCTAATTGTGACCATAACACCATGGAGTACAGTGGAACCCTGTTAATTGAATAGCCACTTTGCCAATGAAAATTATTCAATTAACAGGAGTATTCAGTTAACAGGGATTGTGTAACTTCCTGTATTCTACAGATAAACTTAGCATTTATTCTATTATCTCTCGTGAGCTCTGTCAAACAAGATATAATAGATTAAAGGCCTTTATTGGATGTACTGAGGCCAAATGGGTCTATAAACAAAGGAAAACTGGGGAGACTCAGGGTAATTTCTTGACAGGTTACAAGATTTTTTATTCAATTAACAGGAGTTTACTCTATAACCTATATTCAATTAACAGGTCAAATTTGTACTGGATGTTTGGTAAATGGTTTTGTGTTGGAAAAGTATATTCAGTTAACAGGATTATTCAGTTAAGAGATATGCAATTAAGTGGGCTCCACTGTAATAATAATTCTGTTATATGCTTTCTATGAAATTACATGCTGATTTCAAATGAAATAGACAGATTTATGTATTTATTTATTGGTGTTAAAGATCACATATTTCTGCACAACGGCTAATTGTGACTACACCACCATGGAATATTACAAGTTTTAAATAAAAAAAAAGTAGAAACTTTCTTATATTGAAGAATTTCTGGATGATACTACATAAGGCTTAAAAAAGATAAAAATCTGTTTCTCAGGCCCTCCTGCGTGGTCATTTTTGACTGCCACATGCTCTATTTTTATAACCATTGCAAACTTGAAAAAATAAAAATTAAGAGGTTTATGTCTGATATTTTACCCAAGTTAATAGATTTAAGAAATCTGTCCGTTGAGTGCAACAAAGCTTCGCAATACTTTAGCATTGCAAAGCCTTCTTAGTTTAAACAATATTTATTCATAAAGCAGTGTTACGCGTATACATTACATAATAATAAAACCACAGAATGGCAAACATTTTTCATGGTTGTACACGGTATGACAGAAACCGAAGTAATCAGGATTGTAAGTAGATGAGGATTCGACAGGAAGCCATAGGCTTATATGAGTCGTCTCCTTTATTCAAGAACACTTTTCAAAGGATGATGGCATGAATCAGCAGTGGAGTGGACCTTGCATATCGCTGCCCAGGGGCATGATCCCCGCTGGCAATGAACCATACCATAATTGAAAGGGTAGCCAAATTGTCCTTTAGGGTACTGCTATTCATTTGCCCACATCTACACAGAGAAGTACCGAAACTTGCATAAGCAGTTACAGATAAAGCGGCAAAGGCCCGTCACAAAAACTGATTAGAGAGGAGGTCGGTGTTATTTCGTAAACAGGCCCCAGCCCCCGGGCAGCGATCTGCGAGATTGTTTAAACTATAGAAGGACAAGAGTATAAGAAGTTAGACAGAAGAGGGAAGAAATGAAGAAGAAGTAGAAGTAGGCCATGCTGAATACGTGATGCCATTAGAATAAGAATTCAAATGATGCGTTGTCAACAATATGAATTCAAATCCTTGTCTTTGGGCAGCTGATTTAATAATTGCACAAGTAGGAAGAGTTTTATCTTGATGATGTTAATCCTAAAGCGCAAAGTCCAGGGAAGATGAAGTTTGTGAGAATATGAGTTGTTGTCACCGAAACTTGCCACTCAATAAGATAAAGTCATGCACTACATCAAAAATTATACTGTTTTCCTTGTTCAAAAATTCAGAACCAAACAGAAGTATGGAAATGTCTATAGAAAAAGGAAGTAAGTTGATCATTTCATTAAGTGCGTTAAGAAAGATTGGACAGTGGAGGAGAAAGTGATCAGGTGTCTCGAGCTCGCCACACTGGCAATGTGGACTAGGTGCTAGGTGATTTTCGTATAAGTGGACGTTAAGACTACTACAACGTAACCTCAATCTACAGTGGTAAGTTTGAACTGCACGAGATTTGGCCCTGCTATAAAATAACGGTGGTCGTAGGTTGCCAGCTTTTAAGAAGGTCTTAAATTCACTTAATGAGGAATTCTCGCGAGCTGGTAGTGGCAAGTTATTCCACTGATCAGTAACATTGGGGATGAACGAGGACTGATATAGATTTGTTCGACAAAATGGAACTCTGTGGTTTTGCCTAGTTCGAAGGTTGAATGATGGATTTGTCGAGGATATGAGAGGTGGAATTTTAATAGCAATATAAGGAGGCGACAAGTCGTGATACATTTTGAAGAATTGAACCAGTTTATGTTTACGACGTCTTTCTTCAAGAGGGTCCCATTGTGTTTCGGTGTATAGCAAGGATTTGCTAGCACTAAGTGTTGCACCTGTAACTATTCTCGCCACTGCGATCTGAATTTTTTCTAAATCAGCGACTTGGGTTAACAAACAATTATTCCAAACAGTAGCGGCATATTCCAGTAGCAGCCTAATAAAGGCAAAGTATATCTTCTCCAAGACATTACGGTCGAGATCAAACTTGTGTTTCCTCAGCAAGTCTAAACGAGACCAGGATTTGGAACAGATATGGTCAATGTGGTTGTTCCAAGTACATGTGGTATTTAATACCACTCCTAAGTGCTTATGAGCATTAACTTCACATATTTGAGTGCCACCTAGAAATAGGGGTGGATGAACAGTGGGATTGGTTTTGCATGTTATAATCATACTCTCGGTTTTTTGAGGATTAAACTCAACTAACCATATTTCAGCCCAGTGTTCAATTGCAGCTAGATCGTGGTTAATTAGGTTCGAGGCTTGGTTTGGATTTTCCACAATTAGATATAAAGAAGTATCATCAGCAAAAAGGCGTATACTACTAAGTAAATTTTCAGTTATATTGTTTATATAGATCAGAAACAATAAGGGCCCAAGAACAGATCCTTGTGGTACTCCAGCATTTATAGGTCGCCATGAAGATGCCTCTGATGCCACCACCACACACTGAGTTCTATTTGAAAGGTACGATTTTATAAATAACAGTAGATCACCCGAAATACCAATACGTTCCAGCTTGTGAATGAGACCAGCATGCCATACCTTGTCGAAGGCCTTACTGACGTCGCAAAAAACGACCCTAACCTCTTTCCCTTCGTCCAACGCTCTGCAGAATTCGTCATATATGTTAGTTAGTTGGAGAATAGTCGAATCGCCTGGTCTAAAACCTGACTGGAATTGACTAAGAGCGTTGGTATTGTTCAGGAATTGCCATAGTTGTTTAAAAATACATTTTTCAAAGACTTTACCAATGCAGCTAATCAGGGATGTGGGGCGATAATTACTATGTTTGCAGGTTTTTTTTTTAGGATTGGAGAGACGTTTGCCTTTTTCCACATTGAAGGGAAATATGAGTTATTCAGCAGTATGTTGAATAAAACCGAGAGTGGTTCACTTAAGGAAGTTTTACATTCTTTAAGAAGATGTGGACTGATAAGATCAGGACCCGATGCCTTGGACACCTTTAAAGATTTCAGTGCTTCGTACACCTCACTACAGTGAATGGTTATACTATCAATTGTTTGTGGGGGCAGAGTATAAGATCTGGCAGGGAGGCACGGGAGTCATCAACGGAAGAGACAGAACAGAAGTATTCATTGAGTACATTCCGCTTTCTCAATATTTGAGGAATATATTTTGTTCATGTGGTTGATAACAGGAATTTCAGCAGGGCGTCTACTACCAAGAAAGGATTTTAGTGTTTTCCACCACTGTGAAATTGGAATTTCGTTACTCCCCAAGGTAGACTGGACTTCGGATAAGTGTAAGGATTTTGCTTTCCTAATAGCTGAAACAACTTCATTCCGTTTATGTTTATAGTTTGCCCAAGCGTTCGGAAGCTCACTTCGTTTGGCTATGCGGTACAAGTGTTTTCTTTGTCTTATTAGTAATCGTATTTCGTTGTGCATCCAATTCGGCTGATTGGACCTCGAAGTAATGTATTTGTTTGGTATATGTTTAGAAGCAGTATCAATTAATTTGTCAGTGAAGTTAGAGACTATGGTATCTAAACATGGATTATCAAATGGAAAATTCCAGTCTTCGCGAGAGAGGGCAGCATTTAATGCATCATAATTGCACAGGGAGTACAACCAAATCCGTCTTCTGAAAGTGTGGGGTCTTGGCTTTGGAAACTCGACTTAATGGTAATTGGACAATGATAGTGGGTCATGTCGGGGATAATCGGTTCTAAGACCTCACAGGTTTTCACATTCACTGTGTCGCTAACCGCAAAAAGGTCTATCAATGAAGCTGACGACTCGGTAAAACATGTTGGCTCACCCACAAGCTGTTTGAAATTAAAATAATTCATTATTTCAGAAAATCTGCTTCCTGTGGGGTTTAGCTGGTTATCATTAAAATCACCTGTAACAATTAAGTCATCTGTTTGCGTATCTTTTGCTTTTTCGATTGAGGTTGATATTGCATCCCACGTGTCTTGAGGGCTGTTGGGTGGGCGATAGAAGACCCCTAATAAAAGCGACCTATGTCGTTTTGTAAATACCTCAGCCCATAAGCACTCCGTATTCGGGGTCTCAAGGTCGGGTCTGTGTCGAAAGGAAATACCATCTCTAATGTAAATAGCAACCCCTCCACCTCTAGTCGGACGATTAAATCGCAATGGTTCTTGGAATCCATGGATTAGGATATCAGTTGTTGGTTTGCTGTTCTGCAACCAAGTCTCAGTGAGAGCCAGAGCGTCAAATGATGATTCACCTGGATAAGATCCAGTTTGGGTTTCAGGCTTTGAATGTTAACGTGTAGAATTTTCAGGGTATTGTGATCATGCTCTGAGTCAACAGAGTTCGGGCCAGGGTTGGTTTCGATATCGCCCGACAATAATTTAAGTGTAGCTAAGTACGAGAAAGCCAAAACAGCAACGGAAACTGCAATTCTAACTGAATGAGTCAGTATTGACTTCGAGACATCCACATCTTGATAAGGATACGGACTAACGTAAGTGCAGCTTATCAACCGGTTTGTGCAATGGGAACGCTCACAGGTTGTGGAGGAGTACTCGGTGTATTGCCATAGGGATAGAGCAACCATAGCAGCAACACTTTCATGCAGAGCAATTCTAATGAGACGCATGAAAAGATAGGTTAAAATACAGATAGACTCGTCTTTCGGAAGTCTGTGCTTTAAGCTGCGAATATAGACTAAAAAGTTAAAGGTACCAATTCGAGCACGGTATACGTCAACGCAACACATTATGTGATCTGTGGATGATAATAAAAACTTTGTGCTCGTATATAGGTACCAGTCATGATTACAAATAAAAAGGCGGCTGTATGTAGGAAGGAAGGTGTATTCAGGATGGCTCTGGAACAGAAGTCATGGTGGACTGTGAAGGATGTAGAAAAAGTAGATGTGAAAGAAAAAGATACAACATAAACTAACAAAAGATAAAGGTGAATGATATGTACAAAGCCTTCTTGCACTCAAGGGATGAAATACACCACCACCCATGCTATTCTGTAGATTATGAGGTCCAAAACATAAAACAAACCAATAATATGAACTTTTGATGGAAAAGAAATAATTACCACAATAAAAAATAAAATAAAAAAACTGCCCGCCCACTTGGAATTTTACAAAAAATGGCCTTAGAAACAGAAGATCTACTTTGTGGGGCCTAAAGTGAAGTATTTACAGGTGACAGTTCAAATTCAGTTGGGTTTTTTTCCCACAACCTCTCAGTAAAACAATTTCAGATGCACTTAATGATATAAAATCTATGTTGTGTGGACACTGAAATTATTTCATGAGTGCGGACGGACATGAAGCGTATTTTCACTTTTGACTTGGCATGTTTACACACCTGATCTGGGATACATTCAGGGTATCATTTTTGAAAGAGTTTAACTGTTTTTTAATTACTTCTTTCTTCAATGTGATTATATCAGATATATAACATACTTTCAGAAATACTTGATGGGTCTTTTTCAGCATTATCTTAGGCCTAAAAAAATAAAAAATCTGTTTCTCAGGCCCTCCCACATGGTCCTTTTGGCTGCCGCATGCTCTCTTTTTATAACCAATTTAAACTTGAAAAAAAAAAAATTAAATGGTTTATGTCTGATATTTTACCCAAGTTAAAAAAATTGATGAATTTGTCCCTTGAGTGCAAGAAGGCTTTGCAATGCTTTAGCATCGCAAAGCCTTCTTGCACTCAAGGGATGAAATACACCACCACCCATGCTATTCTGTAGATTATGAGGCCTAAAACTTGAACCAAGAACATGAACTTTTGATGCAAAGAAGTAATTACTGAAATAAAAAAATAAAATAAAAAACTGCACACCCGCATGCAATTTTACAAATAATGGCCTGAGAAACAGAAGATCTACTTTGTGTAGCCTTACATATCCACAATTTTTTTTAGCAAAAAAGAATGGTCTGCCAAGCTTCTCTTATTATTCTGAATATTAATGGAAGTGAATGAATGTGTTCTCTTTATATGGGGAGGAGGCTCAGTAACAATTAATTTCTACAGCTTTATAGGGCTGTAGAATTAAACTATGAATGATTCTCTTTCCAATTTGGTATTTACTTTGGTACCCGCTCATGGGTGCCCAATATTTTTTTCATACAAAAATGTCTGCATAATCGTGGAAAAGGTTAATTTTTACCCTGCTCAGTATTTACAATATATTTTCCATCAATCTAGTCGTGGCTGCTGTAAAGCAGTCATGATTAGAATTGATGAAAAATTCAACTGAATTTAACTCCAGAAATCATTGCTGAAAAAATCCATGCCATTTATGGGGGGAAATTTGATCAAAAGATTATATTTTTTACAAATAAAAATCAACATGTTTTTTAATTGTCATTAAGCTGTTCATTATGAAAGAGTAGCTAAGGAATATTCAACCAGTGCTTACTTGCCTAAATTACAGAACTTAATATTGTGAAAACTTATTACAGTAGAACCTGTCTTGAGAGACCGCCCTTTGGGCCACACAAAAGTGGTCTCTCAAGACAGGTGGTCTCTCATAACAGGTTTCAGGTTTTCTCAAGTCAGTGAATAACCAACCACAAAATTCAGAAATGGAGAAGAATAGATTTTTGTAATTACTTTGTAGTTGTCCTTTTTATGAAGTTTTTGTAACAAATTGAAATGGACTGTTATAAAAATTATAAAAATAAATTAGTGTTGAAAATCTTCATTAAAGATTTTCAACACTAATTTATTTTTATAATTTTTATAACAGTCCATTTCAATTTGTTACCAAAAGATTTTCAACACAAGTTTATTTTTATTCCTATCTGTCACATTTCAGGTATGTATGAAAGTGTTTATTCAGCAATAATCCTAATCTTTTCATAGGAGTCTTATAAAAACATCTCAATCTTTAATGAGTTAGCAATTGAAATCCAATTATAAGAGCTTTTAATACTTTTAATTATGTTAGTATAACCACAATAGATTTTCCAATTCCAGAACAGGTAAAAAGTTTTTGTCATGGTTTCAGTCTTCAAAGGGGCGGTCTCTCAAGACAGGTCCATTATGGCATAAAAATACAAGTTGGTACCAGGTCACAGTGGTCTCTTAAGACAGGTGGTCTCTCATAGCAGGTCCATTATAGAGTAAAACCAATCGGTGCCTGGTAGATGTGGTCTCTCAAAACAGGTGGTCTCTCAAGACAGTGGTCTCTCAAGACAGGTTTTACTGTAGCTACTTCCTCCCTTTTTTGTAAAATAAAAGTGGATAAGAAGTAGCAAAAGTCAACTCACCAATTAATTAGTACTTTCGCTAAGTGACTCTAACAGTTGCTCACCTTGCTTTCTTAATCAATTTGCAGATATTTGTGTTAGAAGGCTGTGAATTGGCCTGGTCATTCAGGATAGGTGGTCCTTGAGAACTGATGGCTAAATGTATAAGCTTAACTATTTACTCATGCTTGAAAACTTTTGTCTTTTTAGTTCATTTTCTTTTTTTATGAAATGCCAAAAGTGTACAACTGAAGAGACATGAACGTTATGTTGTGTTTCAGGTCATTTGATTTGCTTGTTAGAATTACTGGGAACACATTCTATAACAGCCATGGAATTGAAGCAGTTCATTGCTTTACTGAAACTGGATGAAGAAGGCAACCAGGTGAGAATAGGTTTTGGCAGTGTAACGATACATTTATGCTATGATACAATATGAATCACACAGTACATAGGCCTTGATATATATAATTATTTATCTTACAACACCAACACAATTCCCCCAATACAAGTAAAAACATTTAAACAAAATACAAATCTGTATCGAAGGTAGCAATCACTACATGTGCAATTCGATTCAGAAGGAGAACAATCTTTACCTACACTGATTTGGCATCAAGTTATTACACATGTCGAGGCCACCGGTTTTGATAACAGCAATTAAATGATAAATAAATCACCAGCACAACGAAATAAATTAGACTGGGGCATTTTTTGCCATGATGATATTTTTTTTCTAGATTTACAATGCATTAAACATGAAAAATAAAATAAAGAAACACTCAGCTCAGACACTGCTACAGACTTTAATTTTCTACAGTGATTGAAAGAGAAATGAGAATCGGTTACAATTATAGCGAATCGAACGTATTCGAGGCCTGTTGCCAAGTGACAAATATAGATTGCATCTCCTCATTAAACTCTGTTGATAAACATTCCAGTTGAGGACTATTTGAAAATGCTGTGCTGAACAATTGCAAAATAACAATTAACAACCATTTTCAAGATCTGAATCCAACAAAACACAGGAGAATCTGTGTTATCGAAAGCGATTCTGATCGAAATTCAAGTCTTGCCTCCATTGTTTTGACTTTCAAGTTTCATGTTCGAAACAAACGTTCGATATTACTATTTATTTAATGCTCAGGCATCAATTCACGCTGAAAAATTAAGTCATATTCCCCTGTCGGTCGGCAAAACGAAATATCAAAATGATATTTAGAAATCGATATTTCATCGTAGGTTCGGATGACGAATCACATGTACTTTAAACGAGTCAGCACATCAGTAATGAATTCCAGAGTCCCAAATACAAACGAATTCGAATAATTGATAGTGACAGTGACTAAATCAATTCATTAAATCAGCGGTTTCAAAGTTTGACTTTCTCATTCACCTTCCAGCGAAAAGCCGAAATCACTTTCAAATTTCTTCAGTTCAACTTCACACGTCTTCAGTGCATTGAGTTCAAAAAAAATAAAATGACTTGGTAAATCGTAAAGTTAGGGGAGAAATAAGACGGGACTACTTTTTGTGCGGTTATTCACACATTCCAATGGTTGGAGTTTGGTTGTTGTAATTTTTGTATGGACGCCAGTTCGGCACATACATTTTGCGCCTTAATGGCAAATAAAGGCCACAAATTGGAGAGTTTGTAGTCGTAGAGCATTAAATAAAAAGAAAATTCACGAAAATTTGCTGAATACCGAAAATATCTCGTTCGTGGCTACAAGAAATATGAGGATCTTCACTCGCGACTGCGTCGCTAGTGAAGATCCTCATATTTCTTTGTAGCCACTCACGAGATATTTTCGGTATTCATCAAATTTTCGTGAATATCCTCTATGCATTTGCAATTCCCCAATTCCATAAATTGTTATTGGTTATTTGGCTAATATAATTCTTGTTGTATTTGATTTTTCAGGTGTTGTGATCAGTTTAAATTAATAATTGTCATATAATAAACAAATTAATACAACAGTCAATTGATCTGTGTTGTATTCCGTCTTATTTATAAGATGAGATCAGCCAGATCAAACTCGATGCAAGCAGCATCTCGTTTGATCTGGCCGATCTCATCTCATCAGCTTGACAGAATACAACAACACAGATCAATTGACTTGTAGTAATATGAATATAGGGATTGGATCTATTACTTTGTTAGTTCATAACAGTCGAGATATCAGCCAGAGATAACTTCATATCAGCCAGAGACTGAGGGTTATAGGCTGATATGAAGTTACTGAGTGTTGATATCTCGGCCGATATGTATCTAACTAAGTAATAGCCTCTTTATTTATTAAACCAAAACAAATAATTACAAAATATTTTCAGTTCTGGTACAGTTTTCTGACATTGTTATTGTTTCTCATTCTTTTCACCACGTCCGAAGTTTCCTCTTCTCCTGGTTCAGTTGTCTCAGTCAGATTAACGGTATAAACTGTTAATTCAGTTGACCTGTAACAGAGAACCATGATCACACCTATTACCTATAGATTAAGCGACAGGTGTAAATTCTGTGTTGTCAGAAAGTGATTTTATCGAAAATGATGCACTGAAATAAAAAATCACAAAGCCTTTGACACCAAATCAAAGTATATTCTTGCTGCCAAATGCTGTATTTTTGTTACTAAATGAATATTTTTAGTGCAATTGGAACCACTGGCACACAACAATGTAAACACTGGCTTTAACCTTTTATACACTCTGGAGATATCTTGAAACCATCACAAATTTACCTATACATCTTAAACAAAATTATCATCATCTGTCATATAATTTTCTTTGAACTAATGAATGTGGAGCAGCACTACATTATGTTCAGTAATTTTTAAGTCCATGTTAGTCCGAAAGAAAACATTTTGAACTGAATTTTAGAAGAAAGTTCTCGGGGAAAGTTCTCGATGTGTCCGAACACTCTCTGTCAGCATCAATTGTGGGGTTGATGCTGTCACAGCGTACTGTCCCATCGGGTGGGGATGTAAAATGGCTGTCCTCTGTGCGGAAAGAGACACACTCCGTGCAGGCTAAAGATCCCTTCGTAGTATTCGAGAAGAGCTAGGCCACGAAGTTGCCGCTATGAACGTCATCCCACACTGCGCCATTGAGCCAAGAAGAGGCGTTAATATAAGTTGCATAACTTATTCGCCAATCCTTGTAAAAAAATAAATAAGATTAAAATATAAAAGATACATGAACTGGTTGAGTGCTAGAAGCCACTATCAGGGCTATACTGAAAAGTGCTGAATGCCACTGCAGTGGCTTTAGACTGTGTACATTAGCTTGTCATTTGTGCAGCAATAGATAAAGAAATGTTCATATAAAAATGTTTTGCTACAATTTATTGGAGAGTGCCAGTAGGCACTCTCCAATAAATAGTAACAAAACAATTATTGATGAACAAAATCATAAAAAACTAAGGCTCCCCCTACTGACAGCATTGTCTCCTTGAAGAAAAATGCTGATGTTACAGATCACCTGGGAGCACAGTGGTTCAGTAAGTAGAGATGCAGGCTGCAAGCTGAAAGGTCCTCGGTTTGATTATCACCTGCACCAACCGAGTTGTGTCCTTGGGCAAAGCACTTAATCCCCTGTGGGGGGGCATGGTGGTGTTGTGTACTATGTGTATGAATGCTAACCCTGCATGTGTGGTGTCTGACAATTGCTCGCTGTTGCTGTGTGGTTTTCACTGGGTACTCCTGCTTCCTCCACCTGTAAAACTGCCCGACACGAGGTGCCCTGACTGTCGAAAGTGTTGTTAACCCCAATAAATGAATACAAATCACCTTTGAAATATAATATAGCACTCTACCAATTAAAACAAGGTTATGCTTCCCTAGTGGTCATGATTAGCCATTGTGCAAAAGTATGTGACCTTAAACACCAATAAATAAATTAATAATGCTTCCCTATATTAATTTTTACTCACCTGAAATTGGTCTGTATCTAATCATCACTCTTTCTCCATTGTACATCAAGACTTCAAACAACCTTTTTCAAGTCTTTATCTGTCTCATTTCTTTAAAAATAATATCATTATGGTAAACACTGACACATATTTTCAAATGAAATATCAATAGATGGTTTGAAGGAGGGAAATTGGGGAAAAATTCAGGGAAAAATTAGTGTTCAACTTTCAGACTGGTGAATTACACTTTGAATATTTCTTCAGTTTTTCAGCTTTTTAGTCAAGTTTTTTAGAATACCAAGTTTGTTTGTTGTATATATCTTGTTTCTTTTTTAGAATATGTATGCCACTCGACTGATGCGAGCTATGTCCACAATGGCAAGGCGAGATGGGAAAGATGGTGCATTGTACTTTTTCAACATTCAGAAACCAGGAGATGTAAGATAAAGATAATATCTAAGTCTATTGAAAAAATTCTTGTTTCTGATGCAGTTTTTCAGGAATTGTCTTGACAAGGGAGGGTGTTTTTTTTTTTTAGCTCCCCTGACTGAAAGTCAGGGCAAGCTATTGTGATCACTCATCATTCGATGACCGGCGTCTGTCATCCATGAACATGGTGATTGCACCTTCTCTGCCAAATTTGAGGTGATTGCTTGTTCTGACATCGCATTTTGTTTTTGTTCAAATCAACTTGCCCAGCCCCATTTGCTCTCAAATCTTAAAAAAACCCATCTTCTTATGAACCAGTGAGAACAATGACTTGATATTTAGTACAGAGCTTTCTTTTGAGGTGTAGAATCAAGTTTGTTCAAATGAAGTTCGTAGGGCAATATTTGCCTTTGTAATGGGAGGGGCAAGATTTTTGGTCCGGTCTGAAATTTCTATTTTCTGAACCGATGATCAATTTGAACCAACTTTGGTATGTGTTATTATTGAGTCATAGGTGCTTGATTCATGCAAAAAAAAATTAAATTCCTGTGTCCCCAGGAGCTAAAATTTTGTTGCCCTAAAACATTTTTTCACAGCCACGTGGGAATCCCAGGAGCTAATAATAGAAAAAATTCAAACCCCCCATATTTCCCGATCCACAAGCAACAGAAAACGGTTATTTGGTTTGAAGCGTCTTTAGGACGAGTAGAATGGAATAGTAAAAAAAATTGCCATCAGTTGTGTCATTGGGGGGGTGGGGGGGGTGGGTGGGGGGGGGATCTAAAAAATGCCAAAAGTCAGCATATTAAAAAAAAACAACTAATATATATATACAACATTTTGGGGTGTGGGGGGGGGGGGCAGTGGGCAGATTCAAGTTTGTTCAAATCGAGTCCCTGGGTTAATATTTGTGCTCACTTTGAGAGAGTGAAGTATAAGGAAATGTCTAAATCTTTTTCAGATCCACCAGTCAGAATCCTTTCATATTTGGTATCCAACATATCTAGAGGGGTCAGATTCAAGTATGTTCAAATCGGCTCCCTGGGTTAGTATTTGGGCTCTTTTTTGAAGCCCAAAGTTTAACTTGGTGCAATACGAGAAAATTTCTTAAAAAACCATCTTCTTCAGATCCACCTGTCAGATTCTTCTGATATATGGTATACAACATCTCTAATGGGGTGAGATTCAAGTTTGTTGTTCAAATTGAGTTCCTAGGTTAATATTTGGGCTCCCTACGTAAGCCCAAGTTGTAACTTAGAGCAATATGAGGAAATTTCTTTAACCCTTTACCTAACACGAAAAGCAGATGACACTTGCAAACAAAATTCTTGAATAATTAATTTTTTTCATTTTTTGTCTCAAAAACATAGGTTATGACCCCTCGTTGGAACGATCTTGACAAGCTCGTTCCAAAGAGGGGTCATGAGCTATGTTTTTGAGACAAAAAGTGAAAAAATAATGGAAATTCTATAATGTTTTTTGTGAATAACGGTGGCTGGTTTTGGCCATTGGGTTAAAATGCATCTTCTCCAGGTCCACCAGTCAGAATCCTTTCATATTCAATATACTACATCTCTAGGGGGGGGGGGGGGGGAGGGGGGGGGGCAGGTCAGATTCAAGTTTGTTCAAATCGGGTCCCTGGGTTCATATTTGGGTTATTGGAGCCCAAAGTTTAACTTAGTGCAATATGAGAAAGTTTCTTAAAAAACCTTCTTTTTCAGATACACCAATCAGAATCCTTTCATATTTGGTAGGTGACTTCTCTGTGGGTGTCAGGTTCAAATTTGTTCAAATCGAGTCTCTGGCTTGATAAGTGGGCTCTCTATGGGAGCCCAAAGTTTAACTTAGTGCATTATTATTTCAAAAGCTGTTTGTACCAGAATATTGTTTTTTGGTATGCAGCTTCCTTATGTCCAGTGGAACGAGATGGACCAAAAATATTGCTATCAGTTTTGTCATGGGGAGCCATATCGGGATGCCCATTTTGAGACTGTGGCGATAGGAAAATGCTGAGTCATCATCTTTCTTGTACTCAATCAGCTAATTTGAAACTTGTCCTCTTCTTTAACCCTTTACCCAACGCAGACGATTTCAAAATTTATTATTTTAAATACAATTTTTTTAATTTTTTCAAAAAGTTTCAACAAAACCATATCATGTGGCTCCTTTTTGGAATGAGCTCGATGAGCTCGTCCCAAAGAGGGGTCACATGATATGGTTTCGTTAAAATGTTTCGAAAAGTAATATTTTTTCAGCTGCTGAATTTGCATATTACGCGGCCGGATGCGGGCGATTCGTTGGGTAAAGGGTTAAAACCACAAATTTATTCATATATGGCACTAACCATCTTTGGAGTATATTCTTTCTACTTTGTTCAAATGAATCTACTGCCATCTTTGGTCTGGTGGAGTTACCCTTCTGATTTTGTCCCCAAAAGTTACTATGCCCCTTGGGGTTGAGTTAATGCTTCGTAAGTCCAAAATGCCTTAAAAATCATCTTCTTATAAGTCACTCGCAATAATGCTTCGATTTCTGGTGTGGAACTAACTTTAGTGATACAGATTCACTTTTTTTTAAAGGAACTCTACAGGTCAAAATTTGGGCTGCACTCAAAATTTATATTTATGCCGTTAGATCTGAGGCAAGAGGGAATACGTAAGCTAAATGACTCTAAAATGCGTTTGGACAACACCAGAAATACTGATGGGTGTTGCCGATTTATTAAAATACCTCATTAAAATTGACCAAATATTTAAACTAAATGTATAGAAATAATTCTTACAAAATGTTCAATAAATGATGTTAAAATGAAACCAAATATATAAAAGCTAATACATGTATCCCCCAGCTGTTCCCCTAATGCTGTGGGTGTACCCGTCCCTGCATTAAAAACCAGACAGAAAAAAACAAAAAAACTACCGTGGTAGAAAAAACATACTCTGGAAAAGCATGGGACACAAACAAGAAACTGTTCATGGTACTAATCCCAAACTAACAAAATGTAATAGCCACCTTAAATGTCTGCTGAAAATTTAGTAGGAAAGAGACTGGAACAGCTGAGGTGGAAAAGATACAACCAACAGGGTAAACATCAGGCAACGAGAAAGAAAATGGGCGTGGAGGGAGGGTAAAATTTTTCTTGACGAGGTGAATGATTGAGTTGTCTCTGAAGAAATGTGGTGTGGATTCCAAGTGACGCGCACTCTTCTGCCAAATAAACAAGCTGAAAAACTTGATTGGTCAGTTCATATCTGGAGGTGTGAAATAATATCCTGGTGACCTATCTCTGTACATGGCGCTGTATCTGTCATCCACACCATCTAAGTACATGGAAAATAGCATGTTACGCCCCCCACGCATGGAAACGTAATCATTATCCCTCAACTCCCAGCATAAATATCTTTACAAGTAAATTTAATTTATACCGTTAGATCTGAGGCAAGAGGGAATACGTAAGCTAAATGACTCTAAAATGCGTTTGGACAACACCAGAAATACTGATGGGTGTTGCCGATTTATTAAAATACCTCATTAAAATTGACCAAATATTTAAACTAAATGTATAGAAATAATTCTTACAAAATGTTCAATAAATGATGTTAAAATGAAACCAAGTATATAAAAGCTAATACATGTATCCCCCAGCTGTTCCCCTAATGCTGTGGGTGTACCCGCCATAAATGTTGACCCGACTCCTGTCAGGAATACAGTAGCCGGGTCAACATACACCCACAAGAGGAAAAATTGGGCCCTAACGCTAATAGGGAGAGCAATGACAATGAAGAAGAGCCGAAAGAGCTGCCCTGTTGGTTGTATCCTTTGAACTAATCACACTGTAATCAAACGTTATATACATATAAACATCCCCGCCTCCTTGCAGAGAAAACCCACTGGTTAGGCACATGTATGGTGACTTGAATGGCGTGTATGAGAAAACCCAGAACTAGTCCTGGCAGAAATGTTCGAAGATCCACGCGGAACTGGAGCCGCTGTATGATGTGAATTGTCCAAAACATTTGCCGAATCACTCCGAGAAGAATTGGGTAGTAAAGTAACTGTAGATGAAGAATTGAGAGGTTGAGAGGGCGACTGTCTGTCAGAATGTGTCACTGGAGGCAATCGCTGAGCTTGTAAATGTGAAATTTGCTGTTGTAATGATTGAGTCACTTCCACTAAGGCGTTCAACTGTGCCAAAATATCAGGAGTATGTGAGGTGAGTGTTGCAGATGCAACCCTGCGACGATTTGAAGAAGACCTTCCGGAGCGCGATTGAATCAGAGTGCATGGAGAAGAGGTCGAGGCCAACTGAGCTGCATTGTTTGTACTAACAGGGTTGTCGTCTTGAACAGTTGTATGCCCTGCAAGAGCTGTCTGTCTTGTCCTAACTGAGGTAGCAGTGTTCAAATCTGGCGGCACTGAATTAATGTCATACAAGTGTGAAAGACCATCCTGTAACTGTGGTGGTGGAGCCAAACTTGTGCTGCTAGAAGCACCCTTCTTCTTTCTCTTAGCCTTGGGCATATCTGAAAACAGTGAAACTGCATTAAGTTAGAAGTGTGTAAGTGGGTGACCCCAAGCTGGGGAGAAATAGCATACACATTACAGCAAACTAGAACGGAGGGACCCCCCATGCACGGGGTGCCTAGTAACAGGGCTCAAATTAATTTGAAAATTTAGAGTAGCAATTTACGATTCACCATGAAAAGTGATTAGCAGCTGAATCAAAAGCACTGCATCTGGTAATTATTGAATAGCAAAATTCAGAAATTGGATAGCGAAATGCTATGCTAATCCAGTTATTTCGAGCCCTGCCAGTAATAAAGCAGAATGGCCCAGAGGAGCTGGGAAGAGCCCCTAGTGGGTCCAGGCACCACTGTGGCTAGATTAACCACAGGGGGTCCCTACTACCTAAACCAGGTAAAAAACATACATTGTAAATAACAGCTAAAGCTACACAGCAGAAAATAATTACAACGGAGGGACCCAAAATGCGGGGTGCCCAGGTAAGAAAACACATGTAGTGAGGGTCTGGAAAGGCCCTAGCCTAGGCACCACTATGGCCAAACATGACCACAGAGGGCTCCCTACTACTACAAAAACATCCTGGGAAAATTTTTATATATTTACTTGTCCCCACCCCCATCCCCGGGGATGGGGGGTGGGGAAGAGAAGCTAGGGGCGTATGCATTCACGTGCTGAAGCAAAACTTAAATCACGCCCAGGTGAGATGCGGCCACGGGAGGCAGTGGGGGAGTGCCTCACTACCGCTGCTGTGAGCAAAAAGTAAAACACAGACCCAATGATATAACGGGGTAAAACATAAGTAACGTGAAAAATAAAAATATAAACTATGAGGTAAAGCAGTGTAGAAGTGTCTCCCCCAAGCGGGTCGTGTACAAAAATAGAGACAAACGAAGCGTGAGCAATTTATGTCAGTAAAATCAAAACAAACGGACTGAGTGCAAAATAGACGAGGGAAAGGCACGGAAAAAGCCGATGGTGAGGCGAGTCTCAGGAATACGACGTGAAAAGCTGAAATGCAAAAACCGGGTCAGGGCCAGTCCCATTGATGGGTAACAGGGGACAACCTAAAAGTTGAACCTGTGAAAGCGTGAAACAGCGGAATGGGTGTACATTTGAGAACAAGTCATTTAGGTGATTCGTCATTTAGCCTAAACCTGCCCAGAAACTCGTAAACTCTTTAAACCCGTAGTTATAGCAAGACGAACATTGCGCTTGAAAGCCTTCATCCCCTTCGCATTAAAATGGACCCCGTCCACCAACTTATCCTTCACAGACAGAGCAAGTCGTTTCTGTCGTCAAAAGTGAATTGTTGCTGTAAAACCAGATAAATTACTTTGCAAAAGGCCATTCAGTTCATTCACCTTGTCATTAAAGCACACGATCGCATTGGGACAAGTAGAAAACACTCGACGTGGACCGGGCAATTTAATCCGAAGCCTGTGTAACACTTCGCAGGCAAAAATGGCGCTAGCAAATGCACAGCGTTCCAGGTAATGGACAAAGTCCCGCACGTCCTGGTAAATGGTACTGGGATCAGAATCTGAGAGGTCATTACCACCCATGATTAAAATAACAATATCTGGCTTGAAATGCTGAATTTGTCGAAGGTGGGAACCCGTGATACGCCCAAAAGTGAGTCCAGGAATTCCGAATAAACTATTGTCGACCGGAATGATGGACTGATCGAAATGTAGCGCTTCAGCGAAATTACATGCCATAGGCGTCGAAGCCCCATCCACACCAGGCAATAAATGTGCGGCCAAACGTGTTACAAAGCTACTGCCAAAGATTAACACTTTAATGGACATGATGAAAATTAAAAAGAACTAATAAAACAAAACTGACCTGATATGAGAAATCACGGCGTAAAGTGCAGAAAAATTTTTCTTGACGAGGTGAATGATTGAGTTGTCTCTGAAGAAATATGGTGTGGATTCCAAGTGACGCGCACTCTTCTGCCAAATAAACAAGCTGAAAAACTTGATTGGTCAGTTCATGTCTGGAGGTGTGAAATAATATCCTGGCGACCTATCTCTGTACATGGCGCTGTATCTGTCATCCACACCATCTAAGTACATGGAAAATAGCATGTTACGCCCCCCCCCCCCCCCACGCATGGAAACGTAATCATTATCCCTCAGCTCCCAGCATAAATATCTTTACAAGTAAATTTAATTTCCAGAACCAATGGGCTGATTTGAACCAAATTTGTCATGTAGTATAACTGGGCCATAAGTACTTGATTTATGCCTCTATATATATTTTTTTTTTCAGGGTGAGGAAGGGGGAGGGGTGGGGGTAGAGAACCACATTGGTTAAAAACAAAAAAAAGTTGTTGGACACTCTTTTGAGACTTAACAGAACAGAGCTTTGTTTTTACCTAGAAAGCTTTCTTAGGACCAGTAGAAATGAATGGCCAAAAAAGTGCCTTTATTTGTATCATGGCAATTGAAAAAATTGCTCTTGCTGCCCATCACTTACTGACACACTCATCTCTTGAAAACTGAAAACTTGAGCCTCTGGTTTTCAAAGTCTATATTGTTTTATCTTTTGGGATGAGCCCAATTGAGAGCAAATAAAAAAGTAAAAATAATTTATTAACAGTAAATACTTTGTCAGAATCTGAATAAGTTTGTATTACATCCCCTGGCGTTTTAATGGTTTGTCACTGTCTTCTCTGATGAATTTGGTTATGCCATTTAGTGTAACTTCCAGATCTCTTCCTGAATGCCAGATGTCCATAAAGCTTGAGGAATTTGCAGGTGGCAGGATATTTTGGGGATAGATCCCAATAGTTCTTACTTTATTAACAGAGATTCACTGTATATTGTTTATACAATAAATAGATAAAGTTTGTGCTAGAGGTGTGGTTAATGATTTGGTGTTTGACCTACTCTGATTATAAGCTACAAAACTCTAGACAGATCATTTATTTTCTCTGGATACAGTGGAGTCCTGTTAAATGAATAGCCACTTTGCCAATGAAAATTATTCAATTAACCCTTTACCCAACGAATAGCCTGCATCCGCCCACGTAATATGCAAATTCAGCAGTTGAAAAAATATTATATTTTTATACTGTACCAATGACCCAGACATAGCTGGTGCTAACTCTTAAAATATAGGCCCAAACACAAATTTTGCCCCCCAATCCCCCAAATTTGCATCTAAAACCAAAGAAAACATGTCCTGAATGGCCCTCCACACTTCACCTCTACTGCGCATGCGCAGTGTCAAGGACGTTCCGAAATTGGCGCCATTAATCATTCTAAGTTTGGCCCTTTATCAGTTAACATCTGACTGATCTTTGTGCTTGTATATCTCAGTTTAAATGATGCCAGACACATAAATATTAGTGAAATGGTGATTCTAAGGAGGATAGAGAAGGAGGAGAGGAAAAATGTGTGACAGAATATTATCAGGGCTGTAACTTAAAATTTTTTAATGAAATTATGTTAAGTTACCTATTTTCGAGGCAGCAGCCATTTTGTTGTCATTCTGATTATTTAGTTACACTGATTTTTTAGTGTTTTCCTCTCTCCCTGTCCTTTAAGTCCCCCCCCCCCCTTGCTATTCTCCCATGCTTTTGGCATAGTTTTTGTAATTATTATTACTAAATTTTCTTGGGAGTTTTAGCTGAATAACAGAATGAATTCTGTTCTTTTCCCCATGTTTACGTCTTCACCTACGGGTGGTTAGGCGTCGTGTTCTGCATCTACCATCTGATGTTCTGCAGTTTCTTCCCTGGAAGTCTCTGTTTTGCATCAGATAGTGTATTTTTGGTAACTGATTCCGGGCCTGGGTGCCTGGAGTCTTATTTTAGTGTTTTTATATGTATTTTGATTGCCAGGGGTTAGTGCGAGTACCAGGACTTGTTTTCTTTTCACATTGAAAGGATATTGATCAATTGTAATAAGAGGAAGTCGTCCTCTGACTTTTATAATCATTCTATATGTGGTCAGTGTACTCGCATTAACTCCTGTTCTGTATCGTATGATTTCGATGACAATATGGGAAGCGTATGTCACGGTATGTTAGTGGGGAATTGGACACTCCGGTCCTTTCCCCGCAGGGTCACTCTACTTTATCAATTTCTATTTCAGACGATCAAGATTAGGGTGATGTATCTGTGATGTCTTCCAACAGTGTGCCTCCGTCGTCACAATTAATGAAGGGCTAGCGGAAAAGTGCTCATGTAAATACGCCAATTGCCTAAGAGGACCCTAGTAGATTCGACGGCCTTTGACGTCCGCTAGCTCACCCGGTGTAGCGTCCATTCATCGAATGGTTCGGCAGCCGGGTTCGTCCGTTGCGGTCTAGAAGGAATTTTGGGGTGATGCGAGCACTATAAATCAACCAAATGCACACCCAGTGACGGCGGATCAGAGGGAGAACGGAGGAAGCCTTTTAGTCCGGTTCATAGCTCGTTCTGGTCCATCCGGACGGCGAGCGAGAGAGGCCCCTCTCTCGTACAACAACATCTGGCCCCAGATGTTGTGGTACAAAATGTTTCGCATTCGGAGCATATGTCCGTCGCTCGGGACACTCCGACATATAGTCAGTCCGGAGTAGACTGTCAATAAGGCTTCCTCATTCTCATGGTAGCGCACACGACTGCTCTTGGCTACGTGACCTCGGATATCCAGTCCGCTTCGCCAGTCAGAGAATCATCGGCGACCAGGTCACACCATCCGGTAGCCAGGGACACGAGGCCTGCAGACTCCGGACGTTCGCATAGGAAGTGTGTGGGAGTCAACGTACACGGAGCTTCCGGCGGCAATGCATCGTAAGACCGCTACTGCACAGGCCTCGGGAACGGACGTGCTTTCCTAAATAGCACAGTTTATCGCAGCATCCAGCAGCAACTGAATCTGTCGCATATTTTTTATCCGACGATGCTGGGTCGGGATGCTCCGCGGAAGCGGGTACGGACGTCCGAAAATTTCATCCGGTCCGACTGGATACCGAAAGGGATTTGGAGGATTTCGAGCTTTCCCTTTCGGAACAACATATGCTGTTGTGTATGTCATCTGACTTGGTCTTCTACAGCTTCTTCCGTCGGACCAGAATGCTGCGATGCCGGATAAGAAACTGATAGCGTCGGTGGACTTAGAAATTTTTGGTTCGGTTCAGGGACATCGTCCCTCAGTTCCGACATAGTCCAATAATGTCACACAAACTTTCGAATTATTGAACGACGCTATATATTTTATTATTATATGCTTGCTATAACCAAGCATTTCTGGTTTCTTGTTCGCAAAGTTACGGAGATGTCTTTCAAAAGTGTGCCTCTGTCGTCATAGTTAATGAAGAGCTAGCGGCAATAAGTGCTCATGGAATATGTCTTTCGCCTAAGAGATCCCTTGTAGGATCGACGGAGTGACATTCGCTAGCTCACCCGGTGTAGCGTGCATTCATCGAATGGTTCGGCTGCTGGGTTCGTCCGTTGCGGTCTAGGAAGGAGATTTGGGTGATGTAAGCACTTTAATTACTTTAGTACTCACCCAGTGACGGCAGATTGAGGACAGATCGGAGGAAGCCTGTTAGTCCGGTTCCTGGCTTGTCCAGGTCCGTCCGGGCTGTGAGCGAGAGAGGTCCCTCTCTCGTCCAACAACATAGGGGACCGCATGTTGTGGTTCAGATATTTTACATTCGGAGCATATGTCTGTCGGTCGGGATGCTCCGTTATATTGACAGTCCGAGAGACTGTCCATAATGCTTCCTCATCCTCACAGCAGGGCACACGACCGCACATTGGCTACGTGACCTCGAGTATCCGATCAGTTTCGTCATTCAGTGATTCCACGGCAAATAGGTCACGCCATCCGGTAGCCAAGGGACACGAGGCCTATACACTCCGTTCGCTCGCATATTGGTAGTATGCACGGGGTAACGATCACGGAGCTTCCAGCGACAATGCATTGTAGGACCGCTTCTCCTCAGGCCTCAGTGACGGACGTGCTATCCGAGTTAGCACAGTTGTTTCGCAGCATCCCAGCAATCGACAGTTTCTTGGTCGAATCAGGAATTATCCGACGGCGCTGGGTCGGTGCGGTCCGCGGTTGCATCAGGTACGGACGACCGAAAGCTTTATAGGGTCCGACAGGATGGCGAAAGGGATTCGAAAGATTTCGAGTTTTCCCTTTCGTAGTATCGGAAGCTGCCATTCATATCTTCTGGCATTATCTTCCAGTGATTGTTATTTCGGACTACATTGCTGCGATGTTGGATAAGAGACTTATAGCGTCATTGGACACGGAATTTTGGATCGGTTCAGGGACATTGTCCCTGACTTACCGACGCAGTCCAATAATTTCATTACAACATGTGTTTTATTTTTCGACGCTATATATGCATACAAGCCTGCTACCAAGCATGATAGTTTAGTTTCTTGTCCGCGTTGCTCATTTCTGCCATTTTATCATTTATACAAATAGTTTATTTTGGCAGAGCAGGGCATACCGAGAGTTCATATGCGTCTAGACGGCGTGGTTAAAGACTGGAAATATTCTTTTTCGCCGTCTATGTCTTTTCCAACCTCAATGTTGGAAACGACAATGATGTCTAGTAGACTTAACTTAGACGCTTTATCATACGTAATCCACCTTACTGAGGCGTTATCATTACGTCTTCAAGAAAAGATTTACGGGATATTATTCTCAATCTGATTTCTTTTGAGGGCAGTAGTTTGTTCACGTATAACTCCGCCCTTCAGTGGCTGATTGGAGTTGGTTAGACGTGACGCAGCCCTAGCTACATCCACGCGCGTGGATAGTAAGGTTAAGAACTCTCTCAGAGTCGCTTCGTTCTCGGAGAAGCTTCTCTTCGACGGCAACTTTTCAGCAATCCATGAATTGCTCGATTTACACGTTCTCTTGTCTATCTAGTGTTACAAGAGATTCAGACTGGGGCAACATTCGGTGGTTGACTCTCAAAGAGTGCCACTGCAGTTGCCGGACCCGAGTGTTGCAGTTATGACGGTTGCCAGTCAATCAGATTGGGATATAATATTGATCCCAACGGATTCGAAGTGCCAGGGTCTTTGGGTTCCGCAGTCTCTAAGCAACCAATTATCTTCCGCGGAATAATGTTTTTTAGGCTTGCTTTGTGTCATTGCATGAACATTATTCAGAAACGCATGTCCAAATCCTGTCCGTTAATTCGACAGTAGTGGCGTATCTCCGGAACCAGGGAGGCACTCATTCGTTTCCGTTATTCAATTTAATGGAAAGAATCCGTCTGTTGGTTATAGTACACCAAGTTCTGTTTCGGTCCGTCATATTCCGGGTCGTCTGATTGTTTTACCGGACTCCCATTCACTTAGGGGTCGCTTGTTGCCGTCAGAATGGACTCTCAACAAACAAGTATTCAATCAGATTTGCTATCTATGGGAGCACCCAATTATGATTTATTTACGACACAGCTTGCTAATCAATTGCAGACGTATGTGTTGGCTTGTCCGGATCTCTGAGCTAATGTTGTTAACGCTCTATTGATCTAATAGGACGGAATGATAGGATACGCGTATCCTCCGGCACTGTTGTTTCAGCAGGTATTGCTAAGATAAACAACCACAATACATTTCTGTTGATAGCATCTCTATCTTCACAGAGACCGTGGGTAATTTACTCTGTTGTCTACTGTGGGACTTAACGTGAAATCTTCCTCAATGAGAGGATCTTTTTTCGCTGGGTAAATCGTGTCATCTTTATCACAACCCGCAAGGTCGCAACCTTCACGTATTCTATTGTGTGGTCCGTATTGCATTGTAAGCATTGTACTGGACGAGCTTTGGACGCGATTTCTTACTATAGGAGATCCTCTTCTTCGCTATTCTATGCGGCTAAAGTGGAGGCTCTTCCGTCGTTGGTGTAGGGATCATTATGTTCATATTGTTGGTCCCTCCATACTACTCATTGCAACTTTGTAGTATACTTGTTTGACAAGATCTACTGCAGCCTGTTATTATTAAGGTTATAGGTTTATGTTACCTCATACCTATGCACTCTAGGATAGTTTACAATTGAGTCTTATGTCTCTTTATCTAAGTCAGTTAGTAACTTTTTGATAAATAGACTTAGAATCTTTAGATTAAATTCCTATATGGAATTTAACTTCGGTTCTTATTTAGCTAAGTAATCATTTGAGCCTCTGGAAACAGTAGTTTTCAAATTCTGACCTTTTAGACAGTAATTCTGTTGGTTTCTCTTTTACTGAAGAGTCAGTGAGTTTCATGCACTATCAATGGATGATTTTCACTTTCGTAGTTTCGGAATCACTACTTCCTTTACTATTTAGGTTGGATTTTTGCATGAGAGTTAGGCTCCTAATATCCGGAACCTATTGTTATTAAGGTCCTTCCGTCTTCGTACGGGCATAGGCCTTTACTCTGTCCGGTTAGAGTTTATGTATTTATAAACAGATATCTGTTTATTACTATGGGCGTAAGCTTCTTCTGTCTTTGATGCCTAATAGAAGGATGTTACGCTCCATTCTATTGCTAATGGATTCTAATAACTATCGGTACTGCTTATGGTATATCATTGACTCAGCAGTTGTGCTTAAGATTTCGGCTCATGAAGTAAGAGTTCTTCTACATCTTGGGCTTACATTAATAGTGTCGCTATTATAGATTTTTGAAGGCTGCTCATTGCGCTCAGCCATCCACATTCATGAATTTTTATCTCAGAATTATCGAGTCCATTTCTGGAGGCCTCTATTGTTAGGTCTATTATCTACTGCTCAGAATGTCATTCACTTAACAGTTGCTACTATAGCTAGGTAGGCTGTCTGTTTCGGCAGTGACTCCGTTCTGCTGCCCTCTTCGCTCTGGGCTATTTGACCCAGGGCAAGAAAAAGGGGGGTGGGGGAGGGTGTTCCCTTGGGTCATCTGTTTTACTATGAAAACAAGGGGATACCTCCTCCGGAGTTAGTAATTCTGAGCTGTTATTGGGATGGTTGTTTAGTGAGAAGTTTATGTTTTAAAATTTCATTCAAGTCTTAGTTTTTAAAGTATAGCTTTTGAATATTGCATGTGTCAACGGACATGATTATGCAATCCTCAGACACTTTTAAGGAGTATAAGAGTCTCTATTCTCTAGACTTACTTTATTTATTGGCTTACTTTAAAAATTATTAGTATAAGGATTATATTGGATATTAATAGAGTACATGGATGTATGATGCTCAATTTTGGAAGGTGTTGTATCTTTCTAATTTATCATAAATAAGAAAGATACATGTAAGGCCTATTACTTCTTTTTCCCTAGAGGGGATGACTCTATTTTATATTATTGAGCGTATTCCATCTTGATCTATGTCCTTGGCCCTCCAGCCTTTTTACTATTCAGCTATGTCTGGGTCATTGGTACAGTATAAAAATGTTAAAAAATTTATAGTAATTTCTATATTTTTTATACTTACTAATGACCCAGACGGGGATGGCCCTCCCAGGAGTTGGGAACTCTTGCCTCCCCGCTGAGTACATAGCGCTTACCAGGCACTGGTTATTAGAATGATTAATGGCGCCAATTTCGGAACGTCCTTGACACTGCGCATGCGCAGTAGAGGTGAAGTGTGGAGGGCCATTCAGGACATGTTTTCTTTGGTTTTAGATGCAAATTTTGGGGATTGGGGGGCAAAATCTGTGTTTGGCCCTATATTTTAAGAGTTAGCACCAGCTTTGTCTGGGTCATTGGTAAGTATAAAAAATATAGAAATTACTATAAATTTTTTAACTTTTCGAAAAATTTCAACAAAACCATATCATGTGACCCCTCTTTGGAACGAGCTCGTCGAGCACGTTCCAAAGAGGGGTCACATGATATGGTTTTGTAGAAGTTTTTTGAAAAAATTTAAAAAATGATATTTGAAATAATAAATTTTGATATCGTCTTTGTTGAGTAAAGGGTTAACAGGAGTATTCAATTAACAAGGATTGTGGCACTTTCCTGTATTCTAGAGATAAACTCCCCATGGGAACCCCGGGAAGTAAGCAGCACTTGTTTACTGTGGAAAACCAGTTCCGCTTTACTAGTAAAATAGGACCCAGTCACCAATGCTTGGGGTGAAAGTTCTCTAAAATGGGCAACATGTAGATCAACGATTGACTAAACTTGACTTCATCTCCATGTTGTGTCACGATTAGCCATGGTGCATAAATATGTGGCGTTAACCACCAACAAACCAACAACAATCTAGAGATAAACTTAGCATTTATTCTATTATATCTTGTTTGACAGAGCTCCATGAGCTCTGTCAAACAAGATATAATAGATTAAATGCCTGTATTGGATGTACTGAGGCCAAATAGGTTTATAAACGAAGGAAAACTGGAGAGAGTCAGGGTAATTTCTGAACAGGTTATAAGATTTTTTATTCAATTAACAGGAGTTTACTCTATAACCTATACTCATTTAACAGGTCATATTTGTACTGAAGATATGGTAAATGGTTTGGTGTTGGGAAATTATATTCAGTTAACAGAGTTATTCTGTTACGAGATATCCAATTAAGTGGGATCCACTGTACTAACAAGTTATCAATATATTTCAGGGACTAACAATACCAGGCATCAAGAAATGGCCAGGCACTGCATTCTCATTCCATGCATGGTTTTGTTTAGATACAAATGTAAACATATCTGACTTTGCTGTGATAGACCCCACCTTATACAGAAGGCAGCTGTATTGGTATGTAGATTTAAAAGAAAATAAACCCCTGAAATTCAGATTATATGTTGAAATAAAATATTTGACCCCTTATGTTGAGAATTGGTAATACTTCACAAAAATTAACATGCTTTCACAGTCACTATTGAGTAGTGAGTGTCAAACATAGAGCTGGGAGGTTTTAATATTTTAGATTTGTTTTCTGTCCGGTTTTAGGAAAAAACCTCGGTTTCGGTTCAGTTTTTTATACGCCCGTTTTGAAAAAACGGTCGTATTATGGTATACCGCTGTCCGTCTGTCCATCCGGTCACATGTCGTATGATAACTCAAGAACGCTTTGAGAGATTTTCATGATTTTTGGGTAGGTGGTGTATACCGATGGAGGGAAGCTCCCTTTCATTTAGCGTCGCCGTTCGATTAGTCATTCCAGAGTTATGGGACTTTATTACTTAGAAAATTGTTGATTTTTTACATGTCGTACGATAACTCGAGAACGCTTTGAGAGATTTTCGTGATTTTGGGGTAGGTGGTGTATATCGATGGAGGGAAGCTCCCTTTCGTTTAGTGTCACCATTCGATTAGTCATTCCAGAGTTATGGGACTTTATTACTTGGAAAATTTTTGATTTTTTACATGTTGTACGATAACTTGAGAACACTTCGAGAGATTTTCATGATTTTTTGGTAGGTGTTTTATGTTGATGGAGGGAAGTTCCCTTTCGTTTAGTGTTGCCGTTTGCTTAGTCATTCCAGAGTTATGGGACTTTATTACTTAGAAAATTGTTGATTTTTTACACATCGTATGGTAACTCGAGAACGCTTTGAGAGATTTTCACGATTTTTTGGTAGGTGGTTTATGTTGATGGAAGGAAGCTCCCATTCGGTTGGTGTCGCCGTTCGATTAGTCATTCCAGGGTTATGGGACTTTATTTTTTTTCACATGTCGAACAATAACTTGAAAATGCTTAGAGCAATTTCCATGATTTTTTGGTTGCAAGTATATGTTTATAGAAGGAATCTCCCTTTCAATTTGTGTCACTGTCCGATTTGTCATTCCAGAGTTATGGGAGCTTATTCATCAAAATATAGGCAATTTTCCACATGTTGGACTTTGAGCAATTTTCATGATTTTTTGGTGGCAAGTATATGTAACCTGACAAGTACACATGTATACTCATATTGTGTGGTTCCCTCTTGTTATTAATAACGGGCATATCATGCGCTCATGGCGCAGCTGTTTATTTTTATGTGGTTGGAACATACGGTAAATAACACATCAGGTTCTTTAATTTGGAAAAAAACAAAAAAGTCCTGTCTATAAGTATCCTTGTTGGGTACAGTCTGACATCCCTTTAATCACTCTTAGGGGTTCTAGGGGACAGCGCTGATAATTCACCCTCAGCAATCGGCAGTGCTGAGGAAAATGCCGTGGAAACGAAAAAATATCCACAGCAAAAAAACTGCCAAGGACGGCTTCTTCAGAAAGCCTTGTGGTGGCAGAAATTGCACAACTTCCAGGTTACACAAGGAATCAAACCATGTGGGTTGCACTACGCTGTATTCCTAATCTTACAGTTTACAGTACAAGTTGCTGCCTAACCACTAGAAATTATGTGTTCTGCTTCTTCTGTGTTGATAACACCAGAATCTGACATCAGTTTCTGGAAAGCTCTTACAGAGCTTTCCAGAAACTGATGTCAGATTTTGGTGTTATCAACATAGAAGCAATGAGTTACTTAGCTTGTGGTTATGCTGCATCTTATTTTCACTCATACTATACATATTGAGCAAGTCGCATGCTTACTTCCCAAGATTTTTTCTCAGCATTCACACTGTTCATGATATTGGCATGATCTAATTGAGTGAAAGATTCTGCACATTGATTATGATTATATACACATGTATCACGAACTACTTTCACATGTTAAAGTTACTTGAAAGTTTTCACTTCACCGCACACTACATATACATGACAGTTGAGACTATGCCTTGCCCTCCTGATGATTTTTACACAATTAAACAAACAGGCTTCACAGCAGTTGCCGTAGAAGCGCCAGTTTTCCACAGCAATTTTTTTGCCGACGAAACAAGGATGCATTACCAGGACTGAGGGGATCAGCTGTTAAACCTATTTAGTCAGAAAAGAAATAAATTGGGGTAACAAATGAATAAACATTGTCTAATTTGTATTGTGTTATCATTGTCACATTTTATCCTTTATTCACTTGTTCGGTAAATACACAGAACAACACGTGTGTGAATGCATTAATCAATATGTCACGAGTACTAGCACAGAAGGATAGAACTATAGTCTGCAGGCCTTGAGTTTTATCCTCCTGCGATGGCACAAGTGCCCACCAATGCTTGTGGTGGAAGTCCTCTAAAATTGGTAACATAGGTATGAAGGATTGACCAAACGTAACTTTATCTCCATGTTGTGGTCACAATCAGCCATTGTGCTGACAAATGAGACCTTAAACCTTTACCCAATGTAACGGCCAAAACCATTAATATACGCTAAATGATAGATCATTGAGGGGCTCGGTGGCTCAGTAGGTAGAGGTGCAGGCTGCAAGCCGAGAGGTCCTCGGTTCGAATCCCACCTGTGGCAATCGCGTTGTGTCCTTGGGCAAGACACTTCACCCCCATTGCCCATGTGGGGGCACTGTGACACTGTGTACTAAGGCATACTGCATGTCGATGGTGCACCTGTCTTCAACCAATGCTAACCCTGCTTGTGTGGAGTTAGTATGTTGAGGAACTGACAGTTGCTCGCCATTGCTTGGTGGTTCTTTCTGGGTACTCCGACTTCCTCCACCCATAAAACTGTCGAGGTCATGATTAGCCATTGTGCAGAAATATGTGACATTAAACACCAATAAATAAATAAATAAATAGATTATCATAGAAATTGCGAAAATATAGAAATCGTATTCAAAGGACGTACCAAACCAAAAACTTATATTGCGGACTTTCAGGCCATGTTTGGACTAGAAACCAGCCAACTGAATCAGATCGCAAAATGCTATCTGTTCTGAGTATCGATCAAATCACTTCCGCATATCAATCATTTAATGCGCTGCATTAATTCATGGTCGAAACGAGTGGAATTATCAGATTCTTATAAAAAGCGTATAATAAAAAGAAAATCTAGTGTTTTTGAGTGGATACTGAAAATTTTAACACTTGTCACTGAAACAAGTGGTTAATTTTCGCTCGCGCATGCTCTCGCAAAAAAATAAACATTTGTCTCGGTCACTCAGATAATTTTTGGTATCCACTCAAAAACACTAAGCGCTCGCAAAAAATAAACATTTGTCTCGGTCACTCATGAGATAATTTTCAGTATCCACTCAAAAACACTTGATATCCTCTATTTACATCAAAGATAATATGATGTGCATTCAAAGAATATAAAGCCTTTAATTTGTGTTACATGTCCACCAGAATACAGCACAAATATCAGCATCCAGCCAGTTAAACAAACCCAAGGGTTATAAAGAACTTTTTAAAATTTTGAATAATAATGCTGAATTATTTTATTATTGAAACAGTTTATAAACAAGGGATATTTTTATACTGTACCAATAGCGGGGGAGGAATTCGCTAGAATTGTGCACTTGGTGATACCTTCCTGAAATTTGGCATGATGTAAGGGTAGGCATCAGAGATTTCAAAATCGATCGGCTACAAGTTGGCACCATCCTCTAGCCACCACTAGCAGCGAAATCCAAAATGGCCGCCAAGCGGATCGAAAAAAAGCTATTTTCGCCGATCGCACAACTGAAGCTCCAAACCTAACACCATACATGTGCTGTAATTGATGTGAATGATGGAGTGAAGCCCTTGGAACAAGTTGGGGGGAAGATTAATGGATAATGGGATCAGAATTTCCGTCGATGTGTGCGTCTGTGTGTCTGACTGTCAGTATGATCGTCCGTCCGTAGATAAATTAGTGTTGAATGTTTCTCGGGAATGCAATGGTCAAATGAACATGGTATGAGAGATTCCTGTCAACACATGAACAAGGGTACTCGATAGTATGCAGCAGTGGGGATACTTGGACATTTGATAATCCAATTAAAGTGACAGTCTATTCTCAACTTCCGGCATTTTCGATAGATTTATTTTCTAAGAAAATAAAACTATCAAATTTCTAGAGGAGTTCTGGTTCAATCTCAACACCATAGCGACACGTCTGCCAGCAAGGGCAGTGCTGGAATGAACTCGGGATGCATTAGTTCCCGTTGTTAATTATACAATGTTATCTTGCCAGTATAGAACATTGGCAAAATGGGACTAGAAGGGGTGAGTGTATGTTTGCAGTCATTCGAGGTACAGGAATATTTTTTGACTACAAGTAGTATTCTTCATTTTCGGCCAGTTAAGATGTGGTGTGTTCCAAGTCAGGATTAATGTTGCCGACACTTAATGCCCATCCCTCATGGTATGCTACTTTACCAGGGATATAGAGATATAGCCACCACTGGGAGCCAAAACATGACCTTTGATGTCGATGAGTGGTCGAAATGTTTTAGCGAATAACTTATCGAAATATGATCCGGTATGGCAATTTGATACCTTACGTTAGATTTATTAGATCAACTCAGGTATGGATTCATTGAGACATGAGTGCGCTACAAGATGAAGGATTTCCAAGTTGATTTGCTATGGAGTAGGAACTGACTAGTCACATGTGGCCTATGGCCAGAGAAAGACAAGGATACCATAGATGAACACACGGGTGAACGAAGGTATCAACTGTTGTACAGAGGCAAAATAGTTGGGGATATTGTATCATGCTATGCATGAATTAACACCGTCTTGTGCAGTAAATAACAGACTATTTTCCGAAATCTAAAACTGTATTCCTATACCCCGGACAATGTAGCAAGCCACATGGGATGAACATTTGTTAGCAAAATCAACTCAACTAGAAACATGACATGTGTTAACTGGCCGAAAATGGAAAAAAAAATACCAGAATAGGAGATGACTGGTCCTAACATGACAGTATACTACTCAATATTGTTACAACAGCCACCTTCACACTTACACAAAGGTGTGCACCTTAATCCAGCTTTCAAGCATTTGCAATTGCCCTTGCAGGCCTTGGCACAACTACAGTGGAGCATCAGTGCACATGCAGCACTTGCGTCTCCTAGGTGAGTCCAAAATGGGACCAGAATATTGAGACGTGGATTCCACTCCCATCCGTACTGTGATGGGTCTGGCACACATAAGTGTTTCTGCAGAGCACGATGCCAAATGAAAGATGACACAAGAATTACCCTTTTTACATGTTGATACAGAGCTGCTTTGGTGGGCGGGATGTTTTCCATAGACTTAAGGCCATGTGTGAACATATGCCGTCTCGCATCATTGACACGTGTACTGACACAACTGTTACTGTACATCTGTATGGTGAGTTTTTCGATATGCTGCATATGAGGGGAATCCTCTGAAAAGACTTGCGGATTCTCAGTCAATTCTATCATCATTTCAGTTGATGCGGGAAAATTCATCCATGCATTCCATCCTGTCTTCTTCCCAATGCCGAGCATGCTGGATGTTACATCACAACCTGTGAAGGCGTGGAAGAAAGTCAGGGCCTTACAGTAATCAGGTCCAAGTTGTGAAGCTATCTCATGAATTGGCATATCTTTATATGCCTTTCCAATTCCAAACCCAATCCACAGCTCACTGAGTCCAAGGTCACGGAATGTTGCGAAATGGTGCAAAGACAGAATGACGACATCAGAATCAACCGTGCGAAGAAAAGCTATTTTGTGACCTTGTGAGACTGCATGGTTGAGATGAAGCATCATGCGCGTGTCTGCTTCCTCGTGGTTCGATGGAGATATGTCACATAAGCTAACATCCTTATTGCATAGTACATATTCTCCTGATGTCGTTAACAACTGGTACTCGGATGTTGATGTTAATTTCAGCAGTTCAGCAGACAGGAACTTGAAAAATTCGTCTTTATTCTCACTAACTTTCAAGAATGCCTGCCAATTCTTCCCTTTAGGTAAAGGGACGTTCTCGGACACCCGTATCAACCTAACTGCTGTCTCACCGAGGCGTTTTGCTCGCGTCTGATTCTTCAAACTGCCTTCGGGGTAACAGTCATAGATCGCATCAACCCTTGTGGTGTTCGTGTTAATCAGAGATTCGATGTATGGCAATAATTGCAATCGAGCATATTCTCCAAACAGATCCGCTTTCTGTGGTTTGATTACATGGACTACAGCAGGCATATCCAAGATGACAACTGAAGCTTGTCTAGCTGCTGAATTCTTCCCTTGTGCAGGAATAGCTGGTAAACAATTGAGAATTTGAGATTTTGTCCCACTCCGTAGCTTACCTCTATCGGATAATGCTGGCGGATCACGTGCATTCTCGTGCATGAAAAACTCATCCATGTTTGAATCAGGCCAGGCTTGCAGTGAAACGAACATCTGGGTAACTATTGCGGCAGTTGCTTTACTTGACATGAGTTTGTCTCGGCCTTTGTCCAGGTTGGCTGGGGGTGGGTTAAGGAAGGTATATATATTTGCCTTGGGAATAACATCATTCAGGGGTACGGTGCATTCCACAAGCCTTTCCTTCAAGAAAGTGGAATATAAATGCTTGCCCCTTTCGGGTAATGACCGTAAACTCTTACTAACTTCGGGGTCCATATATTCACCAGTATCTAATGTCACCAGCTGACCACTAGTTTCATCATAAGGGTTGATAATGAGTCCCTGATTCACCAGATCGAGGAGAGATTTCAATTGATTCAGAAATTTTTTCTGCTCTGATACCGAACTTTCCGGGTGTTCCGTGTTATCTGATGATGTTGTGTGGAAACTTGCATATTCATACTCATCTATAACACGCAGAACTTCTGACCTTGAAAGCTCAATAACGACTTTCTCTTCAGCCTGGCCATAGAGACCTTTTGGACCACTGTCTTCTTTGAGTAGTTGGATACTATGTTCTTGGCTCTGATCTAAACCCATCATACTGAACTTCCTCTCACTACGCTGGACCACAAAATGGCCTTCCATGAATTTGTTGTGGATTGAAGGATGCCGCCTGGGTAGCTGAGACATGTCTCTCAGAAATACGGGGACCCACCGACAATAATTTGTATGTCCTAGGGCAAAAAAGTAACTGCACAACTCATCGATAGAACACAGTGTACCAGGCCAGTTACCGATTCGTTGGTTCCGAACGAATTGACAGCTTGTCAAGAGAAAGTTCCGAACGATTTCACCCCAATAGCGCGCAGTTGGAGATTGTGAAAGAATCCTCTGTTCCCACATTTCAAATGACTCATGGGGCCCAGTCTGCTGACAGTAAATCTCATAAGCATTCTTTCTGAGGATCTCAAGCCAAGCTAGAGTGAGAAGATATGCCTGTCGCGTCCTCTTGACATGTTTCCCACCAAGTAGGGATGATGCTACACCGGGTGTGAATATCTTTGCGAGGTGAAACATTCGCTCCCAACCAGAACCACCCATAAGCTTACCACCAGCTTCTTGGGTGCACATTTCAAGATGCAGGAATCCAATCATACACACCATTCGATCCTCACCTATCTCCTCTGGGAACAGCCATTGACATTTTTTCTGCCTGGCATACAACGGACAGTCACCTTCAATGACAGGTATCTGGCCGGGGTTTACGAAAGCAGTAGCTTCCCTGACCACATACATAGCATGCTTCTGCATACTGAGTGAGTCCGCTTTCTGCTCACTGAAAACAGGGAATACCCCAATAACTGCACGAGGTTTGACATTGTCTTGATCTTCATGTTTTGAAAAGAAGCCTGAAAAGGTCACAGGGACTTCATCAAGCTGCCAGCTGCCATCAACCTTCCCTTTATTGCTGATCTGTGACACATGAGACAACCAGTCATTCTCTCCCACGTTCAAATCTGCATATTCATTGGGCCGTACATTACATTCATCTGGAGATTCAAGCCTGATGTCCCCACCAAAGTCTTCAACGAAAGGAACAAATGCATAGTCGTCTGGGAGTTCAATTTGTGTGTCTTCTGGAACATCTAAACTCAGTGGTGGGGGATCAGTACCCACATTGTCCCTGCTCAGTTGACCAATGAGTGTGATGGACGTACCATGCATATCAGATCTACCAGATACATCAATGTTATCAGTGGTTCCTATCGAGAAAACATTACGTTTGCAGTTAGCTGGGACTACAACACCTTCGTTCTTGAACCGCAGTGAAACAGCTCTCGCGAAACTCCTGCGAACATCCATTACGCGATCATAAGAGACAGAGAGTCCCATTTGATGAAAATCTCTGATAAGATTTTTCATACGATCATGGGCATGCAACTTCAAACCCACATAAAGAGGCATTGGAGTTTCTCTGTCACGTCTCTGGTGAACATTTTGTGCATGTTCGGAGCGTTTCGCTGAATTGCTGATCAACATCTGTGAAATAGTACAAGCCACTCGAGTCTTGGCATTAACAGTCTCATCATCGCCTAAGTTCTGTATACTACATGTGCCCTCAAGTAGAACTCTAAGAAGAGTCAGGAGTGAGTTGGGTACAGGCTCGCTCAAGCAATAAGATGAAAATGATCCCGTGAAAGGAGCTTGAGATATGAGTATGTGTTTACGCAGAAGAAGACCCACATCAACTATCTTTTTTGCCTCTTCCTCAGACACTATACGAGTTAAAGATTCGGACAACAAGGAGCCAACTCGAAACCTACTTGAAATAAACACATCTCTACCCTGTGTGAAGGCGTCCCAGCCATCGCCCAATTTCTGCAACAAATGTTCTTTGAATCGAGTGGAATGTATTTCTTCACTAAGCCAATCAGAACCGACTTGCTTCAACCTCCGACTGTACAGATTCTTGAGATCGACAAGCTTCATCGCGGAATCGTTGTGTTCAACAAATGTTATGAGCTCTGCCATAACGAGAGGGTCATAGGGCAGGCCTGACGCGGAATGTTCGGCGTTCTTCGACTTTTTAGATTTAGCCGCTCGTGCTTCATTGGCAAGCTTACAATAACAGGTTTTGTGATAGTAAAGATCACTAGCAGCGGAATCAAATGCTGCATTGACCCGAGAAAAAACAACCCAGTTCTCGGCTTCCTTTGCCATAATTTTGAGTTTATTGTTATCAGACATTGATCTGCAAATAGGCTCACTGCTGTCACCTTCGCGTTTGTGACAATAAACACACTGGGGCAGTTTCCTGTCACAGCCAGATTCAAAACTTGTCCGTGTTCTTTTAGGACTCAGCGTGGAGCAGGATGCCACTGCCTCATTTCGCTCTCGCTTGTGTAGCACGCGCTGTACGATGTGAGTCCGAATACTGTCACGGCATGTCTTATGATATATTGCCTTATTCGTCAACAGTGACATCGACATACACTCATCACTCTCTCTCATCAAACAATCAATGGTCAAATTATATGGAAGCTCAACGCCATTATCTAGGAAGCGCGTTATGTCTTCCTCAATAGCTTTATAGGCGTCATGAAAACGAGATTCTCTATACGGACGCATCAATTTCTTGGAACTGTCTTGCTGGCAAAAGCAACAACGTTCCCAGTCAGTACTAGTCCGTACACGAAGAGGATTCTCACTCATTCTGTGAATGATTTTTGTGAACAATCGCGTTCTCGAATTAATTTCGACAGACAAATCAGAATTGCTTGCGGAATTACGCCAAACAAGAGATTGTATGGCAAAGAGACTGCTTCATAAAGAGCGTTGTTTCTCCGGGATCAGCGTCATTCAGGTTTGCCTGAATGACGCTGATCCCGGAGAAACAACGCTCTTTTCAAGTTCCAAGAAATTGATGCGTCCGTATAGAGAATCTCGTTTTATTCTACATCATCTCCCACGTCTGTTTCCAACACGTGCGTGGATCAGAGTTCACTTTCGCGCCCTTACAATCGGATGTATAGTCGGTAGACCGTCGAAAAGGAGGTTCCCTTCAGCCGCTGGCGGCCATTTTGGATTGTGCCGCTACTGGTCGCCACCGGTCGGTGTCAACTTGTAGCCGATCGTTTTTGAGAACCTCATAGCCTACACTAACAGTGTGCCAAATTTCAAGAAGGTATCACCAAGTGCACAATTCACCTGTATGTGACGAATTCCTCCCCCGCTACCAATGACCCAGACTTAGCTGGTGCTAACTCTAACAAAACCAGGGCCAAACACAAATTTTGCCCCCCAATCCCCAAAATTTGCATCCAAAACAAAAAGAAATCATGTCCTAAAGGACCTCCATACTACGCCTCTACTGCGCATGCGCAGTGACGCAGTCGTCCCGAAATTGGCGCCAATTATCATTCTCTGTTTGGCCCTTCATCAGTCAACATCTCACTGATCTTTGTGCTTGTAAATCTCAGTTTAAAGGATGCCAGACACGTAATTATTGGAGAAATGGTGATTCTAAGGAGGATATAGAAGGAGGAGAGGAAAAAGGAGTGACAAAAAATAATCAGGGCTGTACTTAAAATTTTTTATGAAATTATGTTAAGTTGCCTATTTTCGAGGCATGGGCCTCTTGTTGTCATTCTTGCTAAAATGTTGCACTGCTTATTCAGTGTTTCCTCTCCCCTGGCCTTCTAAGTCCCCCCTTGCAATTCTCCCATGCTTTTGGCATATTTTTGAGAAAGTTCATTTCTAAAATTCTCTTGGGAGTGTTGCTTGGTTACAGAATGTTTTCTGTTATTTTCCCCATAGTTACGTTTTCACCCATGGGTGTATAATCGTTGTGTTCTGCATCTTCCATCTGATGTTCTGCAGATTCTCCCCTGGGAGTCTCTGTCTTGCATCAGATAGAGTGTAATTTTGATGACTGATTTCGGGCCAGTTTTTTCAGTGCCTGGAGTCATGTTTTCTGGTGTTTTACACTGTTTGTTTACATTGGCAACAGCCTTTTTTGAGGGGGGCTGTTTGCTTTTGGTGTAGTTTATCTCACTATAAGATACATTTCTATTATCCGTAAGTGTCGCATTAATTATTTAATATAAATTTAAAATTTTTGACCACACTTAGCCATCGGATCCATCGGGGCTCAACGTTACTTTTCAGAAACTTGGGCTTCGCTGAAAAAATATTTTTCAAAAATTATTTTGATTTGCAATTGTTTTTTCATTATTTATGGATCATGTTATTATGTATCTTTGTGTCAGGGGTTTGTGTGAGTAACTAGGATTTGTTGTTGACTTTTCACAATGAAAGGATATTGTTCAAATTGTAATGGGAAGAAATCTTCCTCTGACTTTCATGATCATTGTATTAATTGTAGTCAGTGTTCTCGCACTAATCCCTGTTCTATATGTCAATATTGGGATGACAAACATTGGAAACGTGTGTCACGGTATGTTGTTACTGGAGAAAGGGCTATGCCGGCTCTTTCTCCGCAAAGTCACTCTACTCTCTCAGTTTCTATTTCAGAGGAACAAGAACAGGGTGATGTTTCCATGTTATCTTCCGCAAGTGCGCTTCCGTCATCACAAATGAATACAGAGCTAGCGGCAAAAGTGCTCATGGAGATTAAACAAATGTCGTCCGCTAGCTCGCCCGGTGTAGCGTCCATTCACCGAATGGTTCGGCAGCCGGGTTCGTCCGATGCGGTCCAGGAGGAAATGTTGGGTGATGCGAACACTATAAACATTCAACGTGCACACCCAGTGACGGCGGATAGTAGGCGAGATCGGAGGAAGCCTTTGAGTCCGGTTCCTAGCTCGTCCAGGTCCAGCCGGGCCGCGAGCGAGAGAGGCCCCTCTCTCGTACAACAACATCTGGGACCAGATGTTGTGGTACAGAATGTGTCGCAAGCGGAGCATACGTCCGTCGCTCGGGACGCTCCGTTGTATAGGCAGTCCGCGGAGACTGCTCAGGCTTCTTCTTCTCGTCAGCGCACACGACCGCACCTTGGCTGCGAGACCGCCGATATTTTACCAGCTTTGCCAATCAGGGATTCTTCGGCGACCAGGTCACACCATCCGGCAGCCAGGGACACGAGGCCGATGGACTCCGGACGTTCGCATAGAAAAAGTATGCGGGAGCCATCAGATTCGGAGCTGCCCTCGGCGAAGCAGCGAAAGACTGTGCCTCCGCAGGTCTCGATGCCGGACGTACTTGTGCAGATAGCACAACTTATCGCAGCATCCCAGCAGCCAACAACCCCCGTGTTGGAAACAGCTATTTCGTCTAACAGAGCCAGTTTAGATGCCTTATCTTACGCAGATCACCTTACTAAGGCGTTATCACTGCGCCTTCAAGGGAAAGAATTTCAGGATATACAATCCTCTTTAAGACTTCTTTCAAGGGCAGTAGCTTATTCCACATGTAACTCCGCCGTTTCAGTGGCAAACCTGGAGTTGGTTAGACGTGACGCAGCCCTAGCTACATCCACACTCGTGGATACTAAGGTGAAGAACTCTCTCAGAGTCGCTTCGGTCTCCGGAGAACTTCCCTTTGACGGCAAGCTTTCTGCTATTTATGATAAAATTACAAAGAAAGCTTCGGATTCTCTGTTGTTCAAATCTGCTTCTAAGAAGTCGGATACGGCAGACAAGAATAAGACAGGCACTTCTGGGTCTAATGCGCCCAAGAGAGGTTCCTATAGAGGTTCCGGTGCGTCCTCTTGGTCTTATTCGAGAGACCGTCAAGGTAGCGACTCACGTTCGGGACGTCCTTCGGGCCGGGACACCCGGTCGGACGCCCCGAGGTCGACGGGACGAAGTGCGGGTCGTGGAGGACGTGGTTTCTCCTACCGCAGGCCTCGCAGGTCCAGGAGGTGATGGCTTAAACCTCTATCGCGTACCGGTTGGCGGAAGGTTGTCGAGCTTTTCACAAGAATGGGCGTCGATTACGGACGACCCTTGGGTGAGAGGAGTGACTTCGGAAGGTCTAAAGATATCCTTCAAACGAAAGCCTCCATTAACTCGAAGTCCAAAGTGGACTCAACTTCCGTCAAATCCGCAGAAAAGAGACGCTCTTTTATCAGAGGTGCAGTCTCTTTTAATGAAGAACGCGGTAGAGGTCGTAGAAAACCAGGAGACTCCGGGATTCTACAGCCATCTGTTTCTGGTTCCGAAACCAGACGGCTCGTTCCGTCCAGTCATAGATTTGAGCTGGATAAACAAGCTGATCGTCGCTCCGAAGTTTTATATGGAGATGATTCGGTCGGTCAGAGCGAGTATTCGGGTGAACGATTATGCAACAAGCATAGATCTCAAAGATGCGTACTTTCACGTCATGGTACATCCGACATTCAGAAAGTATCTACGCTTCGCAGTCCTAGGAGTGGTGTATCAATTCCGGGCGATGTGCTTCGGATTGAATCTAGCACCCTGGGCTTTCACTCGGGTAATGAACTCGGTAATGATCTATTTCCGAGCTCATTCGTCTGCGGTAACGTCGGCCTACCTGGACGACATTCTTCAGAGGTACGGCAACGAGTTAACGCTTCGGAACAATGTTCAGAATCTACTTCTATTGCTCCGACGTCTCGGTTTTATAGTAAACGAGGAGAAGTCGGATCTGGTGCCGTCCAAGTCATTCACACATCTGGGAATGAGCTTCGAGACGCACAACAATCTCGTTCGTCTGCCGTTAACCAGAGCGAAATTAGTCAGTTGTTACGCTCGCTATTGTCTGCACGCAGACAAAGTCACAGCGAGAGAATTTATGAGACTGATAGGTCTGTGCGGAGCCGCTGCGGATCTCATTCCGATGGGGCAGTTACGCACGCGTCCTCTCCAAATTTTCTTGACTCAGAATTGGAGTGTGAAAATTCATTCGCTCGACATAGACGTTCTCTTGTCAGATCAAGTGAAACAAGAGATTCAGACTTGGGCAAACATTCAGTGGTTAACTCAGGGAGTTCCGCTGCAGTTGCCGGATCCGAGTTTTACCATTATGACGGATGCCAGTCAAACAGGTTGGGGTGCATCGTTGATCCCAACGGATTCGAGATGCCAGGGTCTTTGGGATCCGCAATTCCTGGGCAAGCACATAAACGTCAAGGAAATGATGTCAATTTGGCTTGCGTTACGTCATTGGATGGACATTATTCACAATGCTCATGTCCAAATCCTATCCGACAATACGACAGTAGTGGCGTATATACGGAATCAGGGAGGCACTCATTCAGTTCCGTTGTTCAATCTAACGGAAAGAATCCTTCTGTTTGCGCTAGAACATCAGGTTCTTCTTTCGGTCCGTCACATTCCGGGTCGTCTGAATGTGCTAGCAGGCTCCCTTTCACGAAAGGGTCGCTTGTTGCCGTCGGAGTGGACTCTCAACAAACAAGTATTCAATCAGATTTGCTACCAATGGGAACGGCCAATGATAGACTTATTTGCGACACATCTCAACAATCAGTTGCAGACGTATGTGTCTCCGCGTCCGGATCCAAGAGCATTTGCAGTAGACGCTCTGTCGATCCCTTGGGATGGAATGATAGGATATGCGTATCCTCCAGCGCCGTTAATTCAGCAAGTATTGCTAAAGATAAAACAATCTCAGTGCAAGATTCTGTTGGTAGCATCTCTGTCTCCACAGAGACCGTGGATAAATCTACTCAGGTGTCTGTTGTGGGACCTACCGAGAAAGCTTCCTCCACGGGAGGATCTTCTTTCGCAGGGGAAATCGCGTCGACTCCATCACAACCCGCAAGGTCTCAACCTTCACGTTTTTCCGTTGTGCGGTCCTTCTTGCATGGCAAGCACTTTACAGGACGAGCAGTGGATGCGATTTCTAACTGTAGGAGGACCTCCTCTTCGCTAAACTATGCGGCTAAGTGGAAGATTTTTCGTCGTTGGTGTAGGGATCATTCTGTAGATATTTTCGATCCCTCTATACCAGACATTGCAAACTTTCTAGTATACTTGTTTGACGAAATCAAACTGCAGCCTGTTACTATTAAGGGTTATAGGTCTATGTTATCTGATACCTATGCACATCATGATAGTTTACAAATTGGATCTAATGTCTCTTTATCTAAGTTGGTTAGAAACTTCTCAATAAATAGACCCAGAACTCTTAGGTTAATTCCTAAATGGAATTTAGCTTGGGTTCTTCATAAATTGAAGGAAAAGCCATTTGAACCTCTTGGGACAGTAGATTTCAAATTCTTATCTTATAAGACAGCTTTTCTCTTAGCTTTCTCTTCTGCTAGAAGAGTCAGTGAGCTTCATGCACTGTCGGTGGATGATTCTCACTATCGTAGTGTCGGGAACACTATCACCTTCACTACTAATGTGGGTTTTTTAGCTAAGAATCAGGCTCCTAATAAATATCCGGAACCTATTGTTATTAAGGCTCTTCCGTCTTCAGACGGGCGTAGGCCTTTACTCTGTCCTGTTAGAGCGTTACGTATCTATAAACAGAGATCTCAGTTTATCAGAAAGGGACGAAAACGTTTCTTTCTGTCTTTGATGCCTAATAGAAGGGACATTTCGGTCCATTCTATTGCTAGATGGATTCAGTTAACTATCCGTACTGCTTATGAGAGTTTATCTTCTTCTCAGCAGTCTGTGCTTAAGATTTACGCTCATGAAGTAAGAGCTCTTGCTACTTCTTGGGCTTATGCTAATAGTATTGCTATTACAGATTTAATGAAGGCTGCTTATTGGTCTCAGCCATCCACATTCACGAATTTTTATCTCAGAAATATTGAGTCCATTTCTGGAGACCTGCATTGTTTAGGTCCGTTATCTTTGCTCAGAATGTCGTCCACTAAACAGTTGCAACTATAGTTATGCAGGCTTTCTGTTCCGGCAGTGACTCCGTCCGGCTGCCCTCTTCGCTCTGGGCTATTTGACCAAGGGGAAGGGGGGGGGGGGGGGGGGTGTTCCCTTTGGTCGCCTGCTTTATAGTGAAAAGCAAGGGAATGCCTCCTCCAAAGTCAGTATTTCTGAGTCGCTTCCGGGATGGTTTTAAAGTGTAATATTAATGTTAAAATTCATTCATGTCATATTTTTAAAGTGTAGCTCGGTGTGAAGCATTTGTATATGTCAAGTGTCAAACAGGCTTTAATATACAATACTCGGACACTTTTAAAAGATTATAAAGAGTCTCAATTCTCTGGACTAACTTTATTTATTGGCTTACTTTAAAAATAATTAGTATAAGGGTTATACTGGATGTTAATAGAGAACATGAATGTTATTGTGCTCAATTATAAAGGGTATTGTATCTTTCTAATTTAATATTAAATAAGAAAGATACATGTAAAGCCTAATACTCCTTTTCTCCTTAAGGGGTTGCCTCTTTATTATATAGTTGAGCTTATTGGATTTTCCTCTATGTCCTAGGCCCTCCAGCCTTTTTACTATTCAGCTAAGTCTGGGTCATTGGTACAGTATAAAAATGTTAAAAAATTTATAGTAATTTATATATTTTTTATACTTACCAATGACCCAGACGGGGATGGCCCTCCCAGGAGTTGGGAACTCTTGCCTCCCCGCTGAGTACATAGCGCTGACCAGGCACTGCCAGTAAGAATGATAATTGGCGCCAATTTCGGAACGTCCTTGACACTGCGCATGCGCAGTAGGGGCGAAGTATGGAGGTCCTATAGGACATGATTTCTTTTGGTTTTGGATGCAAATTTTGGGGATTGGGGGGCAAAATTTGTGTTTGGCCCTGGTTTTGTTAGAGTTAGCACCAGCTAAGTCTGGGTCATTGGTAAGTATAAAAAATATATAAATTACTATAAATTTTTTAACTTTTTTTTCAGTTTCTCTTCCAATTCCGGGTGTGGATTTGAGGCATACTTCACATCAGAGTGTCAGCTAGTCATTGCTGTGTACAATCGAAAAGAGTACTCTACTGCCACAGTGGGTGGATATTATTTTAATGATAACATGTGGGTGAGTTAACAGGTCTAGAAAATATATATTTTTCTTCTCTGTTACTGATAAAAAATAAAGACCACTTAACAGGTCTGGAAAATATATATTGCTTTTCTCTGTTACTGATAAAAAGTAAGGACCAAAAAACAGGTCTAGAAAATTTATATTTCTCTTCTCTGTTACGGATAAAAAAATAATAAAGACCCCATAACAGGTCTGGAAAATATATACTACTCAAAGTTTGCTAAGCACCAAGTATATCCAACTACCTGTTTTACGTTTTAGTTGAAATATTGTTATGAAAAGTGTATATATTTTTTACTTAATTATATCTTTAATGATTTAAGTACAGAAATTAAGATATTGATGGTGTTAGACATTATTTTTTACCTGCGTCGCCAGCAGCAGAGCAGGTCTAGTAACCGCTTGACTCCGTCTGTCAGTCAGTCCGTCCGTCCATCCATCAGTCCATCCGTCAGACCATCCGTCAGTCCTTCCGAAACACTTCTTCTGTCAAAGTTTTCTTGGCTTCTATGAAAGGGAATGATTGTATATTTGGTCTGCTCCTTCATAATGATGAGTTGTATCGTGTATCTTATTTTCAGATCTGCCGTGCAGCCATTGCATGCAACAACGCAGGTCCAGACCCGGTATTGGTCTTGGCTTGTTTAGCTTTTGAATACGATAACCATGGAAAATGGATATTTTTGGTAAAAGAGGAAATTTTTCAAATTTGCCTGAAAGTTGACGGAGCGAACTGATATGGGTTCAGTATCGAGTATGAGACCAATTATTGTTAATTTCAGCCTGACAACACCTTCTCATGCTCCAAATCAGGTTCCAGATGGTCCTTTGTGGGATGTTGTTCCATTCTTAGACCAGCATGGCACCAAGCTCTTGGACACTTCTTGGTTGGACTGGACGGACTGAAATTGCAAGCTGCAACTCATTCCAGACATGCTCGATTGGATTGAGGTCAGGGGATCTTGCTGGCCAGTCCATACGCTCAATCCCCCCCCCCCCCCCCACCCCCACCCCTGTCAGTACTCCCAGACAGCATGTGCAACATGAGGACGGGCATTATCGTCCATCAGAATGAATCTATCACCCACTGCACCCGCATACAATCTGATGTGGGCATCCAGGATCTCATCAATATACCGCTGTGCAGTCAATGTACCAAGGTCAAGAACACAGCGCTCTGTACGTCCATCCCAGCTGATGGCGCCCCAGACCATTATTGACCCTCCACCATAGCTGTCATGCGCAGCAATGTTGGCTGCATGGAATCACTCTCCTGGTCTTCTCCATGCCTTAGAATGCCAATCTGTGTTGTCTCGGTAGTACCTTGACTCATCTGTAAACAAGACAGGTCGCCAATCTTATCTGGTCCATCCAATGTGATCCATGGCCCATTCATATCATGCCTGGTGGTGGTTCTGAGACAGCTGGTCTTCTCAATCGGAGACCACCTTCGTTCAACCTTGCCCGGATAGTCTGCGTCAAAACATTTACCCCGGATGCATTCTGAAGGTCCATGCGAAGCTGGGTTGCTGTGTCAAAGCAGATCAAAAAACGGTCTTCAGCTGCAGATGTTGCCATGTCTCTGCAACCACCATGTCGTTTTACTGGTATGCCATACTGCTGAAATCTTGCCCAGGCTCTGGTGATCACCGTATGGTGCACACCAAGGGCTTCACCAACCTGACGATGGGTAGCCCCTTGTTCCCCCATCCCTACAGCCCGCCACATTTCTGCTTCAGACAAATGTCTTCTTACCTTTGCATTCACCATATTCAATCATTAAATCACAAGGGCTTGTGTTGAAATGAAGACTGAATACCCTACACATCTCATGTACATGTAGACAGTACATGAAAACATCATGAAAATCAAGGGGTACATGCTTTCCATGACTGTCATGAAAAGTCTGCCTGTCAAGAGAGCTAATGTAAACACTGGGGACCATCTCAATACATTCCTTAATCATATCCACCAAAAATATCGCAAATGTGTCACAAGAAAATTTCACAATGGTGTGTCAAATATGTGGTGCTCAGCTAACTTTGAGTAGTATATATTGCTTTTCTCTTTTACTGATAAAAAGTAAAGACCAAAAAACAGGTCTAGAAAATATATATTGCTTTTCTCAGTTTCTGATAAAAAGTAAAGACCAAAAACAGGTCTAGAAAATATATTTTGCTTTTCTCTGTCACTGATAAAAAGTAAAGACCCATTAACAGGTCTAGAAAGTATATTTTGCTTTTTTCTGTTACTGATAAAAAGTGAAGATCACTTAACAGGTCTGGAAAATATATATTTTGCTTTTCTCAGTTACTGATAACAAGTAAAGACCACTTTACAGGTCTAGAAAATATATTTTGCTTTTTTCTGTCACTGATAAAAACTAAAGACCACTTAACAAGTATATGGAAAATATATTTTGCATTTCTCAGTTACTGGTAAAAAGTAATGACCACTTATTATGACCATTTTAACACAGATAATGATCTTCTCCACACCAATTTGCAGGTATATTTCAAGTGGTCTGTAATGTTCAGTTGTACGATCCAATCCTGATGCAATTTGGGCATCTGGAATCCACTGCAGTCCTCTCTGACTTACATTATTACCCTATATCACAGGTGTTCACACCCTTTGTTCATTCTATGAAATTCTCAGCTCAACTCAACGGAGCATACTGCCAGTGCTCCACAGACGGGTACACAAGGTAAGCACCTCAACAGGTCCCTATTTTACACCCAGGTACCGTGGGGATTGCATAGTACTGGTGAACATTCCCAACGTTCATCAGCTTTGCTGATCGCACACCAGCCACTACTACGGGAAGTACCTGAATCAATCGCCGAATGGTCACCCATCCAAGGATTAACTGGGCTCGACGTTGCCTAACTTCGGTGATCTAATGAGAACCGGTCTCGCTTCGCCAGTGCTCTCAAAGGAACTGAAAGTTACTGAAAAAGTCACTTTTCACAAATTTTTAAATCTTCCCAAACAACTATAATATTTTTATACTGTACCAATGACCCAGACTTAGCTGGTGCTAACTCTAACAAAACCAGGGCCAAACACAAATTTTGCCCCCCAATCCCCAAAATTTGCATCCAAAACAAAAAGAAATCATGTCCTAAAGGACCTCCATACTACGCCTCTACTGCGCATGCGCAGTGACGCAGTCGTCCCGAAATTGGCGCCAATTATCATTCTCTGTTTGGCCCTCCATCAGTCAACATCTCACTGATCTTTGTGCTTGTAAATCTCAGTTTAAAGGATGCCAGACACGTAATTTTTGGAGAAAATGTGATTCTAAGGAGGATAGAAGGAGGAGAGGAAAAAGAAGTGGCAAAAAATAATCAGGGCTGTACTTAAAATTTTTTGATGAAATTATGTTAAGTTGCCTATTTTCGAGGCATGGGCCTCTTGTTGTCATTCTTGCTAATTGTTGCACTGCTTATTCAGTGTTTCCTCTCCCCTAGCCTTCTAAAGTCCCCCCTTGCAATTCTCCCATGCTTTTGGCATATTTTTGAGAAATTTCATTTCTAAAATTTCCTGGGAGAGTTGCTTGGTTACAGAATGTTTTCTGTTATTTTCCCCATAGTTACGTTTTCACCCATGGGTGTATAACGTTTGTGTTCTGCATCTTCCATCTGATGTTCTACAGATTCTCCCCTGGGAGTCTCTGTTTTGCATCAGATAGAGTGTAATTGATGACTGATTCCGGGCCAGTTTTTTCAGTGCCTGGAGTCATGTTTTCTAGTGTGTTTACACTGTTTGTTTTCATTGGCAACAGCCTTTTTTGAGAGGGGCTGTTTGCCTTTGTGGTAGTTTATCTCATTATTTGATACATTTATATTATCCGAAAGTGTCTCATTAATTATTTTATATAAATTTAAAATTTTTGACCACACTTTGCCATCGGATCCATCGGGGCTCAATGTTACTTTTCAGCAACTTGGGCTTCTCTGAAAAAATATTTTTTCAAAATTATTTTGTTTTGCAATTGTTTTTTCATTTATTAATGGATCATGTTATTATGTATCTTTGTGTCAGGGGTTTTTGCGAGTAACTAGGACTTATTGTTGTTCTTTCACAATGAAGGGACGTTGTTCAAATTGTAATAGGAAGAAATCTTCCTCTGACTTTCATGATCATTGTATTAATTGTAGTCAGTGTTCTCGCATTAATCCCTGTCCTATATGTGAACATTGGGATGAGAAACATTGGAAACGTGTGTCACGATATGTTGTTTCTGGAGAAAGAGCGATTCCGGCTCTTTCTCCGCAAGGTCACTCTACTCTCTCAGTTTCTATTTCAGAGGAACCAGAACAGGGTGATGTTTCCATGTTATCTTCTTCAAGTGTGCGTCCGTCGTCACAAATGAATTCAGAGCAAGCGGCAAAAGTGCTCATGGAGATTAGACAAATGTCGTCCGCTAGCTCGCCCGGTGTAGCGTCCATTCACCGAATGGTTCGGCAGCCGGGTTCGTCCGATGCGGTCCAAGAGGAAATTTTGGGTGATGCGAGCACTATAAACATAATAGATGCACACCCAGTGACGGCGGATAGTAAGCGAGAACGGAGGAAGCCTTTTAGTCCGGTTCATAGCTCGTCCAGGTCCAGCCGGGCCGCGAGCGAGAGAGGTCCCTCTCTCGTACAACAACATCTGGGACCAGATGTTGTGGTACAAAAGGTGTCTTTAGCGGAGCATACGTCCGTCGCTCGGGCCGCTCCGTTGTATAAGCAGTCCGCAGAGACTGTTAAGGCTTCCTCTTCTCGTCAGCGCACACGACCGCACCTTGGCTGCGTGACCGCCGATATATTACCAGCTTCGCCGATGAAGGATTCTTCGGCGACCAGGTCACACCATCCGGCAGCCAGGGATTCGAGACCGATGGACTCTGGACGTTCGCATAGGAAAAGTATGCGGGAGCCATCTGATGCGGAGCTGCCCTCGGCGAAGCAGCGAAAGACTGCGCCTCCGCAGGTCTCGACGCCGGACATTCTTGTGCAGATAGCACAGCTTATCGCAGCATCCCAGCAGCCGACAGAAACGGTGTCGGATCGAGAATTATCCGACGGCGCTGGGTCGGTACGCTCCGCCGAAGCATCGGGGCGGACGACCGGGAACATCGTGAGGTCCGACCGGATGGTGAAAGGGATACGGATGACTTGGAGCTATCCCTTTCGGAACAACATAAAGCTGCCGTGGACTTCATCCGGCACTTTCTCCCTCAAGTTGTTCTGTCGGGCCAGACTGCTGCGCTTCCGGACAAGAGAATTATAGCGTCATTGGACTCTGAATTTTTTGAGCGGTTCAGGGACATCGCTCCCGAGTTTCCGTCGCAGTCCAATAATGTTGCTAGAACATTTGAATTATTGAACGACGCTATATTTAAACTTGCTTCCAGGACGGGGAAAGCAGGTTTCTTGTCCGCTAATACTCTCAACCTGCCTTTCATTAATGCAAGGAATAAATTCGATACGGCAGGACAGGGTATACCGAGAGTTCCTCTGCATATGGACGACGAGGCGGAAGACTTAGAGCTATCATTACCGTCGTCAGCTTCTATTCCAACCGCGGTGTTGGAAACAGCTATTGCGTCTAACAGAGCCAATTTAGATGCCTTATCTTACGCAGATCACCTTACTAAGGCGTTATCACTGCGCCTTCAAGGGGAAGAGTTTCAGGATATACAATCCTCTTTAAGACTTCTTTCAAGGGCAGTAGCTTATTCCACGTGTAACTCCGCCCTTTCAGTGGCAAATCTGGAGTTGGTTAGACGTGACGCAGCCCTAGCTACATCCACACTAGTGGATTCTAAGGTGAAGAACTCTCTTAGAGTCGCTTCGGTCTCAGGAGAACTTCTCTTTGACGGCAAGCTTTCCGCTATTTATGATAAAATTAAAAAGAAAGCTAATGATTCTCTGTTGTTCAGATCGGCTCCTAAGAAGTCGGATACAGCAGACACGAATAAGACAGGCACTTCTGGGTCTAATGCGCCCAAGAGAGGTTCCTATAGAGGTTCCGGTGCGTCCTCTTGGTCTTATTCGAGAGACCGTCAGGATAGTGACTCTCGTTCGGGACGTCCTTCAGGCCGGGACAATCGGTCGGACGCCCCGAGGTCGACGAGGCGAGGTGCGGGTCGTGGAAGACGTGGTTTCTCCTACCGCAGGCCTCGCAGGTCCAGGAGGTGATGGCTTAAACCTCTATCGCGTTCCGGTTGGCGGAAGGTTGTCGAGATTTTCACAAGAGTGGGCGTCGATTACGGACGACCCTTGGGTGAGAGGAGTGACTTCGGAAGGTCTAAAGATATCCTTCAAACGAAAGCCTCCATTAACTCGAAGTCCAAAGTGGACTCATCTTCCGTCAAATCCACAGAAAAGAGACGCTCTGTTATCAGAGGTGCAGTCTCTTTTAATGAAGAACGCGGTAGAGGTCGTAGAAAACCAGGAATCTCTGGGATTCTACAGCCATCTGTTTCTGGTTCCGAAACCAGACGGCTCGTTCCGTCCAGTCATAGATTTGAGCTGGATAAACAAGCTGATCGTCGCTCCGAAGTTTTATATGGAGACGATTCGATCGGTCAGAGCGAGTATTCGGGTGAACGATTATGCAACGAGCATAGATCTCAAAGATGCGTACTTTCACGTCATGGTACATCCGACATTCCGAAAGTATCTACGCTTTGCAGTCCTGGGAGTGGTGTATCAATTCCGGGCAGTGTGCTTCGGATTGAATCTAGCACCCTGGGCTTTCACTCGGGTAATGAACTCGGTAATGATCTACTTCCGAGCTCATTCGTCTGCGGTAACGTCGGCCTACCTGGACGACATTCTTCAGAGGTACGGCAACGAGTTAACGCTTCAGAACGATGTTCAGAATCTTCTTCTATTGCTCCGACGTCTCGGTTTTATAGTAAACGAGGAGAAGTCGGATCTGGTGCCGTCCAAGTCATTCACTCATCTGGGAATGAGCTTCGAGACGCACAACAATCTCGTTCGTCTGCCGTTAACCAGAGCGAAATTAGTCAGTTGTTACGCTCGCTATTGTCTGCACGCAGACAAAGTCACGGCGAGAGAATTTATGAGACTGATAGGTCTGTGCAGAGCCGCCGCGGATCTCATTCCGATGGGGCGGCTAAGCACACGTCCTCTTCAAATTTTCCTGACTCAGAATTGGAGTGTGAAAATTCATTCGCTCGATGTAGACGTTCTCTTGTCAGATCAAGTGAAACAAGAGATTCAGACTTGGGCAAACATTCAGTGGTTAACTCAAGGAGTTCCGCTGCAGTTGCCGGATCCGAGTTTTACCGTTATGACGGATGCCAGTCAAACAGGTTGGGGTGCATCATTAATCCCAACGGATTCGAGATGCCAGGGTCTTTGGGATCCGCAATTCCTGTGCAAGCACATAAACATCAAGGAAATGATGTCAATTTGGCTTGCGTTACGTCACTGGATGGACATTATTCACGATGCTCATGTCCAAATCCTATCCGACAATACGACAGTAGTGGCGTATATACGGAATCAGGGAGGCACTCATTCAGTTCCGTTGTTCAATCTAACGGAAAGAATCCTTCTGTTTGCGTTAGAACATCACGTTCTTCTTTCGGTCCGTCACATACCGGGTCGTCTGAATGTGCTTGCAGACTCCCTTTCATGAAAGGGTCGCTTGTTGCCGTCGGAGTGGACTCTCAACAAACAAGTATTCAATCAGATTTGCTACCAATGGGAACGGCCAATGATAGACTTATTTGCGACACATCTCAACAATCAGTTGCAGACGTATGTGTCTCCGTGTCCGGATCCAAGAGCATTTGCAGTAGACGCTCTGTCGATCCCTTGGGACGGAATGATAGGATATGCGTATCCTCCAGCGCCGTTAATTCAACAAGTATTGCTAAAGATAAAACAATCTCAATGCAAGATTCTGTTGGTAGCATCTCTGTCGCCACAGAGACCGTGGATAAATCTACTCAGGTGTCTGTTGTGGGACCTACCGCGGAAGCTTCCTCGACGAGAGGATCTTCTTTCGCAGGGGAAATCGCGCCAACTCCATCACAACCCGCAAGGTCTCAACCTTCACATTTTTCCGTTGTGCGGTCCTTCTTGCATGGCAAGCACTTTACAGGACAAGCAGTGGACGCGATTTCTAACTGTAGGAGGACCTCCTCTTCGCTAAACTATGCGGCTAAGTGGAAGGTTTTTCGTCGTTGGTGTAGGGATCTTTCTGTAGATATATTTGATCACTCTATACCAGACATTGCAAACTTTCTAGTATACTTGTTTGACGAAATCAAACTGCAGCCTGTTACTATAAAGGGTTATAGATCTATGTTATCTGATACCTATGCACATCATGATAGTTTACAAATTGGATCTAATGTCTCTTTATCGAAGTTGGTTAGAAACTTTTCGATTAATAGACCCAGAACTCTTAGATTAATTCCTAAGTGGAATTTAGCTTGGGTTCTCCTTAAATTGAAGGAAAAGCCATTTGAACCTCTTGGGACAGTAGATTTCAAATTCTTATCTTATAAGACAGCTTTTCTCTTAGCTTTCTCTTCTGCCAGAAGAGTCAGTGAGCTTCATGCACTATCGGTGGATGATTCTCATTATCGTAGTGTTGGGAACACTATCACCTTCACTACTAATGTGGGTTTTTTAGCTAAGAATCAGGCTCCTAATAAATATCCGGAACCTATTGTTATTAAGGCTCTTCCGTCTTCAGACGGGCGTAGGCCTTTACTCTGTCCTGTTAGAGCACTACGTATCTATAAACAGAGATCTCAGTTTATCAGAAAGGGACGGAAACGTTTCTTTCTGTCTTTGATGCCTAATAGAAAGGACATTTCAGTCCATTCTATTGCTAGATGGATTCAGTTAACTATCCGTACTGCTTATGAAGATTTATCTTCTTCTCAGCAGTCTGTGCTTAAGATTTCTGCTCATGAAGTAAGAGCTCTTTCTACTTCCTGGGCTTATGCTAATAGTGTTGCTATTACAGATTTAATGAAGGCTGCTTATTGGTCTCAGCCATCCACATTTACGAATTTTTATCTCAGAAATATTGAGTCCATTTCTGAAGACCTGCATTGTTTAGGTCCGTTATCTGTTGCTCAGAATGTCGTCCACTAAACAGTTGCAACTATAGTTATGCAGGCTTTCTGTTCCGGCAGTGACTCCGTCCGGCTGCCCTCTTCGCTCTGGGCTATTTGACCCAGGGCAAGGGGAAGGGGGGGGGGGGGAGGGGGGCGGGTGTTCCCTTAGGTCACCTGCTTTATAGTGAAAAGCAAGGGAATGCCTCCTCCAAGTCAGTATTTCTGAGTCGCTTCCGGGATGGTTTTAAAGTGTAATATTAATGTTTAATTCATTCATGTCTTATTTTTAAAGTGTAGCTCGGTGTGAAGCATTTGTATATGTCAAGTGTCAAACGGGCTTTAATATACAATACTCGGACACTTTTAAATGATTATAAAGAGTCTCAATTCTCTGGACTACTTTATTTATTGGCTTGCTTTAAAAATAATTAGTATAAGGGTTATACTGGATGTTAATAGAGAACATGAATGTTATTGTGCTCAATTATTAAGGGTAGTGTATCTTTCTAATTTAATATTAAATAAGAAAGATACATGTAAAGCCTAATACTCCTTTTCTCCTTAAGGGGTTACCTCTTTACTATATAGTTGAGCTTATTGGATTTTCCTCTATGTCCTAGGCCCTCCAGCCTGTTTACTATTCAGCTAAGTCTGGGTCATTGGTACAGTATAAAAATGTTAAAAAATTTATAGTAATTTATATATTTTTTATACTTACCAATGACCCAGACGGGGATGGCCCTCCCTGGAGTTGGGAACTCTTGCCTCCCCGCTGAGTACATAGCGCTGACCAGGCACTGCCAGTAAGAATGATAATTGGCGCCAATTTCGGGACGACTGCAGCACTGCGCATGCGCAGTAGAGGCGTAGTATGGAGGTCCTTTAGGACATGATTTCTTTTTGTTTTGGATGCAAATTTTGGGGATTGGGGGGCAAAATTTGTGTTTGGCCCTGGTTTTGTTAGAGTTAGCACCAGCTAAGTCTGGGTCATTGGTAAGTATAAAAAATATATAAATTACTATAAATTTTTTAACTTTTCAGCAAGTGGAGCAGTGCTTGTTTACTGTGATAAACAACTGCTCAGCTTGTATAATATGATCTAGTCATCAATGCCTGGGTTGAGAGTCCTCTGACGTGTGCATATACTAAAAGTGATTGGCCAAAGGTGACTTTATGCTTGAGTTGCTAATGCAGTATATCCACAGATGCTGAAAGTAACCTTAACCTCGTTTAGCAAACTAACTTGAAAGTAGAGTTTGTGTGATGTTGCTTTTGTGGCTTATGTAGCATCTGTGTGTTTAATGCTTCAACTGTTGAGTATTTTCAAATTATTTTTTATCAAATCTAGTCATGGCCGCTGTAAAGCAGCCATGACTAGATTTGATGAAAAAATCATTTAAATTTAACTTGAGAAATTATTGATCAACATGTAAATTCAGTGTACAGGGGGGGTGGGGGGTGGGTGTTGGTTAAATGTTCGAGAATTGTACTTCATTGTGGCCAGAGATTTCCTGTACTGGGCAGGAATATCCATCATGTAGCTTCCAAATTCGTCTTGACAATAAAACAATTAAATATTAATCTTGAGTCCTGGTAAATCTTGTAATGGTTTTTGCCTTTCAAACCAGCTGTTCAGACATGAAAAATCAAAGAAACATTGTGCAAATTTATGTTGGAATATCACAGAAGTGCTAGAGAAACCCGAATAAGGTAAACTGATGGCTTCAATTGCTCATTAACAGAAATACAAATATTGGTTATTATTGACAGAAATTGTTATGGTTGACTGAGTTCTCACAGGTCATGGAAAAGTGAAAAAGTTAGGAAATTGAATATTATAGAACTTCCAAGGCCTTGAAAGGTCGAAAAATTTGGTAATGTACAAAACAGTATAGGAAAGTTTTAAAGACAAATGGTTTTGCTGGTCAAATAAAAAGTCATCAATCAAATTTGACCTGCAGCCCTCTTGGCTGTTTGTCAAAATTGATTATTTCAATCAGCACTTTCACTGATAATTAAAAAAAAATACCATTAAGGCCTAAAAAAAATTAAAAATCTGTTTCTCAAGCCCTCCTGCATGGTCCTTTTGGTTGCCACATGCTCTCTTTTTATAACCAATGTAAACTTTAAAAAAATAAAAATTAAATGGTTTATGTCTGATATTTTACTGAAGTTTAAAAAATTGATAAATTTGTCCCTTGAGTGCAAGAAGGCTTTGCAGTGCTTTAGCATTGCAAATCCTTCTTGCTCTCAAGGGATGAAATACACCACCACCCATGCTATTCTGTAGATTATGAGGCCTAAAACATAAACCAAGAATATGAACTTTTTTGATGGCAAAGAAATAATTACAGGAATAAAAAATAAAATAAAAAAACGCTCGCCCGCATGCAATTTTACAAATGATGGCCTGAGAAACAGAAGATCTACTTTGTGGGGCCTTAAGTCAGTAAATTAGAGATGTATGAAAAAAACAGAGGTATCATCTTATTGAACTAAAATGACATAGAATTTCACTTGCATTGACCTCCATGTTTCATTTGATTGGTTCTACATTAATACTACCTCAGTAGGTTTTCATGGATGAGAGAGTTCTGTTAATTGATTTCCAATAATTTATTAAAAAATTGCTGAAATTTTATTTTCTGTAAAGCAAAATGAAAATGGTCTTGAAGACCATTTTCATGTAGATTTATAAAAATAAAATGTCTAAGGTCCCACAAAGTAGTTCTACTGTTTCTCGTGCAATTTTTTTGTAAAATTGCATGTGGGCAGCTGAGTGGGCAGGCAGGCAGGCAGTTTTTAGCTCACCAATAAAGTTGTGTGAGCTTATGTCATAGCCCAAATCGCATAGGCATCAACCCTTGTGTTAAAAAGGTTATTATAAGAGTCCACTTTGACTTTGCCACCTGTTACTATGCACCTTATACTGTTCTATAACTTACAATTACCCACACACCCTTACCCAGTGATATTTTTTTTATTTTTTAGAGTGTTTTTGCAATGTTAGACTTTTTTGCAAGTATGTACTTAGAAAAATTCTGACCTGTTTTGCTATACATATACATGAGTGGAGGCTACCACCGGTGTACTGTGACTTTTATATTTCATATATGTGTTAAATGCATCAATATAAGACAACATTAACCCTTGATCAGACATTTTTTGGAGATTTGGTACTTTTTTAATGCAGTGTTTGAGTTTTTTGTAAGTGTGGACTTAGAAAGATTTTGACCTGTTATGCTATACATGTACATAAGTGGAGGCTACCACCAGTATGCTGTGGTTTTTATATTTAATACATGTGTTAAATGCATCAATATAAGTCAACATTAACCTTTACCAGACATTTTTTTGTAGATTTGTAATTAGTCTTGGGTTATTGCATGCCATGCATTGGTGAGCTAATGGGGATGAACACCCCCTTCTTGTTTATTTTATTTCTTATTTTTGTTATTATTAGCTCACCTGGCCTTTTCACATCACTTGGCGTCTGTCATCGTCCGACATCCATCATCTGTTGTTCATCGACCGTAAACTTTTCACATTTTCATTTTCTTCTCTGTAACCGCTGAGCTGGTTTGAACCAAACTTGGCAGGAATGGTCTATGAGAGGTCCTCTACAAATGGTCCTCATTTTGTTCCCGTTGAATGAAAAACATGGCTTCTAGAGGCATTCTTTGATTCTGGTTGGTGGATTTTCAAAAATCTTCTCTGAAACCGTCAGGCCAAATGTTTTGATACTTCACATAAGTGATGACTGGGACCCCCTCTACCATTCAGAAATTATGCAAATTAGATGAACTTTGATTTATTCAGTGCTACTTATACACAGTAAGTGCACATGTCAATACGGCTCGGGCTAGAGGCTGTATTTATGAACCGATCTTCAAGAAACCTCTTGGGGACCTTTGTTATCAACTTGGAACAGGATCAAGTGTTTTTGGGTGCCTTTGTTATCACTGTGCTATGAGAACAAATATTTTGGGGTTCAGTCAGACCCACTCTGGGACTCAAAAGATTTCTTTTCCAGTTTAGCATCTGACTGTTGCCCACCTTTACAATACTTTGCCTATACATTTTTTACAGGCTACGGTCAGTATTTATGTACAGACCGTTACAATACTTTATATGTACCTTTGTTATCAGGTCATTGCCTAGATGTTTGTCATTGCTGTGTCACATGCTATACATACTCATGTCTTAACAAGTTGAGCTACAGTGTCATTGACACGTTCATTGTCATTGTGGACTGCTATTTCATTTTCATTATTTTTTTAAGTTTTCGTTGTTTATAAAAAGAGTGCATGCGGCAACCAAAATGACCATGTAGGTGGAGAAGGTGGGGGGAGGGGGGTGTGCTTAGAAAAAGATTTTTAACTTTTTTAGGCCTAACAAGTTACACTTTAACTATGTGCCCTCTTATTTTATGAAAAAAAACCTTAATTTTCACAAATTTTCAGGTTAAATTATGAGAATTCAGACACCTACAGTACGTGGAGAGTGTATTATTACTAAATCACCCACAGAGTGGAGATTCCACCCAAGCAATAATTGCAAATTTGTTGCAAAGAATAACCAGCACATGCAAAGTTTCAGCCAATGGACCTCCGGGTTAAACCCGGAGGTCCACTGGCTGAAACATTGCTTGTGCTTTTTGTCGATATGTACAAAATTTGAAGGTTATAGCTTGGGTGATAACTCCACTCCTCAGGTGATTTAGTTGCAATCCATTCTCCACGTACTGTACCTCTCTCATCCCTGGGATATAGAAAGTTATATATATTTTGTGCATTTACATTTGTATGATCACAGAATTAAGTTAAACAGGTAAGGCCTAAAAAAATAAAAAATCTGTTTCTCAGGCCCTCCCGCATGGTCCTTTTGGCTACCGCATGCTCTCTTTTTATTACCAATTTAAACTTAAAAAAATAAAAATTAAATGGTTTATGTCTGATATTTTACCCAAGTTAAAAAAATTGATGAATTTGTCTCTTGAGTGCAAGAAGGCTTTGCAATGCTTTAGCATTGCAAAGCCTTCTTGCACTCAAGGGATGAAATACACCACCACCCATGCTATTCTGCAGATTACGAGGCCTAAAACTTGAACCAAGAACATGAACTTTTGATGGCAAAGAAGAAATTACTGAAATAAAAAATAAAATAAAAAAACGCTCGCCCGCATGCAATTTCACAAATAATGGCCTGAGAAACAGAAGATCTACTTTGTGCGGCCTAATGGAAAGTCATAAAATTGAGTTCTTCAAAGCTATTGGAACCATGGTTTGATTTCAGTTTTTCTTTTCAGCATTGTGTTGATGTTATTCACACCTGTTCCAGGAGGCCATTTACTACTAGTCAGTTATATGTTTATATCGATGGACAGCTGAAACTGAATGTACAACTAAAATTTCCAAATCTTACCGAGGTAATAATCTACTTTATTTTGTACTAGCACCTTGCAAATGGACTAATAAGTGCCAGTATACTGTGATCACAAAAATGGTCTTTTTATGCCCCCCCCCCCCCCCCACACAAAATGGTGGGGGCATATAGTGTTACTTTTGTCTGTCCATTATTCCATCATTCTGTCTTTCTGTCATTCCAAAATAAAAGTTTTCCAGACTTTTTATACCCCTGCAATGAGTTGTTGGGAGGGGATATCACTTTGTCCATCCATCCAATCCATGTGTCTGTCCATCTGCCCATCCATCTGTACCCCTGTCCATCCAGCCGAACTTTGTTTATGGCCTAACCTGAACAGTAGTTAACCCTTTACCCAACGCAGACGATATCAAAATTTATTATTTTAAATATAATTTTTTTTAATTTTTCAAAATATTTCAACAAAACCATATCATGTGACCCCTCATTGGAACGAGCTCAATGAGCTCGTTCCAATGAGGGGTCACATGATATGGTTTTGTTGAAATATTTTGAAAAATTTAATTTTTTCGACTGCTCAATTTGCATATTACGCGTGCGGATGCAGGCGATTCGTTAGGTAAAGGGTTAAGAGATGTAAATTCTTTTTAGTATATGTCTCTATAGCAACAATGTCTATGTCAAGTTCTATGGCCTCCGATATCTCTTGAAAATTATGGGAGTTATGGCCCTTTGTTAAAAAAATAGCCTGTGAAACTTGTTCATGGCATTACTTGAACAATAGTTAACAGATTTCAATTCTTTTCGGTATCTCTCTCGAGCAACAATGTCTATGTCAAGTTCGATGAGCAGCGATATACAATGAAAATTATGGGAGTTATTGCCCTTTTTTCAAAAATATCATGTAATGCTTGTTTATGGAATAACTTAAACATTAGTAACCACATTTCAATTTTTTCTGCCCCCCAACTTAAGACGGGTGGCATATAGTGATTGAAGTGTCTGTGTGTCTTTGTGTCCTTGTGTGTGTGTTCGAGCCAATTACTCGAAAACTGTTAGGGCCACAGTCATCAAACTTCTCACAATTATGAAGGACTATGGGAGGATGTGTCACCCACCATACCCGGGTTCGTACCTTCATGATCAAGGTCGCATTTCAAGGTCACACTAAAAATCAGTCAATATTCGTGTCTCAGCCATAACTCAGAAACGAATCATAGTACAATTGTTAAACTTTTTATAAATGTTAAGGACAGTCAGAAGGTGTGTCATGTATAATAGTTTATGCCGCATCTGCAAGGTGAAGGCCACTTTATGATGCTTTTCTTGTTCATTTTTTAGACTTTTTTTTTCATTCTCAAGAGTATACCAAGTTATGTTCCTGAGTATGTACTATATACTTTGGATGCATGTTACTTAGTTTGACTGTTTTTCTATTGCAGTCTTCTCAGAGACTTTTGTAAAACTGACCAGAATGTAGAAGTCTCTAAAAGAACACTCTTCAACAGAGTGTTCTTTTAGAGACTTCTACATTCTGGTCAATTTTACAAAAGTTGGAAATGTGCAGAAGCCGCTTGGTTGTGTGTGGAAGGTTGGACTGTAAAATTCATGCTTCTTCACAAATTGTCATCATCACCTTGTCTTTTTTTCTGTTTCAGCCTCTTATCTTTTGTAGAGTTGGTTCCCCTGGTGTGAAGTCTGCTGAAGATTTACTTGGCCACCCTCATGTTTCACCTGTGATAAAGAAAAGAACATCTCCATTGAAATTTTTTTTCCACAATCCATCCAAGGCTGCAGTCAATGAGAGTGGAGTAGTGAACCATCAAACAGATCGACAGGATGACATTTGGGGACCACAGATATCTTTGCAAGGACAGCTGGGATCTGTCTGCGTCTTCCATGATGCTTTGAATACAAGCCATGTGAAATTGCTGTATTTGAATGGTGAGAATTTCATGTCAAGCTTACTTCTAATATAGGGCCCTGCGAAGCTTCGAGATTCGATTTGCTTTTGAATCTTAAATTGCTATTCAGTTTGATTCAAAATCTGCTGCCCGATTTGCTTCCTTTCGAATCTTTTACAGAAATATAACTTGGTATACAGGGTTCGCATGCGGGTCCTGGAACCTTGAAAGTCCCGGAATTTGGCCGTTTTAAATTCCAGGTCTGGAAAGTTGGAAAACTAACGTTTTTTAGGCCGGTCCTTGAAAATGCTGGAAAACCCGGTCAGAATTTTAGGGGCACCGTCGAACATGCTCCAATTCACCACTTGCTTTTTCTGTTTCCGGTCTCCTAGATGATTCATTTGTACCCACAGTAACTCTAAAAATATTTGTCAGGGTGCGATATGATGTGTTCTGTTTCTGTTCAATGTCTACAAGGACCTGGGGCTATACTTTGAACAGTAAACTTGATGTCAGGTAAGACAAATAACATATGTCTCATATTTTTAGCTCACCTGACTTTCAGTCAGGAGAGCTATAGTGATCACTCACCGTCCGTCGTCCGTCGTCCGTGAACATGGTGTTTGCGTCTTCTCCTCCCAAACCGCTGAACCAATTTAATTGATATTTGAGATAATAGTTTGTTATGACATCGCAATTTGATTTTGTTCAAATCAAGTTGCCCCGCCCGGGGGTAGGGCCACACCCAAAAAGTGAGCTGAAATCTTAAAAAATCTTCTTCTCATGAACCAGCAGTAGCAGAGACTTGATATTTGGTGTGCAGCTTCCTTTTGAGGTGTAGACTCAGATTTGTTCAAGAGAAGTTTGTGGGGCTATACTTGGCGTCGTTATGGGAGGGGCAAAATTTTTGGCCCCGCCCAAAATTTCTATTTTCCAAACCGAGAGGCTGATTTGAACCAAATTTTATGTGAGGGCTTATTGGGTCATAATTACCTAATTTATGCTGATTTTTTTTTTCCCGTAGCCCCATGGGAACCGCAGGAGCTAAAAATAGAAAAAAATTAAAACGCCCATATCTCCAAAACTGCACGGCACCGAGAATTTTTATTTGGTGTGAAGCTTCCTTAGGACCAACAGAAAGAATTGGTAAAAAAAAATTGCCATCGGTTTTATCATAGGGTACAGTTTCGGGACTTTGCTGAGTCAGCACTTTTTAACACTGTAGGCAATGGGAAAAACATTAAAAAATCTTCTTCTCCAGATCCAGCAGGCAGAATCTTTTGATATTTGGTATGCAACATTGGAGGGTGGATCTGATTCAAGTTTGTTCAAATCAGCCCTCTGGGTTCATATTTGGGCTCAGTACAGGAGCCCGATTTCGAACTTAGTGCATTTCAGGTAAATTTCTTAAAAAATCTTCTTCTCCAGATCCAGCAGGCAGAATCTTTTGATATTTGGTATGCAACATTGTGGGTGGATCTGATTCAAGTTTGTTCAAATTGGCCCCCTGGGTTTATATTTGGGCTCAGTATAGGAGCCCAAATTTGAACTTACTGCATTTCAGGCAAATTTCTTTGAAAATCTTCTTCTCCAGATCCAGCAGGCAGAATCTTTTGATATTTGGTATGCAACATTGTGGGGTGGTTCTGATTCAAGTTTGTTCAAATCGGCCCCTTGGGTTTATATTTGGGCTCAGTATAGGAGCCCAAATTTGAACTTAGTGCATTTCAGGCAAATTTCTTTGAAAATCTTCTTCTCAAGATCCAGCAGGCAGAATCTTTTGATATTGGGTATGCAACATTGTGGGGTGGATCTGATTCAAGTTTGTTCAAATCAGCTCCCTGGGTTTATATTTGGGCTCAGTATAGGAGCCCAAATTTGAACTTAGTGCTTTTCAGGCAAATTTCTTAAAAAATCTTCTTCTCCAGATCCAGCAGGCAGAATCTTTTGATATTTGGTATGCAACATTGTGGGGTGGATCTGATTCTATTTTGTTCAAATCGGCTCCCTAGATTCATATTTGGGCTCACTATAGAAGCTCGAATTTGAACTTAGTGCATTTCAGGCAAATTTCTTCAAAAATCTTCTTCTCCAGATCCCGCAGGCAGAATCTTTTGATATTTGGTATGCAACATTGTGGGGTGGATCTGATTCCAGTTTGTTCAAATCAGCCACCTGGATTCATATTTGGGCTCACGATAGAAGCCCAAATTCGAACTTAGTGCATTTCAGGCAAATTTCTTTGAAAATCTTCTTCTCAAGATCCAGCGGGCAGAATCTTGTGATATTTGGTATGCAGCATCCTTAGGGGGGTGAGATTCAAGTTTGTTCAAGCCATGTCCCTAGGTCCATATTTGGGCTCACTGTGGGAGCTTGAATTGTAACTTTGTTCGAAATGAGGAATTTTCTTAAAAAATCTTCTTCTTCAGATCCAGCAGTCCGAATGGTTTGATATGTGGTGAGTAGAATCCTTGGGGGGGAGGGGGGGGGATTCAAGTGTGTTAAAGCCAAGTCCATGGGTCCATATGTGGGCTCCCTGTGGGAGCCCAAATTATAACTTAGTCAATATGAGGAATTTTTCTTTAAAAATCTTCTTCTTCAGATTCAGCAGTTGGAATGTTTTGTTATTTGGCATGGAGCAACCTTGGAGGCTGAGATTCAAGTTTGTTCAAGCCAAGTCCCTTGGTTCATATTTGGGCTCACTATGGGAGCCTGAATGACAACTTAGTTCAAAATGAGGAATTTTCTTTAAAAATCTTCAGATCCAGCAGATGAATGCTTTTGATATTTTTTATGCAGCATCCTTAGGGGGGTAAGATTCAAGTTTGTTCAAGCCATGTCCCAAGGTCCATATTTGGGCTGATTGTGGGAGCTCGAATTGTAACTTGGTTCAAAATGAGGAATTTTCTTTAAAAATCTTCTTCTTCAGATCCAGCAGTCGGAATGTTTTGATATTTGGTGTGCAGAATCCTTAGGGGTGTGAGATTCAGGTTTGTTAAAGCCAAGTCCCTGGGTTCATATATGGGCTCCCTGTGGGAGCCTGAATTATGACTTAGTTCAGTATGAGGAATATTCTTTAAAAATCTTTTTTTAGATCCACTGGTCAGAATATTTGGATATTTGGTTTCAGCTTTTCTTAGGAGGAGCAGATGCAACTTGTGGAAATCAATTCTCTGGGTTGATATTTAGGCTACCATGTCAGGTGAGCGCCCTCAGGCCCCCTGGGGCCTCTTGTTTGTTATTACAGATACAATGTTGGTCATGGAAATTCTCTTTTTTGGTCCTTGAAAGTCCTGGAAAAGTCCTTTAATTTCAATCTTGATTTGGGGTACAATCCCCGGATGTAAGTCTTCTTCGTTGTCTCACAAAATGTGTAGTTGAGATGGACATTGTACATAACTAATGCTGAAAATAAAGACTAAATGGAATTTCAGCTAAATTAACAAAAGTAACAGCTGCACCTATGTCACCGCCATGGTAATTCCAGCCTCACTTGTTGAAAGCAAATTTAAAGTTTACAAACAGTGTCGACAATGAGCTATTGCTAGCAACTAGCGATGTGTAGTGTGTAGTCCCAGTAATTCTCGCACCCATTCCTGTTTTTGTTATGCCCCCCTAGCATCCGCCATCCGGCATCCATACGTTAACTTTTGGTTTCTATCAAATAACTAAAGAACTGCTTATTTGATCAAATCATAGTTAGCTCACCTGAGCGAAGCTGAAGGGGAGCTTTCCTAATCACTTTCTGTCCGTCGTCCATCCGTCCTTCCATCCATCTGTTTGTCCATCATCTGTCCTTGCTTAAACTTTACATTATCAACTTCATATACATCATCTCTATGGGGGCAGATTCAACTTTGTTCAAATCGAGTTCCTCGGTTAATATTTGGGCTCCCATAGGGAGGCCAAATTTTAACTTCATGCAATATGAGGAAATTTCTTTAAAAATCTCCTTCTTCTGATCCACCAGTCAGAATCCTCTCATATTTGGTATACATCATCTGTAGGGGGGCCCATATTCAAGTTTGTTCAAATTGGGTTCCTTGGTTAATATTTGGGCCTGAATTTTTACTTAGTGCAAATGTGAGGAAATTTCTTTAAAAGTCTTCTTCTTCAGATCCACCAGTCAGAATCTTCTCATATTAGTTATACATCATCTCTAGGCGGGGCCAGATTCAAGTTTGTTCAAATCGAGTTCCTCAGTTAATATTTGGACTCCCTATGGGAGCCCGAATGTTAACTTAGTGCAATATGAGGAAATTTCTTTAAAAATCTTCTTCAGATCCATCAGTCAGAATCCTCTCATTTTTAGTATACATCATCTCTAGGGGAGCCATATTCAAGTTTGTTCAGATTGGGTTCCTCGGTTAATATTTGGGCTCCCTATCGCAGCCTGAATTTTTACTTTATGCAATATTAGGAAATTTCTTTAAAAATCTTCTTCTTCAGATCCACCAGTCAGAATCCTCTCATATTTGGTATACATCACCTCTAGGGGCCGGCCATATTCAAGTTTATTCAAATTGGGTTCCTTGGTTAATATTTGGGCCGAAATTTTAACTTAGTGCAATATGAGGAAATTTCTTTAAAAATCTTCTTCTTCAGATCCACCAATCAGAATCCTTTAACATTTGGTATACATCATCTCTAGGGAGGTCAGATTCAAGTTTGTTCAAATCGGGTCTCTGGGTTGAAACTTTGGGGTCTGGTTTGGACTTAGAAATATTTTTATACTGTACCAATGACCCAGACATAGCTGGTGCTAACTCTTAAAACATAGGGCCAAACACAAATTTTGCCCCCCAATCCCCAAAATTTGCATCTAAAACTAAAGAAAACATGTCCTGAAAGGCCCTCCACACTTCGCCCCTACTGCGCATGCGCAGTGTCAAGGACGTTCCGAAATTGGCGCCATTAATCATTCTAAGTTTGGCCCTTCATCAGTTAACATCTGACTGATCTTTGTGCTTATAAATCTCAGTTTAAATGATGCCAGACACATAAATATTAGTGAAATGGTGATTCTAAGGAGGATAGAGAAGGAGGAGAGGAAAAGAATGTGTGACAGAATATTATCAGGGCTGTAACTTAAAATTTTTTAATGAAATTATGTTAAGTTACCTATTTTCAAGGCAGCAGCCATTTTGTTGTCATTCTGATTATTTAGTTACACTGTTTTTTAAGTGTTTTCCTCTCTCCCTGTCCTTTAAGTTCCCCCTTGCTATTCTCCCATGCTTTTGGCATAGTTTCTGTAATTATTATTACTAAAATTTCTTGGGAGTTTTAGCTGAATAACAGAATGAATTCTGTTCTTTCCCCATGTTTACGTCTTCACCTACGGGTGGTTAGGCGTTGTGTTCTGCATCTACCATCTGATGTTCTGCAGTTTCTTCCCTGGAAGTCTCTGTTTTGCATCAGATAGTGTATTTTTGGTAACTGATTTCGGGCATGGGTGCCTGGAGTCTTATTTTAGTGTTTTTACACTCATTGTTTACATTTACAACAGCCCTCTGTGTGAGGGGGGGATTTCTAAAGAATAATATCTTTATGTTATTTTAATCATAACTAGATACATTATTATTGTTCGTAAGTGTTGAATAAATTGTTTAAAATATTTTTAAAACTTTTGTCCACACTTAGGCTTGGGATCCATTGGGGCTCAACGTTACTTTTCAGAAACTTGGGCTGTTCTGAAAAAATATTTTTTCAAAATATTTTGATTTCAATTATTTTTTCTATATTAATGGATCATATTATTATTATGTATTTTGATTGCCAGGGGTTAGTGCGAGTACCAGGACTTGTTTTCTTTTCACATTGAAAGGATATTGATCAATTGTTTTAAGAGGAAGTCTTCCTCTGACTTTATTATCATTCTATATGTGGTCAGTGTACTCGCATTAACTCCTGTTCTGTATCGTATGATTTCGATGACAATATGGGAAGCGTATGTCACGGTATGTTGTTGGGGATTTGGACACTCCAGTCCTTTCCCCGCAGGGTCACTCTACTTTATCAATTTCTATTTCAGACGATCAAGATTAGGGTGATGTATCTGTGATGTCTTCCAACAGTGTGCCTCCGTCGTCACAATTAATGAAGGGCTAGCGGAAAAGTGCTCATGTAAATACGCCAATTGCCTAAGAGGACCCTAGTAGGTTCGACGGCCTTTGACGTCCGCTAGCTCGCCCGGTGTAGCGTCCATTCACCGAATGGTTCGGCAGCCGGGTTCGTCCGTTGCGGTCTAGAAGGAATTTTGGGGTGATGCGAGCACTATAAATTAACTTAATGCACACCCAGTGACGGCGGATCGGAGGGAGAACGCAGGAAGCCTTTTAGTCCGGTTCATAGCTCGTTCCGGTCCATCCGGACGGCAAGCGAGAGAGGCCCCTCTCTCGTTCAACAACATCTGGCCCCAGATGTTGTGGTACAAAATGTGTCGCAAGCGGAGCATACGTCCGTCGCTCGGGACGCTCCGTTGTATAGGCATTCCGCTGAGACTGCTAAGGCTTCCTCTTCTCGTCAGCGCACACGACCGCACCTTGGCTGCGTGACCGCCGATATATTACCAGCTTCGCCGATCAAGGATTCTTCGGCGACCAGGTCACACCATCCGGTAGCCAGGGACACGAGGCCTGCAGACACCGGACGTTCGCATAGGAAGTGTGCGGGAGTCAACGTACACGGAGCTTCCGGCGGCAATGCATCGTAAGACCGCTACTGCACAGGCCTCGGGAACGGACGTGCTTTCCTTAATAGCACAGTTTATCGCAGCATCCCAGCATCAACTGAATCTGTCGCATATATTTTATCCGACGATGCTGGGTCGGGACGCTCCGCGGAAGCGGGTACGGACGTCCGAAAGTTTCATCCGGTCCGACGGATACCGAAAGGGATTCGGAGGATTTCGAGCTTTCCCTTTCGGAACAACATATGCTGTTGTGTATGTCATCTGACTTGGTCTTCTACAGCTTCTTTCGTCGGACCAGAATGCTGCGATGCCGGATAAGAAACTGATAGCGTCGGTGGACTTAGAAATTTTTGGTTCGGTTCAGGGACATCGTCCCTCAGTTCCGACATAGTCCAATAATGTCACACAAACTTTCGAATTATTGAACGACGCTATATATATTATTATTTTATGCTTGCTATCCAAGCATTTCTGGTTTCTTGTTCGAAGAGTTATGGAGATGTCTTTCAAAAGTGTGCCTCTGTCGTCATAATTAATGAAGAGTTAGCGGCAATAAGTGCTCATGGAATATGTCTATCGCCTACGGAGTGACATTCGCTAGCTCACCCGGTGTAGCGTACATTCATCGAATGGTTCGGCTGCCGGGTTCGTCCGTTGCGGTCTAGGAAGGAGATTTGGGTGATGCGAGCACTTTAATTACTTTAGTACTCACCCAGTGACGGCAGATTGAGGACAGATCGGAGGAAGCCTGTTAGTCCGGTTCCTGGCTTGTCCAGGTCCGTCCGGGCTGTGAGCGAGAAAGGTCCCTCTCTCGCCCAACAACATAGGGGACCGCATGTTGTGGTTCAGATATTTTACATTCAGAGCATATGTCCGTTGGTCGGGACGCTCCGTTATATTGACAGTCCGAGAGACTGTCTTTAATGCTTCCTCATCCTCACAGCAGGGCACACGACCGCACATTGGCTACGTGAACTCGAGTATCCGATCAGTTTCGGCATTCAGTGATTCCACGGCGAATAAGTCGCGCCATCCGGTAGCCAAGGGACACGAGGCCTATACACTCCGTTCACTCGCATATTGGTAGTATGCACGGGGTAACGATCACGGAGCTTCCAGCGGCAATGCATCGTAAGACCGCTTCTCCTCAGGCCTCAGTGACGGACGTGCTATCCGAGTTAGCACAGTTGTTTCGCAGCATCCCAGCAATTGACAGTTTCTCGGTCGAATCAGGAATTATCCGACGGTGCTGGGTCGGTGCGGTCCGCGGTTGCTTCAGCTACGGACGACCGAACGCTTTATAGGGTCCGACAGGATGGCGAAAGGGATTCGAAAGATTTCGAGTTTTCCCTTTAGTAGTATCGGAAGATGCCTTTCATATCTTCTGGCATTATCTTCCAGTGATTATTATTTCGGACTTCATTGCTGCGATCTTGGATAAGAGACTTATAGCGTCATTGGACTCGGATTTTTTGATCGGTTCAGGGACATTGTCCCTGACTTACCGACGCAGTCCAATATTGTCATTACAACATGTGTTTTATTTTTCGACGCTATATATATATATATACAAGCCTGCTACTAAGCATGATAGTTTAGTTTCTTGTCCGCGTTGCTCATTTCTGCCATTTTATCATTTATACAAATAGTTTATTTTGGCAGAGCAGGGCATACCGAGAGTTCATATGCGTCTAGACGGTGTGATTAAAGACTGCATTTATTCTTTTTCGCCGTTTATGTCTTTTCCAATTTCAATGTTGGGAACGACATTATGTATAGTAGACTTAACTTAGACGCTTTATTATACGTAATCCGCCTTACTGAGGCGTTATCATTACGTCTTCAAGAAAAGATTTACGGGATATTATTCTCAATGTAATTTCTTTTGAGGGCAGTAGTTTGTTCACGTATAACTCCGCCCTTCAGTGGCTGATTGGAGTTAGTTAGACGCGACGCAGCCCTAGCTACATCCACACGCATGGATAGTAAGGTTAAGAACTCTCTCAGAGTCGCTTCGTTCTCAGAGGAGCTTCTCTTCGACGGCAACTTTTCGGCAATCCATGACTTGCTCGATTTATACGTTCTCTTGTCTATCTAGTGTTACAAGAGATTCAGACTGGGGCAAACATTCGGTGGTTGACTCAGAGAGTGCCGCCGCAGTTGCCGGACCCGAGTGTGGCTGTTATGACGGTTGCCAGTCAAACAGATTGGGATATAATACTGATCCCTACGGATTCGAAGTGCCAGGGTCTTTGGGTTCCGCAGTCTTTTAGCAATCAGTTTAACTTCCGCGGAATAATGTTTTTTAGGCTTGCTTTATGTCATTGCATGAACATTATTCAGAAACGCATGCCCAAATTCCTGTCCTTTAATTCGACAGTAGTGGCGTATCTCCGGAACCAGGGAGGCACTCTTTCGTTTCCGTTATTCAATTTAATGGAAAGAATCCGTCTGTTGGTTATAGTACACCAAGTTCAGTTTTGGTCCGTCATATTCCGGGTCGTCTGATTGTTTTATCGGACTCCCGTTCTCTTACGGGTCGCTTGTTGCTGTCAGAATGGACTCTCAACAAACAAGTATTCAATCAGATTTGCTATCTATGGGAGCGCCCAATGTTGATTTATTTATGACACAGCTTGCTAATCAATTGCAGACGTATGTGTTGGCTTGTCCAGATCTCTGAGCTAATATTGTTAACGCTCTATTGATCTATAGGACGGAATGATAGGATACGCGTATCCTCCGGCGCTGTTGTTTTAGCAGGTATTGCTAAGATAAACAACCACAATACATTTCTGTTGATAGCATCTCTATCTTCACAGAGATCATGAGTAATTTACTCTCTTGTCTACTGTGGGTCTTAACGTGAAATCTTCCTCTATGTGAGGATCTTTTTCACTGGGTAAATCGTGTCATCTTTATCACAACCAGCAAGGTCGCAACCTTCATGTATTCCGTTGTGTGGTCCGTATTGCATTGTAAGCACTGTACTGGACGAGCTTTGGACGCGATTTCTTACTATAGGAGATCCTCTTCTTCACTATTCTATGCGGCTAAAGTGGAGGCTCTTCCGTCGTGGTGTAGGGATCATTATGTTCATATTGTTGATCCCTCCATACTACTCATTGCTATTTTTTAGTATACTTGTTTCACAAGATCTACTGCAGCCTGTTATTATTTAGGTTATAGGTTTATGTTACCTCATACCTATGCACTCTACGATAGTTTACAATTGAGTCTTTTGTCTCTTTATCTAAGTCAGTTAGTAACTTTTTGATAAATAGACTTAGAATCTTTAGATTAAATTCCTATACGGATTTTAACTTCGGTTCTTATTTAGCTAAGTAATCATTTGAGCCTCTGGAAACAGTAGTTTTCAAATTCTGACCTTTTAGACAGTAATTCTGTTGGTTTCTCTTTTACTGTAGAGTCAGTGAGTTTCATGCACTATCGATGGATGATTTTCACTTTCATAGTTTCGGAATCAATACTTCCGTTACTATTTAGGTTGGATTGTTGCATAAGAGTTAGGCTCCTATTATCCGGAACCTATTATTTTAGGTCCTTCCGTCTTCGTATGGGCATAGGCCTTTACTCTTTCCGGGTACAGTTTATGTATTTATAAACAGATATCTGTTTATTACAAAGGGCGTAAGCTTCTTCTGTCTTTGATGTCTAGTAGAAGGACGTTACGCTCCATTTTATTGTTAATGGATTCTATTAACTATCGGTACTGCTTATGGTATATCATTGACTTAGCAGTTGTGCTTAAGATTTCGGCTCATAAAGTAAGAGTTCTTCTACTTCTTGGGCTTACATTAATAGTGTCGCTATTATAGATTTTTGAAGGCCGCTCATTGCGCTCAGCCATCCACATTCATGAATTTTATCTTAGAAATATCGAGTCCATTTCTGGAGGCCTCTATTGTTAGGTCTATTATCTACTGCTCAGAATGTCATTCACTTAACAGTTGCTACTATAGCTAGGTAGGCTGTCTGTTTCGGCAGTGTCTCCGTTCGGCTGCCCTCTTCGCTCTGGGCTATTTGACCCAGGGCAAGAAAAAGGGGGGGGGGGGGGGGGGGGGAGGGTGTTCCCTTGGGTCACCTGTTTTACTATGAAAACAAGGGGATACCTCCTCCGGAGTTAGTAATTTTGAGCTGTTATTGGGATGGTTGTTTAGTGAGAAGTTTAGGTTTTTAAAATTCATTCAAGTCTTAGTTTTTAAAGTATAGCTTTTGAATATTGCATATGTCAACGGACATGATTATGCAATCCTCAGACACTTTTAGGAGTATAAGAGTCTCTATTCTCTAGACTTACTTTATTTATTGGCTTACTTTAAAAATTATTAGTATAAGGATTATATTGGATATTAATAGAGTACATGGATGTATGAAGCTCAATTTTGGAAGGTGTTGTATCTTTCTAATTTATCATAAATAAGAAAGATACATGTAAGGCCTATTACTTCTTTTTCCCTACAGGGGATGACTCTATTTTATTTTATTGAGCGTATTCCATTTTGCTCTCTGTCCTTGGCCCTCCAGCCTTTTTACTATTCAGCTATGTCTGGGTCATTGGTACAGTATAAAAATGTTAAAAAATTTATAGTAATTTATATATTTTTTATACTTACCAATGACCCAGACGGGGATGGCCCTCCCAGGAGTTGGGAACTCTTGCCTCCCCGCTGAGTACATAGCGCTTACCAGGCACTGGTTATTAGAATGATTAATGGCGCCAATTTCGGAACGTCCTTGACACTGCGCATGCGCAGTAGGGGCGAAGTGTGGAGGGCCTTTCAGGACATGTTTTCTTTAGTTTTAGATGCAAATTTTGGGGATTGGGGGGCAAAATTTGTGTTTGGCCCTATATTTTAAGAGTTAGCACCAGCTATGTCTGGGTCATTGGTAAGTATAAAAAATATATAAATTACTATAAATTTTTTAACTTTTGACCAAAATTTTGAAAAAATGTTTTTCGATTCTTTATGCGTTTTGTTCAATTTTGAGACGAAAAAAAAAATGTTTAGCCTGAAAATTTTGGGTCCTGTTCTTTTCAAAATTGAGTTCCTGCATGAATTAGAGTGCCTTTATGCAAAAATGTTTTTACCCAATGTCCTCCCCTCTCTTCCTTATAGGGGGGGGGGGGGCAGTTAGATGTAACAAACTATTTGGCTGCAAAATATATTTTGAAAGATTTAGAGTGATTTTATGCAACCCCCACCCCCCAAAAATACCCCTATGACCACCAACCCCACTCCCCACCCCCGGAGATCAATTAAGCAGAGGGAAATGAAAATTGCTACAAAATGCATTTTGAAGGAATTAGAGTGAATTTATGTAAAAAAAAAAAGATATATAAATAAACACACTTAAATTTAAAAATAAAACTGTTTAAGTTTTTTTTCTGTGATGCTCTTCAGATTTCAGTTTCTTGTAAGCCCAGACTCTCAGTTTTAACCCTTTACCTAACGTAACGGCCAAAACCGGCCAGCGCTATTCTAAAAAATCGCTAATTAATTTTCATTATTTTTTTCATTTTTTGTCTAAAAAACATAGGTTATGACCCCTCGTTGGAACGAGCTCGTTCCAACGAGGGGTCATAACCTATGTTTTTGAGACAAAAAATGAACAAAATTCGTTATTCAAGAATTATTTTTGCAAGTGTTGTCTGCTTTTCAGGTTAGGTAAAGGGTTAATGTCAAGACAATGGACATGCCCAATGAGGGATTTCATTTTCAGTGAGGTATTGCCTTTTTTGAGGGGGGGGGGGGGAGGGGGCTCTAATCTGAGATTTATTATCCCCCGCTGACGAAGTCGAGAGGGGGATATTGAAATGATGTCCGTCTGTCCGCACAGACAGATCAGCTTTATGTGCCTAGTTGTTGGTACACAGCACTGTTATGTTCTAGTCTGATTTATGTGACAAGCCACATAAATTTGAATTAACAAATGGTGTTTATGTGTTTAAAAAAGTGGGTTATATGGCTAAAATGTTTTTTTATGTGGCTAAAATGGTTTATGTGGCTAAAAAGTGACAAGAAGTGGGTATTGTCAGGCCTGGAAATAATTTTTTTTGGTGCATCGGTCATAATGACCGGCTCCATAATGATCGGATCGGTCATACAGTAATCCGGGTTGGTCATATTTTTTGGCTTCCAAATCAAATATTAACTAGGGCATACTGACCCGTGTCTTGGCCCAGGGGGTGCTTGCAGTTGGTTGAGAACAAATCGAGGGGTAGACTTAAACATGAAGACTTGAGTCTGTGACTGGGTTTTTCTTGATAAACAATACTGATAAAATGACGATCCCACATCATTCACTTTATGAACGAAATACAAAATCAACATTGGTTTTCAGTATCATTTGTCAAATCACCAATGAGTATGTAACATGTTTTACTTTCAGTGTTCAATTATTTTAATATATTTACTCATATTTCAGCTGCTCTGTGAATAAAATTTTATTAAATCCACGTGTGTTGTTTGTATTTTTTTCAGTAAACATTGTTTCTGGTAATTGCATCACATGCAAACAAGTACGAAAACCAGCAAATTAAATGCCCAAACAAGCCAACTATACAATCTTATCAGAGGGAATCCACTTGAAGTGACAAAATAACAATACAACAAACCCAGTTTTATCTTTTTTATTACTCAATAACACTAATTACTCAATAAAACATCAAATGAATAATGCAAATATAAAATAAAACATGTGATTAAAAAAAACGCCCAAAATAGCACAAACTACAAAGATGTACTTGCGTGAACTCGCCCCTCAGGTGACATGCAAAGAAACAAAAAAATTCTCATTTTATCCGAATTCACACCGGGTGCAAATTCAGTTCGTTCACAGGAATTGAGATTTTTTTCTTCTTTCCATGTCACCTGAGGGACTCGCTCATTTCATATTCATTACAATACTTATTCTATCCAAGTTACACCCACTCAATACTAATTCCCCCTCATCATCATGAACATCCCGGTTGGAAATTTCAAGTAGATATGTGACTTTCACAACATTTTAGAGCAGCAGTGATCTAATAGCCAGGTGGAATATATTTGCGCTTGAATTTTGTGAAAATCACATCAACAGATCAAGCTTCTGCGTGGACCGCTGTACCCCTCCTCCCCCCCCCCCCCCCCCCCTCCTCTTGTTGGGTTGCACTGAGTCTCCTAGATTCGGACCGACCAGGGATACTTTGGTAAACTAGTATAGATAATGTATTGATTTTGAGAACAATACACTTTTAATAGTAGTTTCTTGTAGTACTCCAGGGTGCCATCCTTATAGTATGCTTATGGGATATACTGAAGTGAATACACGTTTCATGATAGTTTCTCTTAATACTCAAGGGTTCCATCACTGTGGCACACTTATGGGGATTGACTTTTGGGGGAAAATTCACATAATGTCTACCCCTGTGGTGGTATCGTGGAGTTCTCAGGACATTTACTATAGAAATTAGCTTCCATTGCGATGGCTGTTTTATTCAGTCACTGCCTGGCCCAAGTTTTATACATATTGTGGGAAAAGCCATACAAATATCCTTGGCAGACTTTAAAAGACATTTATTTTGTGTGTGACTGTGTTGTCAACACAGCCACGTACGATTATTATACGAGTGGTTGTTTCTGATTGTGTACATAATAATTTGTAATTTTTGCATCTTGCAATTGTATAGATTCTTGTATGGATTCACCCCCAAGCTGTCTTCAAAAATAACCGGACACAATAGAAAGCAATTACAATTCAGTTGGTAAAAATATACATTTAACACTCCGTTGTTCATGTATAAATTATTCAGTCATTTTTGCTTCGGAATGAATTTTATTTTAATAAAATAAAACCATTTACCTCTTTTTGACATATCAAGGCATACAACAATCAATTTCTTGAATGTTAGATGGAAAAGGAAATCTGCACTGTTTTCCAGCCTCCAGGTAATGACAACACGTTGTTACTCACCTAATTTCGTTTCAAATTCACCTGCGAACTGATGGACTTTTACAGTTTTCGAAATTGGGGGAGTGGGCTTAAACACGGAGAGGGCACCTTGTTTTCGAAATGCAGAAAGTTGGGTGGGGGCTTAATCACGAATATGGGCTGCGACACGGGTCAGTACAGTACTTGGGAGAAAAATGCGTCGGTCATTCATGACTGGTTGGATATAGTTAGCGCCGGTCACGTCGACGTTTTGTGGCGGTCACTGTCAGTGACCGACCACTTATTTCCAGGCCTGGTATTGTCTTTTTAGGGATTTTATGTTAGGGTTAGGGTTAGGGAGGGTAAGCTGAAAGGGTTAGGGTTTGCTACCACCTAGAAATTAGACTTAAAAAAGAGTTTTTGTTCATAATTGCAGGACCAAATGATATGACTATATTTACCGAGGATCCAGACTTAACAGATTTAAATGGAAAGTTGGTATTCCATTACAATGCTAAGGTGAGACTAATATGTTTGTTGAATATCCAAGTGGGTGTTAGAAATTGCTAGCCACCTTGTAAGAATAAGTGGCGAAACCATGTGATGGGGCGGAGTACTCCCCCCCCCCCACACACACATACACACTCGTGAGAAATGTTAACCTTATATTTATTACATGCCTGTTCAATGAAATTCCCATCTACAGCAACACTAAACCATGCGGAAAATGAAAATCCATTCCGTACATATGTGCAGAACGGAAATCTTTGACGGACTATTTTTATAAAGAAGCGAAATTCCACCGGAATTTTCTACAAATCGTGCCCTGAAATTACAATTTGAATCACTAGCGATAGCTAAACATCGTCCCCTGTGTTCCAATGTGTTCTATGTGCCAGTAGGCACATAAAATATATTGGAACTCAGGGGACGAAATAGTAACACAGATTCTCCTCGCAAATTTGGTTGGCGATAAAATGTGTTCTTTTTGTTGATAGTTGTCAAATGAATTGCTGAATGTCCTTCTAATATTTGTTTTTATAGACGTGAAGGCATGTAATAAACACACAATGACACGTGTGTGTGAAGGGGTTAATCGATATGGCACTTGTGCCATCGCGGAAGGATAAAACTCGAGGCCTGTGACCTCTCCTTCTATCCTTCTGCACTGGCACCCATGCCATATCGATTAATCCATTCACACACATGTATCGTTCTGTGTACCGTATTTACTCTATGTATTGGGACATTCTATGATTTGGGACACATTTTTTCCAGAAAACTATATTTTTTTTATGCTCCCAAGTTTGGGACATTCAGGAGATTTGTTTCCAGTTGACCCCTCGGTATTAGCAGACGACACTCATAAAAAAAATTCTTGTGTAACTAAAAGTTTTCATTTTTTGCTTCGAAAACATAGCTTATGATCCCTCATTGGAACGAGCGCAATGCGCTCGTTCCAATGAGGGATCATAAGCTATGTTTTCGAAGCAAAAAATGAAAATATAAAAAAAAATTGGACAGCTATTTTCGTATATAGTGATGCAAAACGAATCACACACAACTTTATTCACCTTCAAATCAAGACCAGGCTGTGTTCTTTCCCCATTTTCTAACAATTGGGATACCTGTGAAAATAATTATTTTTAGCTGTCCCAATACATAGAGTAAATACGGTATATATTCCTTCCTGAAAACCCCAAACTGGTTCATGTACTCTCACTTTGATACACTGATATTTCTTGAGTCATGTTCCTAAAGTTATCCCTTCATATTCTGGATTCCTTAGCCTAAAAGAAATACTTAAGGTGCTCCAATTGGCATGACAAGTTAATTTTTGTCCCCAGCAGACCCCCTGAACCTTCAGTGGGGGGATACATATTTTTCCATAGCCATTGAAATGATGTGGAGCGGAAAATAGTAGCAGAAAAATATTTTGTACCCCTTCTTCATCTTGCCTGGTGAATACAAAGATTTTAAACAGTGTTTTTTCTGTTTTGTTCTCAATTCAGCTTGGAATTTGAAACTCAGATATATACTTAGCAGTTGTGTTCCAGACATGTTAAATTGACAAATTGTAATATGATGAGATTTCTGAGCACAAATAGTAAATTTCTAAACTAAAAGAGGAAAATTTATTGATATTAACAGTGAGATTCTGTTAAAATTCCAATTTCAGACTGGTTTAACCCTTTACCCAATGCAGACAATAACAAAATTTATTATTTTAAATATCATTTTTTTTTAATTTTTTGAAAAATTTCAACAAAACCATATCATGTGACCCCTTGTTGGAACAAACACCAACGAGGTGTCACATGATATGGTTTTGTTAAAATTTTTTGAAAAATAGTATTTTTTCAAGTGCTGAATTTGCATATTACACGGACGGATGCGGGCGATTCGTCGGGTAAAGGGTGAACAAAAAGTTATTAAGAAAAATAGAGAGTTCACTCCCCCCTCCCCCAGCAGTGAGATTAACATGTCTTGTATACAAGAGTTTAGTGTGCCTCATAGTCAGTTTGTCCAATAATTGGTGAAATGGCATCAAAGTATGTCACTATTTCAAGTCATCTAGCTGATATTATTTAACCCTTTACCCAACGCAGACGATATAAAAATTTATTATTTTAATCACTGTTTTTTAAATTTAAAAAAAAAATTCATCAAAACCATATCATATGACCCCTCATTGGAACAAGCTCGATGAACTTGTTCCAATGAGGGGTCACATGATATGGTTTTCTTGAAATATTTTAAAAAATTTCTTTCAACTGCTGAATTTGCAAATTATGCGCTCAATGCAGGCGATTCGTTAGATATAGGGTTAATGTTAGGTGAGTATTCTGCATGATTAATAGCTTGGCATTTGCTTCAAACCAAATAACAAAATTCAAATCCTCAAAATACGTTCGAAATATCACATTTAGTGAGTTAATGTATTAAATAACAGTTGTAAGGACAAAAATTATTGTTTTTCTCCCTAAAAATTTCTCAGCGATTTTATCAACACAATTGGATTATTTCCTAATTATGGTAGTAATGGTTCTTTCTCAGATCATAATAGCAGTAACAATATGAAAGGGCATTTCAGATAGTTTGATATTGCTCCATTTTACTTTGATTATTAAATTAATAATTGATTGTTTAGGCGTAAAAAAATTAAAAATCTGTTTCTCAGGCCCTCCCGTAAACTTAGAAAAAATTAAATGGTTTATGTCTGATATTTTATCCAAGTTAAAAAAATTGATAAATTTGTCCCTTGAGTGCAAAAAGGCTTTGCAATGCTTTAGCATTGCAATGCCTTCTTGCTCTCAAGGGATGAAATACCCCACCACCAATGCTATTCTGTAGATTATGAGGCCTAAAATATAAAAAAAGAACATGAACTTTTGATGGCAAAGAAATAATTACAGAAATAAAAAATAAAATAAAAAACCACTTGCCTGCATGCAGTTTTACAAATAATGGCCTGAGAAACAGAAGATTTACTTTCTGGGGCCTTACCTTACAGTTGACTTTGCAAACAATTACTACATTTCCAACTGCAAATAGGATTGTTTACTGACATCATAGATACGTATTGATGCAAAATAAAAAAGTTCAAGCAGCAGAATTTTCCTATTATGTAATTGGAATTTAACCCTTTATCCAACAAATCGGCCACATCCGCCCGTGTAATATGTAAATTCAGCAGCTGAAAAAATATTATATTTTTATACTGTACCAATGACCCAGACATAGCTGGTGCTAACTCTTAAAAATGTAGGGCCAAACACAAATTTTGCCCCCCAATCCCCCAAATTTGCATCTAAAACCAAAGAAAACATGTCCTGAATGGCCCTCCATACTTCACTTCTACTGCGCATGCGCAGTGTCAAGGACGTCCCGAAATTGGCGCCATTAATCATTCTTTGTTTGGCCCTTCATCAGTTAACATCTGACTGATCTTTGTGCTTGTAAATCTCAGTTTAAATGATGCCAGACACATAAATATTAGAGAAATGGTGATTCTAAGGAGGATATAGAAGGAGGAGAGGAAAAATGAGTGACAGAAAATATTCCGGGCTGTAACTTAAAATTTTTTAATGAAATTATGTTAAGTTACCTATTTTCGAGGCAACAGCCTGTTGTGGTCATTCTTGTTATCAAGTTACACTGCTTGTTCAGTGTTTTCCTCTCTCCCTTTCCTTTAAGTCCCCTCTTGCTATTCTCCCATGCTTTTGGCATATTTTCTGTAATATTATTACTAAAATTTCTTGGGTGTTTTAGCTGGATAACAGAATGAATTCTGTTCTTTTCCCCATGTTTACGTCCTCACCCATGGGTGTTTAGGCGTAGTGTTCTGCATCTACCATCTGATGTTCTGCAGTTTCTTCCCTGGAAGTCTCTGTTTTGCATCAGATAGTGTATTATTGGTAACTGATTTCGGGCCAGGGTGCCTGGAGTCTTCGGGTGTTTTTACACTTATTGTTTACATTTACAACAGCCCTCTGTGTGAGGGGGAATTTCTTGAAAATATTATCTTGATGTTAATTTAATCATAACTAGATACATTATTATTGTTCGTAAGTGTTGCATAAATTTTTTAAAATATTTTTAGAATTTTTGTCCACACTTAGGCTTGGGATCCATTGGGGCTCAATGTTACTTTTCAGAAACTTGGGCTGTTCTGAAAAAATATTTTTTCAAAATTTTTTTATTTCAATTATTTTTTCTATGTTAATGGATCATGTTATTATGTATTTTGATTGTCAGGGGTTGATGCGAGTACTAGGACTAGGACTTTGTTTTCTTTTCACAATGAAAGGATATTGTTCAATTGTAATAAGAGGGAATCTTCCTCTGACTTTCATAATCATTGTATAATGTAGTCAGTGTGCTCGCACTAACTCCTGTTCTGTATGTGTTAATTTCGATGACAACATGGGAAGCGTGTGTCACGGTATGTTAGTGGGGAAATGGCCATTCCGGTCCTTTCCCCGCAGGGTCACTCTACTTTATCAATCTCTATTTCAGACGATCAAGAACAGGGTGATGTATCCGTGATGTCTTCCAAAAGTGTGCCTCTGTCGTCACAATTAATGAAGAGCTAGCAGAAAAGTGCTCATGTAAATACGTCAATTGCCTAAGAGGACCCTAGTAGGTTCGACGGCCTTTGACGTCCGCTAGCTCACCCAGTGTAGCGTCCATTCATCGAATGGTTCGGCAGCCGGGTTTGTCCGTTGCGGTCTAGAAGGAGTTTTGGGTGATGCGAGCACTATAAATCAACCAGATGCACACCCAGTGATGGCGGATTAGAGGAGAGAACGGAGGAAGCCTTTTAGTCCAGTTCCTTGCTCGTCCAGGTCCATCCGGACTGCGAGCGAGAGAGGCCCCTCTCTCGTACAACAACATCTGGCCCCAGATGTTGTGGTACAAAATGTTTCGCATTCGGAGCATACGTCCGCCGCTCGGGACGCTCCGATATATAGTCAGTCCGGAGAGACTGTCAATAAGGCTTCCTCATCCTCATGGTAGCGCACACGACCGCTCTTGGCTACGTGACCTCGGATATCCAGTCAGCTTTGCCAATCAGAGAATCATCGGCGACCAGGTCACACCATCCGGTAGCCAGGGACACGAGGCCTGCAGACTTCGGACGTTCGCATAAGAAAGTATGCGGGAGTCAACGTACACGGAGCTTCCAGCGGCAAAGCATTGTAAGACTGCTACTGCACAGGCCTCGGTGACGGACGTGCTATCCCAAATAGCACAACTTATCGCCGCATCCCAGCATCGACAGAATCTCTGTCGCATCATGTATTATCCGACGACGCTGGGTCGGGACGCTCCGCGGAAGCGGGTACGTCCGTCCGAAAATTTCATCCGGTCCGACGGGATGCCGAAAGGGATTCGGAGAATTTCGAGCTTTCCCTTTCGGAACAACATCAGCTGCTGTGTATGTATCTGTATCTGACTTATCTTCTAGAGGTTCTTTCGTCGGACCAGAATGCTGCGATGCCGGATAAGAAACTGATAGCGTCGGTGGACACAGACATTTTTTGGTTCAGTTCAGGGACATCGTCCCTCAGTTCCGACACAGTCCAATAATGTCACACAAACTTTCGAATTATTGAACGACGCTATATATATATTATTATATGCTTGCTATTAACAAGCATGTCTGGTTTCTTGTTCGCAAAGTTACTGAGATGTCTTTCAGAAGTGTGCCTCTGTCGTCATAGATAATGAAGAGCTAGCGGCAATAAGTGCTCATGGAATACGTCAATCGCCTAAGAGGTCCCTAGTAGGATCGACGGAGTTGACATTCGCTAGCTCACCCGGTGTAGCGTCCATTCATCGAATGGTTCGGCAGTCGGGTTCGTCCGTTGCGGTCTAGGAAGGAGATTTGGGTGATGCGAGCACTAAAATAGACTTTAGTACACACCCAGTGACGACGGATTAGAGGACAGATCGGAGGAAGCCTGTTAGTCCGGTTCCTAGCTCGTCCAGGTCCGTCCGGGCTGCGAGCGAGAGGGGTCCCTCTCTCGTACAACAACATAGGGGACCGGATGTTGTGGTACAGTCATTTCGCATTCAGAGCATATGTCCGCCTCTCGGGACGCTCCGTTATATTGACAGTCCGAGAGACATGTCGATAATGCTTCCTCATCCTCACAGCAGCGCACACGACCGCACATTGGCTACGTGACCTCGAGTATCCGGCCAGCTTCGTCATTCAGTGATTCCACGGCGAACAGGTCACTCCATCCGGTAGCCAAGGGACACGAGGCCTATACACTCCGTTCGCTCGCATAATAGAAGTATGCACGGGGTAACGAACACGGAGCTTCCAGCGGCAAAGCATCGTAAGACCACTTCTCCACAGGCCTCAGTGATGGACGTGCTATCCAAAATAGCACAGCTTTTCGCAGCATCCCAGCAAACGACAGATTCTCGGTCGGATCACGAATAATCCGACGGCGCTGGGTCGGCGCGCTCCGCTGTTGCATCAGGTACGGATGATCGAACACTTATAGGGTCCGACAGGATGGCGAAAGGGATTCGGACGATTTCAAGCTTTCCCTTTTGGAACAACAGAAGCTGCCATACATTTCTTCCGGCATTATCTTCCAGAGGTTGTTCCGTCGGACTACATTGCTGCGATGCTGGATAAGAGACTAATAGCGTCATTGGACACGGAGTTTTGGATCGGGTCAGGGACATTGTCCCTGACTTGCCGACACAGTCCAATAATGTCATTAGAACATTCGAATTATTTAATGACGCTATATATAAGCTTGCTACCAAGCATGATAATCTAGTTTCTTGTCCGCAATGCTCTATTCTGCCTTTCGTCAATTCTAGGAAATAATTTATATTGGCAGAACAGGGCATACCGAGAGTTCCTATGCGTCTTGACGGCGGGACTGAAGACTGGGAATTATCTTTTTCGCCGTCTATGTCAATTCCAACCACGATGTTGGAAACGACAATGATGTCTATTAGACTTAACTTAGACGCTTTATCATACGTAGACCACCTTACTGAGGCGTTATCATTACGTCTTCAAGAGAAAGAATTCCAGGATATGATCCTCAATGTGATTTCTTTCAAGGGCAGTAGTTTTTCCACGTATAACTCCGCCCTTCAGTGGCAACCTGGAGTTGGTTAGACGTGACGCAGCCCTAGCTACATCCACGCACGTGGATAGTAAGGTGAAGAACTCTCTCAGAGTCGCTTCGGTCTCGGAGAAGCTTCTCTTCGACGGCAACCTTTCAGCAATCTATCAATTGCTTGATATACACGTTCTCTTGTCTATCAAGTGTAACAAGAAATTCAGACTGGGGCAAACATTCGGTGGTTGACTCAGAGAGTGCCACTGCAGTTGCCGGATCCGTGTTTTATGATTATGACGGATGCCAGTCAAACAGGTTGGGGTACAATATTGATCCCAACGGATTCGAAGTGCCAGGGCCTTTGGGTTCTGCAGTTTCTAGGCAAGCACTTAACTTCCAGGAAATGATGTTATTTTGGCTTGCACTATGTCATTGGATGAACATTATTCAGAAACGCATGTCCAAATCCTGTCCGATAATACGACAGTAGTTGCGTATCTCCGGAACCAGGGAGGCACTCATTTGTTTCCGTTATTCAATTTAACGGAAAGAATCCTTCTGTTTGTTATAGCACACCAAGTTCTGCTTCGGTCCGTCATATTCCGGGTCGTCTGATTGTTTTAACAGACTCCCTTTCACGTAAGGGTCGCTTGTTGCCGTCAGAATGGACTCTCAACAAACAAGTATTCAATCAGATTTGCTATCAATGGGAGCGCCCAATGATAATCTATTTGCGACACAACTCCCTAATCAATTGCAGACGTATGTGTTTCCATGTCCGGATCCCTGAGCTTATGTTGTTAACGCTCTATTGATCTAATAGGACGGAATGATAGGATATGCGTATACTCAGCGCTGTTGATTCAGCAAGTATTGCTAAGATAAACATCCACAATACAATTCTGTTGATAGCATCTCTGTCTTCACAGAGACCATGGGTAAATTTACTCAGGTGCTTACTGTGGGACTTACTGCGAAAACTTCCTCCATGAGAGGATCTTCTTTCGCTGGGGAAATCGTGTCAACTTCATCACAACCCGCAAGGTCTCAACCTTCACGTATTCCGTTGTGTGGTTCTTCTTGCATGGCAAGCATTGTACAGGACGAACTATGGACGCAATTTCTTACTGTAGGAGAACCTCCTCTTCGCTATACTATGCGGCTAAAGTGGAGGCTCTTCCGTTGTTGGTGTAGGGATCATTATGTTGATATTTTTGATCCCTCCATACTAGACATTGCAACTTTCTAGTATACTTATTTGACAAGATCATCTGCAGCCTGTTACTATTAAGGTTATAGGTCTATGTTATCTCATACCTATGCACTCCATGATAGTTTACTATTGAGTCTTATGTCTCTTTATCTAAGTTAGTTAGAAACTTTTCGATAAATAGACCTAGAATCCTTAGATTAATTCCTATATGGAATTTAGCTTCGGTTCTTATTTAGCTAAGTAATCATTTGAGCCTCTGGAAACGGTAGTTTTCAAATTCTGACCTTTTAAGACAGTAATTCTCTTAGTCTTCTCTTTTACTGAGGAGTCAGTGAGCTTCATGCACTATCGGTGGACGATTCTCACTTTCGTAGTTTCGGAAACACTATTTCCTTTACTACTTAGGTTGGATTTTTGGTTAAGAATCAGGCTCCTAATAATATCCGGAACCTATTGTTATTAAGGTCCTTCCGTCTTCGTACGGGCATAGGCCTTTACTCTGTCCGGTTAGAGTTTACGTATTTATAAACAGATCTCAGTTTATTAGTATGGACGTAAGCTTCTTCTGTTTTTGATGCCTAAAAGAAGGACATTATGCTCCATTCTATTGCTTATGGATTCAATTAACTATCGGTACTGCTTATGGTATATCATTAACTCAGCAGTTTGTGCTTGAGATTTCGGCTCATGAAGTAAGAGCTCTTTCTACATCTTGGGCTTACATTATTAGTGTCGCTATTATAGATTTTATGAAGGCTGCACATTGGGCTCAGCCATCCACATTCATGAATTTTTATCTCAGAAATATTGAGTCCATTTCAGGAGGCCTGCATTGTTAGGTCTATTATCTACTGCTCAGAATGTCATTCATTTAACAGTTGCTACTATAGCTAGGTAGGCGTTCTGTTCCGGCAGTGACTCCGTCCTGCTGCCCTCTTCGCTCTAGGCTATTTGACCCAGGGCAAGGAGAAGGGGGGGGGGGGGGGGGGGGGAGGGTGTTCCCTTGGGTCACCTATTTTATTATGAAAACAAGGGGATACCTCCTCCGGAGTTAGTAATTCTGAGCTGTTACTGGGATGGTTTTTAAGTGATAAGTTTATGTTTTAAAAATTCATTCAGGTCATAGTTTTTAAAGTATAGCTTTTGAATATATCACGTGTCAAACGGGCGTTATTATAGAATCCTCAGACACTTTTAAAGGAGTATAAAGAGTCTCTATTCTCTAGACTAACTTTATTTATTGGCTTACTTTAAAAATTATTAGTATAAGGATTATACTGGATATTAATAGAGTACATGGATGTTATGGTGCTCAATTATGGAAGGTGTTGTGTCTTTCTAATTTATCATAAATAAGAAAGATACATGTAAGGCCTAATACTCCTTTTCCCCTCGAGGGGATGGCTCTATTTTATATAATTGAGCTTAGTGGATTTTCCTCTATGTCCTAGGCCCTCCAGCCTTTTTACTATTCAGCTATGTCTGGGTCATTGGTACGGTATAAAAGTGTTAAAAAATTTATAGTAATTTATATATTTTTTATACTTACCAATGACCCAAACGGGGATGGCCCTCCCAGGAGTTGGGAACTCATACCTCCCCGCTGAGTACATAGCGCTTACCAGGCACTGATTATAAGAATGATTAATGGCGCCAATTTCAGGACGTCCTTGACACTGCGCATGCGCAGTAGAAGTGAAGTATGGAGGGCCATTCAGGACATGTTTTCTTTGGTTTTAGATGCAAATTTTGGGGATTGGGGGGCAAAATTTGTGTTTGGCCCTACATTTTTAAGAGTTAGCACCAGCTATGTCTGGGTCATTGGTAAGTATAAAAAATATATAAATTACTATAAATTTTTTCACTTTTCAAAAACTTGCAACTAAACCATATCATGTGACCCCTCTTTGGAATGAGCTCGTTCCAATGAGGGATCATATGATATGGTTTGGTTGAAATTTTTTGACAATTTTTTAAAAATGATAATTAAAATAATAAATTTTGATATCATCTGCATTGGGTAAAGGGTGAACTAACCATTTAAGTTTTTGCATTTTTCAAAAGAATTAAGATTCTACATAGATGTTTCATTCAGAATTTGCACTCACAAAATTTCATTTATCACTGTGGTGTAATTCATTTCTTTTATTCTGTTGCACATGAGGATTTACATATTTTGACATTTTGAAGTAAGAGTTTAAGTGAAGGGTATATATTGAAATTTGCTCCCCCAAATCTGTATTAACCCCCACCACACTGATGTCGATATATTCAAATTTCAACTTACAACTTTTTATGCTCCCCCCAAAAATTTTGGGGGAGCATATAGTCACTGCTTTGTCCGAAAATCCATCCATCTGCAGCGATATCTCAGCAGTGAGTAGATGGATTCCAATGAAATATCTGATATGAGGGATCCTTGTGACAAGCCACTCCTACATATGTTATAAAAAGTTGCCTGCATATTTTTCACCAGAGTTACGTTCCCTACTTTGTAAATTTGTTTATGATTTTTTTTCCATATGCAGTTTTATCCTACCAGTGCAGGGATGGATTTTAATGAAATTTGGTATGAGGGATCCTTGTGACAAGCCGCTCCTGCACATGTTATAAAAAACTCGCCTGCATATTTTTCACCAGAGTAACAGTCTTTACTTTATCAATTTTTCATGATTTTTTTCCATCTGTTGCAATATCTCAGCAGTGAGTGGATGGAAATCAATGAAATTTGGAACAAGGGATCCTTGTGACAAGCCGCTCCTGCACATGTTAGAAAAAAGGCCCTTTTGTCCATCTGTTCGTCCATCCATCTGTCCATCCATCCAGCCATCTGTTTGTCCATCCATCCAACTGTCTGTCCATTTATAGTGATATCTCAGCAGTGAGTGGATGGATTTCAATGAAATTTGGTATGAGGGATCCTTGTGACGAGCTGGTCCAGCACATGCTATAAAAAGTTGGCTGCTTATTTTTCACCAGACTTATGGTCCTTCCCTTTCAGAGATGTGCCAAATGATTTCCCTTAGCGGGGAACCACAATCATACTAATCTGCTTTTTAACTAAGTTGACTGTCGGGGAGCATCCATCAGTTTTACTAATTTTCCTGTTATCTTAATACAACTAGGAATTTAAACCATTCAGTCTTATTTGACAGAGCTTATTGAGCTCAGTCAAACAAGTTTAAATTGGTTAAAATCCTTGTTACATTATCGAGAAAATTTCAGCTTGAAATTTAGACACTAATTTAGTGTTGAGAGGGTTAACCCTTTACCCAACACAGACGATATCAAAATTTATTATTTGAAATATAATTTTTTCAAATTTTTCAAGCTCGTTCCAACGAGGGGTCACATGATATGGTTTTGTTGAAATTTTTTGAAAAATAATATATTTTTATACTGTACCAATGACCCAGACATAGCTGGTGCTAACTCTTAAAATTCTAGGGCCAAACACAAATTTTGCCCCCCAATCCCCAAAATTTGCATCTAAAACCAAAAGAAATCATGTCCTGAAGGTCCTCCATACTTTGCCCTCACTGCGCATGCGCAGTGTCAAGGACGTCCGAAATTGGCGCCAATTATCATTCTTTGTTTGGCCCTTCATCAGTTAACATCTCACTGATCTTTGTGCTTGTAAATCTCAGTTTAAATGATGCCAGACACATAAATATTGGAGAAATGGTGATTCTAAGGAGGATATAAAAGGAGGAGAGGAAAAAGGAGTGACAGAAAATATTCAGGGCTGTATCTTAAAATTTTGTAATGAAATTATGTTAAGTTGCCTATTTTCGAGGCATGGGCCTGTTGTTGTCATTCTTGCTATGAAGTTGCACTGCTTATTCAGTGTTTCCTCTCCCCTTGTCCTTTAAGTCCCCCCTTGCTATTCTCCCATGCTTTTGGCATATTTTTGAGTAAGATTACTACTAAAATTTCTTGGGAGATTTAGCTTGGTAACAGAATGAATTCTATTATTTTTCCCATGTTTACGTTTTCACCCATGGGTGTTTAGACGTAGTGTTCTGCATCTACCATCTGATGTTCTGCAGATTCTTCCCTGGAAGTCTCTGTTTTGCATCAGATAGTGTATATTTTGGTAACTGATTTCAGGCCAGGATTGTCAGTGCCTGGAGTCATGTTTTCTGGTGTTTATACACTTCTTGTTTACATTGGCAACAGTCTCTTTTGAGGGGGGCTTTTTGCCTTTGCACTAGTTTATCTTATTACAAGATACATTATTATTATTCGTAAGTGTTGCATTAATTATTTAAAATAATTTAAAAATTTTTGTCCACACTTAGGCTTGGGTTCCATTGGGGCTCAACAGTACTTTTCAGAAACTTGGGCTTTGCTGAAAAAATATTTTTTCAAAATTTATTTTTGATTTCAATTGTTTTTTCAATATTAATGGATCATGTTATTATGTATCTTTGTGTTCAGGGGTTCGTGCGAGTACTAGGACTTATTGTTGCAGTTTATCAGAAAGGGACGAAAACGCTTCTTTCTGTCTCTGATGCCTAATAGAAAGGACATTTCGGTCCATTCTATTGCTACTTGGATTCAATTAACTATCCGTACTGCTTATGATAATCTATCTTCTACTCAGCAGGCTGTGCTTAAGATCTCGGCTCATGAAGTAAGAGCTCTTTCTACATCTTGGGCTTACGCAAATAGTGTTGCTATTACAGATTTAATGAAGGCTGCTTATTGGTCTCAGCCATCCACATTCACGAATTTTTATCTCAGAAATATTGAGTTCATTTCTGGAGACCTGCATTGTTTAGGTCCGTTATCTGTTGCTCAGAATGTCGTCCACTAAACAGTTGCAACTATAGTTATGCAGGCTTTCTGTTTCGGCAGTGACTCTGTCCTGCTGCCCTCTTTGCTCAGGGCTATTTGACCCAGGGCAAGGGGAAGGGGGGGGGGGAGGGTGTTCCCTTAGGTCACCTGCTTTATAGTGAAAAGCAAGGGGATTCCTCCTCCGGAGTCAGTAATTCTGAGTCGTTACCGGGATGGTTTTAAAGTGTAATATTAATGCTAAAAATTCATTCATGTCATATTTTTAAAGTGTAGCTCGGTGTGAAGCATTTGTATATGTCAAGTGTCAAACGAGCGTTAATATACAATCCTCGGACACTTTTAAAAGAATATAAAGAGTCTCAATTCTCTGGACTAACTTTATTTATTGGCTTACTTTAAAAATAATTAGTATAAGGGGTTATACTGGATGTTAATAGAGAACATGAATGTTATTGTGCTCAATTATGAAGGGTGTTGTATCTTTCTAATTTATTATAAAATAAGAAAGATACATGTAAAGCCTAATACTCCTTTTCTCCTTGAGGGGTTGTCTCTATTGATATAGTTGAGCTTATTGGATTTTCCTCTATGTCCTAGGCCCTCCAGCCTTTTTACTATTCAGCTATGTCTGGGTCATTGGTACAGTATAAAAATGTTAAAAAATTTATAGAAATTTATATATTTTTTATACTTACCAATGACCCAGACGGGGATGGCCCTCCCAGGAGTTGGGAACTCATACCTCCCCGCTGAGTACATAGCGCTGACCAGGCACTGCTTGTTAGAATGATAATTGGCGCCAATTTCAGGACGTCCTTGACACTGCGCATGCGCAGTGAGGGCAAAGTATGGAGGACCTTCAGGACATGATTTCTTTGGGTTTTAGATGCAAATTTTGGGGATTGGGGGGCAAAATTTGTGTTTGGCCCTAGAATTTTAAGAGTTAGCACCAGCTATGTCTGGGTCATTGGTAAGTATAAAAAATATATAAATTACTATAAATTTTTTAACTTTTTTAACTACTGAATTTGCATATTTTGTGGGCAGACAGATGCGGCCTTTTTGTTGGGTAAAGGGTTAATGTTAGTGAAATTAAATTATTGTGTTGTTGATGTTATCATTGTTATTTACAGGCTTGTAAAGGTAGCCATTGTGTAGATTTATCTTCACATCACAATCATGGGCAGTTAGCAGGACAGCAGTGTGTTACATATGACATCAAGGTATGCTTACTGTTTCTCTGAAAAGTATGGATTTCTAGCTTCACTATTTTGAGGGAAGGAAGGTGGGTGTGAGGATGTGGGATGCAGAGATTTTTTTCTTTGGGGGGGTGGGGAGGGGGGATGGGGCATGTTCCCTGAAAGATAGGGGCCACCAAGTCATTTAATTTGAGGTGTTGACCAATCACTCTTCATAAATAATTTCAGAATTGTTATTTTTGTTTCAAAATAAGCTTCTGACTTCTGTGGGTTATTAATTTGAAGCACATTGCAGTCTTATAATCTGTTGTGTTGAACACCAATTTACAGTCAAATTATAGTCAGAAAAGGTGGGATTTTTTCAACTTATTTTGATAGTGGAAGTGCAAGTTACACACCAAGTACCTTGGCAGTTGTGTCTGGTCAAGTCTTGGCTGACCATATAGGCAGACAGGACATCCAAGAAATAAACTGGAAAGCCACAAGATGTGAACTCTCAAACATGTAGTAAAAATGTACAAAAACTCCAGGCATTAAACTGTTGCACCTGAGGATGTACATATTTTGTTGATTTTTAAGTAAGAGTTTTAACCCTTTCCTCAACATAATGGCCAAAACCGGCCAGCGCTGTTCTAAAAAATTGCCAATTAATATTTTTATACTGTACCAATGACCCAGACTTAGCTGGTGCTAACTCTAACAAAACCAGGGCCAAACACAAATTTTGCCCCCCAATCCCCAAAATTTGCATCTAAAACAAAAAGAAATCATGTCCTAAAGGACCTCCATACTACGCCTCTACTGCGCATGCGCAGTGACGCAGACGTCCCGAAATTGGCGCCAATTATCATTCTCTGTTTGGCCCTTCATCAGTCAACATCTCACTGATCTTTGTGCTTGTAAATCTCAGTTTAAAGGATGCCAGACACGTAATTTTTGGAGAAAATGTGATTCTAAGGAGGATAGAAGGAGGAGAGGAAAAAGAAGTGACAAAAAATAATCAGGGCTGTACTTAAAATTTTTTAATGAAATTATGTTAAGTTGCCTATTTTCGAGGCATGGGCCTCTTGTTGTCATTCTTGCTAATTGTTGCACTGCTTATTCAGTGTTTCCTCTCCCCTGGCCTTCTAAAGTGCCCCCTTGCAATTCTCCCATGCTTTTGGCATATTTTTGAGAAATTTCATTTCTAAAATTTCCTGGGAGAGTTGCTTGGTTACAGAATGTTTTCTGTTATTTTCCCCATAGTTACGTTTTCACCCATGGGTGTATAACGTTTGTGTTCTGCATCTTCCATCTGATGTTCTACAGATTCTCCCCTGGGAGTCTCTGTTTTGCATCAGATAGAGTGTAATTGATGACTGATTCCGGGCCAGTTTTTTCAGTGCCTGGAGTCATGTTTTCTGGCGTTTTTACACTGTTTGTTTTCATTGGCAACAGCCTTTTTTGAGGGGGGCTGTTTGTCTTTGCTGTAGTTTATCTCACTATAAGATACATTTATATTATCTGAAAGTGTCTCATTAATTATTTAATATAAATTTAAAATTTTTGACCACACTTTGCCATCGGATCCATCGGGGCTCAACGTTACTTTTCAGCAACTTGGGCTTCGCTGAAAAAATATTTTTTCAAAATTATTTTGTTTTGCAATTGTTTTTTCATTTATTAATGGATCATGTTATTATGTATCTTTGTGTCAGGGGTTTTTGCGAGTAACTAGGACTTATTGTTGTTCTTTCACAATGAAGGGACGTTGTTCAAATTGTAATAGGAAGAAATCTTCCTCTGACTTTCATGATCATTGTATTAATTGTAGTCAGTGTTCTCGCATTAATCCCTGTCCTATATGTGAACATTGGGATGAGAAACATTGGAAACGTGTGTCACGATATGTTGTTTCTGGAGAAAGAGCGATTCCGGCTCTTTCTCCGCAAGGTCACTCTACTCTCTCAGTTTCTATTTCAGAGGAACCAGAACAGGGTGATGTTTCCATGTTATCTTCTTCAAGTGTGCGTCCGTCGTCACAAATGAATTCAGAGCTAGCGGCAAAAGTGCTCATGGAGATTAGACAAATGTCGTCCGCTAGCTCGCCCGGTGTAGCGTCCATTCACCGAATGGTTCGGCAGCCGGGTTCGTCCGATGCGGTCTAAGAGGAAATTTTAGGTGATGCGAGCACTATAAACATAATAGATGCACACCCAGTGACGGCGGATAGTAAGCGAGAACGGAGGAAGCCTTTGAGTCCGGTTCCTAGCTCGTCCAGGTCCAGCCGGGCCGCGAGCGAGAGAGGCCCCTCTCTCGTACAACAACATCTGGGACCAGATGTTGTGGTACAAAATGTGTCTTTAGCGGAGCATACGTCCGTCGCTCGGGACGCTCCGTTGTATAAGCAGTCCGCAGAGACTGTTAAGGCTTCCTCTTCTCGTCAGCGCACACGACCGCACCTTGGCTGCGTGACCGCCGATATATTACCAGCTTCGCCGATGAAGGATTCTTCGGCGATCAGGTCACACCATCCGGCAGCCAGGGATTCGAGACCGATGGACTCTGGACGTTCGCATAGGAAAAGTATGCGGGAGCCATCTGATGCGGAGCTGCCCTCGGCGAAGCAGCGAAAGACTGCGCCTCCGCAGGTCTCGACGCCGGACATTCTTGTGCAGATAGCACAGCTTATCGCAGCATCCCAGCAGCCGACAGAAACGGTGTCGGATCGAGAATTATCCGACGGCGCTGGGTCGGTACGCTCCGCCGAAGCATCGGGGGCGGACGACCGGGAACATCATGAGGTCCGACCGGATGGTGAAAGGGATACGGATGACTTGGAGCTATCCCTTTCGGAACAACATAAAGCTGCCGTGGACTTCATCCGGCACTTTCTCCCTCAAGTTGTTCCGTCGGGCCAGACTGCTGCGCTTCCGGACAAGAGAATTATAGCGTCATTGGACTCTGAATTTTTTGAGCGGTTCAGGGACATCGCTCCCGAGTTTCCGTCGCAGTCCAATACTGTTGCAAGAACATTTGAATTATTGAACGACGCTATATTTAAACTTGCTTCCAGGACGGGGAAAGCAGGTTTCTTGTCCGCTAATACTCTCAACCTGCCTTTCATTAATGCAAGGAATAAATTCGATATGGCAGGACAGGGTATTCCGAGAGTTCCTCTGCGTATGGACGACGAGGCGGAAGACTTAGAGCTATCATTACCGTCGTCAGCTTCTATTCCAACCGTGGTGTTGGAAACAGCTATTGCGTCTAACAGAGCCAATTTAGATGCCTTATCTTACGCAGATCATCTTACTAAGGCGTTATCACTGCGCCTTCAGGGGAAAGAGTTTCAGGATATACAATCCTCTTTAAGACTTCTTTCAAGGGCAGTAGCTTATTCCACGTGTAACTCCGCCCTTTCAGTGGCAAATCTGGAGTTGGTTAGACGTGACGCAGCCCTAGCTACATCCACACTAGTGGATTCTAAGGTGAAGAACTCTCGTAGAGTCGCTTCGGTCTCAGGAGAACTTCTCTTTGACGGCAAGCTTTCCGCTATTTATGATAAAATTAAAAAGAAAGCTAATGATTCTCTGTTGTTCAGATCTGCTCCTAAGAAGTCGGATACAGCAGACACGAATAAGACAGGCACTTCTGGGTCTAATGCGCTCAAGAGAGGTTCCTATAGAGGTTCCGGTGCGTCCTTTTGGTCTTATTCGAGAGACCGTCAGGATAGCGACTCTCGTTCGGGATGTCCTTCAAGCCGGGACAATCGGTCGGACGCCCCGAGGTCGACGAGGCGAGGTGCGGGTCGTGGAAGACGTGGTTTCTCCTACCGCAGGCCTCGCAGGTCCAGGAGGTGATGGCTTAAACCTCTATCGCGTTCCGGTTGTCGGAAGGTTGTCGAGCTTTTCACAAGAGTGGGCGTCGATTACGGACGACCCTTGGGTGAGAGGAGTGACTTCGGAAGGTCTAAAGATATCCTTCAAACGAAAGCCTCCATTAACTCGAAGTCCAAAGTAGACTCATCTTCCGTCAAATCCACAGAAAAGAGACGCTCTGTTATCAGAGGTGCAGTCTCTTTTAATGAAGAACGCGGTAGAGGTCGTAGAAAACCAGGAATCTCCGGGATTCTACAGCCATCTGTTTCTGGTTCCGAAACCAGACGGCTCGTTCCGTCCAGTCATAGATTTGAGCTGGATAAACAAGCTGATCGTCGCTCCGAAGTTTTATATGGAGACGATTCAATCGGTCAGAGCGAGTATTCGGGTGAACGATTATGCAACGAGCATAGATCTCAAGGATGCGTACTTTCACGTCATGGTGCATCCGACATTCCGAAAGTATCTACGCTTCGCAGTCCTAGGAGTGGTGTATCAATTCCGGGCGATGTGCTTCGGATTGAATCTAGCACCCTGGGCTTTCACTCGGGTAATGAACTCGGTAATGATCTACTTCCGAGCTCATTCGTCTGCGGTAACGTCGGCCTACCTGGACGACATTCTTCAGAGGTACGGCAACGAGTTAACGCTTCAGAACGATGTTCAGAATCTTCTTCTATTGCTCCGACGTCTCGGTTTTATAGTAAACGAGGAGAAGTCGGATCTGGTGCCGTCCAAGTCATTCACTCATCTGGGAATGAGCTTCGAGACGCACAACAATCTCGTTCGTCTGCCGTTAACCAGAGCAAAATTAGTCAGTTGTTACGCTCGCTATTGTCTGCACGCAGACAAAGTCACGGCGAGAGAATTTATGAGACTGATAGGTCTGTGCGGAGCCGCCGCGGATCTCATTCCGATGGGGCGGTTACGCACACGTCCTCTTCAAATTTTCCTGACTCAGAATTGGAGTGTGAAAATTCATTCGCTCGATGTAGACGTTCTCTTGTCAGATCAAGTGAAACAAGAGATTCAGACTTGGGCAAACATTCAGTGGTTAACTCAAGGAGTTCCGCTGCAGTTGCCGGATCCGAGTTTTACCGTTATGACGGATGCCAGTCAAACAGGTTGGGGTGCATCATTAATCCCAACGGATTCGAGATGCCAGGGTCTTTGGGATCCGCAATTCCTGTGCAAGCACATAAACATCAAGGAAATGATGTCAATTTGGCTTGCGTTACGTCACTGGATGGACATTATTCACAATGCTCATGTCCAAATCCTATCCGACAATACGACAGTAGTGGCGTATATACGGAATCAGGGAGGCACTCATTCAGTTCCATTGTTCAATCTAATGGAAAGAATCCTTCTGTTTGCGTTAGAACATCACGTTCTTCTTTCGGTTCGTCACATACCGGGTCGTCTGAATGTGCTAGCAGACTTCCTTTCACGAAAGGGTCGCTTGTTGCCATCGGAGTGGACTCTCAACAAACAAGTATTCAATCAGATTTGCTACCAATGGGAACGGCCAATGATAGACTTATTTGCGACACATCTCAACAATCAGTTGCAGATGTATGTGTCTCCGTGTCCGGATCCAAGAGCATTTGCAGTAGACGCTCTGTCGATCCCTTGGGACGGAATGATAGGATATGCGTATCCTCCAGCGCCGTTAATTCAAAAAGTATTGCTAAAGATAAAACAATCTCAATGCAAGATTCTGTTGGTAGCATCTCTGTCGCCACAGAGACCGTGGATAAATCTACTCAGGTGTCTGTTGTGGGACCTACCGCGGAAGCTTCCTCCACGAGAGGATCTTCTTTCGCAGGGGAAATCGTGCCAACTCCATCACAACCCGCAAGGTCTCAACCTTCACGTTTTTCCGTTCACTTTACAGGACGAGCAGTGGACGCGATTTCTAACTGTAGGAGGACCTCCTCTTCGCTAAACTATGCGGCTAAGTGGAAGGTTTTTCGTCGTTGGTGTAGGGATCATTCTGTAGATATATTCGATCCCTCTATACCAGACATTGCAAACTTTCTAGTATACTTGTTTGACGAAATCAAACTGCAGCCTGTTACTATAAAGGGTTATGATCTATGTTATCTGATACCTATGCACATCATGATAGTTTACAAATTGGATCTAATGTCTCTTTATCGAAGTTGGTTAGAAACTTTTCGATAAATAGACCCAGAACTCTTAGATTAATTCCTAAGTGGAATTTAGCTTGGGTTCTCCTTAAATTGAAGGAAAAGCCATTTGAACCTCTTGGGACAGTAGATTTCAAATTCTTATCTTATAAGACAGCTTTTCTCTTAGCTTTCTCTTCTGCTAGAAGAGTCAGTGAGCTTCATGCACTATCGGTGGATGATTCTCATTATCGTAGTGTTGGGAACACTATCACCTTCACTACTAATGTGGGTTTTTTAGCTAAGAATCAGGCTCCTAATAAATATCCGGAACCTATTGTTATTAAGGCTCTTCCGTCTTCAGACGGGCGTAGGCCTTTACTCTGTCCTGTTAGAGCACTATGTATCTATAAACAGAGATCTCAGTTTATCAGAAAGGGACGGAAACGTTTCTTTCTGTCTTTGATGCCTAATAGAAAGGACATTTCAGTCCATTCTATTGCTAGATGGATTCAGTTAACTATCCGTACTGCTTATGAAGATTTATCTTCTTCTCAGCAGTCTGTGCTCAAGATTTCTGCTCTTGAAGTAAGAGCTCTTTCTACTTCCTGGGCTTATGCTAATAGTGTTGCTATTACAGACTTAATGAAGGCTGCTTATTGGTCTCAGCCATCCACATTTACGAATTTTTATCTCAGAAATATTGAGTCCATTTCTGGAGACCTGCATTGTTTAGGTCCGTTATCTGTTGCTCAGAATGTCGTCCACTAAACAGTTGCAACTATAGTTATGCAGGCTTTCTGTTCCGGCAGTGACTCCGTCTGGCTGCCCTCTTCGCTCTGGGCTATTTGACCCAGGGCAAGGGGAAGGGGGGGGGGGGGGGGGGGGTGTTCCCTTAGGTCACCTGCTTTATAGTGAAAAGCAAGGGAATGCCTCCTCCAAGTCAGTATTTCTGAGTCGCTTCCGGGATGGTTTTAAAGTGTAATATTAATGTTTAAATTCATTCATGTCTTATTTTTAAAGTGTAGCTCGGTGTGAAGCATTTGTATATGTCAAGTGTCAAACGGGCTTTAATATACAATACTCGGACACTTTTAAATGACTATAAAGAGTCTCAATTCTCTGGACTACTTTATTTATTGGCTTGCTTTAAAAATAATTAGTATAAGGGTTATACTGGATGTTAATAGAGAACATGAATGTTATTGTGCTCAATTATTAAGGGTAGTGTATCTTTCTAATTTAATATTAAATAAGAAAGATACATGTAAAGCCTAATACTCCTTTTCTCCTTAAGGGGTTACCTCTTTACTATATAGTTGAGCTTATTGGATTTTCCTCTATGTCCTAGGCCCTCCAGCCTGTTTACTATTCAGCTAAGTCTGGGTCATTGGTACAGTATAAAAATGTTAAAAAATTTATAGTAATTTATATATTTTTTATACTTACCAATGACCCAGACGGGGATGGCCCTCCCTGGAGTTGGGAACTCTTGCCTCCCCGCTGAGTACATAGCGCTGACCAGGCACTGCCAGTAAGAATGATAATTGGCGCCAATTTCGGGACGTCTGCGTCACTGCGCATGCACAGTAGAGGCGTAGTATGGAGGTCCTTTAGGACATGATTTCTTTTTGTTTTGGATGCAAATTTTGGGGATTGGGGGGCAAAATTTGTGTTTGGCCCTGGTTTTGTTAGAGTTAGCACCAGCTAAGTCTGGGTCATTGGTAAGTATAAAAAATATATAAATTACTATAAATTTTTTAACTTTCTTTATTTTTTTCATTTTTTGTCTCAAAAACATTGGTTATGACCCCTCATTGGAACGAGCTCGTCGAAGGGTCATAACCTATGTTTTTGAGACAAAAAATGAAATTAATTGTTCAAAAATTTGTTTGCAAGTGTCGTCTGCTTTTCATGTTAGGTAAAGGGTTAAAAGAATGGGTTTTGAATTTGAACCCACAAACTCTAGATTTTTTATAAGTATGGTGTAAACCTATTCTTTTAATCTTTTGCACTTGAGGATTTACATGTTTTGGTATTTGTAATACAGTGGATCCTACTTAATTGGGTATCTCTTAACTGAATAACCCTCCCGACACAAAACCATTTACCACATCTCCAGTACAAATTTGAGCTGTTAATTGAATATAGGTTATAGCGTAAGCTCCTGTTAATTGAATAAAAAATCTTGTAACCTGATGAGAAATTACCCTGAATCGCCCCAGTTTTCCTTCGTTTAAAGACCTATTTGGCTTCAGTACATCCAGTACAGGCATTTAATCTATTATATCTTGTTTGACCGAGCTCATGGAGCTCTGTCAAACAAGATATAATAGAATAAATGCTAAGTTTATCATTAGAATACCGGAAAGTGACACAATCCCTGTTAATTGAAAACTCCTGTTAATTGAATACTTTTCATTGGCAAAGTGGCTATTCAATTGACAGGACTTCACTGTATTGCTATGTACATGCCAGAATAGCTTTGTAGAAATTATGAGCATATAAGATACAAGAAATAAGATAAAAGAAATGCTAGCGATTTAACAAGATATTTTTATACCCAATTGGTCTACACTGCTATTGTCATCACTTGGCATCTGTCGTCCACTGTCCGTTGTCTGCGGTCCGTAAACTTTTCACATTTTTTAACTTATCTGACTGCAAGTCAGCAGGAGCTATTGCCATCACTTTTGTCTGTCATCTTTTAACATTTTACAAACTTGACATTTTCTTCACAACCACTAGGCCAAATTCAAACATATATTGCATAGACCATCTGTGGAGTATACCCTTTCTATTTTGTTTAAATGAAGCAGCTGCCATATTCAGGCTCTGGTTTATGCCCCAAAAGCTTAAAACCTTTAAAAATCTTCTTCTCATGAACCACCAGAGGGAATGCCTTGATATTTGGTATGACACATCCTTTGGGGTAGAAGATTAAAATTTGTTCGAAGGAAGTTAATAGGTCAATATTTTGGCTCTCTGTGGGGGCATATCCATTTTGGGCTCTTCCCAAAATGTCTATTTCAAGAACCATGGGCCAATTTCAACCGAATTTGGCATGTAACATAAGTGGGTTCTAAGTAATTGATTGATGCCCCCACCCCCACCCCCACCCCCAATTTTCACAGCCCTGTGGCAACCCCAGGGGCTAAAAACAAAAAAATTCAAGAGCCCATATATCCCAAACCACAAGGACCAGAGAACTGTTATTTAGACCGATAGAAGGGATTGGTTAAAAATAATTGCCACCGGTTCAATCAGGATGCCCATAGAGGATATTGAAAAAATGATGAGTCAGCATTTTTGCAGTCGTTTATCCTGGAGAAAAACTTTCATTCACTGAGAACCTTGATTGACATCTAGAATAACATATTTTTCTTAAAACAACAAATTGGTGCCAGGCACATCCTAATCTTGTTATTCTAATCAGGAAATTGTCATGAACAAACCCTTTCAATGCTGTATTTGCTTTTTCCTGATTCCTTGGAAAAAAAATTGATCTGATTCCTGTATGAATATCTTTAATTTAACCCTCTCATTACTTCAATGTGTTTTTCCAAAGATTTTATTTCATGATGAACCCTTTCAATGATGTGCATATATATGTTTTTTTTCTTGTTTCTTGGAAACATTTATCTGATTCCTGTATGCATATCATTAATTTAACCCTCTGAAGACTGCAATGTGGGTTCCAAAATTTTTTATTGATGCCATGATCAAACACTTTCAATTCTGTGCACATATGTTTTTTCTGGTTTCTTGGAAAAAAAATTGTCTGTTTCCTGTATGAATATTCTTAATTTAACCCTCTCGTGACTTCAGTGTGTGTTTCCAAAATTTTTATTTTATGTTGAACCTTTTCAATTATGTGCACATATATGTTTTTTCTGGTTTCTTGGAAACATCTGATGCCTGTGGATATCTTTAATTTAACCCTCTCAACACTTCAGTATGGCTTTCAAAGATTTTATTGATGCCTTGATCAATCCTTTTCAATGCTGTGCACATATATGTTTTTCTGGTTTCTTGGAAAAAATTTCTCTAATTCCTGTATGAATATCTTTAATTTAACCCTCTCAAGCCTTCCATGTGCGTTCCAAAGATTTTATTTCATGTAATACTGTTAATGAAAACCTATTTCTGATTTCTTTAAAAATATTGTACCCCCAAAATAAGCCTCCATAAATTCTCTTTATGCTTTGTTTATTTTTGTTGCTCTAACCATTTTCACACAAACTTGAATTTACTGGGGGCAGTTTAATTCTGTTTCTCTGGTTTGAAATCTTTCTTATTCTTTAAAAGCATGGGGCAAAATTCATTCATTTATGGCATAGACCATCTTTGGAGTAAACCTTTTCTCCTTTGTTCAAAAGAAGCTGCTGCCATCTTCAGGCTGGTGGAATTTACTCTTCTGATTTTTCCGTCCCAATTACTATATCCCTTAGGGTGGGGTTAATGCTCCATAAGCCTAATATGCTTTTTAAAATCCTCTTTTTATAAGCCACTTGCAATAATGCTTAGATTTCTTGTTTGGAACTTACTTTAGTGATGCAGATTCACTTTTTTTCAAAGAAACTCAGTAAGGCAAAATTTGGGCTCCCAAATTGTGGGCTACATTCAGTATTTCTAGTTTCAGATTCAGTTGGCAGATGTGAACCATATTTGCCATGTAATGTATAACTGGGTCATAAGTATTTCATTTATGCCGGAATTTTTATTTTTTGGGGGGGGGGGTGGTCAGAGAGAACCACAGTAGTGGAAAACAAACCAAAAATCACAGAACAGAGCTTGCTAGAAAGCTTTCCTAGGACCAGCAGAAATGAATGCCCCCCAAAAGTTGCCTTTTGGTTTGTGTCATAGCAAAGAAAGAGATTGCTCTTGCTGCTGATCACTTACTGATGCACTCATCTCTTTTGACAACTTGAGCCAGGTTAGCATTTTAGACTCACATGAGCCTTTGGAACTGCTGAGCCAATGTGAACCAAACATGGCAGGAGTAGTCTATGGAAGGTCCTCTACAAACTCATTTTGTTCCCGTCAGATGAAAAACATGGCTGCCAAAGCCATTCTTTGATTCTGATAGTTAGATTTTCAAAAATCTTCTCCTCTGAAACTACAAGGCCAAATGTTTTGAAACTTCATATGATTGATGACTGGGACGCCCTCTACCAATAGGCCTCATTTAATGTTGCTCGGGTTGCAAACATATTGCAAACCATCAACATATTGGTTTCCGGATGTTAACTTGAGTTTGGATTCATAGATCAGAACCAAACTTGGCTTTTCCTTCATTTATATCAAAATGAAGGTTAAGTTCGAATTGAGTTTTGATTCCATGATTTTTACAAGATTTACAGGCCTTTCGACTTATAAATTTCACATTTCCATCAACATTTTGGTTTCTGGATGATAACTTAAGTTTGGATTTATAGATCAGGACCAAACTTTATTTCTCCCTCAGTTATATCAAAACGAAGGTTAACTTCGAATTGAGGCATGATCCGATGATTTTTATAAGAGTTATGGGTCTTTTCGACTTAGAAATTTCATATTTCTATCAGCATTTTGGTTTCCGGATGATAACTTGAGTTTGGATTTATAGATCAGGACCAAAGTTGCTTTATGCCTCAGTTATATCAAAATGAAGGATAAGTTTGTTCGAATTGGGGCATTGTCCTATGATTTTTACAAGAGTTAAAGCCTTTCGACTTAGAAATTGCACATTTCCATCAACATTTTGGTTTCGGGATGATAACTTGAGTTTGGATTCGTAGATTATCACCAGACTTGGCTTTTGCTTCAGTTATATCAAAATGAAGGTTATGATGTTCGAATTGGTGCTTGGTACAATGATTTTTACAAGAATTATGTGCCTTTCCGACTTAGTTATATCAAAATGAAGTTCGACTTGGGGCATGGTGCGATGACTTAGACAAGAGTTATGGGTCTTTTCGACTTAGAAATTGCTTCTTTCCATCAACATTTTGTACGAACATTGTTTATGGCATAACTTGAACAATAGTTAACAAATTTCAATTCTTTTCGCTATATGTCTATATAGCAACAGTGTCTACATCAAAATTGATGACCAGCGATATCTGATGCAAATTATGGTCATTATTGTCCTGCCTCTGCAGAAAAGAAATTGACTCCTATGACCCCCCCCCCCCCCACCCCCCTCGTGTCAGTTAGGCAATTAGTTTTTCTTTACTGCAAAGTGCATTGTGATGGATTTAGAGTTATTACATGCAGTAAAAAATTGACTCCTATGACACACACCCCCCGCCCTCCCCCTGTCTGATCAATTAGGCAACAAATTTTTTTTTTTTGCTCCAAGATGAGTTTGGCCAGATTAGAGTAATGAGGGGAAAAAACACCTATGAATACCCTCTGCAATTGAGGGATGCAGAGGAATTAGCAGGCTTGGCGATGCAGACCTCTTGTTTGTTGGATGATGTTGATTATGTACAATTTGAAAAAGCCTAATAGGCATATTGTATGCCGCCAGGCATAGCACTTGTTTATTTTTGTAATTATTTCTTTGCCATCAAAAGTTAATGTTCTTGGTTTGTTTTATGCTTTAGGCCTCATAATCTTCAGAATAGCATGGGTGGTGGCATATTTCGTCCCTTGAGTGCAAGAAGGCTTTGCAATGCTAAAGCATTGCAAAGCCTTGTTGCACTCCAGGGACACATTTATCAATTTTATTAACTTGGGTAAAATACCAGACATAAACCATTTGATTTTTATGTGTACCCATACCATGTATGGTACACATAATGCCGGCATCCGGTGTGACCATCCGTCGTTCGTCCATCCTTTGTCCATCCATCTGTCTGTCCATCCATCCGTCTGTCCATCCATCCGTCTGTCCATCCGGCGTCCGTATCCATTTCTTTGGCAATCGATAACTTGAAAAAAATATTGCTTGGATCGTCAAGTTACTTTATATTTGTGTTCAGGTTACTGATGTGCCGAGCTGTATAGTTTTTGGTGTAAATCGGATAATTTGATTCTGAGATATTAACCCTTTATCCTTCAAATTGAAAATTCCTCCAATCCCTTTGGCATTTGATAACTTGAAAAACATTGCTTGGATTGTCTAGTTACTTTATATTTGTTACTGATTTGCCAAGCTGTATAGTTTTTGGTGTAAATCTGATGATTTGATACCGAGATATTAACCCTTTATCCTTCAAATTGAAAATTCCTCCAATCCCTTTGGCATTCGATAACTTGAAAAATATTGCTTGGACTTCAAGTTACTTTATATTTGTGTTCAGGTTACTGATGTGCCGAGCTGTATAGTTTTTGGTGTAAATCTGTTATTTTGATCCTGAGATATTAACCCTTTATCCTTCAAATTGAAAATTCTTCCAATCCCTTTGGCATTCGATAACTTGAAAAATATTGCTTGGATTATCAAGTTACTTTATATTTGTGTTCAGGTTACTGATGTGCTGAGCTGTATAGTTTTTGGTGTTAATCTGATAATTTGATCCGGAGATATTAACCCTTTATCCTTCAAATTGAAAATTCCTCCAATCCCTTTGGCATGAGATAACTCAAAAAATATCTATCCGATTGTTATGTTACTTTATCTATTTATTCAGTTTACTGATGTGCTGTGCTGTATAGTTTTTTATGTAAATCTGATAATTTGATCCGGAGATATTAACCCTTCATCCATCAAATTAGACACTCCTCCAATCCATTTCTATATGTACCCATACCTTGTATGGTGTACATAATGTCGGCATCCGTGGTGGCCCTCCGTCGTACAGCTTTCTACTAGTTGTGCGTATGGGTACACATCTGACGATTTCATCGGCCTATTGTGTCGCCGCCCCATGAAGTGGGGAGCGACATATAGGGATTACTTTTGTCGTCGTACACGTCGCCGTCCGCGTCGTCCGCGTCACACTTTCTCTTATCCGCCACTCCTCTTTAACCTATGAATGGATTTTGATGAAACTTTCAGTGATTCTTCATCACATCATGGCATTGTGCACCTCCTATTTTATTTTTTGATCTGCTGTATGTTTTCCACAGTTATGCCCCTTTTCCACTTAGAATTCTGTCTGAAACGCCAGGCTTCTCTTATCCGCCACTCCTCTTTAACCTATGAATGGATTTTGATGAAACTTTCAGTGATTCTTTATCACATCATGGCATTGTGCACCTCCTATTTTATTTTTTGATCCGCTGTATTTTTTCCACAGTTATGCCCCTTTTCCACTTAGAATTCTGTCTAAAATGCCAGGCAACACACGTCTTCCATGGAAGACTCACATCTAAGTTTTTATTTTTGTTGAGCTTGTATTGGTGATAGAAAGATAGCTTGTGGCAGCCAAAGGGACCATGTGGGAGGGAGGGAATGAGAAACAGATTTTTAAATCTTTTAGGCCTTATTATTATTTCTTACATATTATCATTCTATCATAATTATAGATGGCACATAACTCATTACCTTAAAAAAAATGTAGTCCCTTAAAAAATGTCAATTTATTTAGTCTTGAAACCACCATCTTAAGACATCACAACAATTAATAGTCTTGATATATTTTTCAGATTAAGGATTGAATTTTATTTTTTAGGATGTGATTAACTGTGTAGGTGGTGTCACAGTTCTGTTTCCAATTCTAGAACAAGTGAATGAAACAAGTCCTGGTTCTGTTGCCAGTTTAGATATTGTAGGCTTTGATGGGTTGGATGGTCGAGATGATTGGGTTGTGGTCCCAACTACCTCAGCTACAGGTATGGAAACAATAATTATTGAGCAAATGTGTAAAATATCAGGGCCCCATATTTCAGAAAAAAAATTCAGACTCAATACTCTTGACTTATTAATCCTTTACCCAATGCAGACGATATCAAAATTTATTATTTTAAATATCATTTTTTTAAATTTTTCAAGCTCGTTCCAACGAGGTGTCACATGATATGGTTTTGTTGAAATTTTTTGAAAAATAATATTTTTTCAACTGCTGAATTTACATATTACATGGGCGGATGCAGGCGATTCATTGGGTAAAGGGTTAAAGTTCAACTCACGATTTACCTGAGATTTTGACTTGAATCGATATTTTGTAAAAATTAAAGCAAGAGCTTAACAGAGTTCCAGGGACTGATCCAGAGCCAATTTGATGCCTGTTACTGGTATGGGCGCCCAAACTCTGGAGCCCGAATGTTACCAAATTCCTGCAGGAAAATATCATTCAGCTTTGAAATCTACCGGTTTGAAGCAATTATTTCCAATATTTGGTAGAAATCTATATACATGCAGTTTATAAAAAGCACTTCAAGACACATGTAGTGGTCTAATCATCTGTATTATTACACCTCAATTTATTTGGGGACATCCTCAGTTGAAAAATGGGTGTCCACCAAAAATTCCTGGATCCAACCTTCAGAGTTCTGTAACTGGTCATAATTTTTTAAGATAAACCAATAGTTCCTTGATTTAAGCTGACTTTTAACTCTCAACTGGTACACATAAAATTCTTCTTTCCATTAGTGATGAACAACAAATTGCTGAAGAGAGTCAGTAAAAATTTAATTCGACAGCCCTAGGGCCATAGGATTAAATTTTAACTGATCCTTTCCACTGATTCAAAATAGATTCACATAATTGTTAATATTGCGTTTGATGACTCAAGATGTTCCATATAGACTTGAGTTTCAGTTTGATTTTTAACTTAAGTTTGTTTCAAAATATATGACTTGTGTGAAACTCAGACTTGCTTCCACTTTTGGTCTTGTCAGACTTAAATTTTTTCAAAATATGGGGCCCAGTTTACTGTGTAGAAGAAAACCATAACAATGTGATTCAGCTTGTTTTCAGTTCTGTTTGCTCTTTTGTTTTGGGTGTTTTTTTGTGTTTTTTTCTGGTGTCAGAATGTAAATATAAGGCTACACATAAGGCCATAATAAATTCATTTATCTTACTACTAGAATATATTTCTCCCAATATAAGTGAAAACATCTAGACAAAATACTAATCTATATTGAGGGTAGCAAATGCATGTATTCATTCTATTCAGAAACAGAATGTTTTTAACCTGCAATCAATTGGCTTTGAGTTATTACACATATTGAAGCCACTGTTTTTGTGTCGCCTGCCCCACGAAGTGGGGAGCAACATGTATTGATTACTTTTGTCGTCTTGCGTCGTCCACGTCGTCGTCTGTGTCGTCGTCCGCGTCGTCCACTCTTATCCCCCACTCCTCTTTAACCTATGAATGGATTTTGATGAAACTTTCAGTGATTCTTTATCACATAATGGCATTGTGCACCTCCTATTTTATTTTTGGATCTGCTGTATTTTTTCTAGAGTTATGCCCCTTTTCCACTTAGAATTCTGTCTGAAATATTAAAATATAGTGCAGGCGACACACGTCTTCCATGGAAGACTCACATCTAAGTTGATAACAGTAATTAAATAATAAATCACCAGCTCAACGAAATAAATTAGACTACCGTATTTACTCTATTGGGACAGCTGAAAATAATTATTTTCACAGGTGTCCCAATTCTTAGAAAATGGGGAAAGAACAGAGCCTGGTCTTGATTTGATGCTGAATAAAGTTGTGTGTGATTCGTTTTCCACCACTATATACAAAAATAGCCATCCAATTTTTTTTTATATTTTCATTTTTTGCTTCCAAAACATAGCTTATGATCCCTCATTGGAACGAGCGTAATACGCTCGTTCCAATGAGGGATCATAAGCTATGTTTTGGAATCAAAAAATGAAAATTTTTAGTTACCCAAGAATTTTTTCTATGAGTGTCGGCTGCTACTAACGATGAGCCAACTGGAAACAAATCTCCTGAATGTCCCAAACTGTGGAGCATAAAAAAAATATAGTTTCCTGGAAAAAATGTGTGTCCCAAATCATAGAGTGTCGCAATACATAGAGTAAATACGGTAGATCATTTTTTGCCATAGATATTTTTTTATATAGGCCCACCATGCAGTAAATATAAAAAATAAAACAATGAAACACACTGCTGAAACACTATTATAAACTTCAGTGGTTATAGTACAAGTAGAGCAATGAATGGGGATTATGTCATGCACTGCACTAGAATGCAATGCCATGACATCATGATCTTCATTCCCAGAAAATAAATTTGCTGGATCATTGTAGTGTCCAACCGATTAACAAAAATGGTCGCTGACCAATTACCGGTTATTTGAGCCCACAATCGGCCGATTCTGATGCCGATTCCGATTGTAATACTGTGCACTACAACACAAGTCGAGGCTCGGAAGAACTACATTAAACTGAACATTTTTCAAAGTGTTAAACTTCATTGATTGGGGTCCCAGTAAAATTACCAGTCGCGCACACTTGGGCGGTAAACGTGGCTCTCAAAGCCACGTTTACCGCCCAAGTGCGCTCGACTGGTAATTTTACTGCGACCTGAGTCAATGGAGTGCATCCTTCACTTTTCCAGTATGGACTAGCGATTGCTGCAAGTGTGCTCAGTTGTAAGCTTTACATTTGTTTAACACGTATATCCCATAAAGGGGCGTCTAGAGAGATTAGAAATACACATTGTGGTTGTATCTCAACTTTATTGAATGGTATCATCGACATCATTTTACATTAACAATTGAACAATTGCAGAAGATAATAAAATGCGATTCAGAAAAATCACAAATTGTTTGGCAACAATCGGTTGAACCGATGTTCTAGGAGCCGTTGCCGTTGTCATCCGATTGCCCATAATCGGCCGATTGTGGTGGCCTGTTCCAATCATCGGTTGAACACTAGATCATTGTCAAAACAGACACTGATAAAAACTATTCAATTCCTTCATTATGTGAACAAATCAAGAAAGGGAGGAATATTGTAAGATAAATTGGCCATAACCACTATGTGGATTTTTGAGAGGGCCCAGGATTTTAACCCTTTACCCATTGAATTGGCCACATTCGCCCTGCGTAATATGCAAATTCAGCAGCTGAAAAAATATTATATTTTTATACTGTACCAATGACCCAGACATAGCTGGTGCTAACTCTTAAAATATAGGGCCAAACACAAATTTTGCCCCCCAATCCCCAAAATTTGCATCTAAAACCAAAGAAAACATGTCCTGAAAGGCCCTCCACACTTCGCCCCTACTGCGCATGCGCAGTGTCAAGGACGTTCCGAATTTGGCGCCATTAATCATTCTAAGTTTGGCCCTTCATCAGTTAACATCTGACTGATCTTTGTGCTTATAAATCTCAGTTTAAATGATGCCAGACACATAAATATTAGTGAAATGGTGATTCTAAGGAGGATAGAGAAGGAGGAGAGGAAAAAAATGTGTGACAGAATATTATCAGGGCTGTAACTTAAAATTTTTTAATGAAATTATGTTAAGTTACCTATTTTCAAGGCAGCAGCCATTTTGTTGTCATTCTGATTATTTAGTTACACTGTTTTTTAAGTGTTTTCCTCTCTCCCTGTCCTTTAAGTTCCCCCTTGCTATTCTCCCATGCTTTTGGCATAGTTTTTGTAATTATTATTACTAAATTTTCTTGGGAGTTTTAGCTGAATAACAGAATGAATTCTGTTCTTTTCCCCATGTTTACGTCTTCACCTACGGGTGGTTAGGCGTTGTGTTCTGCATCTACCATCTGATGTTCTGCAGTTTCTTCCCTGGAAGTCTCTGTTTTGCATCAGATAGTGTATTTTTGGTAACTGATTTCGGGCCTGGGTGCCTGGAGTCTTATTTTAGTGTTTTTACACTCATTGTTTACATTTACAACAGCCCTCTGTGTGAGGGGGGGATTTCTAAAAAGTTAAAAAATTTATAGTAATTTATATATTTTTTATACTTACCAATGACCCAGACATAGCTGGTGCTAACTCTTAAAATATAGGGCCAAACACAAATTTTGCCCCCCAATCCCCAAAATTTGCATCTAAAACTAAAGAAAACATGTCCTGAAAGGCCCTCCACACTTCGCCCCTACTGCGCATGCGCAGTGTCAAGGACGTTCCGAATTTGGCGCCATTTATCATTCTAATAACCAGTGCCTGGTAAGCGCTATGTACTCAGCGGGGAGGCAAGAGTTCCCAACTCCTGGGAGGGCCATCCCCGTCTGGGTCATTGGTAAGTATAAAAAATATATAAATTACTATAAATTTTTTAACATTTTTATACTGTACCAATGACCCAGACATAGCTGAATAGTAAAAAGGCTGGAGGGCCAAGGACATAGAGCAAAATGGAATACGCTCAATAAAATAAAATAGAGTCATCCCCTGTAGGGAAAAGAAGTAATAGGCCTTACATGTATTTTTCTTATTTATGATAAATTAGAAAGATACAACACCTTCCAAAATTGAGCTTCATACATCCATGTACTCTATTAATATCCAATATAATCCTTATACTAATAATTTTTAAAGTAAGCCAATAATAAAGTAAGTCTAGAGAATAGAGACTCTTATACTCCTAAAAGTGTCTGAGAATTGCATAATCATGTCCGTTGACATATGCAATATTCAAAAGCTATACTTTAAAAACTAAGACTTGAATGAATTTTAAAAACTTAAACTTCTCACTAAACAACCATCCCAATAACAGCTCAGAATTACTAACTCCGGAGGAGGTATCCCCTTGTTTTCATAGTAAAACAGGTGACCCAAGGGAACACCCTCCCCCCCCCCCTTTTTCTTGCCCTGGGTCAAATGGCCCAGAGCGAAGAGGGCAGCCGAACGGAGACACTGCCGAAACAGACAGCCTACCTAGCTATAGTAGCAACTGTTAAGTGAATGACATTCTGAGCAGTAGATAATAGACCTAACAAAAGAGGCCTCCAGAAATTGACTCGATATTTCTAAGATAAAATTCATGAATGTGGATGGCTGAGCGCAATGAGCGGCCTTCAAAAATCTATAATAGCGACACTATTAATGTAAGCCCAAGAAGTAGAAGAACTCTTACTTCATGAGCCGAAATCTTAAGCACAACTGCTAAGTCAATGATATACCATAAGCAGTACCGATAGTTAATAGAATCCATTAACAATAAAATGGAGCGTAACGTCCTTCTACTAGACATCAAAGACAGAAGAAGCTTACGCCCTTGTAATAAACAGATATCTGTTTATAAATACATAAACTGTACCCGGAAAGAGTAAAGGCCTATGCCCATACGAAGACGGAAGGACCTTAAAATAATAGGCTCCGGATAATAGGAGCCTAACTCTTATGCAACAATCCAACCTAAATAGTAACGGAAGTATTGATTCCGAAACTATGAAAGTGAAAATCATCCATCGATAGTGCATGAAACTCACTGACTCTACAGTAAAAGAGAATCCAACAGAATTACTGTCTAAAAGGTCAGAATTTGAAAACTACTGTTTCCAGAGGCTCAAATGATTACTTAGCTAAATAAGAACCGAAGTTAAAATCCGTATAGGAATTTAATCTAAAGATTCTAAGTCTATTTATCAAAAAGTTACTAACTGACTTAGATAAAGAGACAAAAGACTCAGTTGTAAACTATCGTAGAGTGCATAGGTATGAGGTAACATAAACCTATAACCTAAATAATAACAGGCTGCAGTAGATCTTGTGAAACAAGTATACTAAAAAATAGCAATGAGTAGTATGGAGGGATCAAGAATATGAACATAATGATCCCCACACCACGACGGAAGAGCCTCCACTTTAGTCGCATAGAATAGCGAAGAAGAGGATCTCCTATAGTAAGAAATCGCGTCCAAAGCTCGTCCAGTACAGTGCTTACAATGCAATACGGACCACACAACGGAATACATGAAGGTTGCGACCTTGCTGGTTGTGATAAAGATGACACGATTTACCCAGTGAAAAAAGATCCTCACATAGAGGAAGATTTCACGTTAAGACCCACAGTAGACAAGAGAGTAAATTACTCATGATCTCTGTGAAGATAGAGATGCTATCAACAGAAATGTATTGTGGTTGTTTATCTTAGCAATACCTGCTAAAACAACAGCGCCGGAGGATACGCGTATCCTATCATTCCGTCCTATAGATCAATAGAGCGTTAACACTATTAGCTCAGAGATCTGGACAAGCCAACACATACGTCTGCAATTGATTAGCAAGCTGTGTCATAAATAAATCATCATTGGGCGCTCCCATAGATAGCAAATCTGATTGAATACTTGTTTGTTGAGAGTCCATTCTGACAGCAACAAGCGACCCGTAAGAGAACGGGAGTCCGATAAAACAATCAGACGACCCGGAATATGACGGACCAAAACTGAACTTGGTGTACTATAACCAAAAGACGGATTCTTTCCATTAAATTGAATAACGGAAACGAAAGAGTGCCTCCCTGGTTCCGGAGATACGCCACTACTGTCGAATTAAAGGACAGGAATTTGGGCATGCGTTTCTGAATAATGTTCATGCAATGACATAAAGCAAGCCTAAAAAACATTATTCCGCGGAAGTTAAACTGATTGCTAAAAGACTGCGGAACCCAAAGACCCTGGCACTTCGAATCCGTAGGGATCAGTATATATCCCAATCTGTTTGACTGGCAACCATCATAACAGCCACACTCGGGTCCGGCAACTGCGGCGGCACTCTCTGAGTCAACCACCGAATGTTTGCCCCAGTCTGAATCTCTTGTAACACTAGATAGACAAGAGAACGTATAAATCGAGCAATTCATGGATTGCCGGAAAGTTGCCGTCGAAGAGAAGCTCCTCCGAGAACGAAGCGACTCTGAGAGAGTTCTTAACCTTACTATCCACGCGTGTGGATGTAGCTAGGGCTGCGTCACGTCTAACCAACTCCAATCAGCCACTGAAGGGCGGAGTTATACGTGAACAAACTACTGCCCTCAAAAGAAATTACATTGAGAATAATATCCCGTAAATCTTTTCTTGAAGACGTAATGATAACGCCTCAGTAAGGCGGATTACGTGTAATAAAGCGTCTAAGTTAAGTCTACATAATGTCATTCCCAACATTGAAATTGGAAAAGACATAAACGGCGAAAAAGAATATATGCAGTCTTTAATCACACCGTCTAGACGCATATGAACTCTCGGTATGCCCTGCTCTGCCAAAATAAACTATTTGTAAAAATGATAAAATGGCAGAAATGAGCAACGCGGACAAGAAACTAAACTATCATGCTTAGTAGCAGGCTTGTATATATATATATATATATATAGCGTCGAAAAATAAAACACATGTTGTAATGACAATATTGGACTGCGTCGGTAAGTCAGGGACAATGTCCCTGTACCGATCGAAAAAAAACCGAGTCCAATGACGCTGTAAGTCTCTTATCCAAGATCGCAGCAATGAAGTCCGAAATAATAATCACAGGAAGATAATGCCAGAAGATATGAAAGGCATCTTCCGATACTACTAAAGGGAAAACTAGAAATCTTTCGAATCCCTTTCGCCATCATGTCGGACCCTATAAAGCGTTCGGTCGTCCGTAGCTGATGCAACCGCGGACCGCACCGACCCAGCGCCGTCGGATAATTCCTGATTCGGCCGAGAAACTGTCAATTGCTGGGATGCTGCGAAACAACTGTGCTAACTCGGATAGCACGTCCGTCACTGAGGCCTGAGGAGAAGCGGTCTTACGATGCATTGCTGCTGGAAGCTCCGTGATTGTTACCCCGTGCATACTTCCAATATGCGAGCGAACGGAGTGTATAGGCCTCGTGTCCCTTGGCTACCGGATGGCGCGACCTATTCGCCGTGGAATCACTGAATGCCGAAACTGATCGGATACTCGAGGTCACGTAGCCAATGTGCGGTCGTGTGCCCTGCTGTGAGGATGAGGAAGCATTAAAGACAGTCTCTCGGACTGTCAATATAACGGAGCGTCCCGAGCAACGGACATATGCTCCGAATGTAAAATATCTGAACCACAACATGCGGTCCCCTATGTTGTTGGGCGAGAGAGGAACCTCTCTCGCTCACAGCCCGGACGGACCTGGACAAGCCAGGAACCGGACTAACAGGCTTCCTCCGATCTGTCCTCAATCTGCCGTCACTGGGTGAGTACTAAAGTAATTAAAGTGCTCGCATCACCCAAATCTCCTTCCTAGACCGCAACGGACGAACCCGGCAGCCGAACCATTCGATGAATGTACGCTACACCGGGTGAGCTAGCGAATGTCACTCCGTAAGCGATAGACATATTCCATGAGCACTTATTGCCGCTAACTCTTCATTAACTATGACGACAGAGGCACACTTTTGAAAGACATCTCCATAACTCTTCGAACAAGAAACCAGAAATGCTTGGATAGCAAGCATAAAATAATAATATATATAGCGTCGTTCAATAATTCGAAAGTTTGTGTGACATTATTGGACTATGTCGGAACTGAGGGACGATGTCCCTGAACCGAACCAAAAATTTCTAAGTCCACCGACGCTATCAGTTTCTTATCCGGCATCGCAGCATATGTTGTTCCGAAAGGGAAAGCTTGAAATCCTCCGAATCCCTTTCGGTATCCCGTCGGACCGGATGAAACTTTCGGACGTCCGTACCCGCTTCCGCGGAGCGTCCCGACCCAGCATCGTCGGATAAAATATATGCGACAGATTCAGTTGATGCTGGGATGCTGCGATAAACTGTGCTATTAAGGAAAGCACGTCCGTTCCCGAGGCCTGTGCAGTAGCGGACTTACGATGCATTGCCGCCGGAAGCTCCGTGTACGTTGACTCCCGCACACTTCGTATGCGAACGTCCGGAGTCTGCAGGCCTCGTGTCCCCGGCTACCGACCCAGCGCCGTCGGATAATTCTCGATCCGACACCGTTTCTGTCGGCTGCTGGGATGCTGCGATAAGCTGTGCTATGTGCACAAGAATGTCCGGCGTCGAGACCTGCGGAGGCGCAGTCTATCGCTGCTTCGCCGAGGGCAGCTCCGCATCAGATGGCTCCCGCATACTTTTCCTATGCGAACGTCCGGAGTCCATCGGTCTCGAATCCCTGGCTGCCGGATGGTGTGACCTGGTCGCCGAAGAATCCTTGATCGGCGAAGCTGGTAATATATCGGCGGTCACGCAGCCAAGGTGCGGTCGTGTGCGCTGACGAGAAGAGGAAGCCTTAGCAGTCTCAGCGGACTGCCTATACAACGGAGCGTCCCGAGCGACGGACGTATGCTCAGCTAGCGACACATTTTGTACCACAACATCTGGGGCCAGATGTTGTTGAACGAGAGAGGGGCCTCTCTCGCTTGCCGTCCGGATGGACCGGAACGAGCTATGAACCGGACTAAAAGGCTTCCTCCGTTCTCCCTCCGATCCGCCGTCACTGGGTGTGCATTAAGTTAATTTTATAGTGCTCGCATCACCCCAAAATTCCTTCTAGACCGCAACGGACGAACCCGGCTGCCGAACCATTCGGTGAATGGACGCTACACCGGGCGAGCTAGCGGACGTCAAAGGCCGTCGAACCTACTAGGGTCCTCTTAGGCAATTGGCGTATTACATGAGCACTTTTCCGCTAGCCCTTCATTAATTGTGACGACGGAGGCACACTGTTGGAAGACATCACAGATATATCACCCTAATCTTGATCGTCTGAAATAGAAATTGATAAAGTAGAGTGACCCTGCGGGGAAAGGACCGGAGTGTCCAAATCCCCAACAACATACCGTGACATACGCTTCCCATATTGTCATCGAAATCATACGATACAGAACAGGAGTTAATGCGAGTACACTGACCACATATAGAATGATAATAAAGTCAGAGGAAGACTTCCTCTTAAAACAATTGATCAATATCCTTTCAATGTGAAAAGAAAACAAGTCCTGGTACTCGCACTAACCCCTGGCAATCAAAATACATAATAATAATATGATCCATTAATATAGAAAAAATAATTGAAATCAAAATATTTTGAAAAAATATTTTTTCAGAACAGCCCAAGTTTCTGAAAAGTAACGTTGAGCCCCAATGGATCCCAAGCCTAAGTGTGGACAAAAATTTTAAAAATATTTTAAACAATTTATTCAACACTTACGAACAATAATAATGTATCTAGTTATGATTAAAATAACATAAAGATATTATTATTTAGAAATCCCCCCCTCACACAGAGGGCTGTTGTAAATGTAAACAATGAGTGTAAAAACACTAAAATAAGACTCCAGGCACCCAGGCCCGAAATCAGTTACCAAAAATACACTATCTGATGCAAAACAGAGACTTCCAGGGAAGAAACTGCAGAACATCAGATGGTAGATGCAGAACACAACGCCTAACCACCCGTAGGTGAAGACGTAAACATGGGGAAAGAACAGAATTCATTCTGTTATTCAGCTAAAACTCCCAAGAAATTTTAGTAATAATAATTACAGAAACTATGCCAAAAGCATGGGAGAATAGCAAGGGGGAACTTAAAGGACAGGGAGAGAGGAAAACACTTGAAAAAACAGTGTAACTAAATAATCAGAATGACAACAAAATGGCTGCTGCCTTGAAAATAGGTAACTTAACATAATTTCATTAAAAAATTTTAAGTTACAGCCCTGATAATATTCTGTCACACATTCTTTTCCTCTCCTCCTTCTCTATCCTCCTTAGAATCACCATTTCACTAATATTTATGTGTCTGGCATCATTTAAACTGAGATTTAAAAGCACAAAGATCAGTCAGATGTTAACTGATGAAGGGCCAAACTTAGAATGATAAATGGCGCCAATTTCGGAACGTCCTTGACACTGCGCATGCGCAGTAGGGGCGAAGTGTGGAGGGCCTTTCAGGACATGTTTTCTTTAGTTTTAGATGCAAATTTTGGGGATTGGGGGGCAAAATTTGTGTTTGGCCCTATATTTTAAGAGTTAGCACCAGCTATGTCTGGGTCATTGGTACAGTATAAAAATATAATATCTTGATGTTATTTTAATCATAACTAGATACATTATTATTGTTCGTAAGTGTTGAATAAATTGTTTAAAATATTTTTAAAATTTTTGTCCACACTTAGGCTTGGGATCCATTGAGGCTCAACGTTACTTTTCAGAAACTTGGGCTGTTCTGAAAAAATATTTTTTCAAAATATTTTGATTTCAATTATTTTTTCTATATTAATGGATCATATTATTATTATGTATTTTGATTGCCAGGGGTTAGTGCGAGTACCAGGACTTGTTTTCTTTTCACATTGAAAGGATATTGATCAATTGTTTTAAGAGAAAGTCTTCCTCTGACTTTATTATCATTCTATATGTGGTCAGTGTACTCGCATTAACTCCTGTTCTGTATCGTATGATTTCGATGACAATATGGGAAGCGTATGTCACGGTATGTTATTGGGGATTTGGACACTCCGGTCCTTTCCCCGCAGGGTCACTCTACTTTATCAATTTCTATTTCAGACGATCAAGATTAGGGTGATGTATCTGTGATGTCTTCCAACAGTGTGCCTCCGTCGTCACAATTAATGAAGGGCTAGCGGAAAAGTGCTCATGTAAATACGCCAATTGCCTAAGAGGACCATAGTAGGTTCGACGGCCTTTGACGTCTGCTAGCTCGCCCGGTGTAGCGTCCATTCACCGAATGGTTCGGCAGCCGGGTTCGTCCGTTGCGGTCTAGAAGGAATTTTGGGGTGATGCGAGCACTATAAATTAACCTAATGCACACCCAGTGACGGCAGATCGGAGGGAGAACGGAGGAAGCCTTTTAGTCCGGTTCATAGCTCGTTCCGGTCCATCCGGACGGCAAGCGAGAGAGGCCCCTCTCTCGTTCAACAACATCTGGCCCCAGATGTTGTGGTACAAAATGTGTCGCAAGCGGAGCATACGTCCGTCGCTCGGGACGCTCCGTTGTATAGGCAGTCCGCGGAGACTGCTAAGGCTTCCTCTTCTCGTCAGCGCACACAACCGCACCTTGGCTGCGTGACCGCCGATATATTACCAGCTTCGCCGATCAAGGATTCTTCGGCGACCAGGTCACACCATCCAGTAGCCAGGGACACGAGGCCTGCAGACTCCGGACGTTCGCATAGGAAGTGTGCGGGAGTCAACGTACACGGAGCTTCCAGCGGCAATGCATCGTAAGACCGCTACTGCACAGGCCTCGGGAACGGACGTGCTTTCCTTAATAGCACAGTTTATCGCAGCATCCCAGCATCAACTGAATCTGTCGCATATATTTTATCCGAAGATGCTGGGTCGGGACGCTCCGCGGAAGCGGGTACGGACGTCCGAAAGTTTCATCCGGTCCGACGGGATACCGAAAGGGATTCGGAGGATTTCGAGCTTTCCCTTTCGGAACAACATATGCTGTTGTGTATGTCATCTGACTTGGTCTTCTACAGCTTCTTTCGTCGGACCAGAATGCTGCGATGCCGGATAAGAAACTGATAGCGTTGGTGGACTTAGAAATTTTTGGTTCGGTTCAGGGACATCGTCCCTCAGTTCCGACATAGTCCAATAATGTCACACAAACTTTCGAATTATTGAACGACGCTATATATATTATTATTTTATGCTTGCTAACCAAGCATTTCTGGTTTCTTGTTCGAAGAGTTATTCAAAAGTGTGCCTCTGTCGTCATAGTTAATGAAGAGCTAGCGGCAATAAGTGCTCATGGAATATGTCTATCGCCTACGGAGTGACATTCGCTAGCTCACCCGGTGTAGCGTACATTCATCGAATGGTTCGGCTGCCGGGTTCGTCCGTTGCTGTCTAGGAAGGAGATTTGGGTGATGCGAGCACTTTAATTACTTTAGTACTCACCCAGTGACGGCAGATTGAGGACAGATCGGAGGAAGCCTGTTAGTCCGGTTCCTGGCTTGTCCAGGTCCGTCCGGGCTGTGAGCGAGAGAGGTCCCTCTCTCGTCCAACAACATAGGGGACCGCATGTTGTGGTTCAGATATTTTACATTCGGAGCATATGTCCGTCGGTCGGGACGCTCCGTTATATTGACAGTCCGAGAGACTGTCCTTAATGCTTCCTCATCCTCACAGCAGGGCACACGACCGCACATTGGCTACGTGACCTCGCGTATCCGATCAGTTTCGGCATTCAGTGATTCCACGGCGAATAGGTCGCGCCATCCGGTAGCCAAGGGACACAAGGCCTATGCACTCCGTTCGCTCGCATATTGGTAGTATGCACGGGGTAACGATCACGGAGCTTCCAGCGGCAATGCATCGTAAGACCGCTTCTCCTCAGGCCTCAGTGACGGACGTGCTATCCGAGTTAGCACAGTTGTTTCGCAGCATCCCAGCAATTGACAGTTTCTCGGTCGAATCAGGAATTATCCGACGGCGCTGGGTCGGTGTGGTCCGCGGTTGCATCAGGTACGGACGACCGAACGCTTTATAGGGTCCGACAGGATGGCGAAAGGGATTCGAAAGATTTCGAGTTTTCCCTTTAGTGGTATCGGAAGATGCCTTTCATATCTTCTGGCATTATCTTCCAGTGATTGTTATTTCGGACTTCATTGCTGCGATCTTGGATAAGAGACTTATAGCGTCATTGGACTCGGATTTTTCGATCGGTTCAGGGACATTGTCCCTGACTTACCGACGCAGTCCAATATTGTCATTACAACATGTGTTTTATTTTTCGACGCTATATATATATATACAAGCCTGCTACTAAGCATGATAGTTTAGTTTCTTGTCCGTGTTGCTCATTTCTGCCATTTTATCATTTATACGAATAGTTTATTTTGGCAGAGCAGGGCATACCGAGAGTTCATATGCGTCTAGACGGTGTGATTAAAGACTGCATATATTCTTTTTCGCCGTTTATGTCTTTTCCAATTTCAATGTTGGGAACGACATTATGTATAGTAGACTTAACTTAGACGCTTTATCATACGTAATCCGCCTTACTGAGGCATTATCATTACGTCTTCAAGAAAAGATTTACGGGATATTATTCTCAATGTAATTTCTTTTGAGGGCAGTAGTTTGTTCACGTATAACTCCGCCCTTCAATGGCTGATTGGAGTTGGTTAGACGTGACGCAGCCCTAGCTACATCCACACGCGTGGATAGTAAGGTTAAGAACTCTCTCAGAGTCGCTTCGTTCTCGGAGGAGCTTCTCTTCGACGGCAACTTTTCGGCAATCCATGAATTGCTCGATTTACACGTTCTCTTGTCTATCTAGTGTTACAAGAGATTCAGACTGGGGCAAACATTCGGTGGTTGACTCAGAGAGTGCCACCGCAGTTGCCGGACCTGAGTGTGGCTGTTATGACGGTTGCCAGTCAAACAGATTGGGATATAATACTGATCCCTACGGATTCGAAGTGCCAGGGTCTTTGGGTTCCGCAGTCTCTTAGCGATCAGTTTTCTTCCACGGAATAATGTTTTTTAGGCTTGCTTTATGTCATTGCATGAACATTATTCAGAAACGCATGCCCAAATTCCTGTCCTTTAATTCGACAGTAGTGGCGTATCTCCGGAACCAGGGAGGCACTCTTTCGTTTCCGTTATTCAATTTAATGGAAAGAATCCATCTGTTGGTTATAGTACACCAAGTTCAGTTTTGGTCCGTCATATTCCGGGTCGTCTGATTGTTTTATCGGACTCCCGTTCTCTTACGGGTCGCTTGTTGCTGTCAGAATGGACTCTCAACAAACAAGTATTCAATCAGATTTGCTATCTATGGGAGCGCCCAATGATGATTTATTTATGACACAGCTTGCTAATCAATTGCAGACGTATGTGTTGGCTTGTCCAGATCTCTGAGCTAATGTTGTTAACGCTCTATTGATCTATAGGACGGAATGATAGGATACGCGTATCCTCCGGCGCTGTTGTTTCAGCAGGTATTGCTAAGATAAACAACCACAATACATTTCTGTTGATAGCATCTCTATCTTCACAGAGATCATGAGTAATTTACTCTCTTGTCTACTGTGGGTCTTAACGTGAAATCTTCCTCTATGTGAGGATCTTTTTTCACTGGGTAAATCGTGTCATCTTTATCACAACCAGCAAGGTCGCAACCTGCATGTATTCCGTTGTGTGGTCCGTATTGCATTGTAAGCACTGTACTGGACGAGCTTTGGACGCGATTTCTTACTATAGGAGATCCTCTTCTTCGCTATTCTATGCGGCTAAAGTGGAGGCTCTTCTGTCGTGGTGTAGGGATCATTATGTTCATATTGTTGATCCCTCCATACTACTCATTGCTATTTTTTAGTATACTTGTTTCACAAGATCTACTGCAGCCTGTTGTTATTTAGGTTATAGGTTTATGTTACCTCATACCTATGCACTCTACGATAGTTTACAATTGAGTCTTTTGTCTCTTTATCTAAGTCAGTTAGTAACTTTTTGATAAATAGACTTAGAATCTTTAGATTAAATTCCTATATGGATTTTTACTTCGGTTCTTATTTAGCTAAGTAATCATTTGAGCCTCTGGAAACAGTAGTTTTCAAATTCTGACCTTTTAGACAGTAATTCTGTTGGTTTCTCTTTTACTGTAGAGTCGGTGAGTTTCATGCACTATCGATGGATGATTTTCACTTTCGTAGTTTCGGAATCACTACTTCCGTTACTATTTAGGTTGGATTGTTGCATAAGAGTTAGGCTCCTATTATCCGGAACCTATTATTTTAAGGTCCTTCCGTCTTCGTATGGGCATAGGCCTTTACTCTTTCCGGGTACAGTTTATGTATTTATAAACAGATTTCTGTTTATTACTATGGGCGTAAGCTTCTTCTGTCTTTGATGTCTAGTAGAAGGACGTTACGCTCCATTTTATTGTTAATGGATTCTATTAACTATCGGTACTGCTTATGGTATATCATTGACTTAGCAGTTGTGCTTAAGATTTCGGCTCATGAAGTAAGAGTTCTTCTACTTCTTGGGCTTACATTAATAGTGTCGCTATTATAGATTTTTGAAGGCCGCTCATTGCGCTCAGCCATCCACATTCATGAATTTTATCTCAGAAATATCGAGTCCATTTCTGGAGGCCTCTATTGTTAGGTCTATTATCTACTGCTCAGAATGTCATTCACTTAACAGTTGCTACTATAGCTAAGTAGGCTGTCTGTTTCGGCAGTGTCTCCGTTCGGCTGCCCTCTTCGCTCTGGGCTATTTGACCCAGGGCAAGAAAAAGGGGGGGGGGGGGGGGAGGGTGTTCCCTTGGGTCACCTGTTTTACTATGAAAACAAGGGGATACCTCCTCCGGAGTTAGTAATTCTGAGCTGTTATTGGGATGGTTGTTTAGTGAGAAGTTTAGGTTTTTAAAATTCATTCAAGTCTTAGTTTTTAAAGTATAGCTTTTGAATATTGCATATGTCAACGGACATGATTATGCAATCCTCAGACACTTTTAGGAGTATAAGAGTCTCTATTCTCTAGACTTACTTTATTTATTGGCTTTCTTTAAAAATTATTAGTATAAGGATTATATTGGATATTAATAGAGTACATGGATGTATGAAGCTCAATTTTGGAAGGTGTTGTATCTTTCTAATTTATCATAAATAAGAAAGATACATGTAAGGCCTATTACTTCTTTTTCCCTACAGGGGATGACTCTATTTTATTTTATTGAGCGTATTCCATTTTGCTCTATGTCCTTGGCCCTCCAGCCTTTTTACTATTCAGCTATGTCTGGGTCATTGGTACAGTATAAAAATGTTAAAAAATTTATAGTAATTTATATATTTTTTATACTTACCAATGACCCAGACGGGGATGGCCCACCCAGGAGTTGGGAACTCTTGCCTCCCCGCTGAGTACATAGCGCTTACCAGTCACTGCTTATTAGAATGATTAATGGCGCCAAATTCGGAACGTCCTTGACACTGCGCATGCGCAGTAGGGGCGAAGTGTGGAGGGCCTTTCAGGACATGTTTTCTTTGGTTTTAGATGCAAATTTTGGGGATTGGGGGGCAAAATTTGTGTTTGGCCCTATATTTTAAGAGTTAGCACCAGCTATGTCTGGGTCATTGGTAAGTATAAAAAATATATAAATTACTATAAATTTTGTAACTTTCCAAAAAATTTCAACAAAACCATATCAAGTGACCCCTCTTTGGAACGAGCTCAATAAATTTTGAAATTGTCTGCGTTGGGTAAAGGGTTAACCCCTGTTGAGTTTGCTACAGTACTATTTCATCCTTTCCCTAAGGTTAGCCAAGGGAAGCTCCCCCCAGATACTTTTAAGGCAAGTGGGGAGACACTCCCCTGGATACAATGGTGGCCAGTGATTCAATAAACGACAGACTAAGCAATTGTGATTACTATATATACTGTTGTTGAAAATAAACTAGATTCCAGAGACGAAATTTAATCATTTTATTCTTAAAATCATCCACAAGGGGAAGGCATTGGTCACTTGTCCAGTGGATGGCTTTGGTCAAATATAAAGGGACTTTTTATGTCGCTTATTGGGGAACTTTATTAATATATTAGACTGTAAGTCATACATAATGAACACATTCTATAAGAATGTGTCAAATTACTGACTGGTTTTTAGATTTTGTGCTGGGCCTGACCAGATTACCTGCTCATTCAAGGGGCCTCAGTATTTGTGTACTTCGGTTATTTGAATATTCTCATCTGAGACCAACAAAAACAGCATTGAAATTAAGCAAGATATCTTAAATATTTGTCATTCCAGGATATAATTTAAGTTATCCAAAAGTCTTTTTTCACATGTCCAAGTTTCCATTATGTTTTGGAAGAATTAACTTTCGTCAGTGTTACTGTACAAGTACTACATATAAGATTAAGTAACAAAACTTTTGACATGTTAAACTAAACTGGCTTGGAAGATGATTTATGAGGCAGAATTTCAGTGAGAAGAGAGGTGCCCGAGAAATTTGTATTTGCCCACTTTGAAGCTATTAGGGGAGGGGTGGGGGGGGGGGAGGGGAATACTGGATTACATGCCTCTGTGCATCTGTTCATCCATCCATCCATCCATCTGTTGGTTTGTCCATCCTGATCCCTATCTCTGCAGTGAGTAGATGGATTTCATAGAAATTTGGCATGTGGTGAGGCAGTATGCAACGGTGGGAGTATGCACAGGGCCATGGTCCAACTCTTGTTTTTTTAAAGCTCTATGGTAAATGACTTTAGGTAATCAAACTGTTATTTTTTAATTATGTTATTAATTTCAGATGCCAAACTTGAGGTTAATCAAGTTGCTGGTTTTATAACTGTTTTGAAGCATTTACTCCATTCGAAAGTGATCAATCAGGATGTATTTATTCGTGGTAATGCAGCTGCTGCTATTGGTGCCTTACTTCAGAAGGTTAGAAACATGAAGTTTGTTTACTTAGCTCATGGAATCATGGAAAATGTTTATTGTTGTTCAGTCATATTATGCAAATTTAGTTCCATTTTAAGTTCCTAAGACTGATGGTCAATCGAAAACATTTTGTAACACTGAAGTGTTATTTATTCTCTCCCTCATTCACAGCATCTCCAAAGCATATAACTGGAAGTCCATTTTTGGGGTTCATTTTGGAGTGTATGTACCACAACTTGAAGAGTCATACTCGGTGGATGTGCTTTTTATTACCTTTAAACTGAAATTGTTACGTATGTATGGATTTAGTACTCTTACCAGCTAAATGTACACTTTTGTGTCTGGTTAAGCCTAAAATTCTACTGATAGACTGGAAGTCCAGTTTTGCTAATAAAAATTGAGGTAAAGTCACAGTATTTACTGTTTTATAATACAGTGGAGCCCACTTAATTGGAAATCTCTTAATTGTACATCCCTGTTAATTGAATATAATTTCCCAACATAAAACCATTTACCATACCTTCAATACAAATTTGACCTGTTAATTAAATATAGGTTATAACGTAAACTCCTGTTAATCTTGTAACATGTCGAGAAATTATCCTGACTCTTCCCAGTTTTCCTTTGGTTATAGACCTATTTGGCCTCGGTACATCAAATATAGGCATTTAATCTATTACATCTTGTTTGACAGAGCTCATGGAGCTCTGTCAAACAATTTATAATAGAATAAATGCTAAGTTTATCTCTAGAATACAGGAAAGTGACACAATCTCTGTTAATTGAATACTCTTGTTAATTGGGTAATTTTTCATTGGCCAAGTGGCTATTCAATTAACAGGGTTCCACTGTAGCTCCATTGGGTTCAGCCTACCTTCCCTTTGATTATTTTTAAGGGTTCTGGGGAATCAGTTACCTTTTGGTTGCCGCATGCTCTCTTTTTATAACCAATGTAAACTTTAAAAAAAATTAAAATTAAATGGTTTATGTCTGATATTTTACCCAAGTTACAAAAATTTATAAATTTGCCCTTTGAGTGTAAGAAGGTTTTGCAATGCTTTAGCATTGCAAAGTCATCTTGTACTCAAGGACGAAATACACCGCAAGAAGGCTTTGCAATGCTTTAGCATTGCAAAGCCTTCTTGCACTCAAGGGATGAAATACACCACCACCCATGCTATTCCAAGATATGAGGCCTGAAACATAAACCCAAAACATGAACTTTTGATGGCAAAGAAAGAATTACAGAAATAAAAAATAAAATAAAGAACTGCTCGCCCGAATGCAATTTTACAAATAATGGCCTGAAAAACAGAAGATCTATTTGGTGTGGCCTAATCTATGTTGTGTTCTCATTGTCAGATTTTCTCCCTTATTGACTCATCCAACAGACAAGTCGATAAGGCAGAAAATGTGACAAAGAGAACATCCCTTTGTCCGATAGACTTAGTGACAGGTGTCCATAGGCCAACTTTCAGTAAGATAGTTTGATCAGAATCACCTGCTAATAGTGCCCAAGAAGCATGCACATTATACTTTAGGTTTAACTTTTTATGTGTCCAAAGGTCATATTTTTGTGGTAATATGGAAACTACACTGAAAATATAAACGTCATAGGCTATCTCATATTCAAGGAAATGGTATTTTGGGACAAAAACATTTAATTAGGGCCCCATAAATAGGTGGGAGTCCCATGGTGATTGCTCTATTCATTTGTTTGTACATCCATCTGTCCAATTTTGTTTCCAGACTTGAACTTGGTAATGGTTTGGCCAAAGATCATGATACTTTACGGGTACACTACCTAGGGGAAAGGAATGAACCCTATCAATTTGGGTGGATCAAAGGTCAAAGTCACATTGTGCTTTAGATTTGATTTTTGGACTCTTTAACACAATGCTTTGGCCAAGGATCCACAGGTACACCATCTGGGGAAAAAGGAAGATCATTTGGGAGTGGAAGGTCGCAGGTTGGGGAGAGAGGGGTTGGAGTTGTGTTCGATTTGTTTTCTGGACTCAGACTTGGCAATGCTTCTGCCTAAGATCCTGAAATTTCAGGAGAAAGGAATGCCCCCTACAGATTTGGAGGTCAAACGATCATTGCCAGAGGGTGCTTCCGATTTGGTTTCCAGACTTCAACTTGATCACATTTTGGCTTAGGGTCAAGAAATTTCATGTTATACTGCCTAGGGGAAATGGATGAACCCTTTGAATTAGGTTTGATTTGGTTTCAGAACTCTTAACTTGGCAACATGTTTGCCTTTTATCATGAAATATCACAGGAACTCTATCTACTTAGGGGAAAGGGATGCCCCTTATCGATTTGACAAATAAGCATCAAGGTCACAGGGTGCTTCAAATTTGGTTTCCCGACTATAACTTGACAATTCTTTGGCCTAGGATCATGAAACTTCACAGGTATACTGCCCAGAGGAAAGGGATAAGTCCTAATGATTTGTGGATGAAAAGGTCAAGAGATCTAACCCCAAAACAGTTTCAGCACTCATAGCTTGACAACAATGCATAAGATCATGAAACATCACAAGTATACTGCCTATGTGAAAGGGATGTACCCTGTCGATTGGGGGGGGGGGGGGGGGTAAAAAAAGTCAAGGTCACAAGAGGGGTCCAACCTGAAAATGGTTTCAGGACATGTAACTTGACAACAGCTTGTACCATTTTAAAATAATCACATGCTTTAGCCAGTTTATCTGTTTTAATCAGGCTGGAGACTGTGTAGGTGTTTGAAAACTGCAAAGCAAAGTATCTCACCTAGACACACAGCCAATCAAACCAGTACATTTCATTCTATCAGGAAACTATTTTTTTTCCTCCACTTTTGAAACATTATTTCACCAACTCCCGATGGAGTTGATGAAAATTGAACTGGTGGCTTTGGCTTTAAAAGGATGTTCAAGTTTGATCTACTTTATGAGCAGATGACAAAACCACATTGAATCAACCTCATTAAACTTATTCCATTGAGAGGTTGTAAACCTTGTTCTTGTAGCAAATATTGAAAAAATGAATTTGAATTGCAATTTTTCTTTACAGTGTGGAGCATATGACTTGAGATGAAGGGTTATGACTTATACAGTAGAATCCTCTTAATTGAATATCCATTTTGCCAGTGAAAATTATTCAATTAACATGAGTATATAATTAACAGGGATTTGGTCAGTTTCTTGTGTTCTGGAGGTAAACTGAGCATTTATTCTATTATATCTTGTTTGACAGAGCTCATAGAGCTCTGTCAAACAAGATATAATAGAATAAATGTCTGTATTGGATGTATGAGGCCAAAAAGGTTGATAAATGAGGGGAATTTGGTGCGTGTCACAGCAATTTTTTCGACATATTACAAAAATTTATATACAATTAACAGGAGTTTACTCTACAACCCATATGCAATTAACAGATCAAATTTGTACTGAAGGTATGGTAAATGGTTTTGTGTTTGAAAATTATATTCAATTAACAGGGATATACAATTAAGAGATATCAAATTAAGTGGGCTCCACTGTATTTATAAATCAAACTTTTTTTTTTTAGGTTGATGCTAATCTTATTGATGTTCATGTGTTAATGGCCGTCCAGCTGTTAGTAGAAGCCTCCATGATGTCAAACAGAACACTGCTCAATCATTTATATCAGTACATCTTATTTGACTTTAGAGTTTGGAGTAGGAGTGAATTTCCTGTTCGCATTGGTAAGTTACTCATCACGGTTTCAAAGCTGTTTCCCCCAAATGGCTTCCTATTGTAGCAAGATATGAGAGACTGGAAATGGTGGGCATTGATGTCTTTGTGTCTGTCCATTACACTTTACAAATACTGTTGTGGTATTCTTTCATTTTTCAACCATAACAGTGTGTGCCCTGTAATTGTATATTGCCTCATAGAATAACCCTCTTAATTGCATATAATTCTAAACACCAAACCAGTTGCCATTCCTTCAGTACAAATTTGTCCTATTAATTTCATATGGGTAAAACCTATTAATTGAATAAAAAATGTGATTTTCCGATAAATTATATTAACAACCCGAAAAATTCCCAAGAATTATGCACTCATTTAGCCTTAGTATTTCCAATATAAACATGTACAGTAAAACCTGTCTTGAGAGACCACTGTCTTGAGAGACCACCTGTCTTGCATGTCGTGTACGCTGCCCATATGAACACAGAAATTGAGACCCCACTAATTACACTACGAGGTGGGGTCTCAAAACCCCACCACGTGACTTCAATTTATCTATAATTGACTTGTGTTTTTTGCAAGTGCGGTAATCAGGTTTATTCTTCCACCAAAAATAGTTTCAGTTCATTGTTGTTTAGTGATTGTTAGGTATTGCACTTAAGTATAAATTGAATACGTATGCTCCATACATGTTTTTTGATAATAAAAAGCATTAATATGGCAGAAAAAACAATCAAAATATGGAGTTTGAATTGTGTTTTTAATATCGCATGAATATGTCAAACTGTGTGATGGGATGTTCGGCTGACGTCGGTTTATCTTTTGATCTCTCAGTCACCGGCTCTTAATTAGATCAAATTTTTTCACAGTCAGTGAAATATTACTTTTATTTTTACTTGAAATATTAAAAAGATAGTTCAATATTTGAAAAGGTTGTTGAAAACTATTGCGATTCGTAATGTTGTTCATCAAAATCGATTCAGAACTTGAGGAATTACGAAAAAATAAATATTATACTGTACTGAAATCATGGATATGAGTTGAAAAAATTATAACTTGACCAGTACAATATCTGGACATTTCCCCGACGGTCTTTTACCTAACTGTAGCTATTGACGAAGAAGAATCATGTTACCGGTATTGAATTTTGAATAAATTGTGGGTTGGGGAGGAAGGGAATCCAATTGACGATTTTAAAAGTTAAGTTCAGAGTGGAATGTTAAAATGTAAATGTTGAGAGTGGAATTAACATAAATAAACTACATTAACGAAAAAGGAATGCTTGTGGTGGCCCTGGGATGTTTCAGCCCAAGACGCTTCGGAATCCATATATTGAAGCGCCTGCATGTACTAGCAAGGAAAACTGACCAAGATGGGGGGGGGGGGGGGGGGGGGGGGTGGGTGGGGGGTGGGGCAGATCCGCAAGCAATCAATGATATTGGCCTATTTGTGCGTGTGGGTTTATGGGAGTCTGGGTGCCAGTTGCCTCGTTTCGGGGATGGGAAGGGAGGGGGAGGGCTATTTACTTCACCATTTAGGAGTGGTATGGATGACTGAATCTTACACTGCCAAGACACTGAAATTTTTTGATGTGCTGGCTGCACGCAAAAATCAGGGGTGGCGCCAGAAAATCTCCGATAGAGGAACTAAAATCTCCTGTCTGAAAGACCTATTTTAATTTTTGGGGTTTCAAGACACGTGTGGGGGGACAAAACAAAAAAAATATAATACGAAATTTCGGGGCATGTTTGAGCTAGGGTTACGATGTATGGTGGTCTGGCTTGTCGATCGGCGTGTCATTATTGGAAATAAAAAAAAAAAATATTTTCTATTGATTTTATTTACATATGGTTATAATTATGCTTACTGAATTAATAAAAAGTGATTATTATATTGATTTGTCTCTTATTTTTTCTCCAGCTTGTCATGTGCAGAGGTGTTAAAACAGATTTTGGTTTGAAGGACAGCTCTGTGCTTTGTCGCACCACTCAAATGTCATTTCACACCTTGTGCAATTGGAAGTTTAATCTGCTTTACCTAATTAATCACTTCGATCCCGACTACTTTAATGTATTAGCAGTAGAATAATATTTTATTTAAGTGTCACATTTCAATACGCATGCATAATATACATAGGGTATTTCAAAATATTTATATGAAATCCAGCCTATGAAGGCTTATGAGACACAGGTAGGTCTTTTTTACAGTAGTTCATAAGAAACAAAAAAAACAACAACAACAACAACAAAAAAAAAAAAACCAAACCCGAAAAACCAAAACACATGCACGCACACCAAAATACACACCCTTGCGGACACCCCCCCCCCCCTCCACACACACACACACAAACACAAACACACAGAGAGTAATATGCAGACATACGCCCACATGCACTTCCCCCCCCCCCCCCCCCCCCCCATCACGTATATCTGTCTCTCTCTATCTCTTTCCCACTGAAGCGTACTCTCTCTTAGAATGGCACATTCGCAGATATTTTAATTCAGCATCTCCCTTATATTCACCCACGTATTTTTACATACACACAGGCTAAGCTATTTCAATTGATAATACAAATAACAACAATGTAGAGGAACGTTGAAAAAGCTGCAAATGCAAAGAGTATAAAAGTATGTACAAACCCCTACAGAATTGGATGAAGGATATTTATTTCTGTATGCAAATATCTCCCGTCCACCCCCCTCCCCCCTGTGAAATAATCATTAGTTTCAGTCTCGAGTGAGATACTTGTTGGTATCCATTCAAAAACCCTATATTTTCTTTTTACTATATCATTTTTATAAGAATCTTTAATTGCGTTGCCCGACAAGAGTAAGACAGGAAAGAGGATGTGCTGGTCGAGTTGACTCAATGTCGTGAACTGGTATCACTTCGATCATTAGCCTGCACCGTGGGCGCTTTCGTGGCGCAGGAGGCTTTTTCGCCCCCACTTCCCACCCAAGAAAAACACGGCTCATCACGTGTTGGCCAACAGCTGTAAACAAAATGTGAAATTGGGAACTTCGCGAATATTAGTTGTTTTTCTCAAGTCTGGTTTATTTATTTGCTCGATCAAATCAATCGCGCAAACACAACAGTTTAGTTTCGAAAGTGACGAGGACTTTGTACTTAACCAAATGGAACTGACTGTTCTATTCCCAATTTACAATTTCAAACCACAGCAATAGTCGCCGTCTGCCTCCTCCAAATTCCAATTTTAATTTAAAATAAATTATCTACTACCAGTAACAAACGCAGTAGTCTTGCCAGTTGACGTCACAAGACAGTATTTATTAATCAGCAGAGAAACGGACATGCGAAAGCAATTAAACTAATCGTTAACGCTCGTGACCACGGTGGGTCACAGTGTTTTGAAAACTGTCTTCCACTGATCAAACACTGCAGTCCACTGGAACTCCATGGAGGAGGACACACCGCGGTGGCGTTTTTGTTTCAATCCACGTTGGACGTACTGCAATGTTAGTTATAAGAAACCAAATGAAGTTAAAAATTAAAAAATGACAACTCATTTATGTAAATATCTATGTGCAAAAAACAAACTTATTTATATTAATATCTATGTGCAGTGTAGTATGTTTCTATAGTTTATTGCTCGTTAAAAGTTAGAACACTTGAATGAAATAAAATATATCAAAGCCAATGTTCCTGTTATTGTTGCTCTGTTGTCAATGAAGATAAGTAATTAATTGAACACGCCCACTCATAAATAGTTCCTCTATAAATAGACAGCACTAATCTAAATTTAGCATCAATAACTGGGGTATTTATTGACCAGTCTCATATGGGTACTGTAGACTTAATGTGAGAGACCACATCTACCAGGCACCGATTGGTTTTACTCTATAATGGACCTGCTGTGGGAGACCACCTGTCTTGAGAGACCACTTGTCTTGAGAGACCACTGTGACCTGGTACCAACTTGTATTTTTATGCCATAATGGACCTGTCTTGAGAGACTGCCCCTTTGAAGACTGAAACCACGACAAAAAACTTTCCACCTGTTCTGGAATAGGAAAATCCATTGTGGTTATACTAACATAATTAAAAGCTCTTAACTGGTAGAGTGCTGGAAGCCCATATTTGGGCTTTATTCTGAAGTGGAGGTACCACAGATTGAAGGCTCATATTCAGTGCATGTGCTTCGTATTATCTTTGAAGTGATATTATTTAGTCTGTAAGGGTTTGCCTTGTTACAATTTATAGGAGAGTGCCCACAGGTACTCTCCTATAAATTGTAACAAAGCAAAGACATGTGTACAAGATTTGATGGCCAAAATAATTCAGCACTCTACCAGTTAATTGGGTTTCAATTGCCAACTCATTACAGATTGAGATGTTTTTATAAGACCCCTGTGAAAAGATTACGATTATTGCTGAATAAACAATTTCATACATACCTGAAATGTGACAGATAGGAATAAAAATAAATTTGTGTTGAAAATCTTTTTGTAACAAATTGAAATGGACTGTTATAAAAATTATAAAAATAAATTAGTGTTGAAAATCTACATTGAAGATTTTCAACACTAATTTATTTTTATAATTTTTATAACAGTCCATTTCAATTTGTTACAAAAACTTCATAAAAAAGAACAACTACAAAGTAATTACAAAAATCCATTCTTCTCCATTTCTGAATTTTGTGGTTGGTTATTCACTGACTTGAGAAAACCTGGAACCTGTTATGAGAGACCACCTGTCTTGAGAGACCACTTTTGTGTGGCCCAACGGGCGGTCTCTCAAGACAGGTTCTACTGTATTCTGTCATATCTTGTGTGAGCTCTGCCAGTGAGCTTTGTCAAACAAAATAGAATAAAGATTCAATATGTCACCAGAATGAAGAAAAACTACCTCTTTCTGGTTAACTGAATATTCCTGTTAACTCTTTTCCCAATGTGCATGATTAAGCCTGAATATAAGCAAACTGTCATTTGCAAAATGGGGACCCCAGAGGGTGAATTTGCTGATGCTATCCCATACAGGGGGCCAATTTAGACCTTGATTCAGACTGAGGTTCACAGATGGTAAATTTTGTGATGCTACCCTGCTGTGCAAGGTAGCATGACCCTCTGAGGACCTCATTTTGCAGATGACAGTCTGCTTATTTTCAGGCTTGTACATGATATCAAAATTTGTTATTTATAATTTTAATAGTTTTTTTCAAATGTTTCAAAAAATTTCAATAAAACCATATGTGACCCCTCATTGGCACAAGCCTGTTCAAATGAGGTGTCACATGATATAAATGTGTTGAACTTTTTTGAAAAAGGTATTTTTTCAACTGCTCACTGTACAAATTACGTGGGTGGATGTGGCCGATTCATTAGGTAAAAGGATAACTGAATATCTTTCAGTTCTAAAGTCGCTACCGTATTGGGACACTCTATGATTTGGGACACACATTTTTTTCAGAAAACTCTATATAGGAATTGCCCTGTACGTCCATACGTCCGTCCGTCCGTCCGTACGTCTTTCCGTCAGAACAAATTCTTTTGTGCACAACTCCTCCTACATTAAAGAACCGATTTTGAAGAAACCTTTCAAACATCATCACTACTAAGTGAACATGCGCATATTCCAAAATTTTTGATCTCCGACAATTTTAACCAGGTTATCTCTCTTGAACTTTGATTTAATATGGGTTTCTACATGAAATTCTTGTGTGCGCAACTCCTCCTACATTTATCAATCAATTTCCTTATGGCCTTCGCCTACATGATCAGAAGTGCATTCCTCTAAAAACCCAAAGCGGGGGTATTAATCACCTTCAGTGATAGTTCTAGTTTTTTTATGCTGCAAAGTTTGGGACATTCAGGAGATTTGTTTGCAGTTGACCTGTTGCTAGTAGCAGGCGACACTCATAAAAAAATTCTTGGGTAACTAAAAATTTTCATTTTTTGCTTCCAAAACATAGCTTATGATCCCTCATTGGAACGAGCTCAATACGCTCATTCCAATGAGGGATCATAAGCTATGTTTTGGAAGCAAAATTTGAAAATATAAAAAAAAATTGGACGGCAATTTTTGTATGTAGTGATGGAAAACGAATCACACACAACTTTATTCAGCATCAAATCAAGACCAGGCTCTGTTCTTTCCCCATTTTCTAAGAATTGGGACACCTGTGAAAATAATTATTTTTAGCTTTCCCAATACATAGAGTAAATACGGTATTCAGTCAACAGGGTTCGACTGTACTCTGAAACTGGACATGGGGATGTGACATGGTAATTATTTCCCACAGCGAAAGCCAATAGTATAGAGTCCTGTCCATCATTTCATCAGTTGGGAAGTTATTTTATTCAATAACTTGAACTATAGTTATCAGTTTCAATTACTTTTGGTGTGCTACTTTACATTAACAAGTACTGGCCACGTTTAACCCTTTACCCAACGCAGATGATATCAAAATTTTTTATTTTAAATATCATTTTTTTAAATTTTTCACAAAATTTCAACAAAACCATATCATGTGACCCCTCATTGGAACGAGCTCGTTCCAACGAGGGGTCACATGATATGGTTTTGTTGAAATGCTTTGAAAAATAATATTTTTTCAACTGCTGAATTTGCATATTACGCGGTCGGATGCAGGCGATTCGTTGGGTAAAGGGTTAATAACCATCATTATTCAATGAAAATTGAGGAAGTTATTACACTTTGTTTATTCTGTTTTACTTTGACTTTTAATGTGCTTGTGATTACTTGAAAAGGAAACATCAGATTTCATTTAATTTTAGCATTAGGCCACACAAAGTAGATCTTCTGTTTCTCGGGCCATTATTTGTGAAATTGCATGCGGGCGAGCGGTTTTTTATTTTATTTTTTATTTCAGTAATTACTTTTTTGCCATCTTGGTTCAAGTTTTAGGCCTCATAATCTACAGAATAGCATGGGTGGTGGTGTATTTCATCCCTTGAGTGCAAGAAGGCTTTGCAATGCTAAAGCTTTGCAAAGCCTTCTTGCACTCAAGGGACAAATTCATCAATTTTTTTAACTTGGATAAAATATCAGACATAAACCATTTAATTTTAATTTTTTTTAAGTTTAAATTGGTTATAAAAAGAGAGCATGCGGCAACCAAAAGGACCATGTGGGAGGGCCTGAGAAACAGATTTCTTATTTTTTTAGGCCTTATCTTCGACAGTTTTGAAAATCATGGTGACTTATTGAAAATCTGTTTCTCAGGCCCTCCTGTATGGTCCTTCTGGATGCAGCATGCTGTCTTTTTATAACCAATGCAGGGAGCGCGGTGGCTCAGTGGTAAACTGTTGGACTTCTATGCTAGAGGTCCCGAGTTCGATCCCCATCCGGGACGACCCATGTAGTGTCCTTGGGCAAGGCACTTTATCCTGGTTGCCTACATAGGGCTCAATGATGCCGTGCACTAAGGCATACTGCACGTTGATGGTGCACATGTCTTCAACCACTGTAACCCTGCTTGAGCGGAGCTTGAACAGAGTTAGAATGTTGAGGAGCTGACAGTTGCTCATCGATGCTCGGTGGTTCTTTCTGGGTACTCCGGCTTCCTCCACCCGCAAAACTGTCACGGTCGCGATTAGCCATTATGCACAAGTATGTGACCTTAAACACCAATAAATAAATAAATAAATAATAACCAATGCAAATTTTAAAAAATAAAAATTAAATGGTTTATGTCGGATAATTTACCCAAGTTAATAAAATTATTAAATTTGTCCCACAGCTTTGCAATGCTTTAGGGACAAAATACACCACTACCCCAAGCTATTCTGTAGATTACGAGGCCTAAAACATGAAACAATCCAAGAATGTGAATTTTTGATGGCAAAGAAATAATTACTAAAATAAAAAAAATGCCCGCCCACATGCAATTTTACAAAAAATGGCCAGAGAAACAGATGATCTACTTTGTAGGGCCTTAGCAGATTGCTTGAACATTAATAATCAGATTTCTTATCATTTTTAATTTTTCATCTCAGACTTGTTTATGCTATGGTTCTTCAGACACTCATGGGGATTTACTTCACAATGTAATGCTTCTTTTTCTTGTTTCTTGATTAACCCTTTACCCAACGCAGACAATATCAAAATTTATTATTTTAAATATCATTTTTTAAACTTTTTCAAAAAAATTCAACAAAACCATATCATGTGACCCCTCACTGGAACGAGCTCGATGAGCTCATTCCAAAGAGGGGTCACATGATATGGTTTTGTTGAAATGTTTTTAAAAATAATATTTTTTCAGCTGCTGAATCTGCATATTACGCGGGCGGATGTGGCCTATTCCTTGGGTAAAGGGTTAAGTTCATTTTTGAACATTTTTCATGGAACTGGAATTGTGCTCCTTATCAGTTCAGTCTGTTTGTCACTAACACATTGTCACCATCATTATTTAAATATTTCTTAATTGATTTGCTTGATATCTGGATTATTTGTTTATTGGTGTTTAAGGTCACATACTTATGCACAGTGGCTAATCATGACCATGACAATTTTACGCGTGGAGGAAGCCGGAGTACCCAAAGAGAACCACTGAGCAAAGACAAGCAGATTCCAGCTACCCAACATCGTAACTCCATACTGCAGCACAGGCAGGGTTAAATTGGTTGAAGACATGCGTACCATCAATGTGTAGTACGCCTTAGTACGTCATCGTGCCCCCATGTGGACAATCTGTGTTAAGTGCCTTGCCCATGTACACAACGCGGGAGTCCGAATTGATCGCTCAGGTGGTCACCCATCCAACGATTAACCGGACTTGATGTTGCTTAACTTCGGTGATCTGATGAGAATCGGTTACCGCAACGCCACTGCGCCCCCTTTGATATGTTGGTGAATTCTATGTCATCTTCTTCACATTTTGCCATTTATGGTACTTAAATTCTGTAGTTATGCCATCTGTCTGTTCAAATCCTTTACTTTTAACCCTTTGAACCCTGATGGTATCTTCCATGCCAGCCCACTGTCATCAACTGGAAGAGTCTATATTCCTTACTTGGGGAAGACCTATCAATATTTTGAACGTGCAGCATTGGGGCTGCACGTTGAAAATCTTGATTGCTTTACCACATAAATTTACTGGGCAACTATATACGTTATGAATTCAAGTCTTATTGTGATCCTGGGTTGGAAAGCAGCCTTTCGGGTTCAAAGAGTTAAGTTAGGATCCTGTGAAATATGATTTGATTCGAATCATCCTGATGATTGATTCGATTTCAGTTTAATTCTCGTCACTCCGATTCACAAATTTTTAAATTGTCAAGATGTTCTCAAAATCCTCCTAAGTTGAACTTTTCTTCACTCACCAGATCTCTTGTACAGGGGATACACTATGATAAAAGAAGAGTTTAAGGAGGTTCCACTTCCGTAACTACTTTGATTCCGCTCTGGAATTTTCTGCATTTTTGACCGACTTCCTCCGATGAGTCATCGTTGAAATCAGTATTTGAGTGGAAGTTGGTAATATTTACACTTGTAAAATTAGAAGGTGCAATATTTACAACTTAGAGAGACTTTAATCCATGTTGTGATCATGAGCCGTAGTGCAAACATTTGTGACCTTAAACACCAATAAATAAATTATGGGTTTGTTTTGTTAAAGACAATCCCCACTAACCGAAACAAAACAGTTATAGGTAAACAGATAATGAGCACTAAAATGAATCTATCACTTTACCAATCAAGTTATTACAGTACAGTCGCCATGGACTAGTCATAATCCATGTGTGGACAGTGATATCCACGCACGTGTTTACCATGTAATAAAAATCATCAGCAAAATTTTAATTAGCCCTTTGAACCCTGGTGGTATCTTTCATGTCAGTTCCATGGTAGCAGTAGGAAGAGTCCATATTTATTATTTGGGGGTAGACCAGTTAATGTTTTCAATGTGCAGCCCTAAGGCTGCACGCAGGAAAATATTGAGTGGTCAACATCACACATTTTACCTTGCAGTCATCCCCATTAATGACATTATGACATAGCTTGTGACCCAGCCGGAAAAAACGGCTTCTGGAGTTTAAAGGGTTAATGAAGTACTGGGTTAATTAAATTTTTGATGATTAGACCTATAGTTAGTGTTTGGAATCTAATATTATTGCGTCCAGGCCTGGCAATCTAGAAAAATCAAGGAGTGCGAAACAGTTGCCCTCCTCAGATTGCTTGGGAGTGCAGTTGCATCTGAAATTTTGGTTATATTCACTTCAAGGTATTAATATTGTGACTGAAAAATTGTACTATATACTTTCAGCTACATAGTGGAAAAAGTGGCACACACATCTCATTATTCAAAATGTTGCTTTCAATTTTTATGTGACTGTCTTCTACTCTTAAAATCTATCGAAATGCGACACAGAATGGGTCATGAATTATTGTGAATCTAGGCAACATTGACAAATCGTCCCCTGAGTTCCAATGTGTTCTCTGTGCCAGTAGGCACAGAGAACACATTGGAACTCAGGGGACGAAATGATAATAGATTTTAACCCTTTACCCAACATAACGGCCAAAACCGGTCACCGCAATTCACAAAAATCGCCAATTAATATTTTTATACTGTACCAATGACCCAGACATAGCTGGTGCTAACTCTTAAAATATAGGGCCAAACACAAATTTTGCCCCCCAATCCCCAAAATTTGCATCTAAAATCAAAGAAAACATGTCCTGAAAGGCCCTCCACACTTCGCCCCCACTGCGCATGCGCAGTGTCAAGGACGTTCCGAAATTGGCGCCATTAATCATTCTAAGTTTGGCCCTTCATCAGTTAACATCTGACTGATCTTTGTGCTTATAAATCTCAGTTTAAATGATGCCAGACACATAAATATTAGTGAAATGGTGATTCTAAGGAGGATAGAGAAGGAGGAGAGGAAAAAAATGTGTGACAGAATATTATCAGGGCTGTAACTTAAAATTTTTTAATGAAATTATGTTAAGTTACCTATTTTCGAGGCAGCAGCCATTTTGTTGTCATTCTGATTATTTAGTTACTCTGTTTTTTAAGTGTTTTCCTCTCTCCCTGTCCTTTAAGTCCCCCCTTGCTATTCTCCCATGCTTTTGGCATAGTTTTTGTAATTATTATTACTAAATTTTCTTGGGAGTTTTAGCTGAATAACAGAATGAATTCTGTTCTTTCCCCATGTTTACGTCTTCACCTACAGGTGGTTAGGCGTTGTGTTCTGCATCTACCATCTGATGTTCTGCAGTTTCTTCCCTGGAAGTCTCTGTTTTGCATCAGATAGTGTATTTTTGGTAACTGATTTTGGGCCTGGGTGCCTGGAGTCTTATTTTAGTGTTTTTACACTCATTGTTTACATTTTCAACAGCCCTCTGTGTGAGGGGGGGATTTCTAAAAAATAATATCTTGATGTTATTTTAATCATAACTAGATACATTATTATTGTTCGTAAGTGTTGAATAAATTGTTTAAAATATTTTTAAAATTTTTGTCCACACTTAGGCTTGGGATCCATTGGGGCTCAACGTTACTTTTCAGAAACTTGGGCTGTTCTGAAAAAATATTTTTTCAAAATATTTTGATTTCAATTATTTTTTCTATATTAATGGATCATATTATTATTATGTATTTTGATTGCCAGGGGTTAGTGCGAGTACCAGGACTTGTTTTCTTTTCACATTGAAAGGATATTGATCAATTGTTTTAAGAGGAAGTCTTCCTCTGACTTTATTATCATTCTATATGTGGTCAGTGTACTCGCATTAACTCCTGTTCTGTATCGTATGATTTCGATGACAATATGGGAAGCGTATGTCACGGTATGTTATTGGGGATTTGGACACTCCGGTCCTTTCCCCGCAGGGTCACTCTACTTTATCAATTTCTATTTCAGACGATCAAGATTAGGGTGATGTATCCGTGATGTCTTCCAACAGTGTGCCTCCGTCATCACAATTAATGAAGGGCTAGCGGAAAAGTGCTCATGTAAATACGCCAATTGCCTAAGAGGACCCTAGTAGGTTCGACAGCCTTTGACGTCCGCTAGCTCGCCCGGTGTAGCGTCCATTCACCGAATGTTCGGCAGCCGGGTTCGTCCGTTGCGGTCTAGAAGGAATTTTGGGGTGATGCGAGCACTATAAATTAACTTAATGCACACCCAGTGACGGCGGATCGGAGGGAGAACGGAGGAAGCCTTTTAGTCCGGTTCAAGCCTGCTACCAAGCATGATAGTTTAGTTTCTTGTCCGCGTTGCTCATTTCTGCCATTTTATCATTTATACGAATAGTTTATTTTGGCAGAGCAGGGCATACCGAGAGTTCATATGCGTCTAGACGGTGTGATTAAAGACTGCATATATTCTTTTTCGCCGTTTATGTCTTTTCCAATTTCAATGTTGGGAACGACATGATGTATAGTAGACTTAACTTAGACGCTTTATCATACGTAATCCGCCTTACTGAGGCGTTATCATTACGTCTTCAAGAAAAGATTTACGGGATATTATTCTCAATGTAATTTCTTTTGAGAGCAGTGGTTTGTTCACGTATAACTCCGCCCTTCAGTGGCAGATTGGAGTTGGTTAGACGTGACGCAGCCCTAGCTACATCCACACGCGTGGATAGTAAGGTTAAGAACTCTCTCAGAGTCGCTTCGTTCTCGGAGGAGCTTCTCTTCGACGGCAACTTTTCGGCAATCCATGAATTGCTCGATTTACACGTTCTCTTGTCTATCTAGTGTTACAAGAGATTCAGACTGGGGCAAACATTCGGTGGTTGACTCAGAGAGTGCCACCGCAGTTGCCGGACCCGAGTGTGGCTGTTATGATGGTTGCCAGTCAAACAGATTGGGATATAATACTGATCCCTACGGATTCGAAGTGCCAGGGTCTTTGGGTTCCGCAGTCTCTTAGCAATCAGTTTTCTTCCGCGGAATAATGTTTTTTAGGCTTGCTTTATGTCATTGCATGAACATTATTCAGAAACGCATGCCCAAATTCCTGTCCTTTAATTCGACAGTAGTGGCGTATCTCCGGAACCAGAGAGGCACTCTTTCGTTTCCGTTATTCAATTTAATGGAAAGAATCCGTCTGTTGGTTATAGTACACCAAGTTCAGTTTTGGTCCGTCATATTCCGGGTCGTCTGATTGTTTTATCGCACTCCCGTTCTCTTACGGGTCGCTTGTTGCTGTCAGAATGGACTCTCAACAAACAAGTATTCAATCAGATTTGCTATCTATGGGAGCGCCCAATGATGATTTATTTATGACACAGCTTGCTAATCAATTGCAGACGTATGTGTTGGCTTGTCCAGATCTCTGAGCTAATGTTGTTAACGCTCTATTGATCTATAGGACGGAATGATAGGATACGCGTATCCTCCGGCGCTGTTGTTTCAGCAGGTATTGCTAAGATAAACAACCACAATACATTTCTGTTGATAGCATTTCTATCTTCACAGACATCATGGGAAATTTACTCTCTTGTCTACTGTGGGTCTTAACGTGAAATCTTCCTCTATGTGAGGATCTTTTTTCACTGGGTAAATCGTGTCATCTTTATCACAACCCGCAAGGTTGCAACCTTCATGTATTCCGTTGTGTGGTCCGTATTGCATTGTAAGCACTGTACTGGACGAGCTTTGGATGCGATTTCTTACTATAGGAGATCCTCTTCTTCGCTATTCTATGCGGCTAAAGTAGAGGCTCTTCCGTCATGGTGTAGGGATCATTATGTTCATATTGTGGATCCCTCCATACTACTCATTGCTATTTTTTAGTATACTCGTTTCACAAGATCTACTGCAGCCTGTTATTATTTAGGTTATAGGTTTATGTTACCTCATACCTATGCACTCTACGATAGTTTACAATTGAGTCTTTTGTCTCTTTATCTAAGTCAGTTAGTAACTTTTTGATAAATAGACTTAGAATCTTTAGATTAAATTCCTATATGGATTTTAACTTCGGTTCTTATTTAGCTAAGTAATCATTTGAGCCTCTGGAAACAGTAATTTTCAAATTCTGACCTTTTAGACAGTAATTCTGTTGGTTTCTCTTTTACTGTAGAGTCAGTGAGTTTCATGCACTATCGATGGATGATTTTCACTTTCGTAGTTTCGGAATCACTACTTCCGTTACTATTTAGGTTGGATTGTTGCATAAGAGTTAGGCTCCTATTATCCGGAACCTATTATTTTAAGGTCCTTCCGTCTTCGTATGGGCATAGGCCTTTACTCTTTCCGGGTACAGTTTATGTATTTATAAACAGATATCTGTTTATTACTATGGGCGTAAACTTCTTCTGTCTTTGATGTCTAGTAGAAGGACGTTACGCTCCATTTTATTGTTAATAGATTCTATTAACTATCGGTACTGCTTATGGTATATCATTGACTTAGCAGTTGTGCTTAAGATTTCGGCTCATGAAGTAAGAGTTCTTCTACTTCTTGGGCTTACATTAATAGTGTCGCTATTATAGATTTTTGAAGGCTGCTCATTGCGCTCAGCCATCCACATTTTGAATTTTATCTCAGAAATATCGAGTCCATTTCTGGAGGCCTCTATTGTTAGGTCTATTATCTACTGCTCAGAATGTCATTCACTTAACAGTTGCTACTATAGCTAGGTAGGCTGTCTGTTTCGGCAGTGTCTCCGTTCAGCTGCCCTCTTCGCTCTGGGCTATTTGACCCAGGGCAAGAAAAAGGGGGGGGGGGGGGGGAGGGTGTTCCCTTGGGTCACCTGTTTTACTATGAAAACAAGGGGATACCTCCTCCGGAGTTAGTAATTCTGAGCTGTTATTGGGATGGTTGTTTAGTGAGAAGTTTAGGTTTTTAAAATTCATTCAAGTCTTAGTTTTTAAAGTATAGCTTTTGAATATTGAATATGTCAACAGACATGATTATGCAATCTTCAGACACTTTTAGGAGTATAAGAGTCTCTATTCTCTAGACTTACTTTATTTATTGGCTTACTTTAAAAATTATTAGTATAAGGATTATATTGGATATTAATAGAGTACATGGATGTATGAAGCTCAATTTTGGAAGGTGTTGCATCTTTCTAATTTATCATAAATAAGAAAGATACATGTAAGGCCTATTACTTCTTTTTCCCTACAGGGGATGACTCTATTTTATTTTATTGAGCGTATTCCATTTTGCTCTATGTCCTTGGCCCTCCAGCCTTTTTAGTATTCAGCTATGTCTGGGTCATTGGTACAGTATAAAAATGTTAAAAAATTTATAGTAATTTATATATTTTTTATACTTACCAATGACCCAGACGGGGATGGCCCTCCCAGGAGTTGGGAACTCTTGCCTCCCCGCTGAGTACATAGCGCTTACCAGGCACTGGTTATTAGAATGATTAATGGCGCCAATTTCGGAACGTCCTTGACACTGCGCATGCGCAGTGGGGGCGAAGTGTGGAGGGCCTTTCAGGACATGTTTTCTTTGATTTTAGATGCAAATTTTGGGGATTGGGGGGCAAAATTTGTGTTTGGCCCTATATTTTAAGAGTTAGCACCAGCTATGTCTGGGTCATTGGTAAGTATAAAAAATATATCAATTACTATAAATTTTTTAACTTTCATTATTTTTTTTATTTTTTGTCTCAAAAACATAGGTTATGACCCCTCTTTGGAACGAGCTCATTCCAAAGAGGGGGCCATAACCTATGTTTTTGAGACAAAAAATCAAAGAACTTAGTTATTCAAGAAATTTTTGCAAGTGTCGTCTGCTTTTCATGTTAGGTAAAGGGTTAAAGGCAGTCCCAAACAGGTCTGACATTCCAGAAAATCAAGGGGTGCAAAAAATTGCCCTCCTCAATTTTTTCTATGCGTACAGTAGGTGTGCAGCACTCCTGCACTCCTGAAGAATGCCAGGCCTGTGTGTCCGTGGAAATATCGCCCGCCCGTGGAAAGTGACTAGTCCATGGAGCCCGTACTGTACAATGTGCAATCATTTTAAACTGCATTGTTAAATATTTTCCAGGTCATATCCAGTATTTGTCAACCATCATCAAGGATGACAAGAAATTTTTTAGGAGAAAGTATGGTGTCCAATACACACTTGATATCATCAGAACCTACTACAGGTATTAATTGTACTACATGTAATGACATTTCTCATAATGTGCAGAGTGCGATGAAACTTAAAAAAACATGTTTATTTTATTGTTTTGTGATGGTCAGTTCTGTGTTCAGAATGCCTGAAGAATCCTCAAAAAGCAGGAAAGCTTCATCTTATTAATCAACCAGCTGTACTCTTATTATTATTATTATTTATTTATTGGTGTTTAAGGTCACATACTTATGCACAATGGCTAATCGTGACCGTGACAGTTTTACGGGTGGAGGAAGCTGGAGTACCCGGAGAGAACCACCGAGCAACGACGAGCAGCTGTCAGCTCTCCAACATCGTAACTCTGAACACTGCACCGCAGCACAGGCAGGGTCAGATTGGTTGAAGACATGTGCACCATCGACGTGCAGTGTGCCTCAGTACACAGCGTCATT